>CM039673.1:557198305-558398305 GCA_022496015.1 Hordeum marinum | reverse complement strand
GGCTCTTCACGCCAAAACCTACTAGCAAGCACTAAAAATCTGAATTTTGATGTTGACCACACTAAGACCAGAGTAATTAACCAAGGCATAACACAATTCAGCAGCAAACAGAGCACTTGTACTGCCTTGCCGCAACGAAATTAGAGATGGTGGGGAGGCAAGAACGGACGCTTACATCGAGGAGGAGGAGCTGGAGTGGCCAGTGAACTTGGAGAGCTTCCCTTTGTCCATGGGCAGCCATGAGTGGGTGGCGGACTGGAGCTTGGTCTCCTTGCAGGAGGTCAACTCGGAGAAGAAGAGCTTCCTCATGGCACATAAATACCAGGGCGAATCAGAGCCTGCCCCCGTCTTCTTCGTCCCAGATTCCTCGAATCTGCCCAAAAACCCCTGCCAAGAACCGCCGCAGATCTTCCAAGAGCCCAACCACCGGGAGACGCGGGGGGGGGGGGGGGGGGGGGGGGGGGGGAGGGAGGAAGGAGGAGACGGCTTTAATGGCACGAGCGAGCCAACGAAGCAGCGCGAGCGCTGCAAGCGGCCAAGAGAAGAAGTAACCACTCCCCCTCGTCGCCCTTTTTTAATTCGCACCCCAACCGCACCCGCACCGCCAGACCAAATCCGGCCCCGTGAGCTGAGCTGAGTTGAGCGGAGCAGGGCAGAGCCAACCCACCGCACCAGCAGGGGGGGGGGGGGGGGGGGCACGAAGACGGACGGACAAATCGTCCTTCCAAGATGCGCTCTTTCCCTTCTTCCCTGGAGCGGAGCGGAGCGGGAGGTAGGGATGGAGGGAGCACGGGCGGGCGCGGGGACGACTGCTCCTCCGCGCCTCCTTTCGGTGGCAGAATTGCCGGGGCCCCCGGTCGCCGCGGGGCCTGGTGGGCCTCAGGCGAGCCCTCCTCGATCTCCGGCGCGGCTTGACGGGGCGGGGCCGGCCGGATCGAGTCGAACCGGCGGCGGGGGACGCGATGCGGCGGCGGAGCGGGGAGAGCGGCCGGCGGGGGAAGGGGGCGGCGGCGACGGGAGGAGAGGGGAGAAGGAAGGGGGTCGGGCTCGCGGCGGGTGGGCGGGCTCAGTGCGTGGCTCCACTGGACCTCGGGGTGGGGGGTGGGGGTGGGTATCCGAGGGGAAAGGGGAGGGAGGAAAATACGGGGGTTGTTTGCTGCTCGGTGCGTGTCTAAATTTCTCTATCTATTCGCATGGGCATGTGTGCTGGTTGGCAGACCACCATGCAAATTGCAAAAGCAGAGATGGATCTCATCTCATCTCATGTTTGGGGGAATAATCAGAGGAGGATGACAAACGCAAGGGAGAAGGGGGCAGCTGAATTGGGCGCATGGGGATGGGCTTTGAGACTGACATCAACCCCACCCACCCACACCCACACACGTATGTGTAGACAAGTGCAAAAGGTGCTCCCCTCTCGCACATGAGCGTATTAAAGGGCCCAAAATAGGGAAAACTGAAGAAAAAAATTT
Source organism: Hordeum marinum (assembly GCA_022496015.1). NCBI lineage: Eukaryota > Viridiplantae > Streptophyta > Magnoliopsida > Poales > Poaceae > Hordeum > Hordeum marinum. Next base: position 558,396,833 of record CM039673.1, on the reverse strand, counting down.
GCTCGAAAGAAAAAATAAAACTGAAAAAAAATACACTGCGAAAAAAGATGAGACTGAAAAATGACAGCACGAGTTCACGGCACATCAAAACTGAAACATGCGAACCAACCTGTGGTTGGATGGTTATAGGGATTGTGGTATCCGTAGCCCACCATGGGTTCAAATCCTGGTGGTCGCATTTATTTCTGGATTTATTTCAGGATTTTCCGGTGATGTGTATTCAGTGGTAGGAGACGTTCCCGTCGACGACGAGACGCGTACGATAAATTTCAAGATGATACGCTTGCGTCTGTACTGTGTTAAAAAATGGAAAAATGACATTTGGGTTCCATTTGAACGTGTTTGGGGTGGTCTAGCCCTCTTTGTCGCCTTATGTCACGCCAGCGAGTCGCCAACCGCGTAGAATAAGGTCATTTCCCGGTTTTGCATGGATGGATCTGATGCGGTTCTGCCATCTTCATCGCCTTTTGAGGCAGCATCGAGCTTCATTAGGGTTAGGTTTTGTTGTTGGCCGGCGATGGTGAGGCGGAATCAGGTATTCCCGTCCCGTCCTCGGGTGACGCTACAACGGGTCGCACATGTCCTTGGCAGGGCCTTAAAGACCCCCTCCCCCCTTCACCCTGCCACCACCAGTGAACTAGGATCGTGCCTTCGGCCAGACCCGCTCCCGCTCTCCCCCTTTTTCGACAATGGCATCGTCTTCCTACTATAGTTCAATCCAGACTCATCGCTAGTGAACCTCGACATTTTGAGGTTTTTTGTGTTGTTAACCTGGAGATTAATAAGTTTTTTGTCAATGTGGTGGCTTGTGAAAAAGTCACCAAGTTGAATTCTAGAATCACTACTGTTTTATGGGTCTACCTATGAGCATGGAATGCATGAGTTCATGTCCGAATTACATGAGCTTTTCATAGGAGGAGATTTCAATTTAGTTGGGAAGAAAGCTAGTAAAAATAATGGTAGATAAGTTTAACTCATGTTGAAAGGACGTGGATGTCGCTTAGAGAGGCGGCGAATAGGCGGTTTAAAACAATTACAGTTTAGGCTTGAATAAATGTGAAATAAAACTAGCGTTTAATTTGTCAAGTACAAAACCTAAATATACTAGGTCCAACTATATGCACCAACAACTTATGCTAAGTAAGATAAACACCTATGTGATAGCAAGATATATCACATGAATCGTAAAGTAAAGTGCACAAGTAAAGGGCTCGGGTAAGAAATAACCGAGGCACGCAGAGACGGAGATGTAGTCCGAAGTTCACTTCCTTGCGGATGGTAATCTCTGTTAAAGCGGTGTGGGGGCACAATGCTTCCCAAAATGCCACCAGGACCGCTGAATTCTCCTCACGTCCTTGCACAATGCAAGATATCGTGATTCTACTAAGGGACCCTTGAGGGTGGTCACTGAACCCGTACAAATGACGATCCTTGGGGGTGGTCATCGAACCCATACAATTGGCAACCCTTGGGGTGGTCGCCGAACCTGTTGGGGATATAACCCCGCAATATGACCCGCCCTGGAGGCTCCGGGTCATGTTGCTGGCTCGTGAGCCGGACCAAGGGTGAGCCATAAGACTGGTGGCCCAGGAAGATAGGCGACTCAAGGTGTGGGTCGTACGACGGCCCGGACGGAGAAGACCCGGGCGTGTAAGCCGTCTCAAAGACAGCTTGGACAAGAAGATAGAGAGAGACTCAGACATACAATAAGACTCGGTTAACAATTGTAACGACCCGGTGGTCCTGACCTCCTATATAAAGGCAGACCCGGGGCGACTTAGAGGACAGGTTATCGAGAACTAGGTCAAGCTTCTAGCTCCTTGTAATCGATACGCAAGCAATACAAACACAAGCAGGACGTAGGCTATTACCTCGACTTGAGGGGCCGAACCTGGGTAAACCCGTGTCTTTCGTCCCGATCAACCCCTTTGAGTCCACCCCGTTAGCGATGGCCTCGAATCCAAGTTCGTTCACCCAGACATCTGTCATGATAAATCCACGACAGTTGGCGCCCCCCGTGGGGCTAGCGCTTGGTGGTGTTGAGTTCTCAAAGGGCTCTCTCCTAGGGCTCGAGGGATACGTGGTTGGAAGGATGAGCAAGAGTCGCCGCGGCTGGCTCTACATCGACGACGCCGGCTGGGGGCTTGATGCTGATTCTATGGAGTATGGATTCCGGGTTCCGTTTGGCGGGATCCAGGTTTTCATTGGAAAGGTTGATGGATCTACACCCAGGTCGGACATCTGCACCAACATTGTCGAGCCGGCTCGGCGTCTCCAATCTGCGAGTGGTGTGCGGCCTGCCCGTGCCCATCCAGGTCAAAGGCATGTTCTCGTGGGCTTCACTCAAGGTATGGACCTGGAAGCGTCCGGGTCATAGGAAACTCTTGTTTGCTCGGAAGATGAGTCCTCTAGTGGGGAGACAGAGTCAGTGTATCGGCTCAGTAACGATGGCCTTGGGGGCTACTACTGATGGGGAACGTCGCATGGGAAACAAAAATTTTCCTACGCACACGCAAACCTATCCATGGTGATGAGCATCTACGAGAGGGAGAGTGGATCTACGTACCCTTGTAGATCGCTAAGCGGGAAGCATTAAGAAACGCGGTTGGTGTAGTCGAACTTCTTCGCGATCCAAATCGCCGAGCGTCCCGCGATCCAATCACGAACCGTCCCGCGAACACATCATGATCCGTCCCGTGAACTCATCACGATCCGTCTCACGATTTTGATCACGATCTGTCCCGCGAACTCATCACGATCCGTTCCGTGATCACATCACGAACCGTCTCGCGATCTCGATCACGGTCCTTCCGATCTAGCACCGAACGGACGGCACCTCCGCGTTCAGCACACGTGCAGCTTGATGACGATCTCCACCGTCTCGATCCAGCGAGAGGAGGTGGAGAGGAGAGAGAGTTCACCGGCAGCGTGACGGCGCTCCGGTGATAGTGGTGGAGCAATTCCGGTAGGGCTTCGCCTAAGCGCTGCGGAACTACGATCTAGAGGAGAAACTATGCACCGGTGGAACGGGTAGCACGTGGCCGGAAATTCTGTCCAAAAACCACCCAATCCACTAGTATATATAGGAGGAGAGGAGAGGAGAGGCAGCCAAGGCCTTTGGGTCGGCCGAAATAGGAGGTGGGAGCAATCCTACTTCACCTCCAATCCTAGTTGGAGTAGGATTGCCTCCTATTGGCTGATTTTCCACTTTTTGCTTTAGGACTTTCTCTCCTGCGCCATGGGCCTTTGTGGCTGTTTTCCCAGACCACTAAGGGCTGGTTATTATTCTCCCACAGCCCATGGACCTCTTGGGGGTCGAAATACCCCTCTCGGAGGTCCCCCGGTACACTACCGGCACTCCCGGTACACTACCGATACTCCCGGTACACTACCGATGAGCCCGAAACTTTTCCGGCGACCAAACTGGGACATCCTATATATGAATCTTTACCTCCGGACCATTCCGGAGCTCCTCGTGATGTCCGGGATCTCATCCGGGACTCCGAACAACCTTCGGTCACCACCATACATAACTCTACACTACCGAAACGTCACCGAACCTTAAGTGTGCAGACCCTGCGGGTTCGAGAACTATGTAGACATGATCGAGACACCTCTACGGTCAATAACCAATGGCGGGACCTAGACGTCCACATTGGTTCCTACATATTCTATGAAGATCTTTATCGGTCGAACCTCTATGTCAAGGATTCAGTTAATCCCGTATAACGTTCCCTTTGTTCTTCGGTATGTTACTTGCCCGAGATTCGATCGTCGGTATCTCCATACCTAGTTCAACCTCGTTACTGGCAAGTCTCTTTACTCGTTCCGTAACACAAGATCCCATGACTAACACTTAGCCACATTGCTTGCAAGGCTTGTTGTGATGTTGTATTACCGAGTGGGCCCTGAGATACCTCTCCGTCACACGGAGTAACAAATCCCAGTCTTGATCCATGCCAACTCAACAAACACCATCGGAGATACCTGTAGAGCACCTTTATAGTCACCCAGTTACATTGCGACGTTTGATACACACAAGGCACTCCTTCGATATCCGTGAGTTGCATGATCTCATGGTCATAGGAACATATACTTGACATGCAGAAAACAGTAACAATAAACTGACACGATCATATGCTATGTTTGTAGTTTGGGTCTTATCCATCACATCATTCTCCTAATGATGTGATCCCGTTATCAAATGACATCTCATGTCCATGGCTAGGAAACCTTAACCATCCTTTGATCAACGAGCTAGTCCATTAGAGGCATACCAGGGACATGGTTTTGTCTATGTATCCACACATGCATTTAAGTCTCCGATCAATACAATTATAGCATGGATAATAAACGATTATCATGAACAAGGAAATATGATAATAACTAATTTATTATTGCCTCTAGGGCATATTTCCAACAGTCTCCCACTTGCACTAGAGTCAATAATCTAGTTCACATCACCATGTGATTCGCATTGTTATGAATCTAACACCCAATGAGTTTTGGGGCTCGATCATGCTTTGCATGTGAGAGAGGTCTTATAGTCAACGGGTCTGCGATATTCAGACCCGTGTGTACTTTGCAAATCTCTATGTCAAACCGTAAACACTGCTACCACACTCCACTTGGTACTATTTCCAAATGGCTGCTCCACTATACGTATCCAGATTGCTACTACTAGTCATCCGGATAGGTGTTAAAGCTTGCATCGACGTAACTCTTTACGACGAACTCTTTATCACCTCCATAATCAAGAAACATTTCCTTAGTCCTCTGGTTACTAAGGATAATTCCGACCGCTGTCCAGTGATCCACTCCTGGACCACTCTTGTACCCCTTGACAGACTCATGGCAAGGCACACATAGGTGCGGTACACAGCATGGCATAATATAGAGCCTATGGCTAAGGCATAGGGGACGACGTTCGTCCTTTCTCTTTCTTCTGCCGTTGTCGAGCTTTGAGTCTCACTCAACTTCACACCTTACAAATCAGAAGAGAACTATTTCTCTGGCTAATCCATTTTGAACTCTTTCAAAATCTTGTCAAGGTATGCACTCATTGAAAGTCTCATCAAGCATCTTGATCTATCTCTATAGATTTTGATGCTCAACAATTAGGTAGCTTTATCCAGGTCTTCCTTTGAAAAACACTTTTCAAACAACCTTTTGTGCCTTCCAGAAATTCTACATTATTTCCGATCAACAATATGTCAACCACATATACTTATCAGAAACTCTACAGTGCTCCCACTCACTTTATTGCAAATACAAGTTTCTCGTAAACTTTGTATAAACTACACAAACTTTGATCACCTCATCAAAGTGTATATTCCAACTCCGAGATGCTTGCTTCAGTCCATAGAAGGATCACTGAAGCTTGCTCATCTTTTAGCATCCTTAGGACTGACAAAACCTTATGGTTGTATCACATACAACCTTTCCTTAAGTAAACCGTTAAGGAAACGATGTTTTGACATCCATCTGCCAGATTTCATAATTGAAATGCAGCAACTGCTAACATAATTCCAACAGACTTTTAGCATCGCTACGAGTGAGAAAGCCTCATCGCAGTCAACTCCTTGAACTTGTCACAAACAACTTTGCAACAAGTCGAGCTTTACAAATGGTGACATTCACCATCAGTGTCTGTCTTCATTCTAAAGGTCCATTTGTACTCAACGGCCTGCCGTCTAATGAGCAAGTCTACCAAAGTCTATACTTGGTTTTCATACATGGATCCTATCTCGGATTTCATGGCCTCTAACCATTTGTCGGAATCCGGGCCCATCATCGCTTCTCCATAGCTCGTAGGTTCATCGTTGTCCAACAACATGATCTCCAAGACAGAGTTGTCGTACCACTTAGGAGCAGTACACATCCTTGTCGACCCACGAAGTTCGATAGTAACTTGATCCTGAAGCTTCATGATCATCATCATTAACTTCCTCTTCAACTAACGTAGGCTTCACAGAAACATCTTTCTGCGCTGCGCTACTCTCTGGTTGAACAAAGGTTTAACAACCTCATCAAGTTCTATCTTCCTCCCACTCAATTCTTCCGAGAGAAACATTTCCTCGAGAAAGGATCCGTTTAAGCAACAAACACTTTGCACTAGGATCTGAGATTGAAGGTTCACCCAACTGATCTTAGGGTATTCTATGAAGATGCATTTGTCCGCCTTGGGTTCGACCTCATTAGGTGAAAACATTTTCCACACAAGTGTCACAGCCCCAAATATTAAGAAATGACAGCTTAGGTTTCTATCAAACCATAATTCACACGGTGTCATCTCAACGGATTTAGATGATGCCCTATTTAAAGTGAATGTAGTTGTCTCTAATGCATAACCCCAAAAATTATAGTAGTAAAACGATAAGAGACATCACAGTATGCACTATATCAATAGAGCATGACTATGATGTTCGGACACACCATCACACCATGGTGTTCCAGGTAGCGTTAGTTGTGAAACAAATTTCACATTGTCTTAAGTTGTATGCCAAACTCGTAACTCAGATATTCACCTTCACGATCATATCGTGGTCATTTTTATCTTCTTGTCACGATGATCTTTAAACTTCACTCTGAATTTGCTTGAACCTTTCAAACGATTCAGATTTGTGTTTCATTAAGTAAATATACACTATATCTACTCAAATCATCAGTGAAGGTAAGAAAATAACGATATCCACTGCACGCTACAAGACTCACTAGATTGCATACATCAACATGTATCATTTCCAATGAATCACTTGCCCGCTCCATCCAACGGGGTCCTTTAGTCATCTTGCCCAAGAGGCATGGTTCGCATGTCTCAACCGATTCGAAATCGAATGAGTCCAAATATCCATCAGCATGGAGTTTCTACATGCGCTTTATACCAATATGACATTTAGCGGCAGTGCCACAAGTATGTGGTACTATCATTATTAACTTTGTATCTTTTGACATCAATGTTATGAACATGTGTACTACTACGATCAAGATTTCAACAAACCATTCTCACTGGGTGCATGACCATTGAAGGTATTATTCATGTAAACAGAATAACCATTATTCTCTAACTTAGATGAATAACCGTATTGCAATAAACATGATCTAATCATGTTCAAGCTCAACGCAAAACACCAAATAACATTTATTTAGGTTCATCACTAATCCTGAAGGTAGAGAGAGCGTGCGATGTTGATCACATCAACCTTGGAAACACTTCCAACACATATCGTCACCTCACCCTTAGCTAGTTCTCCGTTTATTCCGTAGCTTTTATTTCGAATTACTAACATTTAGCAACCGAACCGGTATCCAATACCCAGGTGCTACTAAGAGTACTAGCAAGGTACACATTAATAACTCGTATATCAAATATACTTCTATTAATGTTGCCAGCCTTCTTATCTACCTAGTATCTAGGGTTGTTCCGCTTCAGCGACCGCTCACCTCATGACAGAAGCACTTAGTCTCGGGTTTGAGTTCAACTTTGGGTTGCTTCACTGGAGCAGCAACTGACTTGCTATCCATGAAGTTTCCCTCCTTTCTCTTGCCCTTCTCGAAACTAGTGGCTTGATTAACCATCAACACTTGACGCTCCTTCTTGATTTCTACCTTCGCGGTGTCAAACATCGCGAACAGCTCAGGGATCAACATTTCTTTCCTTGGCATTTTATAGTTAATCACCAAGTTCTAGTAGCTCAGTGACAGTGACTTGGAGAACTACATCAATCACTATCTTATCTGGAAGATCAACTCCCACTCGATTCAAGCGACTGTAGTACCCAGACAGTCTGAGCACATGCTCAACGATTGAGCTATTCTCTTTCATCTTGCAGGCAAAGAATCTCGTTGGAGATCCTATATCTCGCAACTCGGGCACGAGCCTGAGATCACAATCTCAGCTCTTAGAACATCTCATATGTTCTGTGACGTTCAAAACGTTTCGGAGCCTCAATTCTAAGCAGTAATGCATGACGCACTAAACTATCAAGTAGTCATCGAAACGTGCTTGTCAGATGTTCACAACATCTATAGACGACGCTAGATGGGGTGGCGCACCGAGCGGTGCATTAAGGACATAAGCCTTCTGTGCAGCAATGAGGACAATCCTTAGATCACGGACCCAGTCCGCAATTTTGCTACCAACATCTTTCAATTCTATTTCTCTAGGAACATATAAAAATACAAGGGAGCTACAGCGCGAGCTAGTAATCTACAACATAATTTGCAAAGACACTTTGACTATGTTCATGATAATGAGTTCAATTAATCGTATTACTTAAGAACTCCCACTCAAATTGACATCCCTCCGATCATTCGAGTGATACATGATCCAAATTTACCAACTCAAGTCCGATCATCACGTGAGTTGAGGTGGCTGCAATGGTGAACATCATCATGTTGATCATATCTACTATATGACTCATGTTCGACCTTTCGGTCTCTTGTGTTCCGAGGCCATGTCTGTACATGCTAGGCTCGTCAAGTTTAACCTGAGTGTTCTGCATGTGCAACACTGGCTTGCACCCGTTGTATGTGAACGTAGAGTCTATCACACCCGATCATCACGTGGTGTCTCAACACGATGAACTTTCGCAACGGTGCACACTCGGGAAGAACACAATTTAGCTTGAAATTAAGTGAGGGATCACCTTATAATGCTACCGTCGTCCTAAGAAAAATAAGGTGCATAAAAAGGATTAACATCACATGCTAATCATAAGTGACATGATATGGCCATGAACTTGTGCTTTTGATCTCCATCTAGAAAGCACCGGCATGATCTCCATCGTCACCGGCACGACACCATGAGCTCCATCATCTTGATCTCCATCAACGTGTCGCCATCGGGGTTGTCACGCCCTACATGCTTCTACTACTATTGCTACCGTAGCGATAAAGTAAAGCATTACATAGCGCTTAATGATTGACACGTAGGTCATACAATAATTAAAGACAACCCTATGGCTCCTGCCGGTTGCCGTATTCAACGACATGCAAGTCGTGAAATTCTATACATCACATGATCATCACATATATCTCATCATGTAATTGGCCATATCACATCACAACATACCCTGCAAAAACAAGTTAGACGTCCTCTAATTATTGTTGCATGTTTTACGTGGCTGCTACGGGTATCTAGCAAGAACGATTCTCACCTACGCATAAACCACAACGGTGATACATAGATTGCTTTTCAACCTTCTCAAGGACCGCCTTTGTCGAATCCGATCCAACTAAAGTGAGAGAAACTGTCACCCGCAAGCCATCTAGGCAACAAGTTGCGTCGAGGGAACCGGTCTCTCGTAAGCGTACGAGTAATGTTGGTCCGGGCCGCTTCATCTCACAATCCCGCTGAACCAAAATACGACCAAGGGAGGAAGCAATCTAAGCATCAACGCCCACAAACCTTTTGTGTTCTACTCGAGATCTCATCGAACCATCAACCTAGCTCATGATGCCACTGTTGGGGAACGTCGCATGGGAAACAAAAATTTTCCTACGCACACGCAAACCTATCCATGGTGATGAGCATCTACGAGAGGGAGAGTGGATCTACGTACCCTTGTAGATCGCTAAGCGGGAAGCGCTAAGAAACGCGGTTGGTGTAGTCGAACTTCTTCGCGATCCAAATCGCCGAGCGTCCCGCGATCCAATCACGAACCGTCCCGCGAACACATCATGATCCGTCCCGTGAACTCATCACGATCCGTCTCACGATTTTGATCACGATCTGTCCCGCGAACTCATCACGATCCGTTCCGTGATCACATCATGAACCGTCTCGCGATCTCGATCACGGTCCTTCCGATCTAGCGCCGAACGGACGGCACCTCCGCGTTCCGCACACGTGCAGCTTGATGACGATCTCCACCGTCTCGATACAGCGAGAGGAGGTGGAGAGGAGAGATAGTTCACCGGCAGCGTGACGGCGCTCCGGTGATAGTGGTGGAGCAATTCCGGCAGGGCTTCGCCTAAGCGCTGCGGAACTACGATCTAGAGGAGAAACTATGCACCGGTGGAACGGGTAGCACGTGGCCGGAAATTCTGTACAAAAACCACCCAATCCACTAGTATATATAGGAGGAGAGGAGAGGAGAGGCAGCCAAGGCCTTTGGGTCGGCCGAAATAGGAGGTGGGAGCAATCCTACTTCACCTCCAATCCTAGTTGGAGTAGGATTGCCTCCTATTGGCTGATTTTCCACTTTTTGCTTTAGGACTTTCTCTCCTGCGCCATGGGCCTTTGTGGCTGTTTTACCAGCCCACTAAGGGCTGGTTATTATTCTCCCACAGCCCATGGACCTCTTGGGGTCGAAATACCCCTCTCGGAGGTCCCCCGGTACACTACCGGCACTCCCGGTACACTACCGATACTCCCGGTACACTACCGATGAGCCCAAAACTTTTCCGGCGACCAAACTGGGACATCCTATATATGAATCTTTACCTCCGGACCATTCCGGAGCTCCTCGTGATGTCCGGGATCTCATCCGGGACTCCGAACAACCTTCGGTCACCACCATACATAACTCTACACTACCGAAACGTCACCGAACCTTAAGTGTGCAGACCCTGCGGGTTCGAGAACTATGTAGACATGATCGAGACACCTCTACGGTCAATAACCAATGGCGGGACCTGGACATCCACATTGGTTCCTACATATTCTACGAAGATCTTTATCGGTCGAACCTCTATGTCAAGGATTCAGTTAATCCCGTATAACGTTCCCTTTGTTCTTCGGTATGTTACTTGCCCGAGATTCGATCGTCGGTATCTCCATACCTAGTTCAACCTCGTTACTGGCAAGTCTCTTTACCCGTTCCGTAACACAAGATCCCATGACTAACACTTAGCCACATTGCTTGCAAGGCTTGTTGTGATGTTGTATTACCGAGTGGGCCCTGAGATACCTCTCCGTCACACGGAGTAACAAATCCCAGTCTTGATCCATGCCAACTCAACAAACACCATCGGAGATACCTGTAGAGCACCTTTATAGTCACCCAGTTACATTGCGACGTTTGATACACACAAGGCACTCCTTCGATATCCGTGAGTTGCATGATCTCATGGTCATAGGAACATATACTTGACATGCAGAAAACAGTAGCAATAAACTGACACGATCATATGCTATGTTTGTAGTTTGGGTCTTATCCATCACATCATTCTCCTAATGATGTGATCCCGTTATCAAATGACATCTCATGTCCATGGCTAGGAAACCTTAACCATCCTTTGATCAACGAGCTAGTCCATTAGAGGCATACCAGGGACATGGTTTTGTCGATGTATCCACACATGCATTTAAGTCTCCGATCAATACAATTATAGCATGGATAATAAACGATTATCATGAACAAGGAAATATGATAATAACTAATTTATTATTGCCTCTAGGGCATATTTCCAACAACTACAACACCTATTCTGAGGTAGAGAGCTTTGAGTCGGATGCTCCGAGACCCCCGGTTCATGCAGCGGTGTTCATGGAGGGATCGGCTCCAGCCGCCGATCACACAGCTGTGGGAGCCGCCGCAGCGGGTGATAGCCCGCCGCCGCCGGCTCAGGTTCTAGTGGAATTGATGGACGAGCTTACAGCTCTCATGGCCACGGAAGTAACACCGGATAATCAAACAGCCCGAAATCTAGAGGTGGCATGGATCAAGGGTCGGATGGCAGAGGAAGGACAAAGGATGGCTGAGCTGAAGATCCGGATGGAGGAAGAAGCGGAGCGTATCAAGGCAGATGCTTTCCATCTGGAGCTGGAACAAAGGTCAGCAGCCGCGGTGCACCGGAGGAGGTATCAATCCCGTCTGCCAGAACATTACGAAGCAAGGAACCTATTTAATACCCGTGGTGCGGGGCGGGTTACGGGCACGCCGGAAAGCCGCCCGATGGAACGCCCGACAACTCACCCACCCCAGCATAACCAAACCTCACCTAGAGCTTTTCCGACACTGGCGGGTCATTACTCTAACCCGGCCGAGAACATGGTGGCGGCGGCCACCCGGCTTGAGACGATTCCCATCCCAGATGAAGCATCCTTTGCGGAGGACGTGCGAAATGCCATTGGATATTTACAGATGGCCATGGCCCAGCAAGAGAGATATGCTCACAGTCGGAGTCGGGTTCACTCTACCCCCCTCCCCAGTCAAAGTTTCAGCCGGCGCTACGAGTCACTGGCGTGTTCCAGCAGTCATCCACGTTGGGGACCACCGGAGGACGAGCAGGCGGCTCTAGATGCACAAGCCCTCGCGGGCCGGGCGAGGAACAGGCGAGAGGCGGAGATAGTGGCAACCCGTCCAGAGCCGGCGCTTTCCGTCTCAATGGGAGTAGTTAGTACCAGAGCCGTAGGGGTGCCAGGTTTAACTCCAGCTCTGAGGAGTGAACGACTACCGAAGGATTTTAAGGGGCCTCGAAAAGTTCCGAATTACACAGCTGATCTACCCCCTAAGGCATGGGTTGAGAGTTATGAGCTGGCCATGGAGATGCTGGACGTCAGTGAGGCGGTATGTTCAAAATATTTCATCATGATGCTTGAGGGTCCGGCTCGCACATGGTTGAAAGGTCTGCCGCCTAACACGATAAGTTCATGGGCGGAGCTGAGAGCGAAGTTTATTAAGAATTTTCAAGGGACTTGTAAGCAGCCTGTGACCATTGTAGACTTGGACCATTGTGTTCAACAGGAGAATGAGTCGGCCCACCATTGGGTCCGACGGGTGTCGACCATTATTCACTCTTCAGAGCAGATCACGGTGGCTCAAGCGATGCTTATTATGGAAAAGAACTGTCATTTTGTTCCACTGAAACAGAAGCTCGGACGGCTCAAGCGCATGTGTCAAGATATGGGAGAGCTCATGACGGCCCTGACAAAGTATGTCGACTCAGATAACACCAAGGATCCAGGCTCGGATGATGAGAAAGCCAATCAAGGGAAGAAGAACAACCAAGGCAAAGGCTTTGTGAACAATGGGAATCAGAATAAACGGAAGAACGCTGATTGCGGGTCAGAGCTAGTGGCGAACACCAACATAGAACAGAACCATCCCAAGGGGAACGGAAGATTCAGGTTGTTTCGCCAAAGGAACAGAGGTCCTTTCAATTTAGAAGAAGTGCTTAAGAAGCCTTGTCCGGAACACGCACGCCTGATAGGCCGGCGTTACATGCGTGGGGTGATTGCTTTATCATGCAGAGATTCAAAAACCAGCATTCCCAACAACGCAATAACCAGGGCGGTGGCCCACCTGGCGGCTCAGGGCACGGCGGATCAGGGCTGGATTCGGCGCTGGCAGTTCAGGAGCCGGGCATCCGGGTCAGAATAACCAAGGGGGGCACCGACAGCATCCTGGCAACAACAACAATAACAACAATCAACAGCAGCGCAATCAATCCGGGTTTCAGAGTAACCCGAAGCAGCTCAGTTCTGGACAGTATCACATGTTCACGACCGATCACGGTAAACGAGACGAGAAGTTGCGGAGGCGAGCGGTTAATGGAGTTGCTCCGGCTCTCCCGCGGTACTTACCATGGTCTGAGTATGACATAATGTGGAGCCGGGAGGATCACCCGTCATGGGTAGATGATCCGGGCGGGCTGGTTTTAGTTGTGGCCCCTCAGGTGAATGGCTATATGGTGAACAAGGTGCTCATGGACGGAGGCAGCAGTATCAACATCCTTTATTATGACACTTTCCGGCGGATGAAGTTGCTTGACAAAGACCTTACACCTTCCTCCACCGTCTTTCATGGTGTGGTCCCGGGTAAGTCGGCATACCCGGTGGGCCGGATTTCTTTGGAAGTGGCTTTTGGCGATGAGTATAATTACAGGGTGGACTCCTTGTGGTTTGAGGTGGTTAAAATCAAAAGTCCCTATAATGCACTGTTTGGGAGGCCGGCTTATGCCAAATTTATGGCTAGGCCTTGCTATGTTTATTTATAACTCAAAATGCCTGGCTTAAATGGTACAATTACCATTCACGGTAATCGGAAAACGGCTCTTGAGTGTGAGGAAGGAGATGCGGCGTATGCAGAGTCTAGTTGTGCCCAGGAGGAGCTAAAATTCTACAAGGAGAACGTTGACCCGGAGGATATGACCCCGCTAAAGAAGCCTACTACGAAAGTTGAGCCGCCACTCAAGTTTTCAGTGGATGATACCAAGGCAGTAGATTTCAATCCGTGCGACTCATCCAAGCAGTTCATCACTGGGGCTCACATGGATCCCAAATAGGAAAGCGCGCTCATCGAATTCATTCGTGAGAACCGGGACATCTTTGCATGGAAGCCTTCTGACATGCCGGGTGTACCGAGAGAGTTCGCTGAGCACAACCTTAATGTGGATCCGAAGTTTAAGCCGATTAAACAGTTTCTACGACGGTTCAACGAAGAGAGACGTAAAGCTATTGGGGAGGAAGTTGCCCGGCTCTTGGCTGCAGGCTTTATAGTGGAGGTTTTTCACCCGGAGTGGTTGGCTAACCCGGTGCTAGTGCTCAAAAAGAACGGCACCTGGCGTATGTGTATAGATTACATGGACCTTAACAAGGCTTGCCCGGCCGACCCTTTTGCACTCCCTCGTATCGATCAGATTATTAATGCTACAGCCGGGTGTGAAAGTTTATGCTTCCTGGATGCATATTCAGGTTATCATCAGATCAAGATGGCAATGAAAGATCAGGAGAAGACGGCGTTTATTACACCCTTTGGGGCGTTCTGCTATGTCTCCATGCCTTTCGGGCTCAAGAGTGCCCAGGCGACTTACCAACGATGTGTGCAGAACTGCCTTCACAATCAAATTGGCCGACATGTTCATGCTTATGTAGATGACATCGTGGTTAAATCCAGAAAGAAGGAAACTCTCCTAGAGGATCTGAAGGAAACTTTTGACAATCTCCGGGTCTACAGGATGATTCTTAACCCAACGAAGTGTGTTTTTGGTGTTCCAGCAGGAAAGCTTCTGGGTTTCTTGGTCTCTGAGTGGGGCATCGAGGCTAACCCAGATAAAATTAAGGCTATCACTTCTTTAGGAGAGCCGACGTGCATTAATGACGTCCAGCGCCTTGCAGGACGGATTGCTGCGTTGAGCCGGTTCATAAGCCGGCTTGGGGAGAAGGCCATTCCCTTATACCAGATGATGAAGAAGACAGACAAGTTTAAGTGGAGCAAGGTAGCGGCTGAAGCACTTGAAGCTCTTAAAAAATAGTTGACTGAGCCGCCAGTGTTAGCCGCTCCGGCTGAGAAAGAGCCGTTGCTCCTTTATGTGGCGGCTAACAACAGAGCGGTCAGTGTAGCAATTGTGGTTGAGCGCAAGGAGGTAGGAAAGGAATATCCTGTGCAAAGGCCGGTTTATTACATCAGTGAAGTTTTGGCAGAGTCTAAGCAGAGGTATCCGCACTGGCAGAAGCTGGTATATGGAGTTTTCATGGCTAGCCGCAAGTTAAAACACTACTTTTTGGGGCACCAGATAATCGTGGTCAGTTCTGCCCCGTTGGGAGATATCATCCAAAATAGAGAAGCCACAGGCAGGATTGCCAAGTGGGACTTAGAGCTGGGTCCTCTTAACATCAAATATGTTCCTCGTACAGCAATAAAGTCTTAAGCTTTGGTGGATTTCATAAATGATTGGACAGAATGTCAAGCACCCGAAGAGAAGCCGGATAACACATATTGGACCATACATTTTGATGGGTCTAAGCAGCTAGAGGGGTCCGGTGCAGGGGTTGTTCTCACCTCCCCGAAGGGTGACAAGTTTTGTTATGTGCTCCGGTTAATGTTTCCTTGTACTAATAATGCAGCTGAGTATGAGACACTGCTCCATGGTCTCAGAGTCGCTAAAGAGATGAACTTAAGCCAGGTCAAATGTTTAGGCGACTCAGATCTTGTAGCTCAACAAGTTTCCGGTACTTGGGACTCTAAGGATCCGCGGATGGCGGCTTATCGACAGGCGGTTGATATCATTGCCGGTCACTTCAAGGGGTGCCAGGTGGATCATATTGATCGTCACAGGAATGAGGTGGCTGATGCCTTATCACGGTTAGGTTCTCAACGAAATCCGGTACCACCTAATGTTTTTTTGGACGTATTGCATCATCCGACTGTCAAGATACCCTCTGAGGAGGAGCTGGCTATTCCTGACCCGGAGGCGGAATTGGTGGCGGCTATGCATGCTATCCCAGACTGGACTATTCCTTATTTGGCATATCTGACACGCGGTGAGTTGCCTCAAGAGGAGGATCTGGCCAGGAAGATCACTCGGCATTCTAAGTCTATGCCGATTATCAATGGTGAGTTACATAAGTGTAGCGTGACGGGTGTCTTTCAGCGCTGTGTGTCACCGGAGGAGGGCCGATAGATCTTGAGTGAAATTCATGCTGGCGACTGTGGACATCATGCCGGCTCAAAATCTTTAGTGGCCAAGGCTTTTCGACATGGGTTTTTCTGGTTGACGGCTCGCAAGGATGCAGAAGACTTAGTCTGTAAGTGTGACGGCTGTCAGAAGTTTGACCGGCGTGCTCATGTTCTGGCTCAAGAGTTGAGGATGATACCAATCACTTGGCCGTTTGCGGTCTGGGGGCTTGATATGGTAGGACCTTTCAAGAGATCCAAGGATAAGAAAACACACCTTCTGGTGGCGATTGATAAATTTACTAAGTGGGTAGAGGCAGAGCCGGTCAACAAATGTGACGCGGCTACAGCAGTTCAATTTATTAAGAAGCTGATCTATCGCTTTGGTTACCCGCACAGTATCATTACGAACAATGGAACAAATCTATCGAAAGGAGGCATGAAAGCGTTCTGTGAGAAGGAGCATATCCGGCTTGATGTTTCAGCCGTGGCACATCCACAGTCTAATGGTCAGGCGGAGCGAGCCAATTAGGAAATTTTAAGAGTCAAACCACGGCTCATGGTTCCTTTGAAGCGGACACCCGGATGTTGGGTTGAGGAGTTGCCTTCCGTCTTATGGAGCATCAGAACTACCCCTAACAGATCTACAGGTTTCACGCCTTTCTTCATGGTGTATGGTGCTGAGGCGGTTCTACCCAACGATATCCGGCACGACTCACCAAGGGTGGCGGCTTATGATGAGACGGACAATGAGGTAGCACGCCAAGATGCGTTGGACGCCTTGGATGAAGCACGAGAGTTAGCAGCAGCCAGGTCGGCAATTTATCAACAAGACCTGCAACGCTATCATAGCCGCAGGGTGAAGACCCGGACATTCTAGGAAGGTGACGTGGTGCTCCGGTTGATTCAAGACCAATCTGGAATGCATAAGTTATCTCCACCATGGGAGGGGCCTTTTGTGATCAGCAGAAACCTTAACAATGGGTCATATTACCTCATTGATATCCGAGATGAGTCGGAAACCGTGGGTCAAGAGACATTGCGGCCATGGAATTTCGCACATCTGCGACCATACTTTACTTAGCAGGCGTCGAAAGCCGCTATCATTGTATATATCAGGTTTACATGAGTAAAAGCTAGCATCCCCGCAAGGACTGGGGCCTCTGCTCTTATGTATGTCTTTGTGTGATCAAGATAAAAAAATTCCGGCTCAAAAATTTGAGTTGAAGTGGTTTGTTCGCCGTCAAAACGGCTGATCTATCATCCGGCTTTATGCCCCCATCAAGCGTTGTTGCAGGGAGGCTTCTTGCCTTCGGGTATAGCTTACATCTCCCCTGCACAGTCTGCTTCTAAGCTGTGGCAAGGAGGCTTCTTGACTTCGGGTATAGCTTACATCTCCCTTGCACAACCAGCGTTATGCCCAATTAAGCATTGTTGCAAAGAGGCTTCTTGCCTTCGAGTATACCTTACATCTCCTTTGCACAGCCAGCTATTATTAAACTATTACAAGGAGGCTTCTTGCCTTCGGGTATAGCTTACATCTCCCTTGCACAGTTGGCTTTATGCCTAGTTTGGTTACATTAAGCGCTACTATTGATGGAGGCTTCTTACCTTTAGTATAGCTTACATTGCCCTAAGACAACAACGTGTACACCAAATTCCAGTTGCTTATCAACTGCGGCCATCGAAGGGGGCTTCTTACCAACGGGTTCGCTTATCTCACCCTAATGGCCGGCTTTATGCCACTTCCGGTTACTTATTAACCACGATTGTCGAAGGGGGCTTCTTACCGACGGGTTCGCTTATCTCACCCTAACAACCGGTGTTTACGCCAAAACTCAGTTGCTTATCAACTGTAGCTGTTGAAAGAGGCTTCTTGCCTTCGGGTATAGCTTACATCTCCTTTTAAATAGCTGGCTTTATGCCGTCTCAGGCTAATTATTAGCCGCGGCTGTCGATGGAGGCTTCTTGCCTTGGGGTATAGCTTACATCTCCCATCAACAGCCGGCATTCGTGCATACAACATTTGTTGTTAAAAGGAGGCTTCTTACCGTCAGGTATAGCTTACATTACCCTTCATACAGCCGGCTTTAGGCCGCTTCCGGTTCATCAGTAGCCGCAGTTGTCGGTAGAGGCTTCTTACCATCAGGTATAGCTTACATTATCCTAAGACAACCGGCTCCTTAATGGATTCAAGCGACAAGAGCTGGAGCCATGTTGCTCCAGTTGACAAAGATATTATCCGGCTCTAATCTTCTGGAGAAGGAATGACGTCTTCAAAGACAAACACCCCTCATCAGAAAAGCTCAAGACATATGTATGCAAAAGAGCGACCAATCAATAGAGAGCCGGCAATACATAAAGTTGAAACAGAGAGATGAAAATATGTACAGCCGGCAACGGCAGGGTCATCCTTACTCTATTACAAAAACTACTCTCAGAAGGAGCAAAAGGCATTGCCAAGTTTCAGCCGCTCACGGCGGGTTATTACATGAGTCAGTACATGAGTCTATGCTCAGAAAGATTAAAAGAACAAATTTCAGTTATTGGCCGGCTCATCCCGCTCCGGTTCTTCCACTGGCTTTATCTGGAGATTTCCCAATTCCCAATTACAATCAGCCAGAGCAGCGAAAGACCCTTCAAGGAAAGGGGACGCGTCAAGCTCACAAGGGAAGAGGTCCTTACTGCGGGCGGGTGTCAGATCCTTCCACTCGTAGAGAGGCCCGCGGATCCTCTTCTCCTCTGCGTCGTAAGCCGCCTGCTAGGTGTTCAAGTCACCTTCATCCGCCAGCACAGAGGCCAGATAACGCGACTCTTTGACACACCAGATGTAATCTTCTTCGGTGAACTCTGAGTCGTCATCTTTTTTGGACGGGTAACCATCCATCATTTCGGCTGGCGTTAGCTCGGGGCGAAGGCCAGAGCCCGGCTCAATCCAGCGCCGGCTCCTTGGCGGAAGGCGGACTTCTTCAGCTCCTCTATTTGCTTGGGCATGGTGGAGAAGCGTTCCAAGACACCTTTCACAGCGGTGGGGATCTTCTCCTTGTATTGAACCGTCTTAATCGTGAAAATAGCGCCGCAATAAAGCTGTTCTGCAAAGGTGTAAATAGCCTTCAGGGGTAAAAGGCTATCTGAAACCAATTGCCGGCTTCTGGGGCTTGTATAGGTCAAACAAAGCAAGATGAGTCGCCATCACAACAGATAAATGAGACATGCTGGAAACATGAAGTGAGTAAGAACTTACCAAAGAGAGCGGCTACCATCGTGGTTATATGACGCTTTAGGCCTTGAAGCTCATCCGCCACGGCTATCAGCCGCTGGTCGGCGTCATCCGCTCGCTTGGTCAACGCAGCTTTCTCCAACTTAGTAGATTCCTTTAGAGAAGCAAGCTCTGCCTTAATATGGACCAGCTCTTCAGACAGCAGCCGACACTTTTCGTCAGAGACGCTGCGGGCCTCTTGTTGAGCCGCTAGGCTTGCCTTCATATCAGACAATTGAGAGCCGGCTTCATTTAAAGCTTCCTATAATACATCAAAATATAGGATAAGTCGCCAAAATACAGGACAATGTTAAAAGCAAATTTATGCAAGTCTCAAACAGATTGCAAGCAATATATTTGACACTTGGGGGCTAATGTATATTTGATCTTTCAGCATGCAGCGCAGTTCTGGCTCATCTTCTTCGAAGTTAAACCGGAACTTCGGGGCTACACTATGGCTCTTCAATTTACTTTAAATGGAAGCCCCGACTCAAACTTTGTTAAGTTTTGAGTCGGCCCTTGAGGGCTACACTATGGCTCTTCAATTTACTTTTAATGGAAGCACCGACTCAAAATTTGTCAAGCTTGAGCCGGCCCTTGCGGGCTACGACTGGCGGTTTAAGTTATCTAAAGGAAGATCCAACTCAATTTTGGCAAATTAAGCCGACTCTAGGGGACAATGGCCATGAATTTGTTCTAACAGAAAGTTAAACAAAGACCCGGTTCAACGATTGAGTACATTGAACCGGCCCTTGGGGGCTAAGCAAGGGTATGGCAACAAGAAGAGTACCTTGTATTTTGTCTTCATTAGAGAGATCAGCCGAAGTTCCAGATCCCGGCTGGTGGTAACCCGGTTTATATACCCGGCGTGGAGCTCCTCGGCTGTCATCTTTTCGTATGAAGAGTCAAAGTTCAGCTTCTTCGAGGCCTCGGCCGGCTCTGTATGCTTGGTCAGCACATGAGCCGGAGGAGTTTGATGACCAGACCTGATGACAACAACATCTGGAGTTTCAGGGGTCTTGGCAAGAGTCGCCGGTTTTGAAGGAGCCCTTGGAGGGCTCTCCATGATGACATCGACAGCAGCCGGTTCTGTGGAGGTAGCTAGTGGATTTTCTTCTGCTTCAGCCTCCTCCAGTTGTTCGAGCTCCGGCTCTTGGATAATAGGGCCGGGGGAGGGCTTGTTGGTCTTGCGACGCTTGGCTTGAGCACTGCAAAATAGAAGGATCAACAGTCGAAGATGTTGCTATCATATTAAAGAGCCGGATGTCCGGATATCATAGTAAGGAATGCTTACAGCGGATTGATCTTGGGCGGCGGTAGAACTGATGCCGAAGAGTCGCCGAAGGAAGGGGATTTCTAAAAAGAATAAAACAGAAAGATGAGAAAGTGTCAAGTTTACAAAGGAAAGTCAAAGGAAAAGTAGAGACATAAACCTCTGCGGGGCATTTCTTTGGAGCCGGAGAGTTTGGTAACCCGAACACGAGCTCAGTAGAGCCGGTGCTTCGAGTATGTCGACGCTCGGCCTGCTGTTGCTTTTTCAAGAGAAAATCGGGAGCCAGGAAAGCAAGAGGGTGAGAAAGAGGAACTTTTCTAATAACCCGCCGTGGATTTCGGGGGACGAAACATTCTGAGCCGGAAGAAACATAATTTACCTCAGGAGCATTGGCGCGGCTGGTTTCCACTTCATCCTGCGAGTGAAACAAGCATTAATAAAGCAGGAAGGTAAAAGATCAAGCAAAGCAATTAAAGTATTACCTCTGAGCTGGATGATGGCGGCGGGTCAAACAAATTCTCTTGCGGGGCATCTTTTTTAGCCCTCTTGGTCGCGCCCTTCTTCCTGGATTTGTTTGGAGGGGCAACATATTCCTTCTTCCAGAAGTCTGAGTCGGCCTACAGGAATGACCTGGAGAATGAATAGCAAATCAACAAAGTACAAGCAACATCTAAGCGACGGATGGGAAGAGATTAACTTACATTGGGAGCCGGATTATTGACGCAGAAAGGCGCCAGGCCGATGGCACTGCATGAGCCGGAGGCTTCATGGACAAGGCTCCAGATGGTAGTGGTAATATCATCTTCTGTCAGTATTGACTTGCTGAAGCACAACGAGCTGTCATATTTGCCTTCGTACTCGCACATAAGCCGACCTCTGCGGCTTAAAGGCATGATCCGCCAGGAAATCCAGCAGCGGATCAAATCCAATCCTATTAAACTGTTGGCCAGGAGCACTTTGATTTTGCCGTGGAACGGCTCGTATCTGGCACGCTCTGAGGCTGAGAGCCGGCCGGGGAGCTCTGTGTCTGTCCTAAGCCGGGAGGGGCGGTAACCCACCAACAAGTGCTCTTTCTCAGGAGAGGTCTCTTGGCAGTAGAACCACGTCTTATTCCAATTCTTTGGGTGACTCGGCATTGGAGTGGCAGGAAAGATGATGTCTCGGCGGCGTTAAATAGAAATGCCGCCCAGCTCCAGACTCGGACCACCCTTCATTTCAGTTTGGCGGTTGGCATAGAAGAACTCTTGAAAGAACCCCACGGACGGCTTAGTTTGCAGATAAGCTTCGTAGAGAACTTGGAAGTTGCAGATGTTTGAGATGGAGTTGGGTGCCAAGTCTTGAGGATGCAGTTTGTAAAAATGAAGAACATCCCGGAAAAACTTAGAGCCGGGCGGCATGAACCCTCGCTCGATGTGATTAGTGAAGACTACTATCTCTCCTTTTTCGGGAGAAGGCCGGGTCTCTTTACCCGGAACCCGCCAATTGAGGACCTCTTTGGGAGGGAGAGTACCCGCTTCAACATAATCTGCTAAGTACTCCTCCGTAACGCAAGAACCAACCCAGTTGCATGAGTTGGACGCACGAGACATATTGGCGGCTTAAATACTGTGCAAGGTAAAGGACGTGATGAGTCAAGTGCAAGCAAATATTTAGGACGACTTACAGGTTTAAGGGTTCTATGGATAATGTGGAAAGATCCGGTTGATGAGAGCCGGAGAAGCTTAGCGACTCAACAGAGGAAAGGAAGACTGAAAAACGGCTAAGTCCTAAAAAACAGATTCCGCAAACTACTACTATGGCTACAGATCTACAAACACGGAGAAAAGGATTTTAATCCTGACCTAGCGATAAACAGCGGAAGAAAAGAAAATGGACCGGAGCCATCGCGGTCCGCGCTTTACGCGTGGCCGGCCCGCGCACGGCGGCGAGGCAAGAGCGCACTCTAAAGGCGCCAACGGCATCGAAATATACTCTCGGTGGCGGTGCCGGAGCCCGAGCGGCGGCGGCGGAGCCCCCGGTGAAACCCTACTATGGTGGTGGGCGGTCTAAGAAGAAGGAGAACTCACCGGAGATGTCGCGGCGGAGGCGGAAGGTCTCTGGTACGAATCAGGGTGATGCAGTGGCCCAGTTGGTGTAGATGCGAAGACGGCGTCGGACGACAAGGGCGCTGGAGCGGCGGCAACAGGAAGAAGAAGAGGCACGAGCGGGAGGATGAAAAGCTTTGACCCGCACGAGTCATATTTAAAGAAGGAACGAGGAAGGTGCGAAAATCCAGGCGACGACAACGTTTGACCGAGGCAGACGCCTCGATTCTTGGGATGCCAGTTAATGAAAGATTCGGTGGTACGTCAGCAGATCTCATGACGTCACCCCGAGTCATTTCCGGGTGACTCGCCAAAATCAGAAGAGAAGGATGAAGTGAGGAAGCTCAATTCAACCTTGGGCCTAATGTTGGGGATATAACCCCGCAATATGACCCGCCCTGGAGGCTCCGGGTCATGTTGCTGGCTCGTGAGCCGGCCTAAGGCTGAGCCGTAAGACTGGTGGCCCAGGAAGATAGGCGGCTCAAGGTGTGGGCCATACGACGGCCCGGACGGAGAAGACCCGGGCGTGTAAGCCATCTCAAAGACAGCTTGGACAAGAAGATAGAGAGAGATTCGGACATACAATAAGACTCGGTTAACAATTGTAACGACCCGGTGGTCCTGACCTCCTATATAAAGGCAGACCCGAGGTGACTTAGAGGACAGGTTATTGAGAACTAGGTCAAGCTTCTAGCTCCTTGTAATCGATACGCAAGTAATACAAACACAAGCAGGACGTAGGCTATTACCTCGACTTGAGGGGCCGAACCTGGGTAAACCCGTGTCTTTCGTCCCGATCAACCCCTTTGAGTCCACCCCGTTAGCGATGGCCTCGAATCCAAGTCCTATCACCCCGACATCTGCCGTGATAAATCCACGACAGACCCCGTACAAATTGCTAGGGAACATTGCATGGGAAACAAAAAAATTCTTACGAACACCCAAGATCTATCTATGGACATCAACAACTACGAGAGGGAGAGTGGATCTACATACCCTTGTAGATCGCTAAGAGGGAAGCGTTAAGAAACGCAGTTGATGTAGTCTAACGTCTTCGCGATCCAAATCGCAATCTGTCCTGCGATCCAATCATGATCCGGCCCGATCTAGCACCAAACGGACGACACCTCCGCGTTCAGCACACATACAGCTCAATGACCTCTCCACCTCCTCGATCCAGCAAGCGAGGGCGGAGTAGTAGATGAGTTCTTCGACAGCACGATGGCGTGGTGGCAGCGGTGGTGGTGCTATCCCAGCAGAGCTACGCCTAGCGCTAGCGAAACCATGAACGGAGGAGAAAACGATCTAGGGAGAGAGAGGGGCGCCAAGGGCTTCGTGTGTGCTCTTGGGGTGCCCCCTCCCCTCTATATATAGGTGGAGGCACGTGGAGATCATCCGTCCAAGCCCTAGGGCGCAGCCAAGGGGGAGGACTTGGACTCCTAGTCCAATTTCCTCCCTTTCCAAAACCAGTTGGACTTTCCACCTCTCCCAAGCCACATGGGCCTTGAGGGACTTGTGCGCCTGGCCCAATAATGCCAGGGCGCCTCCCCTCATCCCATGAAAACCCTTGGGACGTGGTGGAACCCTTGGTGGACTTTTGAACTCCTCCAAAAAATTTCGGAACCTTCTAGAAGCTTCCCGGTACAATACCGAAAAAACACGAAACTTTTCCGCTAGCCAAAATATGACTTCCCATATATAAATCTTTACTTCCAGACCATTCCGGATCTCCTCGTGATGTCCGGGATCTCATCCGGGACTCCGAACAACCTTCGGTAACCAACATACATAACTCAACGATACCAAATCATCACCGAACGTTAAGTGTGCAAACTCTGCGGGTTCGAGAACTATGTAGACATGACCAAGACAACTCTACCGTCAATAACCAATAGCGGGAACTGGATGCCCATATTGGTTCCTACATATTCTACGAAGACCTTTATCGGTCGAACCATGATGTCAAGGATTCAGACAATCCCATATGCAGTTCCCTTTGTTTGTCCATCGGTATGTTACTTGCCCAAGATTCGATCATCGGTACCTCCATACCTAGTTCAATCTCGTTACCGACAAGTATCTTTACTCAATCCATAATACAAGATCTCGTGACTAACTCCTTAGTCACATTGCTTGCAAGCTTCTTGTGATGTTGTATTACCGAGTGGGCCCAGAGATACCTCTCCGTCATACGAAGTGACAAATCCCAGTCTCGATCCACGTCGACCCAACAGACAGCCTCGGAGATACCTATAGAGCACCTTTATAGTCACCCAGTTGCGTTGTGAAGTTTGATACACACAAGGCATTCCTCCGGTGTCAGGGGGTTGCGTGATCTCATGGTCGTAGGAACAGATACTTGACATGGATAAAGCAGTATCAATAAACTAACACAATCAACTGTTATGCTTACGGTTGGGTCTTGTCCATCACATCATTCTCCTAATGATGTGACCCGTTGTTAAATGACAACTCATGTCTATGGTCAGGAAACCTTGACCATCTTTGATCAACGAGCTAGTCTAGTAGAGGCTCACTATGGACATGGGGTTGTCTATGTATCCACACATGTATTTGAGTTTCCGATCAATACAATTCTAGCATGGGTAATAGACATTTATCATGAACAAGGAAATATGATAATAACCAATTTATTATTGCCTCTAGGGCATATTTCCAATAGTCTCCCACTTGCACTAGAGTCAATAATCTAGTTCACATCACCAGGTGATTTACACCCACTGAGTTCTGGGTTTGATCATGTTTTGCTTGTGAGAGAGGCTTTATAGTCAATGGGTCCGTGACATTCAGATCCATGCGCACTTTGCAAATCTCTGTGTCATATCATACATGCTGCTACCACGCCCCACTTGGAGCTATTCCAAATGGATGCTCCACTATACGTGTCCAGTCTGCTACTCAAAGTCATCCGTATTGGTGTCAAAGCTTGCATCGACGTAACCCTTTACAACGAACTCTTTGTCACCTCGATAATCTAGAAACATCTCCTTAGTCCTCTAGTTACTAAGGATAATTTGTGTCCATTGTCCAGTGATCCACTCCTGGATCACTCTTGTACCCCCTTGCCAGACATGTGGCAAGGCACACATAGGTGCGGTACACAACATGACATACTCTATAGAGCCTATGGCTAAGGCATAGGGGACAACCTTCCTCCTTTCTCTTTCTTTTGCCGTGGTCGACCATTGAGTTTTCAATCAACTTCACATCTTATAACACAGGCAGGAACTCCTACTTCGGCTGTTCCATTTTGAACTCCTTCAAAATCTTGTCAAGGTATGTGTTTTGTGAAAGTCTTATTAGACATCTTGATCTATCTCTATAGATCTTGATGCCCAATATGTAAGCAGCTTTATCTGGGTCTTCCTTTGAAAAACTCATTTCAAACAACCCTTTATGCTTTTCAGAAATTCTACATTATTTCCGGTCAACAATATGTCATCCACATATACTTATCAGAAATTCTATAGTGCTCCCAGTCACTTTCTTGTAAATACAAGTTTCTCATAAACTTTATATAAACCGAAAAACTTTGATCACCTCATCAAAGCGTATATTCCAACTCCGAGATGCTTGCTCCAGCCCATAGAAGGATTGCTGGAGCTTGCAAACCTTTTAGCATCCTTAGGACTGACAAAACCTTCTGGTTGTATCACATACAACCTTTCCTCAAGGAAACCGTTAGGGAAACAATGTTTTGACATCCATCTGCCAGATTTCATAATCGAAAAATGCAGTAACTACTAACATAATTCCAACAGACTTCAGCATCGCTATGGGTGAGAAAGTCTCATCATAGTCAACTCCTTGAACTTGTCGAAAACTTCTTTGTGACAAGTAGAGCTTTTATAAATGTTATCATTTACCATCAGCGTCTATCTTCTTCTTAATGTCCAATTGTACTCAATGGCCTGCCATTCAATGGGCAAGTGTACCAAAGTCCATACTTGGTTTTCGTACATGGACCATTTCTCGGATTTCATGGATTCTAGCCATTTGTTGGAATCCGGGCCCACCATCACTTCTTCATAGCTCACAGGTTCACTATTGTCTAACAACATGACCTCCAAGACAGGATTAACGCACCACTCATGGGCGGTACGAGTCCTTGTCTACCTATGAGGTTTGGTAGTAACTTGATCCGAAGCTTCATGATCATCATCATTTGCTTGCTCTTCACTTGGTGCAGGCGTTGCAGAAACATCTTTCTACGTCGTGCTACTATCGAACTGAAGTGATGGTTCAACAACCTCATAAAGTTCTACTTTCCTCCCACAACTCTTTCGAGAGAAAATCTTTCTCGAGAAAGGACCCGTTTTAGCAACAAACACTTTTCCCTTGGATCTGAGATAGAAGGTATGCCCAACTGTTTCCTTAGGGTATACTATGAAGATGCAACTTTCCGCTTTGGGTTCAAGCTTATTAGACATAAGCGTCGCATTCCCAAACTCTGAGAAATGACAGCTTAGGTTTCTGCCAAACCATAATTCATAGGGTGTCATCTCAACGGATTTAGATGGTGCCCTATTTAAAGTGAATGTAGTTGTGTCTAATGCATAACCTCAAAACAATAGTGGAAAAACAATAAGAGACATCATAGTACGCACCATATCCAATAGAGCACGACTACGATGTTCGGACACACCATCACACTATGGTGTTCCAGGTGGCGTGAGTTGTGAAACAACTTCCACATTGTCTTAAGTTGTATACCAAACTCGTAACTCAGATATTCACCTCCACAATCATATCGTAGATATTTTATCTTCTTGTCACGATGATCTCAAACTTCACTTTGAATTTTCTTGAACTTTTCAAATGATTCAGACTTGTGTTTCATTAAGTAAATACACTCATATCTACTCAAATCATCAGTGAAGGTAAGAAAATAACGATATCCACTGCACGCTACAACACTCATTTGACCGCATACATCAACATGTATCATTTCCAGTAAGTCACTTGCCCGCCCCATCATACCGAAAAACGGGGTCTTAGTCATCTTGCCCAAGAGGCATGGTCCGCATGTCTCAACCGATTCAAAATTGAGTGATTCCAAAGATCCATCAGCATGGAGTTTCTTCATGCTCTTTACACCAATATGACCTTTAGTAGTAGTGCCACAAGTATATGGTACTATCATTATTAACTTTGCATCTTTTGGCATCAATATTATGAACATGTGTATTACTACGATCGAGATTCAATAAACCATTCTCATTGGGTGCATGACCATTGAAGGTATTATTCATGTAAACAAAATAACCGTTATTCTATAACTTAAATGAATAACTGTATTGCAGTAAACACGATCTAATCACGTTCATGCTCAACGCAAACACCAAATAACATTTATTTAGGTTCATCACTAATCTCGTAGGTAGGGAGAGTGTGTGATGGTGATCACATCAACCTTGGAAACACTTCCAACACACATCGTCTCCTCGCCCTTAGCTAGTCTCCGTTTATTCCGTAGCTATTATTTTGAGTTACCAACATTTAGCAACTGAACAGGTATCTAATACCCCAGGTGCTACTAGGATTACTAGTAAGGTACACATGAATAAAACGTATATCAAATATACTTATGTTGACGCTGCGAGCCTTCTTGTCTACCAAGTATCTAGGGTAGTTCCGCTTCAGTGATCGCCTCGGGTTTGGGTTCAACCTTGGGTTTCTTCACTGGAGCGACAAGTGGCTTGCCATTCTTGAAGTTTTCCCTTCTTGCCCTTGCCCTTCTTGAAACTAATGGTTTTACTGACCATCAACACTTGATGCTCCTTTTTTATTTCTACCTTCACGGTGTCAAATATCGCGAATAGCTCAGGGACCATCTTATCCATCCCTAGCATGTTATAGTTCATCATGAAGCTCCAGTAGTTTGGTGGTAGTGACTTGGAGAACTATATCAATAACTATCTTATCTGGAAGATTAACTCCCACTCGATTCAAGTGATTGTAGCACCCAGACAATCTGAGCACATGCTCACTGATTGAGCTATTCTCCTTCAACTTGCAGGCAAAGAATCTTGTTGGAGGTCTCATACCTCTCAACACGGGCATGAGCCTGAAATCTCAATTCCAGTTCTTGGAACATCTCATATGCTCCGTGACGTTCAAAACGTCTTTGGAGCCTCAATTCTAAGATGTAATGCATGACGCATTGAACTATCAAATAGTCATCACAACGTTCCTGTCAGATGTTCACAACATCCACAAACGACGCCAGAGGGGGGTGCATCGAGCGGTGCATCAAGGACACAAGCCTTTTGTGCAGCAATGAGGACAATCCTCAGTTTACAGGCCCAGTCCGTATTATTGCTACCATCATCTTTCAACTCTATTTTCTCTAGGAATGTATCAAAAACACAGGGGGGCTACAACGCGATCTATTGGTCTACAATATAATTTTGCAAAGACAACTTTAGACTATGTTCATGATAAGGAGTTTAGTTAACCATATTACTTAAAAACTCCCAGTCAAATTGACATCCCTCTGGTCATCCGGGTGATACATGATCCAAATTCACCAACCCAAGTCCGGTCATCACGTGAGATGAGGTTGTTTCAATGGTGAACATCTCCATGTTCATCATATCTACTATATGACTCATGTTCGACCTTTCGGTCTCTTGTGTTCTGAGGCCATGTCTGTACATGCTAGGCTCGTCAAGTTGAACCCGAGTGTTCTATACGTGCAACACTGGCTTGCACCCATTGTATATGAACGTAGAGTCTATCACACCCAATCATCATGTGGTGCTTCGAAACGACGAACTTTCAACGGTGCACACTAGGGGAGAACACAATTTTATCTTGAAATTTTTAGTGAGGGATCACCTTGTAATTCTACCATCGTCCTAAGCAAAATAAGATGCATAAAAGGATTAACATCACATGAAAATCATAAGTGACATGATATGGCCATTAACTTGTGCTTTTGATCTCCATCTCCGAAGCACCGACATGATCCCCATCGTCACCGACATAACACCATGATATCCATCATCATGATCTCCATCATTGTGTCGCCATCGAGGTTGTCGCACCCAGCATGCTTCTACTATTATTGCTACCACTTAGCGATAAAGTAAAGCATTACATAGAGCTTAATGATTGACACGCAGGTGATACAATAATTAAAGACAACCCTATGGCTCCTACCAGTTGTCGTAGTCATCAACATCCAAGTGGTAGGAGCCATATGTAGTATGGAAGTAACGGTAACGATAGCAAAAGTAACAGTAGCAATTTTGTAGTGATTGTAACAGTAGCAAAGAAGAAGTAACTTAGCAAGGATCAATATGTGGAAAGCTCGTAGGCAATGGATCGGTGATGGATAATTATGCTAGATGTCATTCATCATGTAACAGTTATAACATAGGGTGACACGGAACTAGCTCCAATTCATCAATGTAATGTAGGCATGTATTCCATATATAGTCATACATGCTTATGGAAAAGAACTTGCATGACATCTTTTGTCCTACCCTCCCATGGTAGCGAGGTCCTAATGGAAACTAAGGGATATTAAGGCCTCCTTTTAATAGAGAACCAGACCAAAGCATTACACTTAGTGAATACATGAACTCCTCAAACTACGGTAATCACTGGAAAGAATCCAAGTTATTGTCACCCTGGGGGATGCGGATCATAACTCGTAATAGGTGTCTACAACTTGCAATATAGGATCAAGAACACATATATATTCATGAAAACATAATAGGTTCAGATCTGAAATCATGGCACTCGGGCCCTAGTGACAAGCATTAAGCATAGCAAAGTCATAGTAACATCAACCTGAGAACATAGTGGATACTAGGGATCAAACCCTAACAAAACTATCTCGATTACATGATAAATCTCATCCAAACCATCACCGTCCAACAAGCCTACGATGGGATTACTCACGAACGGCAGAGAGCATCATGGAATTGGTGATGAAAGATGGTTGGTGATGACGATGGCGTTAATTTCCCCTCTCCGAAGCCCAAAACGGACTCCAGATCTGGTCTCTCGAGGAAGAACAGGAGGTGGCTGCGGCTCCGTATCGTGAAACACGATGAACTCTTCTCTTTGATTTTTCTCCGCGAATAGGTTATATGGAGCTGGAGAGGAGGTCGAAGGAGCCACGAGGGCACCACAAGCTTGCTAGGCGCGACCAGGGGGTGGCCGCGCCTAGAAGGCTTGTGGCCTGCAGGTGGCCCCCCTCTAGTTAATTCTTGCGCCAATATTTTTTATTAAATCCAAAATATTCTTCGTCAATTTTTAGGATGATCCGAGAACTTTTATTTCTGCACAAAAATAACACCAAGGAATTCTGTTGAAAACAGCGTCAGTCTGGGTTAGTTCCATTCAAATCATGCAAATTAGAGTCCAAAACAAGGGCAAAAGAGTTTGGAAAAGTGGGTATGATGGAGATGTATCAACTCCCCCAAGCTTAACCCATTTCTTGTCCTCATGCAATTCAGTTGATAAACTGAAAGTGATAAAGAAAAACTTTTACAAACTCTGTTTGATCTTGTTGTTGTAAATACGTCTAACTGATGTTCAGATTTTCAGCAAAGATCATGGATTAACCACGTTCACAATAATATTTAGGTCTCACATTTACTCATATCAATGACATAATCAACTAGCAAGTAATAATAATAACTCTCGGATGACAACACTTTTTCAAAACAATCATGATACAATATGACAAAATGGTATCTCGCTAGCCCTTTTTGAGACCGCAAAACCTAAATGCAGAACACCTATAAAGAACAAGGACTGACTAGACATTGTAATTCACGGTGAAAGAGATCCAGTCATGCTCATACCCAATATATATTAACAGCAAAGCATACAAATGACGGTGGTGCTCTCTAACTGGTGCCTTTTATAAGAAGATGATGACTCAACAATAAAGTAAATGGAAAGGCCCTTCGCAGAGGGAAGCATTGATTTGCAAAGGTGCCAGAGCTCGGGTTTTTAAAACAGAGATAAATAATAATTTTTGAGCAGTATGCTTTCATTGCTCATATAACAACCAAGAGGTTTTCAACATCTTCCATGCTAGATACATTATAGGCGGTTCCCAAACAGAAAGATAAAGTTTTTACTCCCCCTCCACCAATGAGTCACACTCCACGGCGGGCCGAATTCACGGGTACCGTCCATACAAACACAGTTCTAGGGGAGTTTTGTTTAATTATATTTTGCTTTTATTTTGAGCATGGAAATGGGCATCCCGATTACCAGCCACTTTCTCATGAATGATAGTGAATCAACACATATCGTGAGAATGACCCACCTAGCATGGAAGATAGTGACAGCCCTAGTCGCCACATGAGCGATTTGGGCATACAATACAGAATGTTTATTTGAAAGTTTAGTGTTTGACACATGCAAATTTACTTGGAACGGCAAGTAAATACCGCATATAGGTAGGTATGGTGGACTCATATGAAACAACTTTGGGTTTGAGGAATTGGATGCACAAGCAGTATTCCCGCTTAGTACAAGTGAAGGCTAGCAAAAGATTGGGGAGCGACCAACTAGAGAGTGACACAGTCATCAACATGCTTTGAGATTAACCAACATTGAATGCAAGCATGGGTAGGATATAAATCACTATGAACATAAATATCGTAGAGGCTATATTGATTTTGTTTCAACTACATGCATGAACATGTGCCAAGTCGAGCCACTTGAATCGTTTAGAGGAGGATACCATCCCATCATACTACATCACAACCATTTTAATATGCATGTTGGCACCCAAAACAAACCATTATCCACTCTTATCTAATTAAGCATGGCATGAGTAACTATAATCTCTAATTGTCATTGCAAATATGTTTCACCCATGATGAACTGAATTCAGAACGATGAGCTAATCGTATTTACAAAATCAAGATAGGTCGAGTTCATACTAGCATTTCTCCATCTCTATCTTTTCATCAAATATTGTCATTATTGCCTTTCACTTGCACGACCGAACGGCGTGGACAATAATAAGAGTGCACATGCATTGGACTAAGCTAGAATCTGCAAACAATAACTCAAAGGAGAAGACAAGGTAACATGGGTTCTCTAATAGGTAAACAATAATGCATATGAGAGCCACTCGACATTTTCATTGTGGTCTTCTCCTTACGACCCAAAGAAGGAAAAATCAAAACAAGAAAGAGAAAAACTATTTACACAGGAAAGCTCCCAACAAGCAAAAGAAGAACGAAAAATCTTTCTGGGTTTTATTTTTAATGCTACAACTAAGCAACTAGAAAATAAAGCTAGAACTAGTTTTTTTTTGTATTTTTCTCAAAGTTAAATGAACACACAAAAAGAAAGCAAAACAAGAAAATAAACTACCATGGATGGTACAATGGAAAAGTATGAACACCGACTACTTAAGAATAAGTGTGTGAACATGAATGTAAAGTCGGTGAGAAATACGTACTCCCCCAAGCTTAGGATTTTGGCATAAGTTGGTCTAGGTCCATGGCTGGCCCGGGTAATATCCAAAATCATAGTTGGGGTTGTACTGGGCTGCGGCGGCTACCGCCTGAACGATTGCAACGTGAAGGCGAGTTGATTCCGCGTTTCTCTCATACTCGTTTGCCTCCTCTCTAGTTGTAAAGTATCTCTGTTTTTCCCGAAGGTTAAAGAAGGCAGGAGCAGGAAGGGTAACATGGACAGCATGTTGTTTGTCAAAAAATAGTCGGTACTCGAGAGATTGTTCGTTCCTTTCAAGAAACTGGAAATGTACCAAAGCCTCATAATCAAGAAATGCAGGTGATAACTCATCATCATTGCCGCATATGGGTACCCCAAGATAATTAGCTAAACGAGTAGCATAAATCCCACCAAAGAAATCTCCATCCTTAGCATTATTATGCAACCTTCTAGCAATAATGGCTCCTAAGTTATATCGTCTATCACCCATTACCGCACTCTTAAGAATACTAAGATCAGGTGCACAAAGGTGGCTATGATCAGTTTTACCGTTAATACATCTGTCTATGAATAGAGCAAAATAATGTATGGCAGGAAAGTGAATGATCCTCAAGGCAGCCTGTGTAATATTTCTAGTTTCTCCCATAGTGATGCTAGCAAGAAAGTCATTATATTCAGTTTTGCGAGGATCACTATAACTACCCCATTGTGGAATTTTGCATGCATGATTAAAATCATCTATGTCCATAGTATATGATTTATCATAAAGGTCAAATAGAACAGAATGTTTATTACGATTGAGTGAAATTCAAACCTCCGCACGAAAGAATCCGTGAGTTGATAGTATTGCTTGCATTTGTCCGACACAAATTCCTCAAGGCCAACATTTCTTGTGTATGCGTAGATTCTTCCTTGAAACTGGCATCACTCATGAATTGATCTGATGGCCATTCACAAGGTCGTACTTGTGCTTCCCTCGATGGTTGAAGGTTGGGCTCACGTATCGCGAGTCTTGGGGCCTTCTTGCTCGATGAACCCCCTTGAAACACCTTCCTGGACATTTTTTTTCCTTTTCTGAAAAATTCTGAAATTTTTAGTGACTCAAAATAAAGATGCATAAAACTCAACAAAACTCATAGCGAGTACTCCCACCGGTGCCTGGAGGCTATATCATGCATCAAAGCTACTTGGAACCATACAAATTTGACATGCTAGCTCAAGAACAAGGTCACAACAACAGCAAAAACTTGCAATATATAAAGCGCTAGAACAAAAACTAATTGGACCATTGGAGGAGTCACATATCGAGGAACAATCTCCGAAAACAGTTTTGCGAATGAAGCTTTGAACAAGGATATCAAAATTGGCAGCAAAATGAGCTAGAACACGGGTTTGAGCAATGGTGGGATTTTTTTCTCGAGGAAGATGAAGTGGATGGATGCTGGAATAAGTGGAGGGGGGCCATGTGGGACCCACAAGCCTCCTAGGTGCGGCCGAGGGGTGGCCGTGCCTTGTTGGCTTGTAGCCCACTGGTGCAGCCCCCTGTAGTGTGCTCAGTGCCAGATATTTTTAAATATTCCAGAAAAAATCATACTCCATTTTTAGGACATTTGAAGAACTTTTATTTTCAGGTCACTTTTTTATTGCACGGGAAACTCAGAAAATAGGAAAATAATATCATTTTTACTTAATTTAAACTTACTAACAGAAAGTAAAAGTTGGGTATAGAAAGTTGTGCTTTCTAAATTCATCCGTCTCATTCTCATCAAAAGGAATCCATCAATAAGGTTGATCAAGTCTTATTAACAAACTTCTTTCGAATAACATGAAATCGAAGAATTTTCAAATAACACTAAGTTACCTCAATGGGGATATGCATGTCCCCAACAATAAGTATATCATATTTCTTCTTGACAGTTGGAAGAGGGAATTCAAAGTCTCCAATAATAATCGTCAGATTTTTTCAATGGAGTTGATACTATGAACTTGAGGTTGTTTCTTCGGAAAGTGTACCGTATGTTCATTACCATTAATATGAAAAGTGACATTGCCCTTGTTGCAATCAATAATAGCCCCTGGAATATTCAAAAAGGGTCTACTAAGGATGATCGACATACTGTCGTCCTCAGGAATATCAAGAATAACAAAGTCCGTCAAGATAGTAGCATTTGCAACTACGACAAGTACATCCTCACACATACCGATAGGTAGAGCAGGTGATTTATCAGCCATTTGCAAAGAGATTTCAGTAGGTGTAAACTTATTCAAATCAAGTCTACGATATAAAGGGAAAGCCATAACACTAACACCAGCTCCCAAATCACATAAAGTAGTTTAACATAATTCCCTTTAATAGAGCATGGTATAGTTGGTATTCCTGAATCTCCCAATTTCTTTGGTATTCCACCCTTAAAAGTATAATTAGCAAGCATGGTGGAAATTTCAGCTTCCTGTATATGTCTTTTATTAGTCACAATATCTTTCATATACTTAGCATAAGGAGACATTTTTATAATATTAGTCAAGCGCATACGCAAAAAGACAGGTCTAAGCATTTCAACAAAGCGCTCAAAATCCTCTTCATCCTTTTTCTTGGATGGTTTAGGAGGAAAGGGCATGGGTTTCTGAACCCATGGTTCTCTTTCTTTACCATGCTTCCTAGCAATAAAATCTCTTTTGTCATATCTTTTATTCTTAGGTTGTGGGTTATCAAGATCAACAGCAGGTTCAATCTCCACATAATTATCATTACTAGGTTGAGCATCATCATGATTCACGAACATCATCATTAATATTATCACTAGGCTCATGTTCATCACCAGATTGTGTCCTAGCATCAGAAACAGAAATATCATTTGGGTTTTCAGGTGTATCTATAACAGCTTCACTAGCAACATGCAAAGTTCTATCATCATCCTTGTTCCTCTTATTACTGGAACGACTAGGTACATCAATATTACCCCTTTGAGAATCTTGTTCAATTATCTTAGGGTGGCCCTCAGGATACAATGGTTCCTGAGTCATTCTTCCACCTCTAGTCACAACTTTAACAGAATAATCATTGTTCTTACTATTCATCTCATTAAGCAAATCATTCTAAGCTTTAAGTACGTGTTCTACTTGAGTAGTTACCATGGAAGCGTGTTTACTAATCAGTTTAAGATCATTGATAGTTCTACTCATATAATCACCTAAGCGATCAAGCATGAAAGCATTACGTTTCAATTGTCTACTAACATAAGCATTAGAATTTTCTTGCTTAACAACAAAATTATCAAATTCATCCAAGCATTGGCTAGCAGACTTATTATAAGTAATATCGCTTTCATCAAATCTACGAAGAAAATTTACCTCTACTACCTGTGTCAGGTTATCAAGACCATGTATTTCTTCAATATGAGGTAGATTCTTAACATCTTCAGCTTTAATACCTTTCTCTTTCATAGATTTCTTTGCCTCTTGCATATCTTCAGGACTGAGAAATAGAATGCCTCTTTTCTTCGGATGTGGTTCGGGAATAGTCCAATCATTATCATTGCTCAATATATTATTCAATAGTAGTTCAGCTTGTTCAACAGTTCGTTCCCTGAAAACACAACCAGCACAACTATCTAGGTGGTCCCTAGAAGCATCGCTTAGTCCATTATAAAAATATCAAGTATTTCATTTTTCTTGGGAGGATGATCGGGCAAAGCATTAAGTAATTGGAAAAGCCTCCCCCAAGCTTGTGGGAGACTCTCTTCTTCAATTTGCACAAAGTTAAATATTTCCTGCAAGGCAGCTTGTTTCTTATGGGCAGGGAAATATTTCCATAGAAGTAATAATCATATCCTAGGGACTACGCACACAACCAGGAGCAAGAGAATTAAACCATATCTTAGCATCACCCTTTAACGAGAAAGGAAACAACTTAAGGATATAAACACATTTTTTCGTCATGAGTAAATAGGGTGGCTATATCATTCAATTTAGTAAGATGTGCCACAACAAATTTCAGATTCATAACCATGGAAATGATCAGGTTCAACCAAAGTAATTAACTCAGGATCAACAGAGAATTCATAATCCTTATCAGTAACAAAGATGGGTGAAGTAGCAAACTTAGGATCATATTTCATTCTAGCATTCAAATATTTTCTTCCACTTGCATAGTAATTTCTTAAGATCATCTCTATCATTACAAGCAAGAAAGTCCCTAGCTACCACTCCTTCCATAACATAACCCTCGGGAATATTAGGCAATTCATATCTAGGAGAGCTAGGTCTAGCAGGTGTCTCAAAGTGTTCAGTTTCAATAATTTCATCAGTTTCAAAAGTATCATAATTTTCAGCATTGACTCTAGCAATTTGTTCATCAAGAAATTCACCCAGTGGCACAATATTATCAAACAAAGTATCATCATAAGCATCATGCATAGCAGAAGTGGCATCATCAATTACTTGTGACGTATCAGAATTACTAGCAGGTTGTGGTGGTGTCACAAACTTACTCATAACAGAAGGTGAATCAAGTGCAGAGCTAGATGGCGGTCCTTACCTCCCCTTGTAGTAGACAGATAGATCTTGGTTGGATCTTTCAGATTCTTCATAGTGATCAACAGATATAAATCCCAAGTGACTCAGAGAATAGATCTATGATCCCCGGCAACGGTGCCAGGAAAATGTCTTGATAACCCACAAGTATAGGGGATCACAACAGTTGTCGAGGGTAGAGTATTCATCCCAAATTTATTGATTCAACACAAGGGGAGACAAAGAATA
The DNA here is from genome assembly GCA_022496015.1 of Hordeum marinum. NCBI lineage: Eukaryota > Viridiplantae > Streptophyta > Magnoliopsida > Poales > Poaceae > Hordeum > Hordeum marinum. Next base: position 558,358,652 of record CM039673.1, on the reverse strand, counting down.
TTCTCGAGTATTAGCAGTTGAGTTGTCAATTCAACCACACCTGAGAGACTTAATATCTGCAGCAAAGTATTCAGTAGCAAAGTAGTATGAAAGTAACGATAACGGTAGCAAAAGTAACAGTAGCAGTTTTGTTGTGATTGTAACAGTAGCAACAGAGAAGTAACTTAGCAAGGATCAATATATGGAAAGCTCGTAGACAATGGATCGGTGATGGATAATTATGCTAGATGTCATTCATCATGCAACAGTTATAACATAGGGTGACACAGAACTAGCTCCAATTCATCAATGTAATGTAGGCATGTATTCCACATATAGTCATACGTGCTTATGGAAAAGAACTTGCATGACATCTTTTGTCCTATACACTCCCGTGGCAGTGGGGTCCTAATGGAAACTAAGGGATATTAAGTCCTCCTTTTAATAGAGAACCAGACCAAAGCATTAGCACTTAGTGAATACATGAACTCCTCAAACTACGGTAATCACCGGAAAGAATCCAAGTTATTGTCACCCTGGGGGATGCGGATCATAACTCATAATAGGTGTCTACAACTTGCAAGATAGGATCAAGAACACATATATATTCATGAAAACATAATAGGTTCAGATCTAAAATCATGGCACTCGAGCCCTAGTGACAAGCATTGAGCATAGCAAAGTCAGGGTCGACCCTAAGGGGGGCGGTTCCGCCCCGGGCCCCCGAGGACAAAGGGGCCCCGATGGCTGGTTTCCATATATACATAAGTGATGTTAGCCATATAAGATCGATTGATTTCGAAAGAAATGGAAAAAGGGTAAAGAATCGCAATCTTCTTGGCTTGCCGCACGGGCGTAATCTTCTCCGCTTCCCCTTCCACCGGAGACGCTAATCACAGAAGACAAACTGTCGGCCAGCTACTGCACTCCCTGCCTTTGAACTCTATCGTACAAAAAAATGTGCAAGATCTCGACGCAATATCCTTCATCGATGCCACAGATGACTCTGGGATCCAAGATTGCAACTGATGAACGTCCAGGAAAACAATCCTGGCGCCCTAAATTGGCAAACAAATCAGCACCAAGGTTGACTACACCCTGCCCATGTCTTCTAATCATGACTCTGGTGTTGCGCGTGATTACTAGAAGAAGGTAATAAAAAAATTAGATTCCACTCAACCTGCTTTCCGATGCAAATCTCTTCTTTTCTATAGACTTTGTAGGTCGTTCATTTGTTTCATGAAGATCATCCCATACATATCTCTTTCTCACTCTGATTTCTTGAGTTAGTTAGGATTAGAAAAGACGAGCTTGGATTTTTGTTCGTGACTAGTAAGCAGCAGCAATATCTTGCAATTTCTAATTTTCTAGTCATCCAGATCTTTGTTCCAAACATTTTTTGTCATTTTAATTAAACTAACAATGCATTTAATTTCTTGTATCATATGTTCTGTGCTAATTAGTTATCTAGAAAATATGCATCTGGAAATGGCTAAAGTAAACTTGCGTATTAGTTCATTGAGATCAGGAAAGAAGATAATTACATTGTTCTATAACAGGTACAAGTACTTCTGTTAGAAATTCCGTGGAATACCTTTAGTTAATGTTGAAAAAAGTGATAATAATAATTACTGTAGGCAGGAACCTAATAGAAACATATAGCGCTGATTGGAACGAGCGACCAATTTTTCTGTGAATGTTTATGACCTAGCTTTTTTGGATAGTGGACATGACGATGCAACATAAAATATGGTGCATTCAGTATTTAGATGCAATTGAGATAGAAAAAGTGGCTTTAGGGCCCCTTTGCGTTGTCTTGCCCTGGGCCCCCGAAATATCAGGACCGGCCCTGAGCAAAGTCATAACAACATCAATCTTAGAACATAGTGGATACTGGGGTTCAAACCCTAACAAAACTAACTCGATTACATGATAAATCTCATCCAACCCATCACCGTCCAGCAAGCCTACGATGTGATTACTCACGAACGGTGGAGAGCATCATGGAATTGGTGATGAAGGATGGTTGGTGATGACGATGGCATCGATTTCCCCTCTCCGAAGCCCAAAACGGACTCCAGATCTGGTCTCCCGAGGAAGAACAAGAGGTGGCGGCAGCTCTGTATCGTGAAACGCGATGAACTCTTCTCTCTGGTTTTTTCTCCGTGAATAGGGTTACATGGATCTAGAGGGGAGGTCGGAGGAGCCACAAGGGCCCCACAAGCCTGTTAGGCGTGACCAGGGGGTGGCCGTGCCTAGTAGGCTTGTGGCTTCCAGGTGGGCCCCCTCTGGTTAATTCTTGCGCCAGTATTTTTTATTAAATCTAAAAATATTCTCCATAAATTTTTAGGACGGTCTGAGAACTTTTATTTCTACACAAAAATAACACAAAGGCAATTATGCTGAAAATAGCGTCACTTTAGGTTAGTACCATTCAAATCATGTAAATTCGACCTCGATCTAACGAGTAAGGGCGGAGTAGTAGATGAGTTCTCCGACAGCACGACAACGTGGTGGCGGCGGCAGTGGTGCTATCCCGGCACGGCTACGCCTAGTGCTACCGAAACCGCGAATGGAGGAGAAAACGATCTAGGGAGAGAGAAGGGCGCCAAGGGCTTCGTGTGTGCTCTTGAGGCGCCCCTCCCCTCTATATATAGGTGGAGGGGCATGGAGATCAGCCCCCATGCCCTAGGGCGCAGCCAATGGGGAGGAGTTGGACTCCTAGTCCAATTCCCTCCCTTTCCAAAACCAGTTGGACTTTCCACCTCTCCCAAGCCACATGGGCCTTGAGGGACTTGTGTGCCTGGCCCAATAAGGCCAGGGCGCCTCCCCTCAGCCCATGCAAAACCTTGGGATGCGGTGGAACCCTTGGTGGACTTCCGGACTCCTCCGGAAGTTTTCGAAACCTTCTAGAAGCTTCCCAGTACAATACCAAAAAAACCTGAAACTTTTCCGGTAGCAAAAATATGACGTCCCATATATAAATATTTACCTCCGCACCATTTCGGAGCTCCTCGTGATGTTCGGGATCTCATCCGGGACTCCAAACAACCTTAGGTCACCAACATACATAACTGAACAATACCAAATCGTCACCGAACGTTAAGTGTGCAGACCCTGCGGGTTCGAGAACTATGTAGACATGACCGAGACAACTCTACGGTCAATAACCAATAACAGGACCTAAATGCCCATGTTGGTTCCTACATATTCTATGAAGATCTTTATCGTTCGAACCACGATGTCAAGGATTCAGACAATCCCATATGCAGTTCCCTTTGTCCATTGGTATGTTACTTTCTCGAGATTTGATCGTCGGTTGATGACCCACAAGTATAGGGGATCCATCGTAGTCATAAATAAGAGTGTCAAACCCAACGAGGAGCAGAAGGAAATGACAAGCGGTTTTCAGCAAGGTATTCTCTGCATGCACTGAAATTATAGGTAACAGATAGTTTTGTGATAAGATAATTAGTAACGAGTAACAAGTAACAAGTGTATCAGAGGTGCAACAAGGTAGCCCAATCCTTTTTGTAGAAAAGGATAGGCCTGGACAAACTCTTATATAAAGTGAAGCGCTCCCGAGGACACATGGCAATTTCTGTCAAGCTAGTTTTCATCATGCTCATTTGATTCACGTTCGTTACTTTAATAATTTGATATGTGGGTGGACCGGTGCTTGGGTGCTATCCTTACTTGGACAAACCTCCCACTTATCATTAACCTCTCTTGCAAGCATCCGCAACTACGAAAGAAGAATTAAGATAAATCTAACCATAGCATGAAACATATGGATCCAAATCAACCCCTTATGAAGCAACGCATAAACTAGGGTTTAAGCTTCTGTCACTCTAGCAACCCATAATCTACTTATTACTTCCCAATGCCTTCCCCTAGGCCCAAATAGTGGTGAAGTGTTATGTAGTCGATGTTCACATAACACCACTAGAGGAGAGACAACATACATCTCATCAAAATATCGAACGAACACCAAATTCACATGATTACTTACAACGAGACTTATCCCATGTCCCGAGGAACAAACATAACTACTCACAAAGCATGTTCATGTTCATAATCAGAGAGTATTAATTATCACAAAGGATCTGACATATGATCTTCCACCAAGTAAACCAACTAGCATCAACTACAAGGAGTAATCAACACCACTAGCAACCCACAGGTACCAATCTAAGGTTTGAGACAAAGATCAGATACAAGAGATGAACTAGTGTTTGGAGAGGATATGGTGCTGATGAAGATGTTGATGGAGACTGCCCCCCTCTCGATGAGAGGATCGTTGGTGATGACGATGGCTTCGATTTCCCCAGCAAAACAGCTCCACCGGAGCTCTAGATTGGTTCTGCCCAAGTTCCGCCTCAAGCCAGCGACGCTTCGTCCCGAAAGCTCTCTTCTGATTTTTTTCCAGGTCAAAACCCTTCATATAGCAGAAGATGGGTGTCGGGGACCTGCCAGGTGGGTCACAAGCCACCTAGGCGCGGCCAGGGGGTGCCCACGCCTGGTAGGCTTGTGACCTCCTGGTAGGCCACCTCTGGTACTTGTTTCGCCCAATATTTTGTTATATATTCCAAAAAAATTCTCTGTATATTTTCAGGACTTTTGGAGTTGTGCGGAATAGGTCTCTCAGATTTGCTCCTTTCCCAGTTCAGAATTCCAGCTGTCGGCATTCTCCCTCTTCATGTAAACCTTGTAAAATAGGAGAGAAAAGGCATAAGTACTATACCATAATGCGTAATAACAACCCATAATGCAATAAATATCAATCTAAAAGCATGATGCAAAATGGACGTATCAACTCCCCCAAGCTTAGACCTCGCTTGTCCTCAAGCGAAAGATAATATCAATAAATATGTCCACATGTTTAGAGATAGAGGTGTCTATAAAATAAAATACGGACATGAGGGCATCATGATAATCTTTAGAACAACAATACTTATTGATATAAATTTCTTATACTAGAGTAACAATTCATTCACAGGGCAAAAGTATGAACCAAGAACTTTATTGACAACTAACAAACTTGTGATCTCAGTCCTTGAAGCAATTTGCAATTTATCATAACATCATAAAGAGTTAATATAAGAGCTTGTAAAGCAAATCCACATACTCAATTATCTTTTAGTCTTTCACAATTGCTAACACTCACGCGGTACTCAGGAGATCAAAGCTTTAATTGGACACAGAGAAAGACAGGGGTTTATTGTTTTACCTCCCAACTACTCACCTCAAGGGTGATGTCAACAATAATAACTCATGATCACCCACATCCGAGTGGATATATGTGTTTAGATCATTCCCCAACACATAATGCTTGCCAAGTGAAAAAGGCAAAATATGGGAAGTGGTGAAGATCACCATGACTCTTGCATAAAGGTAAGTACTTATAAAGTAAACATAACAGATAGGCCCTTCGCAGAGGGACGCAGAGGTTGTCATGCGCTTTTTTTGGATGTGCAAATCCTTAATGCAAAGGAACGCTACGTTCTATTGCCCTTTGTGATAGCAACCTTTATTATGCAGTCCGTCGCTTTTATTTCTTTACTATCACAAGTTCGTACAACGCTTATTTTCCTTTACAATAAAAGATCATACATATTTAGGAGCAATTCTTATTGCTTTTTGCACCGATGACAAGTTACTTCAAGGATCTTACTCAATCTATAGGTAGGTATGGTGGACTCTCATGGCAAGACTGGGTTGAGGGTATATGGATGCACAAGTAATATCTCTACTTGGTGTGGAAGTTTTGGCTAACATGAGGTAGAAGCAAGCACTACATGTTGGAGGATCTATAACAATATAACTTCCGTTCGGAAATAAGCAAACATAACCTATTATGTTGTCTTCCTTGTCCAACATCAACTTCTTAGCATAATTTTTTTTAATGAGTGCTCACAATCATAAAAGATGTCCAAGATAATATTTATATGTGAACCTATCTTCTTTATTACTTCTTTTTAATTGCCCCAATGACCAATCGCTATGTTTGTCTACTCCCAACAAATTTCAACTGACACACTTCTTATATGTGAAGTCATCACTCCCCATAAGATCATCATATATACTCTTTGCTTTTATTCTATCCTTCTTTTATTTCTTATTTATTTTTATCAAGATAATAGCAAGCAAGCAAAGCCCTCACATCAAAACTACTATTTATTATATATCCCTCGGACTCGCTTACATAAGGGGGACAAAAGGCAAAAACTCAAAGCTAGATCATACTAAAATTTTATTCTACTAGACCAAGATATAACCAAAAGTATTGAACTAAGAAAAACAAGAAAAGAAAAAGGTGTGATGGTGATACGATACTGGGACACCTCCCCCAAGCCTGGCAGAAGCCAAGGGGAGTGCCCATACCCATGTGTTTGGATGTCCTTCTTTGGAGGTGTTGGTGTTATATTCTTGGCGATGATGCCCTTCAGAATGCGATTCTCCTCCTCAAGCTTGTTATTTTGCCGTCTTAGATCCATTATCTCCTTGCGAAGTTTCCAGTGACGGTTGGTGACCCCGTCACCCATGGATGTTTCATTGCTGCGGGAGAAAAAGCAACACTCTTTTTCATATTTTCATAAGTAAGAAATCTAGCATTGGGAGGGATGACCGAATTCATAATTGCGGAGCTCTGAAGTTGCTCCAACATGACTCCAGGATGTAGACGAGAAGTGACTTCTTGGTATTCCTCCATGGCATCCACCCTTTTCAAGTCGGCATCCATCTCTTCCTCCGTGAACTTTCCAAAGTGATTGGCTTCACTGTATGCTTCGTGCCCTTGTGTCTGTGATAAACATGGCTCTCTGTGACCGACTCTTGCGAAGACATCTTGCTCTAAATCTGTCGCAGAAGCAGCTCAAAACAAAAACAAGAGGTATTGTCATGACATGAAAGTCCAAGCCTTCGGAAGATTATATAATGAATTTTTACCGACCCAAAGGAGTATACCACAAGAAAACAGAGTCCGGAGGGTGCACGAGGTGGTCACAAGCTACCTAGGCGCGGCCAGGGGGTGGCCGCGCCTGGCAGGCTTGTCACCTCCTTGTGCATCTTTCGGACTACTTTAAATTTTCCTAATTTATTAAGTATTCCAAAACCGAGAAAAAATGCTATTGGGAAAGTTTTGGAGTCGGTTTGCTTATCGTACTACATATCTATTCCTTTTCGGAGTCTGAAATGTTCCGGTAGGTCTCCCTAATATACTCCTCCGGAGTTATGGTATTGATAATATTGGTTTCAACTTTTATGGGAGTACCTGAGATATAATGTTTGATTCTTTGCCCGTTTACCACCTTCGGATTTGTGCCTTTGGCGTTGTTGATCTTGATGGCAACAGAGCGATATACTTCCTCGACAATATACGACCCTTCCCATTTAGAGAGAAGTTTTCCTGCAAAAAATCTTAAACGAGAATTGTATAGCAAGACATGGCCACCTACATTGAATTCATGCTTCTGTATCCTTTTATCATGCCATATCTTAAACTTTTCTTTAAACAACTTGGCATTCTCATAGGCCTGGGTTCTCCATTCATCAAGTGAGCTAATGTCAAATAACCTCTTCTCACCAGCAAGTTTGAAATCATAATTTTGCTCTTTGATTGCCCAATAAGCTTTATGCTCTAGTTATAGAGGTAAGTGACATGCTTTACCATAAACCATTTTATACAGAGACATACCCATAGGATTTTTGTAAGCAGTTCTATAAGCCCATAATGCATCGTCAAGTTTCTTAGACCAATTCTTTCTAGATCTATTAACAGTCTTTTGCAAGATCAATTTAATCTCTCTATTACTTAATTCTACTTGACCACTAGACTGAGGATGATAAGGAGATAAAATTCTATGATTAACGTCATACTTAGCAAGCAATATACGGAAGGCACCATGAATAAAGTATGAACCACCATCAGTCATTAAATATATAGGGACTCCAAATCTAGAAAAATAACTTCTTTCAGCATTTTAATAGAGGTGTTATGATCAGCACTACTAGTTTGAATAGCTTCTACTCACTTAGTAACATAATCAACAACAACTAGAACATGAGTATACCCGTTGGACATTGGAAAAGGTCCCATATAATCAAAACCTAGACATCAAATGGTTCAATAACAAGAGAGTAATTCATAGGCATTTCCCGACGTCTACTAATATTGCCAATTCTTTGACATTCATCACATGACAAGACAAACTTACGAGCATCCTTGAAGAGGGTAGGCCAATAAAAACCAGATTGTAATACCTTGTGTGCAGTTCTATCTCCAACGTGGTGTCCTCCGTAGGCCTCAGAATGACACGTGTATAGGATCTGTTCCTCGTCATACTAAGTTACACAAAGTCTAATAACACCATCTACTCCTTCTTTATAAAGGTGTGGATCATCCCAAAAGTAATGTCTTAAATCATAGAAGAACTTTTTATTTTGTTGGTATGTGAAACTAGGCGGTATAAATTTAGCAACAATGTAATTAGCATAATCAGCATACCATGGAGCATTATGCGAAGCATTTATGACAGCTAACTGTTCATCAGGAAAGCTATCATCAATAGGTAGTGGGTCATCAAGAACATTTTATAACCTAGAGAAGTTATCCGCTATGGGGTTATCATCACCCTTTCTATCAACAATATGCAAGTCAAATTCTTGTAGCAAAAGGACCCATCTGATAAGTCTAGGTTTAGCATCTTTCTTTTCCATAAGATATTTAATAGCAGCGTGATCAGTGTGAGCAGTTACTTTGGAATCAACAATATAAGGTCTAAACTTATCACAAGCAAACACAATGCCAACAATTCATTTTCAGTGGTAGCATAGTTTCTTTGGCGTTGTCTAGAGTTTTACTAGCATAATGGATAACATTTAATTTCTTATCAACTCTTTGTCCTAGAACAGCACCAACGGCATAATCACTAGCATCGCACATAATTTCAAAGGGTAGGTTCCAATCAGGTGGTTGAACAACAAGTGCAGAAATCAAGGCATTCTTAATAATTACAAATGCTTCTACACAATCATCATAAAAAATGAATGGAATATATTTTTGCAAAAGATTAGTGAGAGGCCTAGAAATCTTAGAGAAGTCTTTAATAAACCTCCTATAGAAACCTGCATGACTAAGGAAACTTCTTATACCTCTGATATCCGTAGTACACGGCATTTTTTCAATAGCATCAACTTTGGCTTTGCCAACTTCAATACCTCTTTCGGAGATTTTTGTCCCAAGACAATACCTTCATTCACCATAAAGTGGCACTTCTCCCAATTCAAGACAAGTTTAGTTTCTTTGCATCTCTGCAAAACTCGGTCAAGGTTGCTCAAACAATCATCAAAAGAAGTTACGTAAACAGAAAAAACATCCACGAAAACCTCAACTATCCTTTCACAAAAATCAGAAAATATAGCAGTCATACATCTTTGAAAGGTAGCAGGTGCATTGCATAAACCAAAAGGCATACGTCTATAAGCAAAGGTACCGAAAGGACAAGTAAAAGCGGTCTTCTCTTGGTCCTCTTTTGACATGGGTATTTGAGAAAACCCAGAATAACTATATAGAAAGCAAAAATGTGTGTGTTTGGATAATCTTTTCTAGCATTTGATAAATAAAAGGTAGAGGGTAATGATCTTTCCTAGTAGCTTTATTTAATTTCCTAAAAGCAATTACCATTCTATAACCTGTAACAATTCTTTGCGGGATCAATTCATTTTTATCATTAGGAACTACGGTAATACCTCCTTTCTTAGGATCACAATGAACGTGACTGACCCATCTACTATCAGCAATAGGATAAATAATACCTGCCTCCAGAAGCTTTAATATTTCATTTCTTACCACTTCTTTCATTTTAGGATTTAACCATCGTTGGTGATCAACAACTGGTTTAGCATCGAGCTCCATATTAATTTTAGGCTGACATAGAGTGGGACTAATGCCCTTAAGATCATCAAGAGTATATCCAATACCAGCACGGTGCTTCCTCAGAGTTTTCAATAATCTCTTTTCTTCATGCTCTGAAAGGTTAACACTAATAATAACAGGATATATCTTCTTTTCATCAAGATAAGCATATTTTAGAGTATTCGGCAATTGTTTAAGCTCAAACACGGGATCACCCTTGGGTGGAGGAGGATCTCCAAGTATTTCAATAGGCAAGTTGTGTTTCAAAATAGGATGCCGATCAAAGAAAATCTTAACTATTTCATTCCTTTCATTCATATGCATATCGTTTTCATGGTCTAGCAGATATTGTTCTAAGGGGTCAGTAGGAGGCACAACAATAGAAGCAAGACCAATAATTTCATCCTTACTTGGAAATTCTTTATCATGGGGTTGTCTACGAAATTTAGAGAAATTAAACTCATGAGACGCATCCCCAAAACTTAAAGTAACAGTTTCGTTCTCACAATCTATCTTGGCATTAACAGTATTCAAGAAAGGTCTACCAAATATAATGGGACAAAAATCATCTTGTGGGGAACAAAGGACAAGAAAATAAGTAGGATATTTTATTTTCCCACACAAGACTTCAACATCTCTAACAATCCCAACTGGTGCTATAGTATCTCTATTAGCAAGCTTAATTGTAACATCAATTTCCTCTAACTCAGTTGGTGCAATATCATTCATAATTTCTTTATACAAGGTAAAGGGAATTGCACTCACACTAGCACCCACATCACATAATCCATGATAACAATGATCTCCTATTTTAACAAAAATAGCAGGCATGCCAACAATAGGTCTATGTTTATCTTTAGCATCAGGTCTAGCAATTCTAGCAACTTCATCACAGAATTGAATAACATGCCCATCAATATTATCAACCAAGAGATCAACCATAGAAATACTAGGGTTAACTTTAATTTGTTCAGGAGGTGTAGGTGTTCTAACACAGCTCTTATGAACCACAGTTGAAGCTTTAGCATGTTCCTTTATTCTAATAGGGAAAGGTGGTTTCTCAATATAAGCAGCAGAAATAACATGATCAACATTATAAGTAATAGTTTCCTCTTCAACTTTAATAGGTTCAAATACTTTTACTTCAATGGGAGGATGATATTTAAACCACTTTTCCTTAGGGAGATCAACATGAGCATCAAAAGATTCACAAAAAGAAGCTATTATCTCAGAGTCAAGTCCATATTTAGTGCTAAATTCACGAAAAGCATCGGTGTCTACAAAAGATTTAACACAATCAAACTTAAGGTTTATACCTGACTCCTTACCTTCATCGACTTCCCAACCTTCAGAGTTGCGTTTAATTCTTTCCAATAAATCCCATTTGAAGTCAATATCTTTCTTCATATAGGAACCAGTACAAGAAGTATTGAGCATGGATTGATCATTACGAGAAAGCCGAGCATAAAATTCTGAATAATAATTTCTCTTGAGAGCTCATGATTGGGGCATGAATATAAAATTGACTTAAGCATCGCCAAGTTTGAGCGATTCTTTCTCCTTCACGATGCCAAAAATTATAGATATAATTCCGATCACGATGAACTAGATGCATAGGATAGAACTTCTGAAGAAATTCCATTTTCAGTCGGTTGTAGCTCCATGACAATATCATCACATAGCCTATACCATGTCAATGCCTTCTCCTTCAAAGATAAAGGAAAGACCTTCTTCTTGACGTGATCCTCGGGCAGTCCTGCAAGCTTAAATAATCCACAAACTTCATCCACATAGATTAGATGCAAATCAGGATGTAGTGTTCCATCTCCTGCATAAGGATTAGCCAGCAGTTTCTCTATCATACCCAAAGGAATTTCATAATAAATATATTCAATAGGTTCAGTAGGTTGAGGGGCAACTCTTTGTGCTTCCGGTCAAGGTGAAGATACCCCAAACAAGCCCCTCAAAGGATTACTTTCCATAGTAACAAGTGACAGTAAATATCAGCACACTATATAAATTTTTCCTTACCAAATTCCACTTACCAAAGGCGCTTCACTCCCCGGCAACGACGCCAGAAAAGGGTCTTGATGACCCACAAGTATAGGGGATCTATCGTAGTCCTTTCGATAAGTAAGAGTGTCGAACCCAATGAGGAGCACAAGCAAATGACAAGCGGTTTTCAGCAAGGTATTCTATGCAAGCACTGAATTATCGGTAACAGATAGTTTTGTGATAAGTTAATTGGTAACGAGTAACAAGTAACAAGTGTAGCAAAGGTGCATCAAGGTAGCCCAATCCTTTTTGTAGCAAAGGGCATGCCTGGACAAACTCTTATATAAAGTGAAGCGCTCCCGAGGACACATGGGAATTTCTGTCATGCTAGTTTTCATCATGCTCATTTGATTCACGTTCGTTACTTTAATAATTTGATATGTGGGTGCACCGGTGCTTGGGTGCTGCCCTTACTTGGACAAACCTCCCACTTATGATTAACCTCTCTCGCAAGCATCCGCAACTACGAAAGAAGAATTAAGATAAACCTAACCATAGCATGAAACATATGGATCCAAATCAGCCCCTTACAAAGCAACGCATAAACTAGGGTTTAAGCTTCTGTCACTCTAGCAACCCATCATCTACTTATTACTTCCCAATGCCTTCCCCTAGGCCCAAATAATGGTGAAGTGTTATGTAGTCAACGTTCACATAACACCACTAGAGGAGAGACAACATACATATCATCAAAATATCAAACGAATACCAAATTCACATGATTACTTACAACAAGACGTATCCCATGTCCCGAGGAACAAACGTAACTACTCACAAAGCATGTTCATGTTCATATTCAGAGGAGTATTAATTATCATAAAGGATCTAAACATATGATCTTCCACCAAGTAAACCAACTAGGATCAACTACAAGGAGCAATCAACACTATTAGCAACCCACATGTACCAATCTAAGGTTTGAGACAAAGATTGGATACAAGAGATGAACTATGGTTTGGAGAGGAGATGGTGCTGATGAAGATGTTGATGGAGATTGACCCCCTCTCGATGAGAGGATCGTTGGTGATGACGATGGCTTTGATTTCCCCCTCCGAGAGGGAAGTTTCCCTGGCAAAACAGCTCCGCCGGAGCTCTAGATTGGTTCTTCCAAGTTCCGCCTCGAGACGGCGGCGCTTCGTCCTGAAAGCTCTCTTCTGCTTTTTTCTAGTTTAAAACCCTTCATATAGCAGAAGATGGACGTCGGGGACCTGCCAGGTGGGTCACAAGCCACCTAGGCGCAACTAGGGGGTGGCCGCGCCTCGCAGGCTTGTGACCTCCTAGTGGGCCCCCTCTGGTATTTGTTTTATCCAATATTTTTTATATATTCCAAAACAATTCTCCGTAACTTTTCATGACTTTTAGAGTTGTGCGGAATAGGTCTCTCAGATTTGTTCCTTTCCTAGTCCAGAATTCCAGATGTCGGCATTCTCCCTCTTCATGTAAACCTTGTAAAATAAGAGAGAAAACGCATAAGTATTGTACCATAACGCGTAATAACATCCCATAATGCAATAAATATCAATATAAAAGGATGATGCAAAATGGACGTACCATCGGTATCTCCATACCTAGTTCAATCTCATTACGAGCAAGTCTCTTTACTCATTCTGTAATACAAGATCCCGTGACTAACTCCTTAGTCATATTGCTTGCAAGCTTCTTGTGATGTTTTATTACCGAGTGGGCCCAGAGATACCTCTCCGTCATACAGAGTGACAAATCCCAACCTCGATCCACGCAACCCAATAGACACCCTCAGAGATACCTGTAGAGCACATTTATAGTCACCAGTTACATTGTGACATTTGATACACACAAGGCATTTCTCCGGTGCCAGGGAGTTGCGTGATCTCATGGTCGTAGGAACAGATACTTGGCATGGATAAACCAGTTGCAATAAACTGACACGATTCACTGCTATGCTTACGGTTGGGTCTTGTCCTAATGATGTGATCCGTTATCAAATGACAACTCATGCTTATGGTCAGGAAACCTCGACCATCTTTGATCAACGAGCTAGTCAAGTAGAGGCTCACTAGGGACATGGGGTTGTCTATGTATCCACACATGTATTTGAGTTTCCGTGCAATACAATTCTAGCATGGATAATAGACGTTTATCATGAACATGGAAATATGATAATAACCAATTTATTATTGCCTCTAGGGCATATTTCCAACACAAATCCCTCGGGGAAATCTCCACAAATTGATTGGAGACCGTGAAGTTTGTCCGAAGATTTACACCACAATGATTGAGATCCACAACACCACCAACCGTCTAGGATGGCCAAGTACCCAAGAGGCACAAGCTTTAGGGTGCCCAAACACCCCAAGAGTAATAAGTTTCTCAACCTATCACTTTCACGTATCACCATGAAGAACTCAACCCTATGCACTAAATGCAATGACAAGAGCACACAGAGTGCTCAAGTCCTTCTCCCTCAAACCCCGCCACAATAGTGAAAACTCTGAAGAAATATGAGAGGAAGAACAAAGAAGAGAATACAAAGTACTCCAAGATATAGATCCAAAGGATTCCCCTCATTTAAAGGAGAGATGGATTGGTGGAAATGTGGATCTAGATCTCCTCTCTCTTCTCCCTCAAAAGATTCAAAATTCATGGGAAGAATGAAGAGGAGGCAAAAAAATTGGAGGTCAACAATGGAGGATCAGTGCTCAAGCTATGGATTTGTGCCATCTTTATCGCCTTTTATAGTGGGGGCCACAAATCCAACCGTTATGCTCACAGCCTGTGGTCAAGCGGTACTACTGCTCAGGGGAGCGATAGTTCCAGTGTGAGCCAGTGTGTACTGCAGAGTACAAGCACGGTAGTTCTGCTAGAGTGGTACTAAAGGCTACAGTGAGCGGTACTGTGCTAATTGCCAGTGGATATAGAGGGACCAAAGGAAGTGGAGCGGCAACAGAGCAGAAGTACCGCATAAAGTGGTACTATCGTATAACTATGGTCGGACTACCGCGAGAGCAGAATGGGCAATAGAAACTTGCACATCCCTCGAACACAAGCGAAAGCAGCAACGATAGTAATCAGAGGTAGTATGCACGAGTGATACTACCGTACTCGTAGGATGCCGCTAGAGCGAGAGCAGAATGGGCAACAGAAACTTGCAGACTGCCTCACCACAGGCGGTAGTAGCCGCGATAGCTCACAACGGAAGTACCGCCTACGCAGTACTATTGTGGAGCCAAGCGGTACTACAACCTAGGTACTTCAAAAGTGTTTGGAAAAAATAGATGGGTCAAATAAGACCAAAACTGCCATAATTTTTGCAAGCAAACTCTGAAAAACAGAAAACTCAAGTTTGTTGGATATATCAAAAACTATGAATGAAGAATAAATACCAATAGGTAAGGCAGAGAATTATTCCAATATAAACCGACAAAATCTCAAACATAAAAAATGCAAAGATGATGCATACGAACTTTATTTTAATGAACTTAAGTCTGACAAGACGACGAATACAAATTCTAAAATCTCACAAAGAGAAAGACCATAAGAACCAATAAAGATCATGCCAAGGATGCAATGGTTGAGCTCCATACGAACGATAAGCTATTCACTCGAGAGCCCCCCTTCCCCCCCCCCCCCCCCCCCCCCCCGATAGTACGACAATCCAAACTATAACCCGGTCTCCCAACTAACACCATAAGACCAGCAAAATAGAAAACCTATCAAGGTCAAACATATACCTTATGCATAATCAGTTGAGCTAGATGATGACGGTCTTGACCTTCTCAAATTATACTAAGGTTGTACTAAGTTGCGTCAAACCTTATAAAATTATAATTTTAAAAATAAATTTTACAGTTTACTGTTCATATGCTCCCGGGAACCCCAAAAGGTATCCCTGTTGAGGGAAATGCAAAATGGCTTCTAGGAGAATTCAAAAGAAGACATCATGCAAAATATTTCTTCGCAAAACATTGAATTTTAATTTTCCACATAATAAGATAGTTAATACTTAGTTGCATGGTTTCCAATAATTCGCCCACGATGTCCTAGATCGAATTATAACTCTTTGCAAAAACTGAATTATGCATAGGTTGAATTGTATTTTTCAAAAGAGAAAGTTGAACTATAGTTCTTCACGTGAAAAACAATGTGGAGAGCATTTCAGGGAGCAAAGAACCGAAAGGAGATAGAAATAACAACGGTTTAATTCCCAAACATATTGTTAGCATAGAACCAAACAGAACGATATTTTTTTGGTAAACGATTTGGGACCAGCGGACCGATCGAAACTTGGGTCGGTCACGCTCACGTCGTTCGGCTGAGGCAATATCCATCGCCCCCACTTGCTCCATGACGTAGCTGGCCCACTCACCGCTTCACACACTCGCACCTACCTGATATCTTTAGGGACCTTCTCATCCACTCCATGCCCATAACGCATCTCTCTCGTGTCTTCCTCATCTCTCTCGCGTCTTCCTCTCCATCCACACCTTCGAGCTCACCGCGCTCAACTGATGTAGATGCGGCCGCCGGCAACAGCGACCACTAGCGTCCAAGCAAAGCAGTAGCAATTTTTTGAGTGGAGATGCGCAATGGATTCAACCGGTGGCGGCAGGATCTGCACACCAGGGAGCGATCACCAGCGCCCCCTCACCCCCACACCGGCCAATGCTACAAACCAACACCCACTAGTGTTGTCGATGGCGGCGACAAGTGATCGAGAGCCATGGCGGCCAGCATTGGGGCGTTGCAACCATGGTGACAGGTGATAGTGATCCAACCTTTTCTTTTCTCGGAAGCAGCCCCATTTTTATTGCCAACGCCTTTGATTTTTGTTGGAACCAGTGTAAGATGTTGCTATCACCCTGTTCGTTTTTTGGGAACAAACCCAATTTTTGCTACCATGTCATTTGTCTTTGGTACAACCAATGTACAATTTTGCTATCACCATCTTCAGTTTTTGCTAGAACCAATCAAATTTTTTGCTCCCATCATGTTCGTTTTTTCATGGAACCAACCAAATTTTTTGCTACCATGTCATTTGTTTTTGGTACAGATGTACATTTTTGCTACCACTATCTTCGGATTTTGTTGGAACCAATCAACTTTTTTGCTACCATGGGTTTTTGGTAGAACCATTGTATCACTTTTTTGCTACCACCGTTTGAGTTTTTGCTACAACCAATGTTCTCACTTGCTGCATCCATCACGTGACGCGCATCACGACGTCATGTAATTTGCTGGAACCAGCAAAAACATGCTCGGAGCGGCATGATTTTTTGTTGGAACCAACATTTCTGTTTGCTGGAAATAGCTAATTTGTTTGCTACAAATCGACTACCGAAGTTTTCTGCTGCTTGGGTTTTTGCTGGAACGATCATTATGTTTTGCTGGAACCGGTAAATCTTTTTGCTTCAACCCAACACTGGAGGTTTTTGTTGCTTTTTTTGCTAGACAGGATGGTGCAAGTCGATAACGGCTGCGAGCTAGACACGGGGACACCGGGGATGCTGCAACCATGGTGACAGTGCGCTGGAACCCTCATGTTTTCGAACTGCAACCATAGCAAGCGAAGGCAGCCGACGGAAGTGCCAGGCACGAGAGGCAGATGAGCAGCAAGCGAGCGAATGTGACGGGCGCGGTGGCAAGCAAGCAAGCACGGGGAGACGAGGACAAGCGACGCATGGGGTCTGGCATGTGTACGCGCTGTCCCTTTTTCTATGTTTCCTATGCGTGTTTGACTTTTAAAACGAAGCAATTAGACGGTTGTGAAAGTATGTATCGGGTGGCTGGGGCCGACGCGCCAACGCCTATCAGTGCCTTATTTTTTTGGAAAAAACTAAATAGAAAGTTTACCACTTCATGTTGAGCCTGCATGGACCTTAAGTGGTTTTCAGGCTTGGACGTTACTTGGTGTATTTAATCTCAGCCGTTTAAACATAATAAATTGTAGTGGGTCTACCATATTAATGGTGATTTATATGAGATTTTTTAGCTAATCTCTATTTTTTTCTTCCATTACAATTAGATGTCTCAGTTACTCATCACCATTTTTGTATTATGCGTGCAGATGAATACTATGATGCCCACCCCTTACTATGGTTTGGCCCTAAGAGCATCTCTAACCGATTCCTTAAAAGGGGTTAGAGAGTAAAACTTTGGTTTTGAGTGGCTAACTTGCACCTAGTCGAACCCTTATCGGCGTTAGAGTAAAAAAATTACACCTCAGTCGCCCTGACTTTCAAATATACTCAGCCACCCACTCGGCAAGTATAATTTCCTTCCTCCATGCCGCCCGACACCCTCCCCCGCATGGACTGCATCTTCGTCGTCGTTGCCTCCAACGACCCCTTGCCTTGGCAGCATCCTGCTTCCTCTGTCGCCCGCCTGCCCCACTCCGAGACGCTCGTGAGCTATTGTCATTGCTGGAATCAAGCTCTACCCTTGCCGTCGCCGCCTCACCGATCGCATATTCATCCTTCGACCCCCTCCATTGACTGTCAGTCATATAAAAGGCCTGACAACCACTAGCATCTTGGGCATCGATTGAACGCCGACGGTCGACCAAGACACCTCATCCATCCTTCAAGTATTCGTCAAATTGCCTAGCTGAGTTTGTTTGTGCCTTTTCATCTCGTTTTTCTTTTTGACATTGAATTGAACCTAGTAAATCCTAGTGTAGATGAAAAGGTTGAGGGAGATGATCTTCGATGACTCTTCGATGGTGGAGGAGGAAGAAGATGATGATGATGACCTTGAAATGGCCATTGCCATGACCTTCAATGAGGATTTTCGGCGGCCAAGGCTAGGATCACAATTCGTTTATTTGCACATCAATCGAGTATACCGAAGGGCCATGCCCAGATTATGAGATATTACTTCAACCCAGAGTAACCTATCCAAAAAGTTTTTATGCTGACGATTTTGGATGCATACAAGTCTCTTCCTCACCACTGCATACCGACACCATTGACGACTATGTCCGCATCGGGGAAGATACAATCTTGGAGTTCGTTCTAAGGTACACACTTATCATGATTGCAATCTTTGATAGGGAGTACTTTAGGGCACCCATCGATGAAGACATTGAGAGGCTCTTTGGATTTAATGAAAAACGAGGAGGGCTTGGGATGCTTGGATCAATTGATTGCATCCATCGGACATGGAAGAATTGCCCCACGGGATGGAAAGGTCAAAATAAAGGCCACTGCAAAGATCCACCAATCATTCCTGAGGCTATTGCATCGGAGGATCAATGTATTTGGCATTCATTCTTTGGATTGCCCGGATTTCATAATGACATGAACGTGCGTTTGAGATCACTATTGTTCACAAGGCTTGTTGCTAGAGATGTTCCTCCTTACAACTATGTTATCAATGGTGGTGGGTTGACGATGGGTTACTAATTTGAAGATGTCATCTATGCTCGATGGGCTTCCTTTGTCAAGAAAATCTAGCATCCTCAAGGGAATAAGAGATCTCGCTTTGCAATGCATTAATAGTCGACAAGGAATGATGTTGAGAGAGCTTTCGATGTGCTTCAGAAGCACTTTGGCATTATTCCAGGTCTGGCGAGTATTGGAACCCCAAGATCCTATTGCAAATAATGGCATGTTGCACCATCTTGCAAAACATGATCATTAAAGATAAGAGAGGCATGCCACCGAACTTTATGTACATCTTCAATGGGAATCCTGTTTGGCCGGAGCACGATGCAAACAGGTTATAGAGATTCCTCGCAGCACATCGAATCATTGAGAACGGAAAAGTTTATAAACAGCTCCCAGATGATCTTGTAGAGTATAAGTGGCTACTCCACAACACTTCATACTTGTGCTTTTATCATACTCTTTACTTCATTTGAACCGTTTCGTGTGTTTGACTCTGAATAATTTGGTTTGTAAACTTTGAATTTCTAATATCCGTGAATTGTGGGGACCTTAATTATTATATTTGGATTTAATATGTGTGCAAATATGTAGTTAAAATGTAGTATGTAAACTAAAACTAGGAGATTTTGCGGAAAAAATAGCAAGTTAAGTTTACGGGATCGACCAGGTACCGCTTTTATTTAGTGGACTAAGTATATGGAGTAAAAGGATAAGGGGGCGTTTGAGACACTAATTTACAAGGAATTAGTTAGAGATGCTCTAAGGTTCTACTAAACGCGTGACAAAAACCATGATATGTAATTTCTAATATTTGTCTCCACAAAAAATAGAATTTTATTGCTTCCGTAGTGCTGCTTAAATTTCATGTTTTACTTTGATTCTGCTGAACAAATATAGCATTTTTTAGCAAAGATGGACATATTTTATAAGGAAGTAAATGCTTTTCTAGGGGTACAAGGAAGTAAATGGTGTGCTCGGGGCATCGCTATGTCTCCCGTCAAGCGAGTCGATCCTTCCGACTCACAGAAGCGAGCGAGCATATGGGCCGGCCACGCACGGGCAAAGCACCTATCTGTTTCCTGTTTCGTTTTTTTCAAGCTTTCTTTTGTTTTTTGCTTTACTTTTTACTTTTATTTATATATTAAAATATTCTAAATATATATATATTACAAGAAAACAATCTCCCAAAAAATACATTGAAAATGTTGAACAAGTATTTGAAAAACTGTTGAACTACTATTTGAAAAATGTTGAATAAGTATTAAAAAATGTTCAACAAAAATGTTGAAAAACGTTGAAAAAGTATTTGAAAATTTTAAAAAAGTATTAAAATGGTAAAAAATTACATAAAAATGTTGTATAAGCATTAAGTGTTTTAATGAATGTATGAAAAATGTTGAACAAATATTTAGAATTGTTGAAATATTAAAAATTATTGAACGGGTATTTGAAAAATGTTGAACAACTATTTTAAAAATGTATAAGTATTAAAATGTTGAACAATTATTTGAAAAATGTATAAGTATTAAAATATTGAACAAGTATTTGAAACATATTGAATAAGCGTTCGCTCAATGTCGAACGTGTACAAAATATGTTGATCACTTATTAAAAATATATTTTTAACATATAAAAAATGTAGAATGAGAAACAAAAGAAAAAAAATAAAACCAAAAAATGAACACCGAAAAATAAAAAAATTAAGCCCCCCAGAAATGGAAAAAGACCGAAGAAAGAAATCTAGAAAGAATAAGAAAACATAACAAAACCGAAGAAGAAAAAAGAAAAAAGGGGGAAAAAAGCATTGAAGATCAGTGAAAAAAGAATGAAAGAGTGGAGAGAACCAAATTATAATGTTAGAAAAAGAAAACTGGAGAGAAATAACAAAACCAAGAAAGAGCCAAAGAAAGGGAAAAAAAAGAAAAAACAGAGAAATAAAAAAAAATCTGGTGTTTTGCCTCAAGTAGCATGTGCCTCCTATGTAAACGCGAAGTCAGAAGTGGCACAGTGGCTAGCGGTTGTACTCTTGATCGAAACAACCACGGTTAAATCCCCTCACACCCTCATTTTCTACCTGTTTTTTTTTATTTCACCGTGCGCTAGTGGACCGGCCCAGCCCACGAACAGAGACGTAAAGATTGTCTACATGTTTGGTACACGACTAACTTTATCATAACTAACCTTATTCTTATGCAAAATATGGCTGTCTTAAAGCTAGACTCTATTTAGCAGCGAACCTGGGATGCACAAAACTAGTCATCGAGTTCAATTGCATGAATTCGTTGGAGGCTATCTCTAATCCTGATGTGTACATGGGAGTTGACGCTCCGATGATCATGGAATGTTCCCTCTTGACGATGGAGTTCGCGGATATTAGATATGATTTTTGTAGCAGAGAAGCTAATATGATAGCAGATGGATTAGCAAAGCATTGCTGTAATACTAGTCTTTTTGAAAGTTGGGATACCTCCGTCTTTGATTTTATTTCTTCAAAATTATGTAAAACGATCTTGTAATTATATGAGGAATAAAGTTATTTACGTTAAAAAAATGGCTGCCTTACAAACTGTGATGAACAAAATAACCATCTCATATGTGGCATAATTTGGCAAAAATACTATTACTATAACATGTGAACCATGTAATGTTGCGATGAACCAAACACATGTCTACGCTGTTGCAGTATGGCTAATCTTAGATATGACAACCTTAGGCTATCAAACATGGACTCTATTAACAAATTAAGAACTAACGTAGGAAAAAAAAGAGAAAACAGGATTGGCTAATTAATCGTTTGCAGACTGAGAGAAAAGAATGGATCGACAACCAACGTAAAACGATGCGGCAAGACGCGCATATGCTCGTAGTACTTGACCAAGCCGGTATTCCAGAGTTATCATGAACGTATCTGACCGAAGCATGTGCCGTATGTGTATATATCAGAGCATCTTGAACAGAGTGCAACGCGCATAAAGCTTTTCTTAGCAAGCGGCCGAGCACCGGCTCAAACGTCCGCCGCATAATATAACGCTCGCGACTCTTTAACAGACAGCACGCGCGAGCAGCCAGCGGACGAGACGCGAGTGCTCGAGTGATTCCGCGTGCGGAAACGGACGCACAAAATAAGCGGCGCGCGATGCCGTTTCGTTCCGCGCGCGAAATCGCTTAGAGCAACTCCAACGCTCAGACCCAAACGAACACGGCTTTTGTCCGTTGTTTGTCCGTTTGGATCGGTCGTCCGCATGTCCGTGTCCGCTTTTTTAATTGGGTCGGTCGATGCGCCCAACGCGGACCGATGCATTTTTTGACGTATCCGTCCCAGCATTCTATCGAACACCTAACATGCAGCTCCATCCTGTCACATCCTCCTGTTGGGAAACGTTGCATGGGAAACAAAAAAAATTCTACGCACACGAAGATCTATCCATGGTGATGAGCATCTACGAGAGGGAGAGTGGATCTACATAACCTTGTAGATCGCTAAGCGGGAAGCGTTAAGAAACGCGGTTGGTGTAGTCGAACGTCTTCGCGATCCAAATCGCCGTGCGTCCCGCGATCCAATCACGATCCGTCCCACGATCCGATCACGATCCGTCCCACGAACTTGATCACGATCCGTCTCACGAACTTGATCACGATCCTTCCGATCTAGCACCGAACGGATGACACCTCCGCGTTCAGCACATGTACAGCTTGATGACGATCTCCACCGTCTTGATCCAGCAAGAAGGAGTGGAGAGGAAGAAGAGTTCTCCGGCAGCCTGACGACGCTCCGGCGATGGTGGTGGAGCAATTCCGGCAGGGCTTCGCCTAAGCACTGCAGAAAACCGATGTAGAGGAGAAACTATGCACTGGAGGAACGGGTAGCACGTGGCTGAAAATCTAGTGCAAAAACCCTCAATACCACCACTATATATAGGAGCAGAGGAGGAGAGGAGGCAGCTTGGCCTCCAAGCCTCCTAGGCTTCGGCCGAACTAGGAGAGGAGGAGTCGACCTCCTCCATTCCTAGTAGGATTAGGATTCATCCTTTTTTTTCTTTCTTTTTTTGCCGTTTTCCACCTTTTCCTTTTGGGTTTTCTTCTCCAGCCACATGGGCCTTGTGTAGGAGTTTTCACCAGCCCACTAAGGGCTGATATTCACTCTCCCACAGCCCATGAAGCCTCTTGGGTCGAAATACCCCTCCTGGAGGTCTCCCGGTACACTCCCGGCACTCCCGGTACACTACCGATAAGCCCGGAACTTTTCCGGCGACCAAAACAGGACTTCCTATATATGAATCTTTACCTCTAGACCATTCCGGAGCTCCTCATGACGTCCAGGATCTCATCCGGGACTCGGAACAAACTTCGTTCACCACCATACATAAATCTATACTACCGAAACGTCACCAAACCTTAAGTGTGCAGACCCTGCGGGTTCGAGAACTATGTAGACATGACCGAGACATCTCTACAGTCAATAACCAATGGCGGGACCCATCTATTTTGAACTCCTTCAAAAACTTGTCAAGGTATGTCTTCGTCGAAAAAACTTATCAAGCGAATTGATCTATCCCTATAGATCTTGATGCTCAATAAAATAGTAGCTTTATCTGGGTCTTCCTTTGAAAAACTCTTTTCAAACAACCCTTCATGCTCTTCCAGAAATTCAACATCATTTCCGATCAATAATATGTCAACTACATATTCTTATAAGAAACTCTATAGTGCTCCCACTCACTTTCTTGTAAATACAAGTTTCTCATAAACTTTGTATAAACTTAAACACTTTGATCACTCTATCAAAGCTCATATTCCAACACCGAGATGCTTACTCCAGTCCATAGAAGGATCGCTGGAGTTTGCATACTTTTAGCATCCTTAGGATTGACAAAACCTTCTGGTTGTATCACATACAACTCTTCCTCATAGAAACCATTATGGAAACCTTGTTTTGTTATCCATCTGCCAGATTTCATAATCGAAAAATGTAGCAACTGCTAACATAATTTTAATAGACTTTTAGCATCGCTACAGATGAGACAATCTCATCGCAGTCAACTCCTTGAACTTGGCGGAAACTTGTTTGCGACAAGTCGAGCTTTATAAACGGTGACATTTCACCATTAGCATCTATGTTCATCTCAAAGGTCCATTTGTACTCAACGACCAACCATCACGATCCATGGTGATGAGCATCTACGAGAGGGAGAGTGGATCTACATACCCATGTAGATCGCTAAGCGGGAAGCGTTAAGAAACGCGGTTGGTGTAGTCGAACATCTTCGCGATCCAAATCGCCGAGCGTCCCGCGATCTCATCACGATCCGTCCCGCGATCCAATCACGATCCGTCCCGTGAACTCATCACGATCCGTCTCACGATCTTGATCACGATCTGTCCCGCGAACTCATCACGATCCGTTCCGCGATGTCATCATGAACTGTCTCGCGATCTCGATCACGGTCCTTCCGATCTAGCGCCGAACGGAC
This sequence comes from Hordeum marinum, assembly GCA_022496015.1. Classification (NCBI taxonomy): domain Eukaryota; kingdom Viridiplantae; phylum Streptophyta; class Magnoliopsida; order Poales; family Poaceae; genus Hordeum; species Hordeum marinum. Next base: position 558,333,867 of record CM039673.1, on the reverse strand, counting down.
GGCACCTCCGCGTTCAGCACACGTGCAGCTTGATGACGATCTCCACCGTCTTGATCCAGCAAGAGGAGGTGGAGAGGAGAGAGAGTTCACCGGCAGCGTGACGGCGCTCCGGTGATGGTGGTGGAGCAATTCCGGCAGGGTTTCGCCTAAGCGCTGCAGAAAACCGATCTAGAGGAGAAACTATGCACCGGTGGAACGGGTAGCACGTGGCCGGAAATTCTGTCCAAAAACCACCCAATCCACTAGTATATATAGGAGGAGAGGAGAGGAGAGGCAGCTAAGGCCTTTGGGTCGGCCGAAATAGGAGGTGGGAGCAATCCTACTTCACCTCCAATCCTAGTTGGAGTAGGATTGCCTCCTATTGGCTGATTTTCCACTTTTTGCTTTAGGACTTTCTCTCCTGCGCCATGGGCCTTTGTGGCTGTTTTCCCAGCCCACTAAGGGCTGGTTATTATTCTCCCACAGCCCATGGACCTCTTGGGGTCGAAATACCCCTCCCGGAGGTCCTCCGGTACACTACCGGCACTCCCGGTACACTACCGATGAGCCCGAAACTTTTCCGGAAACCAAACTGGGACTTCCTATATATGAATCTTTACCTCCGGACCATTCCGGAGCTCCTCGTGTCGTCCGGGATCTCATCCGGGACTCCGAACAACCTTCGGTCACCACCATACATAACTCTACACTACCGAAACGTCACCAAACCTTAAGTGTGCAGACCCTGCGGGTTCGAGAACTATGTAGACATGACCGAGACACCTCTACAGTAAATAACCAATGGCGGGACCTGGACGTCCACATTGGTTCCTACATATTCTACGAAGATCTTTATCGGTCGAACCTCTATGTCAAGGATTCAGTTAATCCCGTATATCGTTCCCTTTGTTCTTCGGTATGTTACTTGCCCGAGATTCGATCGTCGGTATCTCCATACCTAGTTCAACATCGTTACCGGCAAGTCTCTTTACTCGTTTCTTAATACAAGATCACGCAACTAACAATTAGTCACATTGCTTGCAAGGCTTATTGTGATGTTGCATTACCGAGTGGGCCCCGAGATACCTCTCCGTTACACGGAGTAACAAATCCCAGTCTCGATCCATGCCAACTCAACAGACACCATCGGAGATACCTGTAGAGCACCTTTATAGTCACCCAGTTACGTTGCGACGTTTGATACACACAAGGCACTCCTCCGATATCCGTGAGTTGCATGATCTCATGGTCATAGGAACATATACTTGACATGCAGAAAACAGTAGCAATAAACTGACACGATCATATGCTATGTTTGTAGTTTGGGTCTTATCCATCACATCATTCTCCTAATGATGTGATCCCGTTATCAAATGACATCTCATGTCCATGGCTAGGAAACCTTAACCATCCTTTGATCAACGAGCTAGTCCATTAGAGGCATACTAGGGACATGGTTTTGTCTATGTATCCACACATGCATTTAAGTCGCCGATCAATACAATTATAGCATGGATAATAAACGATTATCATGAACAAGGAAATATGATAATAACTAATTTATTATTGCCTCTAGGGCATATTTCCAACAGTCTCCCACTTGCACTAGAGTCAATAATCTAGTTCACATCACCATGTGATTCGCATTGTTATGAATCTAACACCCAATGAGTTCTGGGGCTCGATCATGCTTTGGATGTGAGAGAGGTCTTATAGTCAACAGGTCTGCGATATTCAGATCCGTGTGTACTTTGCATATCTCTATGTCAAACCGTAAACACTGCTACCACACTCCACTTGGTACTATTTCCAAATGGCCGCTCCACTATACGTATCCAGATTGCTACTACTAGTCATCCGGATATGTGTTAAAGCTTGCATCGACGTAACTCTTTACGACGAACTCTTTATCACCTCCATAATCAAGAAACATTTCCTTAGTCCTCTGGTTACTAAGGATAATTCCGACCGCTGTCCAGTGATCCACTCCTGGACCACTCTTGTACCCCTTGACAGACTCATGGCAAGGCACACATTGGTGCGGTACACAGCATGGCATAATATAGAGCCTATGGCTAAGGCATAGGGGACGACGTTCGTCCTTTCTCTTTCTTCTGCCGTTGTCGAGCTTTGAGTCTCACTCAACTTCACACCTTACAAATCAGACGAGAACTATTTCTCTGGTTGATCCATTTTGAACTCTTTCAAAATCTTGTGAAGGTATGCACTCATTGAAAGTCTCATCAAGCATCTTGATCTATCTCTATAGATTTTGATGCTCAACAATTAGGTAGCTTTATCTAGGTCTTCCTTTGAAAATCACTTTCCAAATAACCGTTTTATGCTTTCGAGAAACTCTACATTATTTCTGAACAACAATATGTCATCCACATATACTTATCAGAAATTCTATAGTGCTCCCACTCACTTTATTGCAAATACAAGTTTCTCATAAACTTTGTATAAACATCAAAACTTTGATCACCTCATCAAAGCGTATATTCCAACTCCGAGATGCTTGCTTCAGTCCATGGAAGGATCACTGAAGCTTGCACACCTTTTAGCATCCTTAGGCCTGACAAAACCTTCTGGTTGTATCACATACAACCTTTCCTCAAGTAAACCATTAAGGAAACGATGTTTTGACATCCATCTGCCAGATTTCAAAATTGAAAACACAGCAACTGCTAACATAATTCCAACAGACTTTTAGCATCGCTACGAGTGAGAAAGTCTCATCGTAGTCAACTCCTTGAACTTGTCACAAACATCTTTGCAACAAGTCGAGCTTTACAAATAGTGACATTCACCATCAATGTCTGTCTTCATTTTAAAGATCCATTTGTACTCAACGACCTGCCGTCCAACGAGCAAGTCTACCAAAGTCTACACTTGGTTTTAATACATGGATCCTATCTCGGATTTCATGGCCTCCAACCATTTGTCGGAATCCGGGCCCATCATCGCTTCTCCATAGCTCGTAGGTTCATCGTTGTCCAACAACATGACCTCCAAGACAGAGTTGTCGTACCACTTAGGAGCAGTACACATCCTTGTCGACCTACGAAGTTTGAAAGTAACTTGATCCTGAAGCTTCATGATCATCATCATTAACTTCCTCTTCAACTAACGTAGGCTTCACAGTAACATCTTTCTGCGCTGCGCTACTCTCTGGTTGAACAAAGGTTTAACAACCTCATCAAGTTCTATCTGCCTCCCACTCAATTCTTTCGAGAGAAACTTTTTCTCGAGAAAGGACCCAGTTCTAGCAACAAACACTTTGCACTCGGATCTGAGATAGAAGGCATACCCATCTGTTCTTAGGGTATTCTATGAAGATACATTTGTCCGCTTTGGGCTCTAGCTTATTATGTGAAAACATTTTCCACACAAGCATCGCAGCCCCAAACATTAAGAAATGACAGCTTAGGTTTCTATCAAACCATAATTCACACGGTGTCATCTCAACGGATTTAGATGATGCCCTATTTAAAGTGAATGTAGTTGTCTCTAATGCATAACCCCAAAAATTATAGTAGTAAAACGATAAGAGACATCACAGTATGCACTATATCAATAGAGCATGACTATGATGTTCGGACACACCATCACACCATGGTGTTCCAGGTGGCGTTAGTTGTGAAACAAATTTCACGTTGTCTTAAGTTGTATGCCAAACTCCTAACTCAGATATTCACCTCCACGATCATATCGCGGTCATTTTTATCTTCTTGTCACGATGATCTTTAAACTTCACTCTGAATTTGCTTGAACCTTTCAAACGATTCAGACTTGTGTTTCATTAAGTAAATATACACTATATCTACTCAAATCATCAGTGAAGGTAAGAAAATAATGATATCCACTGCACGCTACAAGACTCACTAGATTGCATACATCAACATGTATCATTTCCAATGAATCACTTGCCCGCTCCATCCAACGGGGTCCTTTAGTCATCTTGCCCAAGAGGCATGGTTCGCATGTCTCAACCGATTCGAAATCGATGAGTCCAAATATCCATCAGCATGGAGTTTCTACATGCGCTTTATACCAATATGACATTTAGCGGCAGTGCCACAAGTATGTGGTACTATCATTATTAACTTTGTATCTTTTGACATCATTGTTATGAACATGTGTACTACAACGATCAAGATTTCAACAAACCATTCTCACTGGGTGCGTGACCATTGAAGGTATTATTCATGTAACCAGAATAACTATTATTCTCTGACTTAAATGAATAACCGTATTGCAACAAACATGATCTAATCATGTTCATGCTCAACGCAAAACACCAAATAACATTTATTTAGGTTCGTCACTAATCCTGAAGGCAGAGAGAGCGTGCGATGTTGATCACATCAACCTTGGAAACATTTCCAACACACATCGTCACCTCACCCTTAGCTAGTTCTCCGTTTATTCCGTAGCTTTTATTTCGAGTTACTAACATTTAGCAACCGAACCGGTATCCAATACCCAGGTGCTACCAGGAGTACTAGCAAGGTACACATCAATAACTCGTATATCAAATATACTTCTGTCGATGTTGCCAGCCTTCTTATCTACCAAGTATCTAGGGTTGTTCCGCTTCAGCGACCTCTCACCTCATAATAGAAGCACTTAGTCTCGGGTTTGAGTTCAACTTTGGGTTGCTTCACTGGAGCAGCAACTGACTTGCTATCCATGAAGTTTCCCTCCTTGCTCTTGCCCTTTTCGAAACTAGTGGTTTGATTAACCATCAACACTTGACGCTCCTTCTTGATTTCTACCTTCGCGGTGTCAAACATTGCGAACAGCTCAGGGATCAATACTTCTATCCCTGGTGTATTATAGTTCATCACTAAGTTCTAGTAGCTTTAGTGACAGTGACTTGGAGAACTATATCAATCACTATCTTATCTGGAAGATCAACTCCCACTTGATTCAAGTGATTGTAGTACCCAGACAATCTGAGTACATGCTCAACGATTGAGCTATTCTCCTTCATCTTACAAGCAAAGAATCTTGTTGGAGATCTCATATCTCGCAACAAAGGCACGAGCCTGAGATCACAATCTCTGCTCCTAGAACATCTCATATGTTCCGTGACGTTCAAAACGTTTTGGAGCCTCAATTCTAAGCCGTAATGCATGACGCACTAAACTATCAAGGAGTCATTGAAACGTGCCTGTTAGATGTTCACAACATCTATAGACGACGCTAGAGGGGGTGGCGCACCGAGCGGTGCATTAAGGACATAAGCCTTCTATGCAGCAACGAGGACAATCCTCAGATCACGGACCCTGTCCGCAATTTTGCTACCAACATCTTTCAATTCTATTTCTCTAGGAACATATAAAAATACAAGGGAGCTACAGCGCGAGCTAGTAATCTACAACATAATTTGCAAAGACACTTTGACTATGTTCATGATAATGAGTTCAATTAATCATATTACTTAAGAACTCCCACTCAAATTGACATCCCTCCGATCATTCGAGTGATACATGATCCAAATTCACCAACTCAAGTCCGATCATCACGTGAGTTGAGGTGGCTGCAATGGTGAACATCATTATGTTGATCATATCTACTATATGACTCATGTTCGACCTTTCGGTCTCTCGTGTTCCGAGGCCATGTCTGTACATGCTAGGCTCGTCAAGTTTAACCCGAGTGTTCTGCGCGTGCAAATCTGGCTTGCACCCGTTGTATGTGAACGTAGAGTCTATCACACCCGATCATCACGTGGTGTCTCAACACGACGAACTTTCGCAACGGTGCACACTCGGGGAGAACACAGTTCATCTTGAAATTCAAGTGAGGGATCACCTTATAATGCTACCGCCGTACTAAGCAAAACAAGGTGCATAAAAGGATTAACATCTCATGCAATTCATAAGTGACATGATATGGCCATGAACTTGTGTTTAAGATCTCCATCTTCGAAACACCGGCATGATCTCCATCGTCACTGGCACAACACCATGATCTCCATCATCTTGATCTCCATCAATGTGTTGCCATTGGGGTTGTCACGCCCTGCATGCTTCTACTACTATTGCTACCGTAGCGATAAAGTAAAGCATTACATAGCGCTTAATGATTGACACGCAGGTCATACAATAATTAAAGACAACCCTATGGCTCCTGCCGGTTGCCGTACTCATCGACATGCAAGTCGTGATAATCTATACATCACATGATCATCTCATACATCACATATATCTCATCATGTAATTGGCCATATCACATCACAACATACCCTGCAAAAACAAGTTAGACGTCCTCTAATTGTTGTTGCATATTTTACGTGGCTGCTATGGGTATCTAGCAAGAACGATTCTCACCTACGCATAAACCACAAGGTGATACACTAGTTTGCTTTTGAACCTTCTCAAGGACCGCCTTTGTCGAATCCGATCCAACTAAATTGAGAGAAACTGTCACCCGCAAGCCATCTAGGCAACAAGTTGCGTCGAGGGAACCGGTCTCTCGTAAGCGTACGAGTAATGTTGGTCCGGGCCGCTTCATCTCACAATCCCGCTGAACCAAAATACGACCAAGGGAGGAAGCAATCTAAGCATCAACGCCCACAAACCTTTTGTGTTCTACTCGAGATCTCATCGAACCATCAACCTAGCTCATGATGCCACTGTTGGGGAACGTCGCATGGGAAACAAAAATTTTCCTACGCACACGCAAACCTATCCATGGTGATGAGCATCTACGAGAGGGAGAGTGGATCTACATACCCTTGTAGATCGCTAAGCGGGAAGCGTTAAGAAACGCGGTTGGTGTAGTCGAACATCTTCGCGATCCAAATCGCCGAGCGTCCCGTGATCTCATCACGATCCGTCCCGCGATCCAATCACGATCCGTCCCGTGAACTCATCACGATCCATCTCACGATCTTGATCATGATCTGTCCCGTGAACTCATCACGATCCGTTCCGCGATGTCATCACGAACTGTCTCGCGATCTCGATCACGGTCCTTCCGATCTAGCGCCGAACGGACGGCACCTCCGCGTTCAGCACACGTGCAGCTTGATGACGATCTCCACCGTCTTGATCCAGCAAGAGGAGGTGGAGAGGAGAGAGAGTTCACCGGCAGCGTGACGGCGCTCCGGTGATGGTGGTGGAGCAATTCCGGCAGGGCTTCGCCTAAGCGCTGCAGAAAACCGATCTAGAGGAGAAACTATGCACCGGTGGAACGGGTAGCACGTGGCCGGAAATTCTGTCCAAAAACCACCCAATCCACTAGTATATATAGGAGGAGAGGAGAGGAGAGGAAGCTAAGGCCTTTGGGTCGGCCGAAATAGGAGGTGGGAGCAATCCTACTTCACCTCCAATCCTAGTTGGAGTAGGATTGCCTCCTATTGGCTGATTTTCCACTTTTTGCTTTAGGACTTTCTCTCCTGCGCCATGGGCCTTTGTGGCTGTTTTCCCAGCCCAATAAGGGCTGGTTATTATTCTCCCACAGCCCATGGACCTCTTGGGGTCGAAATACCCCTCCCGGAGGTCCTCCGGTACACTACCGGCACTCCCGGTACAATACCGATACTCCCGGTACACTACCGATGAGCCCGAAACTTTTCCGGAAACCAAACTGGGACTTCCTATATATGAATCTTTACCTCCGGACCATTCCGGAGCTCCTCGTGACATCCGGGATCTCATCCGGGACTCCGAACAACCTTCGGTCACCACCATACATAACTCTACACTACCGAAACGTCACCAAACCTTAAGTGTGCAGACCCTGCGGGTTCGAGAACTATGTAGACATGACCGAGACACCTCTACAGTCAATAACCAATGGCGGGACCTGGACGTCCACATTGGTTCCTACATATTCTACGAAGATCTTTATCGGTCGAACCTCTATGTCAAGGATTCAGTTAATCCCGTATATCGTTCCCTTTGTTCTTCGGTATGTTACTTGCCCGAGATTCGATCGTCGGTATCTCCATACCTAGTTCAACCTCGTTACCGGCAAGTCTCTTTACTCGGTCTGTAATACAAGATCACGCAACTAAAAATTAGTCACATTGCTTGCAAGGCTTATTGTGATGTTGCATTACCGAGTGGGCCCCGAGATACCTCTCCGTTACACGGAGTAACAAATCCCAGTCTCGATCCATGCCAACTCAACAGACACCATCGGAGATACCTGTAGAGCACCTTTGTAGTCACCCAGTTACGTTGCGACGTTTGATACACACAAGGCACTCCTCCGATATCCGTGAGTTGCATGATCTCATGGTCATAGGAACATATACTTGACATGCAGAAAACAGTAGCAATAAACTGACACGATCATATGCTATGTTTGTAGTTTGGGTCTTATCCATCACATCATTCTCCTAATGATGTGATCCCGTTATCAAATGACATCTCATGTCCATGGCTAGGAAACCTTAACCATCCTTTGATCAACGAGCTAGTCCATTAGAGGCATACTAGGGACATGGTTTTGTCTATGTATCCACACATGCATTTAAGTCTCCGATCAATACAATTATAACATGGATAATAAACGATTATCATGAACAAGGAAATATGATAATAACTAATTTATTATTGCCTCTAGGGCATATTTCCAACAGTATCACATACAACTCTTCCTCACAGAAACCATTATGGAAACCTTGTTTTGTTATCCATCTGCCAGATTTCATAATCGAAAAATGTAGCAACTGCTAACATAATTTTAATAGACTTTTAGCATCGCTACAGATGAGACAATCTCATCGCAGTCAACTCCTTGAACTTGGCGGAAACTTGTTTGCGACAAGTCGAGCTTTATAAACGGTGACATTTCACCATTAGCATCTATGTTCATCTCAAAGGTCCATTTGTACTCAACGACCAACCATTCAACAGGCAAGTCTACCAAAGTCCATACTTGGTTTTCATACATGGATCCTTTCTCGGATTTCATGGCTCCTAGCCATTTGTTGGAATCCGGGCCCACCATCGCTTCTCCATAGTTCGTAGGTTCATCGTTGTCCAACAACATGATTTCCAAGACATGGTTGTCGTACTACCCAGGAGCAGTACGCGTCCTTGTCGACGAACGAGGTTCGATAGTGACTTGATCCGAAGCTTCACGATCATCATCATTAATTTCCTTTTCAACTGACGTAGGCTCTACAGAAACATCTTTCTGTGTTGCGCTATTCTCTGGTTGAAACAAAGGTTCAACAACCTTATCAAGTTCTATCTTCCACCCACTCAATTCTTTTGAGAGAAACTCGTTCTCAAGAAAGGACCCGTTCTTAGCAACAAACACCTTTTGCGCTTGGATCTGAGGTAGAAGGTATACCCAATGTCTCATTAGGGTATTCTATGAAGATGCATTTGTCTGCTTTGGGTTTGAGCTCGCTAGGTGAAAAACCCATTTTCACATAAGCGTCGCAGCCCCAAACATTAAGAAATGACAGCTTAGGCTTCTGTAAAACCATAATTCTCACGGTGTCATCTCAACAGACTTAGATGGTGCCCTATTAAAGTGAATGGATTTGTCTTTAATGCATAACCCCATATCGATAGTGGCCAAACGATAAGAGACATCATAGTACTCACTATATCCAATAGAGCACGACTACGACGTTCGAACACACCATCACACTATGGTGTTCCAGGAGGCGTGAGCTGTGAAACAATTTCCACATTGTCTAAAATTGCATACCAAACTCATAACTCAGATATTCACCTCCACGATCATATCGTAGATATTTTATCTTCTTGTCACGATGATCTTTAACTTCACTCTGAAACTCCTTGAACCTTTCAAACATTTCAGACTCGTGTTCAATTAAATAAATATCCCCATATTCACTCAAATCATCAGTGAAGGTAAAGAAAAATAACGATATCCACTGTGTGTTATAACACTCATTGGACCACATACATCAACATGTATTAATTCCAATAAGCCACTAGTCCACTCCATCATACCAAAAGATGGGGTCTGAGTCATCTTGCCAAAAAGGCATGGCTCGCATGTCTCAACCGATTCAAAATCGAGTGAGTCAAAAATCCATCAGCATGGAGTTTCTTCCATGCGATTTATACCAATATGACATTTAGCGGCAGTGCCACAATTATGTGGTACTATCATTATTAACTTTATATCTTTTGGTACCAATGTTATGAACATGTGTACTACTACGATCATGATTCAATAAACCATTCCGAGTGGGCGCATGACCATTGAAGGCATTATCCATGTAAATAGAATAACCATTATTCTCTAACTTATATGAATAACCGTATTGCACTAATCATGATCTAATCACGTTCATGCTCAACGCAAACACCAAATAACATTTATTTAGGTTTATCACAAATCCCGAAGGTAGAGAGAGCGTGCGATGGTGATCACATCAATCTTGGAAACACTTCCAACACACATCGTCACCTTTCACCTAGCTAGTCTCCGTTTATTCCGTAGCTTTTATTTCGAGTTGCTAACACTTAGAAACCGAACCGGTATCCAATACCCAGGTGCTACTAGGAGTACCAGCAAGGTACACATCACTAACACGTATATCAAATATACTTCCATCGACATTACCAGCCTTCTTATCTACCAAGCATCTAGGGTTTTTTTCCGCTTCAGTGAACATTCTCCTCATAACAGAAGCACTTAGTCTCGGGTTCGGGTTCAACCTTGGGTTTCTTCACTAGAGCAACAACTGGCTTGCCATTCCTGAAGTTTTCCCTTCTTGCCCTTGCCCCTTTTGAAACTAGTGGTTTCACCTAACCATCAACACTTGATGCTCCTTCTTGATTTCTACCTTCGTGGTGTCAAACATCACGAACAACTCAGGGATCATCTTATCCATCCCTGGCATGTTATAGTTCATCACGAAGCTCTAGTAGCTTGGTGGTAGTGACTTGGAGAACTGCATTAATCACTATCTCATCTGGAAGATTAACTCCCACTTGATTCAAGTGATTGTAGCACCCAGACAATCTGAGCACATGCTCACCGATTGAGCTATTCTCCTTTATCTTGCAGGCAAAGAATCTTGTTGGAGGTCTCATACCTCTCAACATAGGCACGAGCCTGAGATCACAATCTCAGCTCCTAGAACATCTCATATGTTCCGTGACGTTCAAAACGTTTTGGAGCCAAAATTCTAAGCCGTAATGCATGACGCACTGAACTATCACGTAGTCATCAAAAAGTGCCTGTCATATGTTCACAACATCTACACATAACGCTTGAGGGAGTGGTGCAGTTAGCGGTACATAAAAAACATAAGCTTTCTGTGCAGCAATGAGGACAATCCTCACATCATGGACCCAGTCCGCATTATTGCTACCATCAACTTTCAACTTACTTTTCTCTAGGATTGTATCAATAAAACTGGGGAGCTACAGCGCGAGCTATCTACTACATAATTTGCAAGGAAATTTTTAGACTAAGTTCATGATAATTAAGTTCATTTAATCAAATTATTAATGAACTCCCACTTAGATAGACATCTCTCTAGTCTTCCAAGTGATACATGATCCATGTCAACTAGCCCGTGTCCGATCATCACGTGAGACGGACTAGTCATCCATGGTGAACATCTCTATGTTGATCGTATCTTCTATACGACTCATGTTCGACCTTTCGGTCTTCCGTGTTCCGAGGCCATGTCTGTACATGCTAGGCTCGTCAAGTCAACCTAAGTATTTCGCATGTGTAAATCTGGCTTACACCCGTTGTATGCGAACGTTAGAACCTATCACACCCGATCATCACGTGGTGCTTCGGAACGACGATCCTTAGCAACGGTGCACAGTTAGGGTGAACACCTTTCTTGAAATTTTATTGAGAGATCATCTTATTTACTACCGTCGTTCTATGCAAATAAGATGTAAACATGATAAACATCACATGCAATCAATATAGTGACATGATATGGCCAATATCATCTTGCTCCTTTGATCTCCATCTTCGGGGCACCATGATCATCACTGTCACCGGCACGACACCATGATCTCCATCATCATGATCTCCATCATTGTGTCTTCATGAAGTTGTCTCGCCAACTATTACTTCTACTGCTACAGCTAACGTTTAGAAATAAAGTAAAGTAATTACATGGCGTTTATGATTGACACGCAGGTCATACAATAATATAAGACAGCTTCTATGGCTCCTGCCGGTTGTCATAGTCATCGACATGCAAGTCGTGAACCCTATTACAAGAACATGATTAATCTCATACATCACAATGCATCTCATCACATCCTTTTGGCCATATCACATCACAAGGCATATGCTGCAAAAACAAGTTAGACGTCCTCTAATTTGTAGTTGCAAGTTTTTACGTGGTTGCTATAGGTTTCTAGCAAGAACGTTTCTTACCTACGTCAAAACCACAAAGTGATATGCCAATTGCTATTTACCCTTCATAAGGACCCTTTCCATCGAATCCAATCCGACTAAGGTGGGAGAGACAGACACCCGCTAGCCACCTTATGCAACTAGTGCATGTCAGGCGGTGGAACCGGTCTCACGTAAGCGTACGTGTAAGGTTGGTCCGGGCCGCTTCATCCCACAATACCGTCGAATCAAGATAAGACTAGTAACGGCAAGCATATTAACAAAATCGACGCCCACAACTGTTTTGTGTTCTACTCGTGCATAGATTCTATGCATAGACCTAGCTCTGATACCACTGTTGGGAGACGTAGTAGTAAATCAAAAAAATTCGTACGTTCACCAAGATCTATCTATGGAGAACCAGCAACGAGAGGGGAGAGATTGCATCTTCATACCTTTGAAGATCACTAAGCGGAAGCGTTACAAGAACGCGGTTGATGGAGTCGTACTCACATCGATTCAGATCGCGGTAGATCCGATCAAGTGCCGAACGGACGACACCTCCGCGTTCAACACACGTGCAGCCCGGTGACGTCTCCAACACCTTGATCCAGCAAGGAGGAAGGAGAGGTTGGGGAAGGGCTCCAACAGCAGCACGACGGCGTGGTGGTGGTGGAGTAGCAAGGTATTCCGACAGGGCTTCGCCTAAGCGCTGCGGAGGAGGAAGAAGAGAGGTAGGGCATCGCCGTGAGAGAGAGAGTTCAAATCTTGTCTCAAAACAGCCAAAACCTCAAGTATATATAGGAGGAGGGACGTGGAGGGCTGGCTTGGACTCTACTCCAAAGAGGAGAGGGTCGGCCGAATTAAATGGAGAGTCCACCTCCCACAAGGGAGGTGGATCTCCTCCTTTTAAATCCTTTTTGGCCCTATCTCTTATCCCTAGCCGCATGGGCCTTTAGCAAAAGTCTTGCCAAGACCAATAAGGGCTGGCACACTTATGTCTAACAGCCCATGTGGTCCTTTGGTCGTCACACCCCTCCCGGGGGACCTCCGGCACCCTCCCGGCACTCCCGGTACACTACCGATGAGCCCGAAAACTTTCCGGTGACCAAAACTGGACTTCCTATATATCAATCTTTACCTCCGGACCATTCCGGAGCTCCTAGTGACGTCCGGGATCTCATCCGGGACTCCGAACAACCTTCGGTAATCACGTATACCATTTCCCTATAACCCTAGCATCATCGAACCTTAAGTGTGTAGACCCTACGGGTTCGGGAGACACGTAGACATGACCGAGACACTTCTCCGGCCAATAACCAACAGCGGGATCTAGATACCCATGTTGGCTCCCACGTACTCCTCGATGATCTCATCGGATGAACCACAATGTCGGGGATTCAATCAATCCCGTATACAATTCCCTTTGTCTATCAGTATGATACATGCGCGAGATTCGATCGTCGGTCTCCCTATACCTTGTTCAATCTCGTTACCGGCAAGTCTCTTTACTCGTTCCGTAATACATCATCCCGTGGCTAACTCCTTAGTCACACTGAGCTCATCATGATGACGTCTTACCGAGTGGGCCCAGAGATACCTCTCCGTCACACGGAGTGACAAATCCCAGTCTCGATTCGTGCCAACCCAACAGATACTTTCGGCTTCAATGGTCAACATCATTATGTTGATCATATCTACTATATGACTCATGTTCGACCTTTCGGTCTCTTGTGTTCCGAGGCCATGTCTTTACATGCTAGGCTCGTCAAGTTTAACCCGAGTGTTCTGCGCGTGCAACACTGGCTTGCACCCGTTGTATGTGAACGTAGAGTCTATCACACCCGATCATCACGTGGTGTCTCAACACGATGAACTTTCGCAACGGTGCACACTCAGGGAGAACACAATTTTATCTTGAAATTTAAGTGAGGGATCACCTTATAATGCTACCGTCGTACTAAGCATAACAAGGTGCATAAAAGTATTAACATCACATGCAATTCATAAGTGACATGATATGGCCATGAACTTGTGCTTTAGATCTCCATCTTGAAAGCACCGGTATGATCTTCATCGTCACCGGCACGACACCATGATCTCCATCATCTTGATCTCCATCAACGTGTCGCCATCGAGGTTGTCACGCCCTGCATGCTTCTACTACTATTGCTACCGTTTAGCGATAAAGTAAAGCATTACATAGCGCTTAATGATTGACACGCAGGTCATACAATAATTAAAGACAACCCTACGGTTCCTGCCGGTTGCCGTACTCATCGACATGCAAGTTGTGAAATTCTATACATCACATGATCATCTCATACATCACATATATCACATCATGTAATTGGCCATATCACATCACAACATACCCTGCAAAAACAAGTTAGACGTCCTCTAATTGTTGTTGCATGTTTTACGTGGCTGCTACGGGTTTCTAGCAAGAACGATTCTCACCTACGCATAAACCACAACGGTGATACATAATTTGCTTTTGAACCTTCTCAAGGACCGCCTTTGTCGAATCCGATCCAACTAAATTGAGAGAAACTGCCACCCGCAAGCCATCTAGGCAACAAGTTGCGTCGAGGGAACCGGTCTCTCGTAAGCGTACGAGTAATGTTGGTCTGGGCCGCTTCATCTTACAATACCGCTGAACCAAAATCTGACCAAGGGAGGAAGCAATCTAAGCATCAACGCCCACAAACCTTTTGTGTTCTACTCGAGATCTCATCTACACATAGACCTAGCTCATGATGCCACTGTTGGGGAACGTTGCATGGGAAACAAAAAATTTCCTACGCACACGAAGATCTATCCATGGTGATGAGCATCTACGAGAGGGAGAGTGGATCTACATACCGTTGTAGATCGCTAAGTGGGAAGCGTTAAGAAACGCGGTTGGTGTAGTCGAACGTCTGCGCAATCCAAATCGCCGTGCGTCCCGCGATCCCATCACGATCCGTCCCGCGATCCGATCACGATCCGTCCCACGAACTTGACCACGATCCGTCTCACGAACTTGATCACGATCCTTCCGATCTAGCACCGAACGGACGGCACCTCCGCGTTCAGCACACGTACAGCTTGATGATGATCTCCACCGTCTTGATCCAGCAAGAAGGAGTGGAGAGAAGAAGAGTTCTCCGGCAGCCTGACGGCGCTCCGGCGATGGTGGTGGAGCAATTCCGGCAGGTCTTCGCCTAAGCACTACAGAAAACCGATCTAGAGAAGAAACTATGCACTGGAGGAACGGGTAGCACGTAGCTGAAAATCTAGTGCAAAAACCCTCAATACCACCAGTATATATAGGAGGAGAGGAGGAGAGGAGGCAGCTTGGCCTCCAAGCCTCCTAGGCTTCGGCCGAACTAGGAGAGGAGGAGTCCACCTCCTCCACTCCTAGTAGGATTAGGATTCATCCTTTTTTTCCTTTTTTGCCTTTTTCCACCTTTTTCCTTTTGGGTTTTCTTCTCCAACCACATGGGCCTTGTGTAGGAGTTTCCACCAGCCCACAAAGGGCTGATATTCACTCTCCCACAGCCCATGAAGCCTCTTGGGTCGAAATACTCCTCCCGGAGGTCTCCCGGTACACTACCGGCACTCCCGATACACTACCGATAAGCCCGGAACTTTTCCGGCGACCAAAACAGGACTTCCTATATATGAATCTATACCTCCGGACCATTCCGAACCTCCTCGGACGTCCAGGATCTCATACGGGACTCCGAACAAACTTCGGTCACCATCATACATAACTCTATACTACTGAAACGCCACCAAACCTTAAGTGTGCAGACCCTGTGGGTTCGAGAACTATGTAGACATGACCGAGACACCTCTACGGTCAATAACCAATGGCGGGACCTGGATTTCCACATTGGTTCCTACATATTCTATGAAGATCTTTTATCGGTCGAACCTCTATGTCAAGGATCCAGTTAATCCCGTATGATGTTCCCTTTGTTCTTCGGTATGTTACTTGCCCGAGATTCGATCGTCGGTATCTCCATACCTAGTTCAACCTCGTTACTGGCAAGTCTCTTTACTCATTTCGTAATACAAGATCCCGTGACCAACACTTAGTCACATTGCTTGCAAGGCTTATTGTGATGTTGTATTACCGATTGGGCCCTGAGATACCTCTCCGTCACACGGAGTAACAAATCCCAGTATTGATCCATGCCAACTCAACAGACACCCTCGGAGACACCTGTAGAGCACCTTTATAGTCACCCAGTTACGTTGCGACGTTTGATACACACAAGATACTCTTCCGATATCTGTGAGTTGCATGATCTCATGGTCATAGGAACATATATTTGACATGCAGAAAACAGTAGCAATAAATTGACACGATCATAAGCTACGTTTGTAGTTTGGGTCTTTTCCATCACATCATTCTCCTAATGATGTGATCCCATTATCAAATGACATCTCATGTCCATGGCTAGGAAACCTTAACCATCTTTCAATCAACGAGCTA
Source organism: Hordeum marinum (assembly GCA_022496015.1). NCBI lineage: Eukaryota > Viridiplantae > Streptophyta > Magnoliopsida > Poales > Poaceae > Hordeum > Hordeum marinum. The sequence goes on along the minus strand of CM039673.1, from coordinate 558,317,081 downwards.
GTTCACTAGAGGCATACTAGGGACATTATGTTTGTCTATGTATCCACACATGTATCCATGTTTCCAATTAATACAATTATAGCATGGATAATAAACGATTATCATGAACAAGGAAATACAATAATAAACACTTTATTTATTGCTTCTAGGGCATATTTCCAACACCTCCTGCCCGGAGCTCCGAGCTCACGCTGCCGAGCCTAGCCGCCATGCTCACTGGGCGCTGTGAGCGAGAAGGACGGCGTGCTGGAGGACGGCGAGCTGCAGAGGTACTGGAGGCCGGCCTGGGGGGGGAGGGGGGACGGCCGGGCACGACCAGGGCGCACGCGAGGCTGCCAGCAGGAGCATCGACGAGCGGGGCAAGTCCAGGGCGTGGGCAGCGGCTGTGGGCGTCGGCGGTTGCGGGCGCGATAGCAACGGCAGCCGGAGCGTAGCAGCGGAAGCAGCCAACGACAGCGGCATAGCAGCAGGCAGCAGCGGGCGCATCAGTAGTGCAATGACAGAAGCAGTAGCAGTAGCAATCAGAGAGCAACATCAGTGGCGTCAGTACAACAAGGCAGTAGCAGCAGCGGCGTCAATACAACAAGGCAGCGCAGGACGGAAAGGCCGGCTGGCCGGAGTCCTCCTGGTAGCAGCTGCTGAGGTGCCACACGACGGGCAGCTCAGCCGCCGGCGTCGGCTAGCAGCTAGCAAGCTAGCACGCGCGGCGGGCAGCTCGGCCGGCGGCTAGCTAGCTGCTGCTACTCACGGATGCAACCTCAACGATTTGTTTGACTGGCATGTGGGCCAGCGACGGACACAGACGGAGAGAAAAGAGAGCTCGAGCGTCCGCTTTGTGTCCGCCTGTGACCCAAATATGACTCAAATTTGAGCTCGAAATGGGTCCGAGCGGACACAGAACAGACAAAAAATAAAAATGGGTCGCTCCGTTGGGCTGTGTATTTTGTCCGTGCAGACCCAAACGAACACCGAAGGACGAAATGGGTCTCCCCATTGAAGTTGCTCTTACGCCGCGCGCGTGTTTTTTACGCGCCCGCTGGAGCACCCGGTTTTGCTGTCAGCGCTAAATCCGGATTTTTTCGCGCAAGCGCGTTTTTTAAGCCGCTGTTAGAGATGCTTTTAGGAAATCACAACCGTTGAAGTCTAAAATCGAGGAAGCAGATATCTACATGGAAGAACACAGTGTCTAGTTTACCATCTGTCACAAATCATATTTATTAGTATTATATGCGCCGATGGCATAATAGTCATAGAAGTTTTTGATGCCACGCATTCATGTGTGCCCAGCAATCCATACATAGAAACATCCACAAGGTTTAGATAAAAAATGCTTTTACTAAACCCTGATTATTACATCAAGATGATACAGTCATGCTGAGATCACTCTCGACCGATGCATAACCAAAATACATGGAGCCCAAAGACATTCGCAGCTGACAGTAAATCAATACGTACATACCTCCATCAACATCAAAGCTAACATTCATGACCCGAAATAGAGGTGATCCAGAAGCTTGGGTTCAGGGATAGCCTGGAGCTGGTGCATGCGAGACACGGTTATGCCGAACTTCTCCTCCATGCTCAGCTCCTCAGCCGCCATGCCGCCGGGGAGTCTCCACGCATAGCCGTGCAGTAAGTTTGCCAGCACCAGCTGAACCATCTTGAGCCCAAGGCCGTGGGCTGGGCACATCCTGCGACCAGCACCGAAAGGCAGTAGTTCCAGGTCGTGGCCCTTGACATCCACGTTGCTCCCAAGGAACCGCTCCGGCTCAAATTCCGCCGCCGTCTCCCCCCACACAGTCGGGTCCCGGCTGATAGCCCAGACGTTGACGAGCACGCGTGTGCCCACCGGGATTTCATAGCCTGCAAAGGACGTGTGCTCACGAGACACCCGTGGTATCAGAAGAGGTACCACAGGGTGGAGCCGCATGGTCTCCTTCACGACGGCTTCTAGGTACGGGAGGCTGGGGATGTCACCCTCGGCGACTAGGCGCTCGCGGCCGACCACACGGTCGAGCTCCTCAGTGACCTTGGCGAGGACATTGGGCTTCCTCAGGAGCTCGGACATAGCCCACTCCACGGTCACGGCCGAGGTGTCCGTGGCGCCGGTGATGAGCTCCTGCATGTGTGCAAGTTGTATGATAGGATATTTCATAGGAGGTCGAAAAGTAAGTTCAAATAATTATATTCTGCGACTTTAATTAAGGAATAGCAAAAGTGCCGTGCATTGCAACGGAATAATAATACTATGGTTTTCAAATCAAATTTCAAATATTCGGACTTCATGCATATACACGTATTTGAGTATCTGTATCCCAATCGGCGCGCTTGCGGACATAAGACACATGCATTTTAACATGCTCACAATGGGTAGAGATTGGACTTGATCCTTGATGTGTGTATTCTTTTTAAGTACATCCTCGATGTGTGTATGAGAAAGGAAAAAGGAGGTCAGTCTCATGATGGATGGAAAACCGAAGGAGCCTGTGATGTACGAATAATTCGGAGGACGTTCACTTTTCACTTTCACAGGTAAGAGGGTGGATAATTTATTTCAATTTCAGTGACAGTTTCCATGGCAGATGAAACATTCAGACTTCAGAAAAACAATTAACAAAGAGTTTTTTCACTGACGGATGGTGGGCTTGGTAATTTACTATAACTTTAGGTGTAGTTTCAATGATAGACGAAAAAAAATCAGAGAAGCAATTAACAAGGAGTTTTACCGGTCACGAGGTGGGTAATTTACTTAAATTTTAGGTTTTTTTATGACAAATGAAAAAAATCATGAAAACGGTTAACGAGTAGTTTTTTTACTTATGGGTGACAAGGTGGATAATTTACATCAACTTTATGGGCAGCTTTGGGTAGATGGGTAGACCAAGAAATCAAGAAAAGCACTGCCCTTTATTATTATATTAGGTATAGATTTTAGGGGCAGTTTCGATGACAAACGAAGAAATCACACAAATAGTTAATGAAAAGTATTGTTTTCACTTACGGATAATAAGGTGGGTAATTTACTTCAACTTTATGGACAACTTTGGGCAGATGGATAGACCAAGAAAGCGAAGAAACACACCGACTTTTTTTATTAGGTATATAGAAGTGGAAAAATCAAGCAATATCGATACCCTAAAGGTAGATCTTGGCATCGAGATTCCACTCAACATCAAGATCCATGCATTAATTTAAAGTATAGGGGCATCTCCAAAGCAGACCCAGCCGCAACCGTTTAGCCTACATGCTCTGAACGTGTTTTGTCATCTTACACTTGCCTATATTCATCCGCTGACCTATGTGGATGCACTTTATTTCCCAAACCCAAAACAAACAAAGGGGGCGCTTTGCGGGAGTCCGAACAATAACCACGTAGGACCCTGATATCCCGGCCCAAAATCCCTTCCGGACCCTGTGCCTCATTGTGACATCTTTCTCTGCATCTATTTATGTCTTGCCGACCCCGTCGCTCCATAACCCCTGCCGCCCCGCGCCATCCTTCCCAGAAATTTGCGACTCTATCACCTATACCGATGTACACGGGCACGACGCCGCTTGCCCTCTGCCACTGGTCCACCACTAGTAGAAAACAGGGCATTGGTTCGGATCGGGCCAGCACATTAGTCCCGGTTCAGTCACGAACCGGGACCAATGGGGACAACAGTCCCGGTTTGTGAGGCCAGGGGTCCGGGCGGGCCACGTGGGGCATTGGTCCCGGTTCGTCTGGAACCTTTGGTCCCGGTTCCAGACACGAACCGAGACCAATGTGCCTCGCTCCTGGCCCACAACCATTGGTCCCGGTTCGTGGCTGGATCCGGGAGCAAAGGGGGTCCTTTAGTCCCGGTTCCAGCCACGAACCGGGACCAATGAGATGCCTATTGTTGAAAATATGCCCTAGAGGCAATAATAAAATGGTTATTATTGTATTTCCGTGTTCATGATAATTGTCTATTGTTCATGTTATAATTGTATTAACCGGAAACCGTAATACATGTGTGAATACATAGACCACAACATGTCCCTAGTGAGCCTCTAGTTGGCTAGCTCGTTGATAAATAGATGGTCACGGTTTCATGACCATGGACATTGGATGTCGTTGATAACGGGATCACATCATTAGGAGAATGATGTGATGGACAAGACCCAATCCTGAGCATAGCACAAGATCGTGTAGTTCATTTGCTAAAGCTTTTCAATGTCAAGTATCGTTTCCTTAGAGCATGAGATTGTGCAACTCCCGGATACCGTAGGAATGCTTTGGGTGTGCCAAACGTCACAACGTAACTGGGTGGCTATAACGGTACACTACGGGTATCTCTGAAAGTGTCTGTTGGGTTGGCACGAATCGAGACTGGGATTTGTCACTCCGTGTGACAGAGAGGTATCTCTAGGCCCACTCGGTAAGACATCATCATAATGAGCTCAATGTGACTAAGTAGTTAGCCACGGGATGATGTGTTACGGAACGAGTAAAGAGACTTGCTGGTAACGAGATTGAACAAGGTATAGGGATACCGATGATCGAATCTCGGGCAAGTATCATACCGGTAGACAAAGGGAATTGAATACGAGATTGATTAAATCCCCGACATCGTGGTTCATCCGATGAGATCATCGTGGAACATGTGGGAGCCAACATGGGTATCCAGATCCCGCTGTTGGTTATTGACCGGAGAGGTGTCTCGGTCATGTCTACGTGTCTCCCGAACCCGTAGGGTCTACACACTTAAGGTTCGATGACGCTAGGGTTATAGGGAAATGGTATACATGATTACCGAAGGTTGTTTGGAGTCCTGGATGAGATCTCGGACGTCATGAGGACCTCCGGAATGGTCCAGAGGTAAAGATTGATATGTAGGAAGTCCTGTTTTGGTCACCGGAAAGTTTTCGGGCTCATCGATAGTGTACCGGGAGTGGCGGGAGGGTGCCGGAGGACCCCTGGGAGGGGTGTGACGTCCAAAGGACTTCGTGGGCCCTTAGAGGAGGTGTACCAGACCTTATTGGGCTGGCCAAGACCTTCCTTAAGGGCCCATGCGGCTAGGGATAAGAGATAAGGTTGAAAAGGATTCAAAAGGACGAGATCCACCTCCCTTGTGGGAGGTGGACTCCTCCCTAGGTTCGGCTGAACCTCTCCTCCTTGGAGGAGGGGCCAAGGCAGCCCTCCCTCTCCCTTATCCTATATATATCCAAGGTATTGGGGCTGATTTGAGACACGATCTTTCTCTCCCACGGCGCAGCCCTACCTCTCTTCTTCCTCCTCCGCAGTGCTTAGGCGAAGCCTTGCCGGAATACCTTGCTGCTCCACCACCACCACGCCGTCATGCTGCTGTTGGAGCTCTTACCCAACCTCTCCCACCTCCTTGCTGGATTAAGGCACGGGAGACGTCACTGGGCTGTACGTGTGTTGAACGCGGAGCCGCCGTTGTTCGGCGCTAAGATCAGAGTCCACCGCGATCTGAATCGCTATGAGTACGACTCCACCAACCGCGTTCTTGTAATGCTTCCGCTTAGCGATCTTCAAAGGTATGAAGATGAAATCTCTCCCAACTCGTTGCTGGTTTCTTCATAGATAGATCTTGGTGATCGTAGGAAATATTTTGATTTACTACTACGTCTCGCATCACCTATATATACCCCTCTCGCCAGCGAGCAGAGCACTCCACATTGCTCTATTTTTCAGGCCGGCGAGGGGAGAGCTTTGTGGTGCTCTAGCTCACCTCCTATGCAGATGAGGTGTTTGATGAAATGCCCAAGCCAAACTTAAGATTTCTCCTCTCGAGTATGGCCAAAGGATGTGATGTGATGCATTGTGATGTATGAGATTGATCGTGTTCTTGTAATAGAATTCACGACTTGCATGTCGATGAGTATGACAACCGGCAGGAGCCATAGGAGTTGTCTTATTTTATTGTATGACCTGCGTGTCAATCATAAACGCCATGCAATTACTTTACTTTATTGCTAAACATTATCCATAGTAGTAGAAGTAATAGTTGGCGAGACAACTTCATGAAGACACGATGATGGAGATCATGGTGTCGTGCCAGTGACAGTGATGATCATGGTGCCCCGAAGATGGAGATCAAAGGAGCAAGATGATATTGGCCATATCATGTCACTATATTGATTGCATGTGATGTTTATCATGTTTACATCTTATTTGCTTAGAACGACGGTAGTAAATAAGATGATCTCTCAATAAAATTTCAAGAAATGTGTTCACCCTAACTGTGCACCGTTGCTAAGGATCGTTGTTCCGAAGCACCACATGATGATCGGGTGTGATAGGTTCTAACGTTCGCATACAACGGGTGTAAGCCAGATTTACACACGCGATACACTTAGGTTGACTTGACGAGCCTAGCATGTACAGACATGGCCTTGGAACACAGAAGACCGAAAGGTCAAACATGAGTCGTATAGAAGATACGATCAACATGGAGATGTTCACCATGGATGACTAGTCCGTCTCACGTGATGATCGGACACGGGCTAGTTGATGTGGATCATGTGTCACTTGGATGACTAGAGAGATGTCTATCTAAGTGGGAGTTCATTAAATAATTTCATTATGTGAACTTAATTATCATGAACTTAGTCTAAAATTGTCGTTACAATCTATATTGTAGATCAAATGGCCAACACTAATGTCACCCTCAACTTCAACGTGTTCCTAGAGAAAACCAAGCTGAAAGATGATGGAAGCAACTATGCGGACTGGGTCCGTGGTTTGAGGATCATCCTCATAGCTTCCAAGAGATTGTATGTCCTTGATGCACCGCTAGGTGACCCACCCATTTTCCCAGCAGACCAAGACGTTACGAACGCTTGGCAGTCATGCTGTGATGATTACTCCCTTGTTCAGTGCGGCATGCTTTATAGTTTAGAACCGGGGCTCCAAAAGCGTTTTGAGCAACATGGAGCATATGAGATGTTCCAAGAGCTGAAGCTGGTTTTCCAAGCTCATGCCCGGGTCGAGAGATATGACGTCTCGGACAAGTTCTTCAGCTGTAAGATGGAGGAGAATAGTTCTGTCAGTGAACTCATACTCAAGATGCCTGGGTTACTCAACCGCTTGACTCAGCTGGGAGTTAATCTCTCGGATGACTCGGTCATTGACAGAATCCTCTAGTCGCTTCCACCTAGCTACAAGAGTTTTGTGATGAACTACAACATGCAGGGGATGGAGAAGTCCATTCCTGAGTTGTACTCGATGCTGAAATCAGCCGAGGTCAAGATCAAAAAGGAGCATCAAGTGTTGATGGTGAATAAGACCACTAGTTTCAAGAAAGGCAAGGGTAAGAAGAACTTCAAAAAAGGATGGCAAAGCTGTTGCCGCGCCCGGTAAGCAAGTTGTCGGGAAGAAGAACAAGCATCGACCCAAGCCTGAGACTGAGTGCTTTTATTGCAAGGGTACCGGTCACTGGAAGCGGAACTGCCCCAAGTACTTAGCGGATAAGAAGGCCGGCAACGCTAAAGGTATATGTGATATACTTGTTATTGATGTGTACCTAACCAGCGCTCATAGTAGCTCTTGGGTATTTGATATCGGTGCAGTTGCTCACATTTGTAACTCCAAGCAGGAGCTGTAGAATAAGCGGAGGCTGGCAAAGGACGAGGTGACGATGCGCGTCGGGAATGGTTCCAAGGTCGATGTGATCGCCGTCGGCACACTACCTCTACATCTACCTTCAGGATTAGTTCTAAACCTTAATAATTGTTTTTTAGGACCAGCTTTGAGCATGAACATTGTATCTGGATCTCGCTTGATGCGAGATGGTTACTCATTTAAATCTGAGAATAATGGTTGTTCTATTTACATGAGAGAAATGTTTTATGGTCATGCCCCGCTGGTCAATGGTTTATTTTTGATGAATCTCGAACGTGATGTTACACATGTCCATAGTGTGAGTACCAAAAAGTGTAAGGTTGATAACGATAGTCCCACTTACATGTGGCACTGACGCCTTGGTCGCATTGGTGTCAAATGCATGAAGAAGCTTCATGCTGATGGACTTTTGGAGTCTCTTGATTTCGAATCATTTGACACGTGTGAACCATGCCTCATGGGCAAGATGACCAAGATTCCGTTCTCCGGAACAATGGAGCGAGCAACTGACTTGTTGGAAATAATACATACCGATGTATGTGGTCCAATGAGCGTCGAGGCTCGCGGTGGCTACCGTTATGTTCTCACCCTCACTGATGACTTGAGCAGATATGGGTATGTCTACTTAATGAAACATAAGTCTGAAACCTTTGAAAGGTTCAAGGAGTTTCAGAGTGAGGTAGAGAATCAACGTGACAGGAAAATAAAGTGCCTACGATCTGATCTTGGCGGAGAATATTTAAGTCACGAGTTTGGCACGCACCTAAGGAAATGTGGAATTGTTTCACAACTCACGCCGCCTGGCACACCTCAGTGAAATGGTGTGTCTGAACGTCATAATCGCACTCTATTGGATATGGTGCGATCTATGATGTCTCTTACCGACTTACCGCTATCATTTTGGGGATATGCATTAGAGACTGCCGCATTCACTTTAAATAGGGCACCGTCAAAATCCGTTCAGACGACACCGTATGAATTATGGTTTGGAAAGAAACCTAAGATGTTGTTTCTAAAAGTTTGGGGATGCGATGCTTACGTGAAGAAACTTCAACGTGAGAAGCTCGAACCCAAAGCGGAAAAGTGTGTCTTCATAGGATATGCCAAAGAGACTATTGGGTATACCTTGTACCTCAGATCCGAAGGCAAAGTCTTTGTTGCCAAGAATGGATCCTTTCTCGAGAAAGAGTTTCTCTCGAAAGAAGTAAGTGGGAGGAAAATAGAACTTGATGAGGTAATTGTACCTCCACTCAAACTGGAGAGTAGCGCAGCACAAGAAGTTGTTTCTATGGAGCCTACACCGGCTGGAGAGGAAGTTAATGATGATGATCAGAAACTTTGGATCAAGTTACTGTTGAATGTCGAAGGTCCACTAGGACACATTCCGCACCAGAGTGGTACGGCAACCCTGTCCTGGAGATCATGTTGTTGGACAACGGTGAACCTTCGAACTATGAAGAAGTGATGGCGGGCCTGGATTCCAACAAATGGCTTGAGGCCATGAAATTCGAGATAGGATCCATGTATGAGAACAAAGTATGGACTTTGGTGGACTTGCCTAATGATAAGCGAGCCATTGAAAATAAATGGATCTTTAAGAAGAAGACTAACGCGGATGGTAATGTGACCGTTTATAAGGTTCGGCTTGTCGCTAAGGGTTATCGACAAGTTCAAGGAGTTGACTATGATGAGACTTTCTCACCTGTAGCGATGCTGAAGTATGTTCGAATCATGTTAGCAATTGCCACATTTTATGATTATGAGATCTGGCAAATGGACGTCAAAACGGCATTCCTTAATGGCTTCCTGAAGGAAGAACTGTATATGATGCAGCCGGAAGGTTTTGTCGATCCTAAAGATGCTAACAAAGTATGCAAGCTCCAGCGCTCCATCTATGGGCTGGTGCAAGCATCTCGGAGTTGGAACATTCGCTTTAATGAGGTGATTAAAGCGTTTGGGTTTGTACAGGTTTATGGAGAACCCTGTATTTACAAGAAAGTGAGTGGGAGCTCTGTAGCATTTCTCGTATTATATGTGGATGACATACTGATAATGGGAAATGATATATAACTCTTGGAAAGTGTAATGGCCTACTTGAATAAGTGTTTTTCAATGAAGGACCTTGGAGAAGCTGCTTACATATTAGGTATTAAGATCTATAGAGATAGATCGAGACACCTCATAGGTCTTTCACAAAGCACATACCTTGAAAAGATATTGAAGAAGTTCAATATGGACCAGTCCAAGAAGGGGTTCTTGCCTGTGCTACATGATGTGAGATTGAGTACGACTCAATGCCCGACCACGGCAAAAGATAGAGAAGAGATGAGTGTCATCCCCTATGCTTCAGCCATAGGCTCTATTATGTATTCCATGATGTGTACTAGACCTGATGTGAACCTTGCCATAAGTTTGGTAGGGAGGTACCAAAGTGATCCTGGAGCGGAACACTGGACAGTGGTCAAGAATATCCTGAAGTACCTGAAAAGGACGAACGACATGTTTCTCGTGTATGGAGGTGCCGAAGATCTCGTCGTAAAGGGTTACGTCGATGCTAGCTTCGACATAGATCCGGACGACTCCAAGTCGCAAACCGGATACGTGTATATTTTGAACGGAGGGGCAGTCAGCTGGTGCAGTAGCAAGCAAAGTGTCGTGGCAGCATCTACATGTGAAGCGGAGTACATAGCTGCTTCAGAAGCAGCAAAGGAAGGAGTCTAGATGAAGGAGTTCATCACCGACCTAGGAGTAATTCCAAGTGTGTCAGGCCCGATGACTCTATTCTGTGACAACACTGGAGCTATTGCCCTTGCGAAGGAGCCTAGGTTTCACAAGAAGACAAGACACATCAAGCGCCGCTTCAACTCCATCCGTGATTACATTCAGGAGGGAGATATAGATATTTGTAAAGTACATACGGATCTGAATGTCGCAGATCCGTTGACTAAACCTCTCTCACGAGCAAAACATGATCAACACCAGAATGCTATGGGTGTTTGATTCATCACAATGTTACTAGATTATTGATTCTAGTGCAAGTGGGAGACTGTTGGAAATATGCCCTAGAGGCAATAATAAAATGGTTATTATTGTATTTCCTTGTTTATGATAATTGTTTATTGTTCATGCTATAATTGTATTAACCGGAAACCGTAATACATGTGTGAATACATAGACCACAACATGTCCCTAGTGAGCCTCTAGTTGGCTAGCTCGTTGATCAATAGATGGTCATGGTTTCATAACCATGGACATTGGATGTCGTTGATAATGGGATCACATCATAGGAGAATGATGTGATGGACAAGACCCAATCCTGAGCATAGCACAAGATCATGTAGTTCGTTTGCTAAAGCTTTTCAATGTCAAGTATCGTTTCCTTAGACCATGAGATTGTGCAACTCCCGGATACCTTAGGAATGCTTTGGGTGTGCCAAACGTCACAACATAACTGGGTGGCTATAAAGGTACACTACGGGTATCTCTGAAATGTCTGTTGGGTTGGCACGAATCGAGACTGGGATTTGTCACTCCATGTGATGGAGAGGTATCACTGGGCCCACTCGGTAAGACATCACCATAATGAGCTCAATGTGACTAAGGAGTTAGCGACAGGATGATGTGTTACGGAACGAGTAAAGATACTTGCCGGTAACGAGATTGAACAAGGTATAGGGATACCGACAATCGAATCTCAGGCAAGTATCATACCGGTAGACAAAGGGAATTGAATACGGGATTGATTGAATCCCCGACATCGTGGTTCATCCGATGAGATCATCGTGGAGCATGTGGGAGCCAACATGGGTATCTAGATTCCGCTGTTGGTTATTGACCGGAGAGCTGTCTCGGTCATGTCTACGTGTCTCCCGAACCCGCAGGGTTTACACACTTAAGGTTCGATGACGCTAGGGTTATAGGGAAATGGTATACATGATTACCGAAGGTTGTTTGGAGTCCCGTATGAGATCCCGGACGTCACGAGGAGCTCCATAATGGTCCGGAGGTAAAGATTGATATATAGGAAGTCCTGTTTGGTCACCGGAAAGTTTTTGGGCTCATCGGTAGTGTACCGGGAGTGCCGGGAGGGTGCCGGAGGACCCCCGGGAGGGGTGTGACGACCAAAGGACTTCGTGGGCCCTTAGAGGAGGTGTAACAGCCCTTATTGGGGTGGCCAAGACCTTCCGGAAGGGCCCATGCGGCTAAGGATAAGAGATAAGGCTGAAAAGGATTCAAAAGGAAGAGATCCACCTCCCTCATGGGAGGTGGACTCCTCCCTAGGTTCGGCCAAACCTCTCCTCCTTGGAGGAGGGGCCAAGGAAGCCCTCCCTCTCCTTGATCCTATATATATCCAAGGTATTGGGGCTGATTTGAGACACGATCTCTCTTTCCCACGGCGCAGCCCTACCTCTCTTCTTCCTCCTCCGCAGTGCTTAGGTGAAGCCCTGCCGGAATACCTTGCTGCTCCACCACCACCACGTCGTCGTGCTGCTGTTGGAGCTCTTCCCCAACCTCTCCCTCCTCCTTGCTGGATCAAGGCACAGGAGACGTCACCGGGCTGTACGTGTGTTGAACGCGGAGGCGCCGTTGTTCGGCGCTAAGATCGGAGTCCACCGCGATCTGAATCGCTACGAGTACGACTCCACCAACCGCGTTCTTGTAACGCTTCCGCTTAGCGATCTTCAAAGGTATGAAGATGCAATCTCTCCCAACTCGTTGCTGTTTTCTCCATAGATAGATCTTGGTGATCGTAGGAAATATTTTGATTTACTACTACGTCTCCCATCACCTATATATACCCCTCTCGCCAGCGAGCAAATCACTCCACATTGCTCTGTTTTTCAGGCCGGCGAGGGGAGAGCTTTGTGGTGCTCTAGGTCACCTCCTATGCATATGAGGTGTTTTATGAAATGCTCAAGCCAAACTTAAGCTTTCTCCTCTCGAAGCTCCTTGTCCAAACTCCATTTTCGTCAAGATTTGTCTAGGTTTGGCGGTCCGTCCTGTCCCGTCCCCGTCTTGAAACCGCCGTCGATCGCCCGCGCGTGGTGAGCCTCTTGATCTTATCTTCTTGCTAAAATAAAATATACTTACTCGTATGATTTTCTTAATTTTTTTTTTGTTATTATATAGTGCCATGGTTATAGTATCCGCCCACGTCGGCCCTCGTCCAGTTTATGATTCAGATGTGGTATATTATCTTTTATATAACTATTTCACATATCTAATGTCTACGACAATTAATTATGCCACCAACTTGACGTAGATGTTTTTATCTATAGGAAGTAGTTGAGCCAGAAATTCCAACCGACTATGCAATTCTGCTCGAGAAGTTAACAGAAGCTGAAAAACAAATTGATCGTTTGAAAGAAAAATTGAAAAGAACTAAAGATGACAAGATGGGATTGGAGTTGCATGTTTCCGATATCGTCGACGATCACAAGACCAAGATGGATGCAATGCGCTTGAAGCTTAGAAAGATTAGAAAATATGCCATTCATACTGAGGTTTGGTATCATTATGCCGTTGGATCAATTGTTACCTTAGTAGCGGTTATGATTGCATTTGTTATTGCATTTAAATTTTTTACATAGTTTCACTGTATGTTTAATTTAGATGCCCTAGAGAGCTATATGTTGTTCAATAATGACAACTATGTATGAACTGTACGTGTTTATTTTGCTCATCATTGTACTTTGGCTGTAATGTGATGCTGAATTTCTATTAATTTGGTCACTTCTCTATTCATGATATGTTGTAATGGTTTTTAATACACTTTATTATATAAGGCACGCAGATGAACCGGCAATAGATGTACTGTGACCGACGCACCTCCGAGTATATTAAGGGCCTGCATAATTTTGAACACACAAAAAAATCTGAAGTTCAAATAAGTTCATGAAAATGAAATGCCTTTTGTAACCGATGAGTTTCCGTCCGGAACCCTGATACTTCGAAAGAGACTGTCCGTTTTGTACACGAAGTGCATCCAGCTTTTGCCGTAACCCTCTCAACTTTTTAGCACATGCTATGTGGGTGAAATGATGATACCATGGCAAATTTCAACCTTTTTAGAGTTCATTTGTAGTGCTTTCCAATTTCAAGGTCATTTAGCTCAAAAATATCAATAACTGCATGAAAAATAACAAATGATGTCGGGAAGGGTTGAAATTGATGATGTGGCTTTGAATGGTGCATTTTGAACACACAAAAACCTGGAGTTCAAATAAGTTCAAGAAAATGAAATGCCTTTTGTAACCGATGAGTTTCCGTTTGGAACCTTGATACTTTGAAAGAGACTGTCCGTTTTGTACACGAAGTGCATCCAGCTTTTGTCGTAACCCTCTCAACTTTTTATCACATGCTATGTTGGTGAAATGATGATACTATGGCAACTTTCAACCTTTTCAGAGTTCATTTGTAGTGCTTTCCAATTTCAGGTTCATTTAGCTCAAAAAAATCAATAACTGTATGAAAAATACCAAATGAAGTGAGAAAGGGTTCAAAATTGATGATGTGGCTTTTAATGGTGCATTTTGAACACACAACAAGCCTGGAGTTCAAATAAGTTCAAGAAAATGAAATGCCTTTTGTAACCGATGAGTTTCCGTCCGGAACCCTGATACTTCGAAATAGACTGTCCGTTTTGTACACGAAGTGCATCTAGCTTTTGTCGTAACCCTCTCAACTTTTTAGCACATGATATGTGGATGAAATGATGATACCATGCCAACTTTCAACCATTTCAGAGTTCATTTGTAGTGCTTTCCAATTTCAGGGTCATTTAGCTCAAAAAATCAATAATTGCATGAAAAATAACAAATGATGTCGGGAAGGGTTGAAAATTGATGATGTGGCTTTGAATGGTGCATTTTGAACACACAAAAAGCCTGGAGTTCAAATAAGTTCAAGAAAATGAAATGCCTTTTGTAACTGATGAGTTTCCGTCCGGAACCCTCATACTTCAAAAGAGACTGTCCGTTTTGTACACGAAGTGCATCCAGCTTTTCCCGTAACCCTCTCAACTTTTTAGCACATGCTATGTGGGTGAAATGATGATACCATGGCAAATTTCAACCTTTTAAGAGTTCATTTGTAGTGCTTTCCAATTTTAGGGTCATTTAGCTCAAAAAATCAATAACTGCATGAAAAATAACAAATGATGTCAGGAAGGGTTGAAAATTGATGATGTGGCTTTGAATGGTGCATTTTGAACACACAAAAAACCTGGAGTTCAAATAAGTTCAAGAAAATGAAATGCCTTTTGTAACCGATGAGTTTCCGTCTGGAACCCTGATACTTCGAAAGAGACTGTCTGTTTTGTACACGAAGTGCATCCAGCTTTTGCCGTAACCCTCTCAACTTCTTAGCACATGCTATGTGGGTGAAATGATGATACCATTCCAACTTTCAATCTTTTCAGAGTTCATTTGTAGTGCTTTTCAATTTCAGGGTCATTTAGCTCAATCAATAACTGCATGAAAAATACCAAATGAAGTGAGAAAGGGTTGAAAATTTATGATGTGGCTTTGAATGGTGAATTTTGAACACACAAAAGCCTGGAGTCCAAATAAGTTCAAGAAAATGAAATGCCTTTTGTAACCGATGAGTTTCCGTCCGGAACTCTGATACTTCGAAAGAGACTGTCCATTTTGTACACGAAGTGTATCCAGCTTTTGTCATAACCCTCTCAACTTTTTAGCACATGCTATGTGGGTGAAATGATGATATCATGCCAACTTTCAACCTTTTCAGAGTTCATTTGTACTGCTTTTCAATTTCAGGGTCATTTGGCTCAAAAAAAAAACAATAAGTAAAATTACAAACCTCTAGTATTTTTGAAACTAAAATTATATAAAACCTAAAAATTACCAAATTTAATATAATTTTAAAACAAAGTTATATTGAATAGCAGGAAAAATAGCAAAGAAATAACATAAAATAGCAAAATTGAAAATAGATGCACTTACATTGAAATTCAACCTAAATTCAAGGTGCTAGTTAGGCACCTAACTAGCATTTTGAATATAGGTCAAATTTCGTGTATAAGGGCATCTATTTTCACTATGAGAGGAGCTTGACAGGTCAAGCACATCAGGGCTTATAAACAGGTGTTGTCTCCCCTCAACTAGCGAGGTGGGACTAAACATCTGCTGCTTCCCCACCGGCAGACGAAAAGGGACCAGTGGTCCCGGTTGGTGCCACCAACCGGGACTAATGCCCCCCTGTCGTCCTGGTTGGTGCCACCAATCGGGACCAAAGGTCCCTGTTTCCCGCCCTTTGGGCTGCTGAAAAGAGGGCTTTGGTCCCGGTTGGTGGCACCAACCGGGACTAAAGGTCTGCATTGGTCCTGGTTGGTGCCACCAACCGGGACCAAAGGTCCCTGTTTCCCGCCCTTTGGGCTGTTGAAAATAGGGCTTTGGTCCCGGTTGGTGGCACCAACCGGGACTGAAGGTGGGCATTGGTCCCGGTTGGGTCCACCAACCGAGACCAATGCTTCTTCTATATAAGAAGCACTTAGGAAATTTCACAGTTTTCATTGCCCTCCTCGTCTCCCCGTCGCCGTCCCCGCCACCCCCGTCGCCTCCCTATCGCCGCCCCCACCGTCATCATCCCCCTCCTCGTCGCCACGCCATCCCGTTTGCCTTCCCTGTCGCCGCCCTTCCCTCGTCGCTGTCCCCGCCGCCCCCGTCGACGCCTCTCCCCCATCGCCGCCTCCCCTGTCGCCCCCGTCGCCATCCCGCCCTCGTCGCCGCCCTCGTCACCGACCCTCCCCCGCCGCCCCCGTCGCCACCCCACTCCCATCACCGCCCCTCCCCCGTTGCCTCCCCCGCCTCCCCCGTCGCCACCCCGTCCCCATCACCGCCCCGCCCCCGTCGCCGCCCCGTCGCCGCCCCCGCTGTGAGCCGCTGCCGCCCCGGCTCCTTGCAAATTTTAAAAAAATATATGTTGATTTTTTTTATATGATGAATGTTTATGTTAGATTAGTATGTGCATCTTAGATTACAGAATTTTTTTGATGAATGCTTATGTTAGATTATTATGTTTATGATGAATGTTTATGTTAGATTAGTATGTTTATGATGAATGCTTATGTTAGATTAGTATATTAATGATGAAATTTTTGGGGTTTTATAAGAAAATGTTCTCATAGGAATTTGTCAACGGTGCCCAGCTCGCATCCTCGTCGTCGAGTAGTCCGCGAGAGCCTGCTTGATAGGCGCCATGTCTGGGACCGGGCTCCACCGGGCTGGCACTGGGAGGTGCTACCTTCCCGGGCTCGGAGGTTGGTGAGGAATGCAGGTATCGTCGTCGACCCGGACCTTCTGTGGTGGCGGTCCCGCGGGCCACTTTTGGTGCGGAGGGAGCAGGCACACGCGGAGGTGGTACGCCGCCATGTCAAGGAGGAGGACGAGCACATCTGTCGCTACATGGCGGCGTTGGACGCCCGGTTCGACAATACGTGGCAGATCCTTCAAGGATCTCACTTGACTTATGATCCCGTGATGGTTCCTTATCTTTGGGTGTCCACCGCCGGCGACTCAGAGACCGCTAGTGAACCGAGTTCACCGTCCTCCACTTTGGATTCTAGGATATCCGATCTGTATTAGTGATCTTATATGATAATATTCGAGATGTATTAGTTAATATTTGATGATGCATTAACTGGATTATTCGGGATGATGTATTAGTGATATTATATTCGAGGTCATTACAAATATTAATGTATTTGTGATATTTTACCGGTATAATGCGTGTGTGACTTTCGGTCTGTCGTTGCTCCTTGTGTGACTTTCATGTGTGTTCTTGATGGAGGAATCCCGACTGTTGTCGTGGGGGGCGCCTCTTCTTTTTTCTCTTCTTTGCGATATACTCGTCGATATATTACGCAAGAAGAGAAGAGGAGAGGTGTCCATCACCGGCGGTCAAACTATTACTGTGAGAGAGTGCCCACCAACATATATACACCACCATATCAGTGTGAGAGAGAGCGCACCAACACACCATGAGATATGAGAGTTACTTAAGGAAAGCCTCGACGGACCGTAAGTCACACACGCATTAGGATCCAAAGCATGTCGTAATTCTTGAACTGGCTTATTCGGGATGATGTATTAGTGATATTATATACGAGTTCATTATAAATGTATTTGTGATTTGCAAGTCATTTCGGTAAAACATAGGGAATTTTTCTATGTCATTGCTCGATATATGAAATGGGTTGACTTTAGGTCTGTTTTGGCTCCTTGTGTGTCTTCCAGTGAGAGAGGAAGAATCCCGACTGTTGTCGTGGGGGTCGCTTCTCCTTCATTCTAGTGTGCTAGACATTTTGGTGTAATGCACTCTAGGACGAATGGAGGAGTACCATCACTGATGGTCGCAATATCAGAGGGAGTGCCCACCATATACGTGAAACGAGATTTTAGGAAGGAAAGACTTGACAGACCTAAAGTCAACCCGTTGCATATTGAGTGATAGTGATATGTGTGTTGATCAGTTTTCTCGTAGTTTCCTTCGATCGATTTTAAATGTTTCAACTATGGACATAGGAAATGTCTGACGACGAAAGTGAAATTAGGTATGTGTGAATACTGCGAAGACGAGCGCGGCCTGTGTGACAAGACTTTCCTAGTTGATGGTAGGTGCTTCAGCATCATGCTGGATGAGACCTTCGAAGTGGATACAGTAAGTCAGAATGACAAGTCTTTTTTCGTAATTAAGCATGACTTCTGCCTCTTTTGCTTCAATTTATAATTATTTTTAATTTTTTACTGTTCTACTAGCGTATCCCCTGCCATGCAAGAATTGCTGTCTTGGATAAGATTGGTTTCAATACTAAAAAAGATATGGAGGTAAAGATAGTTCACTTGAGGACCGAGCATGGTTTTACTTTTGCGGTAAAATTGTACCATGCAGACACCTATTGCTATTTTGAATGCAAAAATTGGCAGGCACTATGCAAGTCTTATGCATTTGAGCCTAATATGCTTATCACCTTTGATATTCGTCCGGAAGATGAAATTGAAGGTAATATCGACATCTGGGTTGATGTGCAAACGCCTCTAGTTCTACCATTATGTGAGTTTTTCAACCATATTTATTAAGTAATTTATATTGTTTATTTAAAAATAGTTGACAACTTATTTGCATTGATAGCTTATTTTCATTCTTCAAAAAATGTACGGAAGATGATAGACAGAACCTACTACTACAGTGATGAAACAGAATTAACTTATAAGGAGAAAGATCATCTTACCGCATTTCTTAGTCATCTTGAGAATTACAATAGCTATTATCAAACTCCTGCACATTATGGTCAATACGTGCTACTAGTGCACGTGGTGAACTATGGTAACATCCATGGAGATTGCATGGTAAGATTTTAATTCTATTATTACGACAGCCGTTTTGCATAAATTCTTCTAAAACTAAATGATGAGGACATCCCTGCTAATGCTACACCCACAACTCCGACTGCTATATATACAGGACCAATTACTAGAGCTCGCGCATGTCAATTGAATTACCAGGTACTTTTGTTTCTTGCAAATCCTTCTAATGTTCATGAACATATGATGCTGCCTAAATTGGATACTTTTGTTTTACTTATGAATGAAGGACCTGGCATGGACAAGAAGGATGACCATGGGAGCAGGATCAAGCATGGAGAAGAAGGTGCGCGCGCGGGAAAGAACAATGGAGCTTTCAGTGATGATTTTCGCACTTTGAAGCCACCATAATGGCGCAAGAAGCCTTGCACGAAATATGCATGATGCTACTTATAAAATTCGTCCCTAGGCTAATATAGGTGTTGGGCTACCTTATTGTTGGGCCAGGCCCATGTAATTTCGAAATACCATATTATAGGTTGTTTCTAGAGTCCGTATGTATGGGGAAACTGAGTTAAGGTCGGTTTCGGACCCCTCCTACAAGGGGCCACGAAATTCCCCTCTATTCCCCCATATATATAGCCCTTAGGGCGTCATTTTAGGGTTGGGTTTCGTGAAAGATGACATTGCTAGAGCTAGTAAAGCAAAACAGGAGAAAAATAAGAGTGAAAATCAGATTGTAGCACAGGAATTTGAGCAACACCATAAGCATAATAAACCATCATCTAATGTTGCATCTGAAATAAAATTGAAGAGTGGATGTTTACTTGCTACTAAATCTGATATTAATGATTTGGATGTTGCTACATCTGTTTGATATGCTTTTGTATGCAAAGAGGTATTATTTTCATTCGAGGACATGCCTCCCTCTTTGCCTCCTGCTGTCATTAACATTTTGCAGGAGTTCGCTGACGTCTTCCCACAAGACGTGCCACCAGGTTTACCACCTATTCGCGGGATTGAGCATCAGATTGACTTAATTCCCGGTGCATCCCTACCCAACCGTGCGCCATACCGTACCAATCCAGAGGAGACAAAGGAGATTATGCGTCAAGTGCAGGAGCTGCTTGACAAAGGTTATATACGTGAATCCCTTAGTCCTTGTGTTGTTCCTATTATTCTAGTGACTAAAAAGGATGGTACATCGCGCATGTGTGTGGATTGTAGAGGCATTAATAATATTACTATTCGTTATCGTCATCCTATTCCTAGACTAGATGATATGCTTGATGAATTAAGTGGTTCTACAATTTTCTCCAAAGTTGATTTGCGTAGTGGATACCATCAAATTCGTATGAAATTGTGCGAGGAATGGAAAACAGCATTTAAAACTAAGTTTGGATTATATGAGTGGTTAGTCAAGCCTTTTGGGTTAACTAATGCACCTAGCACTTTCATGAGATTAATGAACGAGGTTTTACGTGCTTTCATTGGACGGTTTGTGGTAGTCTATTTTGATGATATATTGATTTTTAGTAGATCTTTGGAGGAGCATTTGGAACATCTACGTGCTGTTTTTTTTGCTCTTCGTGATGCACGTTTGTTTGGTAACCTTGGGAAGTGCACCTTTTGCACCGATCGACTATCTTTTCTTGGCTATGTTGTTACTCCACAGGGAATTGAAGTTGATAAAGCCAAGGTTGAAGCTATTGAGAGTTGGCCGCAGCCCAAAACGGTCACACAAGTGAGGAGTTTTCTTGGCCTCGCTGGTTTCTATAGGCGTTTTGTGAGAGATTTCAGCACCATTGTTGCGCCTCTCAATGAGCTTACAAAGAAGGACGTGCCTTTTTCTTAAGGTACCACACAGGAAGAAGCCTTCACGGTCTTGAAAGATAAGTTAACACATGCTCCTTTACTCCAACTTCCTAATTTTAATAAGACTTTCGAGCTTGAATGTGATGCTAGTGGAATTGGGTTAGGAGGTGTGTTATTACAAGATGGTAAACCTGTTGCGTACTTTTCTAAAAAACTGAGTGGGCCTAGTCTGAATTATTCTACTTACGATAAGGAATTATATGCTCTTGTTCGGACTTTGGAAACATGGCAACATTATTTATGGCCCAAAGAATTTGTTATACATTCTGATCATGAATCTTTGAAACATATTAAAAGTCAAGCAAAATTGAACCGTAGACATGCTAAATGGGTTGAATTCATTGAGACTTTCCCTTATGTCATTAAACACAAGAAGGGTAAAGAAAATGTTATTGCTGATGCTTTGTCTCGTCGTTATATTATGCTTTCACAACTTGAATTTAAAATAGTTGGCTTGGAGACCATCAAAGATCAATATGTGCATGATGTTGAATTTAGAGATGTGTTGCAGCATTGTAAAGAAGCGAGAACATGGAACAAGTTCATTACTAATGATGGATTTGTGTTCCCTGCTAACAAGCTATGCATTCCAGCTAGCTCCGTTCGTCTTTTGTTGTTACAGGAGGCACACGGAGGAGGATTAATGGGACACTTTGGCGTGAAGAAAATAGAGGACGTACTTTCTACACATTTCTTTTGGCCAAAGATGAGACGGGATGTTGAGCGTTTTGTTGCTCGCTGCACTACATGTCAAAAAGCTAAGTCACGACTCAATCCTCATGGTTTATATATGCCTTTGCCTGTACCTAGTGTTCCTTGGGAGGATATATCTATGGAATTTGTTTTAGGTTTACCTCGAACTAAGAATGGGAGGGATAGCATATTTGTTGTCGTGGATAGATTTTCCAAAATGGCACACTTTATACCATGTCATAAAAGTGATGATGCTGCTCATGTTGCTGATTTATTCTTTCGTGAAATTATTCGGTTGCATGGTGTGCCAAATACAATTGTTTCAGATCGTGATGCTAAATTTCTTTGCCACTTTTGGAGATGTTTATGGGCTAAGTTGGGGACTAAAATACTTTTTAGTACTACATGTCATCCCCAAACTGATGGCCAAACTAAAGTAGTCAATAGATCATTGTCTACTATGCTTAGGGCTGTTTTGAAGAATAACCTAAAAATGTGGGAAGAATGCTTGCCTCATACTGAATGGTTTCTTACCTCGTGCACCTATTGATTTGTTGCCTCTTCCATCTTCGGAGAAGGTTAATTTTGATGCTAAAGAACATGCTGAATTGATATTAAAGATGCATGAGTTAATGAAGGAAAACATTGAGCGTATGAATGCTAAATACAAAATTGCTAGAGATAAGGGTAGAAAACATGTTGTCTTTGCACCTAGAGATCTTGTTTGGTTACATTTGCGTAAGGATAGATTTCCTGATTTGCGCAAGTCAAAGCTAATGCCATGTGCTGATGTTCCTTTTAAGGTGTTAGAGAAAATAAATGATAATGCATATAAACTTGAGCTGCCTGTAGAGTTTGGGGTTAGCCCCACTTTTAACATTGCATATTTGAAGCCTTATTTGGGTGAGGAAGATGAGCTTCCGTCAAGGACGACTTCAGTTCAAGAAGGGGAGGATGATGAGGACATCCCTGCTAATGCTACACCCACAACTCCACTGCTATACATACAAGACCAATTACTAGAGCTCGCGCACGTCAATTGAATTACCAGGTACTTTCGTTTCTTGCAAATCCTTCTAATGTTCATGAACATATGATGCTGCCTAAATTAGATACTTTTGTTTTACTTATGAATGAAGGACCTGGCATGGACAAGAAGGATGACCATGGGAGCGGGATCAAGCATGGAGAAGAAGGTGCGCGCGCGGGAAAGAACAATGGAGCTTCCAGTGATGATTTTCACACTTTGAAGCCACCATAATGGGAGCAAGAGGCCTTGGACGAAATATGCATGACGCTACTTATAAAATTCGTCCCTAGGCTAATATAGGTGTTGCGCCACCTTATTGTTGGGCCAGGCCCATGTAATTTCGAAATACCATATTATAGGTTGTTTCTAGAGTCCGTATGTATGGGGAAACTGAGTTAAGGTCGGTTTCGAACCCCTCCTCCAAGGGGCCACGAAATTCCCCTCTATTCCCCCATATATACAACCCTTAGGGCGTCGTTTTAGGGTTGGGTTTTGTTTAGATTACAAGTTCGCCATAGCTGCAACTTCGCGTTCTTCGTTTGTGTTCCACGACCAGACAAAGGCGTCACCGAACCCCACTTCATCAATAAAGCTTTCCTCTTATATTCGCAATATCCAGATTGCAATCTTAGTTTCTTGCTTGTTCTTCGTTTGCGTGCAGGAAACAGACCCTCGTGGTCAGGTTGATCGTGCTCCGGCGTGGTCAATAACCTCTCGGAGTTGGTTTAGCGATTGCTAAGGCGCGGCGTCATCACACGTTCGTAGTCGGATCGTCAAAGTCTACTCCACCAAAAACGATAGCCACCATCTCATCGAAAGACAGGGACAACTTCGCCTCTATCACTAAACTGCGTTGCTAACTACAAAGTTATTACTATGTTTTTCAATAGAAAATCCCGGAGGATTGTGTGCCTCATCTGATGTTTCCAAGAGGTCGCGTTGTTGTTACGAGCTTAGGTCCACCACGGCCAGGTCAGCCTACGCATCACTCCTGTCCATACCGGATTTCTAAAACCGATGGAGTCATGACAATCAAAGATTGGAAAAAATGTATGCTCAATCGTAGAGAGCTACTTGGAAGCAACATTGTGCGTAGGCCAAGAATGGGAGACAAGATGATCTCCGTTCTCCATAATGGAGAGTCAAGGCTTATCTTGTTTTATGATATTGTACCTAAGAGAGGGTAGAGTAGGTCCTACGAGATAGGAGTACGTAGGTCCTAGGTACAATGTGTTATTATGTGCTACAATGTGTTAGAGTTTATGATGAGGAGGAGGAGGAGGAGTTGTGATTATTACTAGTGACCAACTTGTTATATGATGTCTCATTGACAAAAATGATGATTAAATTGTGTTACATGTTCTATCTATAAGTATAGTACGTAGCGTCGTGACCAAGCACGAAGATAAGAGAGATCACTTCTCTCTATTAGCTATCTAACAAAATATATGAAACCCCTAAATTAACCCTTCAAAACCCTCAACCCCCCCCCCCCCCCCCCCCACCTCTTTAAAAAAACCCAGCTCTTGAGCTGCTGACGCGTGGACGCTCTTTGGTCCCGGTTGGTGTTACCAATCGAGACCAAAGGCCCTCGTGCCTGAGCTCAGCGGAGTGGCCACGTGTAGCCCCATCTGTCCCGGTTCATAAGCAAACCAGGACTAAAGGTCGTGGGCTTTAGTCCCGACCCTTTAGTCCTGGTTCCTGAACTGGGACAAATGGGCCTTACGAACCGGGACAAATGGGCCTTTTTCCACTAGTGCACACATCTCCTTCGTCTGCCACACATGTATCATTCGCCCCTACAATACTCACTATGCCTGGTAATTGCTAATTTTTTGTCCATTCTCCTTTGAAGAAATGTACTCGGATGTGGAGTACATATACGAGCACTATGTTTAATCGTCCGACGAAGAGGACTACATGGATGAGATGACGGTAACGCAGGCGGTCGATCCTGGGTCTAGCGGAAGATCATGGAGCTAGTGGAAGATCATGTTCTCAATTTTAACGGATCGATCCTGGGTCATCTAGTGCTCAACTGCAATAGGGCACTCGACTTCTTGACGCAGATGGACGACTACTTTTCCCTCGATGCCCTATTTGCTGACTATGTATGCCTGAGCTTTCGAATGCAAAAAAAATTCTTTGGCCATATTTACCGTGGCGTCCGGTCCTTTGATGACTACTTTGTCTTGAAGAAAGATTTCGTAGGAAGGATTGGGTTCTCTAGTTATCAAAAGTGCACAACCGCATTGTAGATGCTTGCATATGGCATGACCGCTGATTCATGGGACCAATACCTATGGATGTCTGAGAGCACATGCGGTGATGCGATAGTAAGGTTTGCTACTATTGTGGTCTCGGTAATTGACCTTAGTACCTGAGAGAACCAAGTGTTGCAGACACCAAGAGGGTCCTGAAAATAACGGAAGTAAGCGGGTGGCTAGGTTTGCTCAGATCTCTTGACTGCATGCATTGGAGATGAAAGAGCTACCAAAATATTTAGAAGGGTAATATCAGGGTCATGCTAAGAAGTCCACCATCCTTCTTGAAGCAGTTGCATTACAAGACCTTTGGATTTATCACATTTTCTTTGGCAAGCCCATGTCTCAATGTGTTGCAGCGAACACTATCGTTTGCTAGGCTGACTGAAGGGAAAACTCTGCCTTGTCATTATACTGCCAATGGGCATGAATAATATATGCGCTATTATCTGGTCGACGGTATCTATCCCACATGGGCTACCTTTGTCAAGACCATCTATGAGCCAGTTGGTTCAGAAAAATATCACTTTACCCCAAAACAAGAAGCAGCTAGAAAGTATGTTGAGAAGGCATTTGGAGTTTTGCAGACCCATTTTACAGTTGTTCGTGGACCTGGTAAACAATAGGATCAGGAGACCTCGTGGGAGGTGATGACATGTTGTGTGTTTGTTTACAAAATAACCATGGAGGATTAGGGTGAAGATGCTTCTGCGGGTCTGGAATTTGAGAATATGGGTGATCCTGCTGAACTTCCACACAACAGAATATGGCCACATTTGATGAGTTTATTCAAATGCATCAACAAATGGACATCAAGCAACGAGATGAAGATTTGATTGAGTATTAGTGGACGGTTAAAGGGGACAACTAGTAGATATGTGCTAGTTAAATTCAAGTTTGAACTATTATAATTTGAATACTTTGCTGGACTGTCATATTTAATTAGAACTACTACTGCATTTGAATAGTTTGTACCTAAACTAAAACTAGATATGCACTTATTTTGTGTGTGCGGGAAAATTGTGATCGCATGTATACAACTAGATTTGGATGATCGGTTTCGTACCAGTGTTCATAGAGTGAACTCTCGGTCCACAAACGGATGCGGTGTCGGCTTTTGGTCTCAGCATGAAGATGCCATAAGAGAGTGATTTGGTGGGTGGTTGCACGCACATATGGCTCTCTCTCTCTCTCTCTCTCTCTCTCTCTCTCCAAATTACCAAAAGTTTGCCTTCTATTTTTCTTTGTGACATTTTGAATTCCACATAACCTTTTACCGAACTGTCGATTCATGAAAATTTTGTACATATTTGAATTCAAGTTGACAAGATCATTAAAACAAGACCGATCTTTGTTAGATTTTAAATGACTTCAAAAATCATGAAACATATTTAACTCATTTGAAAAAAAAAAATCAACTCATTTCTTAAAAAACGAGAATGTGGAATATATTCAAAAAACTGATTTCACTCATTGAAAAACACTGATTTCACTCATTTCAAAACAAGGATTTCACTCGGTTAAAATAACAATTTCAATTATTTTAAAAAAAGAAAATTTCACTCATTCCAAACAACGGATTTCAATAATTTCCAAATCGTTGATTTCACTTAATTCAAAATATTGATTCCACTCAACTAATAAAACAAATCCAGTTATTTCAATGATGTTCGTTCACTTATTTGATATGATTCAATAAAAGGTTCCAATTCATTCATTTCATAAAACAGGTTTCAGTCAATTAAAAAATGATTTCATGCATTTCAAGACGCCGATTTCAGTCATCTAACAGTATTTTTTACTCTCATTTTGGATAACAGATTTTACTCATTTAAAAAAATCACTTTTCTGAAAAAACTAATTTCAATAAAATAAACTTTCACTCCTCTTCAAACAAAGGTTTAGCTCGTTTCAAAATTAAATTTTTACTAAAGATCAGAAATAGATTTCACGCATCGGTCTTGTTCTAAGTCATTCCCCACACTGAAATAGATTAATCAGAATAAGGGAATTCAAATGTTGAAATTTAAACATGTATGAAATATATCTAAGCTTGATCTTATTGCAAAGGTCTTGGCGCCAGGCATTCAAATATATAAAAAACATGAAACAAAAGTTTATGAGATATACACTAGCGGAACAGCATGTACGTTGCAACGAGAGAGAAAAATCATAATTTTCAATGGCCATGACCACATTTTGCTGCATCAGCAAGATACACTATCACTTTAAATTTCATGAAATAATGAACAAGTTTAAAAAATCCTGTTTTTTTAACTCGTGAACATATTTGAAATCATGAATATTATTCAAATTCATCACCATATTTGACATCATGAATATTTATAAATTTGTCAACATTTTTACAGATTTTAGAACGCTTTCTAAATTAATGAAAATATTAAATTACTGAAAGTTTTATACTATTTGCAAACATTTTTTTTAATTGTGCATTTTCTTGAATTGAATAGCATTTCTAGAATCAGCAAACTTTTTCTTGAAATTTTTGGAACAATGTTTGAAATTTAAGAACACTTTTTTTTTAATGAACAATTTTGAAAATGCAAGATCTTTTTTTTGCATCAGCAAACATTTTATGAATCAATAAAATATTTTGTAAGTACGAACAGTTTTTAAATTTTAGAGTACTTTTCAAGTCTTGAACATTTTATGAATTGGCGAAATTTTGTATAATTTATTCATATCGTTTAATATATAAACTTTAAAATTCATTTACATTTTTGGATTTCGGAATGTTGCTTTTCAAAATTGCAAACATTTTTTGAATAAAAGAATATTTTCTAAAAATCGAGAACATTTATAGAATCCACAAATTTATTTCCATTTTTTTGGTTATTGGAACTTTTTTGAAGTCTCAAATTATTTAAAATAGATAAAATAATACGAAAAAGGAAAATGAAATATGAAAACAGAGGGCCCGTACATGGGTCGGCCCAAACAAGCGCGATGCGTCTTCTCCCAGCGGTTATATAGCCTAGTATAAGAGGTTCTTACTGCATGGGCCTGACCGGCCGGGGATTCCCTGTGCAGAACATTTTTTATCGTTTATATGCGGCATTGGTGGGTAATATTTTGCAACTTTGTGGACAATTTATGTGAATTACCGCAAGAAGCAATATCATGTTTATTATTACTAGCAAAAGAGCCCGTGCGTTGCAACGGGAGAGAAAGTAACACACGTTGTTAACACAATAACCATGACTCAAGACCCTAATTGGTCCACGTCCTTTATTTTCACATCGAATCACATTTGTATTGCCGACGATGGCATCAGTGCCGACACAACGAAAACACATTTGAATGTGGTTAGTCCTAAGGTGTCTCTCTCTCGTGCGCGCGCGCACACACACACTCGGAATAAGATGAGAATGTGTTGTTTTTCCCCGCAAGGTTTTTCAGAGGTGTGCATGTGTCGTCATCGATGTCTTCTTTGCTCTCAATCTTGTTTTAGTAGGTGTTTATTTACAATACGGATCGTAATCAGTACAAAAGAAAAATGAACCGTGCACTATAGATTAAGTTTGTATCAAAAATAATATTTTAGAAATATGTAAGAGCTAAAAATAACATCATATTTAGATTCTACATATTTTTCTAATCAAATTTTATATCTAACATGTTAATATCCAAGTTACGATTTAAAGATATGTATAATTTTATTTTAGATAAATTATGGATTGATTAACTAAAAAGTCGAGAAAAGAGTGGAATACCCCTCCCTCCCATATATGGATGCTTGACCGTGGTGTGATGTCTCGGTCTCTCAGATGCTAGCTAGTTAACTTAACCTCCACACAAAATCACAAATATAGGAATCAACGGAAAACGATTATCAGATGACATACCAGAACGGATGCCTTGACGCCGTCGCCACTGATGGGGACCTCAAGGGTGGGGTCATCGGCGAGCTGTAGCAGCAGGTCGACCATGTCCTTGGGGACGAACGCCTCGCCCTCTTGCAGCCGCCGCTCCTTGTGCTCGCGCAGCACGAGCTCGATGAATCGGTCGAACATCTTGCTCAGCCTCTTCATCCTGCCCACGTACCCTTGCGGGTCTAGCCAGCGAAGCCATGGGATCATGTCCCCGATGTGAGGCACGCCGTTGAGGAAGAAGATCTCCTCGATCATCCACCTGAACTCCTCCGGCTTCACCGCCGCGGCCGAGCCAGCCCCTTCACCCACGTACTTCTTGCCAAGCACCATGCGCGAGATGACGTTGAGGGTCACCATCAGAAGGTGTTCCTTGAGCACCACCGCGCGCCCGGTGGAGGTGGAGGTGCTCGGATGCAGGCCGCGCAGCATGGCGCGCACCTCCTCCCCGCGGATGTGCTCTGTCAGCCTGAGCTGCCTCGCGCTAAGAAGCTCCGTCAGCCATAGCTTGCGCAGCTGCCGCCAGTATGGGCCGTAGTGCGACCACAGCATGCCGGAGTAGTTGTAGACGGTGTACTTGCCGCAGGCCATCCGGGGCCGGTCGAGGAACGCCAGGTCGTGCGTCCTCAGGAAGAACTCGGCCGCCTCAAGGGAGGAGCCGACGACGATGGGGAAGGAACCGAACCGGAGGGACATGAGCGGGCCATACCGCGCCGAGAGCGCGTGGATGGAGCGGTGTGGCATGGGGCCTATGAGGTTGAGATTGCCGATCACCGGCCATGGCCGAGGGCCAGGCGGGGTGTTGTACTTGCGCGCTTGCTGCCGGTGGCGACGGAGAACGGACATGAGGAAGAGGGCGGTGGCCAGCAGGACCCCGACGGAGGTCGCCCATGGTAGTACCTCCATTGAAGCCTCTGCAGGTGGTTGTGCAAGAACTGATGAAGACGAACGTGGCAAACTGGCAATTATATTCCAGTTCGGAAGGGATAATGAGCGTACGGTCCTTAAGGCAAAGCGAGTGCGCGCGGCCAAGAAGCACTGCAACAACACGCGCGCTGAGATTAAAAAAATCGTGGGCAAAGATACTACCCGCCAAATAAACAAATAAATAAATAAACAAGAGGATACCATACATAGCCCGTATTGAGACGCAATGCTACGCAGCACTAGCTAATTGTCCCTGCGTTGCAACTTGCAAACAAGATCCTTGATGCCCTGTTTTAAGTTGGGCCACTTAAAGCGTTCGGTAGTGATGGTTTTAATCCGGAAAGCTCAACACCCGAAAGAAGTGAAAGAATTTCGACCTATTAGTTCGTGCAACAGGATTTACAAATTTGCGTCAAAGTGCTTGGTTAACCGTCTTCGCCCTATAATATTGACATATCTTATTTTGGAAAATCAAAACGCTTTTATTCCGGGACATCTTATCTCTGATGATTCTATAACTGCGTTTGAGTACATTGACTATATTCACTTTTTTCACCGGCATGCCGTGCTTATAAGCTTGAGCACATGATCGTGTGGTTGATGTTTTTTGAATGATGATGGTTCGTGTAGTAGACAGCGGTTAGAGGAACACTTCTGGCCTATGGATGTGTGAAGATACGCCATGCGGTCATTGAAAATTCGCTCACTGTGCTCTTCCCACCCAGTGGCACCGAAAATAAATGAAAAGAGCGTCTTCGGTCAGTAATGATTCGATGCACAAATAGTACAAACTGAAACATCTAGTTGTTCACTAACCCTCATGGTTACGTTTGGTTGACTCGAATGGTGTATGAAGCGGTTATATACATACCAAAGAAGAGAAGGAAATCTTCTTCGAATGCCTGCTCGGTATGAAGGTCCCGTCTGACTTCTCGTCGAATATAAAGGAAATAATAAATATGGCAGAAAAAAAGTTCCAAAACCTAAAGTCTCATGAATGCCACGTGATTATGACACAACTGCTTCCGGTTGCATTGAGGGGGCTTCTACCAGAAAACATTCGATTAGCCATTGTGGAGCTATGTGCATTCCTGAATGAAATCTCTTAGAAGATAATCGATCCAGAAATGCTACCAAGGTTAGAGAATGATTTGGTGCAATATCTTGTCAGTTTCGAGTTGGTGTTCCCACCATCCTTCTTCAATATCATCACGCACGTCCAAGTTCACCTAGTCGAGGAGATTGTCATTCTGGGTCCTGTATTTCTACACAATATGTTCCCCTTTGAGAGGTTCATGGGAGTCTTAAAGAATGCGTACCCAAGATTGTTGAGATCCAATGTTGTCATTCCGTACTGCGGGTCTTCCTTTACCCCGCCTCCTATCAGATTGACCCATTTGCACCTAAACAAAGGGACCTTCAAACCAGGTCCATAGTCAAGTTTCCATATGTCCTCTATGTAACCATAATATGTGTCCTTTGGCCCATTGCTGTTTGCTGCATCAAAGCAGACACCACTGTTTTGGTTGGCACTCTTTTTATCTTGGGCGATCGTGTAAAATGTATTCTCATTTATCTCGTACCCTTTGAAAGTCAATATAGTTGAAGATGGTAACTTGGACAGCAAGTACATGTCATCTTCAACAGTGTCGTCATGCATGAGACGTGTGTGCAACCAACCGGTGAAAGTCACCGTTTGTTCATGTGTAATCCAATCGTCGGACTTCTCCGGGTGTCTGGAGCGCAGAATATTCTTGTGTTGCTCGATATATAGAGCCACCAAGGCGGAACTTTGTAGAACTATGTAGTGTGCTTGCGCTAAAGAATGACCGTCCCAGCATATTAGTGAATTCTTTCCTCTGGATCTAGCTATTTTGTACTCCCTTCGTCTCGTAATGTTAAAAAGCGCTTTACATTATGGAACGAAGGGAATAAATACTAGCAATAGTTCTAGAGAGCAGATGATTGATGTATTCAGCTCCGTGTTTTCTTCTTTTTTGATTTGTACTACTTTCTCCGTTTCATAATATAAGAGCGTTTTATACACTAGTGTCGTGTAAAAAACGCTCTTATATTATAAGACAGAGAAAGTATATACGATATGATCCACCGTACCAGACTACCGGTAGCAGATTGGCACACAATTTGTTTGTGCTTCGTCTTCTTCGACTCTGTTATGGCTTTCTAGCTAGAAACGAATAAGTATATTTCTGTTAGAAATAAACTACGTCACGGTGGTGATCAGTTAGTGGCGGAGCCAGAAATTTCCTCCTTGGTATTCATTGGTATTGATTTATGCAATGAAATAGCAATATGACAGCAAATATACAACAAGCTAGCAATAGTATATAAATGGAGCAATAATTATTTGGTATTCCAGGGAAGACCCCTGTCTCCGCCACTGTGATCAGTGTGTGCGCGTGTCTAGGTTTAGGTCGGACGCAGGTGTGTGGCCGCGTTCGTGTCCAGGGCATGCACGGTCGGGGAACCACGGTTTCCCCGTGTACTAATCGCATAGTGGTGTGAGCCAGTTTGAGCTGAAAGAAGAACAAAAAAGCCGTGTGTCCGGCGATGTGTTCGTCGCTGAAAAATACAATGCCCACCTCTCCTTCCACCTCCGTCCGAGCGAGTGCGAGAGCGGGCTAGGTTAGAATTAAACCCATCATTTGGCATTAGAGCCACGGGTGATCCTGCGCGTGGCCATGTCCATCGTCCCGCATAGCGTCGGGGGGAGCCCGATGCCGCTCTCATGTCCGATGCTTATGGCAGCAAACTACGCGGGGCACCGAAAAAGTACTTCAGATGGGATCACGGAGGAACAGAGACTTGCGGCGATAGACAAAATGTTTCTGGTTGCTCTCTGGTGTTTTTTGAATATTTCAGAATGTATAGAAGTGGAATTAGTTCAGGTGGCTTGCGAAGGGGGCACAAGCCTGGTGGGTGCCCCATAGCGCGCCGACCAGGCTCGTCGCCTCGTCGTGCGGCTTCCGACATCCTCCCGAAGCTTCGTGGGTCCAAAATCGTCCAGAAAAAACACCAAAAGTTTCATCGTGTTTGGACTCCGTTTAGTATTGATTTTCTGCAAAAGTCAAAAAAAATTGAAACTGACACTCGGCACTGGATTAATAGGTTATTCCCCAAAAATATATAAAATAGCACCTTATTTCATATAAAGTATCCAAGAATGATAATATAATAGATGAAACAATCAAAAATTGTAGATACGTCGGACACGTATCAACATCGACATACGTCCTCGTCTCTCGGAGTTGCAGTTCTCCCTAACCCTAACTCCCTAATTGTGTTTATTTATCTCTTAGTCTTTAATTATATATATATTGTTCTTGCTTACCTTGTTACTTTGTGTAGTTGCTTACTTTTCTTAGCGCTAGAATCACCTTTGCAATTGTTAGGCTTAATTTCATATTCGGCTCTATTGCCTAAAATTGCTAAGTAACACTTAAAATTTATAGTTGTACCTATTTATCTCCCTCACCCTCTGGGTTCATTTCGATCCGTTCAAATCTGATGGTCAAATTGAAAAGGACAGGCGGTGTTTGGAACAATACCTCAAAAACACTAAGCATGAACTAGCTCTCATTGGCAGAACGGCGGCATGAGACAACATACCACACATCCCTAAAAGTCACCCCGTTTGAAGCCCTGTATGTCTATCACCCACCACAAATTGGTGAACTTTCTCCACTCAAAATGTTGTTACCATAAGCTAAAGCTATAGTGATAGACAGGGACAATATGAGGGGAAATCTCAAGAAAAACCTTCAACGATCTCAAAACAGGATGAATTTTTTTGTTGATCTCGAGAGAACCGACAGAACCTTACAAGTGAGAGATATGGGGCGTGTTTGGTTGCCTAGATTGAATAATGTCTGCATTTCATAGACATCTCACCAGAGCCTGGTTTAGCAAAAACAGACAACAAACCAACATCTGCATGTTGTTTGGTTGCTTGCATTGCATCAATGGTCACTTTAGGGCCGACTATTTAGTTGCCCACATTTGTGCTTAAAGGGTGAGCAGATGCAAACAAAAGCTGATTGGCTATATACATATTTGTGTTCTGCTCACCACATTCAAATGTGGTGGTCTTACCACCACATTAGGCACAATAGCAGGCAGATCACTAACACCACATAAACTAGTAGGTAAACAACAACTGATAGCAGATAAACAAGCAAATAAACAGGCATACTGCTAACAGGCATAAGTTTAAAGACAACAGTGGAATCCCATGCCCCCTGCTTCACCACAGGGTGCTGAACCCTGGACAAAATATTAATAGTTTCACAACAACTTCTCCCATCACCGCATCAAACTAACTAAAAGTTCACACTAACAAATTCATAGGGTAAAAGCAAGGTCACCGATGCAGATGTGCCTGCTGCAGCACACCCTGCACCCGATGGAGCTGTCGTGGTTGTATATTTGGACCTTGACGCCTAGGCCAGAGATGTGCATGACGAGGTCACCTGGGACATCCTATGGCAGCGGCATAAGTACTGCCAGCCCCGACCAAGCACCATCTGACTCTCAAAGTTTTGGACCTGAACCCAGAACTCGCACCACTTGTTCGCCGAGAGCGTGACGACACGCGGGAGATTGACCTCCGGCCACTCCTTCATCACCTCCAAGAATTTGGGAGGGATGACGAGTATGGCAAGATCCTCTTTGTCCCTGATTTGCATGTAAAAGCGAAGCATCTCTCGGGACCCCTCTTGGTGGCTGGTCCTAGGAGCTTGTCCCTTTGAATGTTGCAGGCTCATGAAGGCGACCCTGTTAGGTAGGTTCACCTTCTTGGGCCAGTGGTTCGTGGGGATGAAGTCCACGACGGCCTCGACACCAGCGATGACATGGGCTCCTCCCCCGACCCTGTCCCACTCCGTCTTCATTTGCACTAGTACCTAAAGTAGCAAACACATTGGTCCTACCTACAATGAAAACCATGCACGTAACAAAATCATGCAACATAGCATGCTCATTCCAGCACCAATCTAGCTAGCATGCCCATGAACCCTAAGCATGAACATCAAACACACACCAACCTAGCTAACTAGCATCATGAACACTAAGCAGGAACATCAAAGAAAACACCAATATAGCTACATGCCCATGAACCCTAAGCATGAGCATCAAACACACACCGATGTGGATAACATACACATGGACACTAAGCGGGAACATCAAAGACAACACCAATATGACTAGCATCATGAATACATTGTACATCATGAGCACTAAGCATGAACATCAAACACAACACAAATCCAGCATGCCCACGAACACATTATACATCATGAGCACTAACCATTAAGCACATCAAACACACACCAATCTTGCATGCCTATGAACACTACTAAGCATGCAAATCAAACACAGAACAAGCACGAACATTACTCTGCCTATGAACAGTACCGCACAAGAAGGGATCGAATTCAGTCGATTTGATTCGATCGGAATCGAATCCAATCCAATCCAATCCAATCGATTCATTGGCATGCTAATGATGAAAACCCTAATCTATGGTGGAAATATGCCCTAGAGGCAATAATAAATTAGTTATTATCATATTTCCTTGTTCATGATAATCGTTTATTATCCATGCTAGAATTGTATTGATCGGAAACTCAGATACATGTGTGGATACATAGACAACACCATGTCCCTAGTATGCCTCTAATAGACTAGCTCGTTGATCAAAGATGGTTAAGGTTTACTAGCCATGGACATGAGATGTCATTTGATAACGGGATCACATCATTAGGAGAATGATGTGATGGACAAGACCCAACTATAAACATAGCATATGATCGTGTCAGTTTATTGCTATTGTTTTCTGCATGTCAAGTATTTGTTCCTATGACCATGAGATCATGCAACTCACTGACACCGGAGGAGTGCCTTGTGTGTATCAAACGCCGCAACGTACCTGGGTGACTATAAAGGTGTTCTACAGGTATCTCCGAGGGTGTCTGTTGGGTTGGCATGGATCAAGACTGGGATTTGTTACTCCGTGTGACGGAGAGGTATCTCAGGGCCTACTCGGTAATACAACATCACAATAAGCCTTGCAAGCAATGTGACTAAGTGTTAGCCACTGGATCTTGTATTACGGAACGAGTAAAGAGACTTGCCGGTAACGAGATTGAACTAGGTATAGAGATACCAACGATCGAATCTCGGGCAAGTAACATACCGAAGAACAAAGGGAACAGCATACGGGATTAACTGAATCCTTGACATAGAGGTTCAACCGATAAACATCTTCGTAGAATATGTAGGAACCAATATGGGCGTCCAAGTCCCGCTATTGGTTATTTACCATAGAGGTGTCTTGGTCATGTCTACATAGTTCTCGAACCCGCAGGGTCTGCACACTTAAGGTCCGATGACGTTTCGGTAGTATAGAGTTATGTATGGTGGTGACCGAAGGTTGTTCGGAGTCCCGGATGAGATCCCGAACATCACGAGGAGCTCCATAATGGTCCGGAGGTAAAGATTGATATATAGGAAGTCCTGTTTTGGTCATCGGAAAAGTTTCGTGCTCATTGGTAGTGTACTTGGAGTGCTGGGAGGGTGCCGGGGAACCATCGGGAGGGGTGTCTCGACCCAAAGGACCTCATGGACTTTGGTAGGATTCAAACCAGCCCCTGGTGGGCTGGACTAAGGCCCATGCGGCTAGGGGTGGGAAAACCCCAAAAGGTGAAGAGGTGGAAAGAGTTTCCAAGTGGAAAGGACGAATCCTACTCCTAATAGGATTGGAGTAGGACTCCTCCACCTCCAATTTCGACCAAACCTTGAGGGTTTGACACTGCATACTCCCCTCCCTCCCTCCTATATATACTAGAGGATTTATAGGGAAGAGCTAACCCTAATAGCCACGTGCCACCCTCTCCTCTGGATCGTAGTTTCTCCTCTAGATCGTTTCAACGGTGCTTAGGCGAAGCCCTACTGGAATTGTTCCACCACGCCGTCACGCTGCCGGAGAACTCATCTACCTCTCTGCTCCCTCTTGCTGGATCAAGAAGGCGGAGATCGTCATCGAGCTGTACGTGTGCTGAACGCGGAGGTGCCGTTCGTTCGGCGCTAGATTGGAAGGACCGTGATCAAGATCGCGAGACAATTCGTGATTGGATCGCGGGACGGATCGTGATGAGATCGCAGGACGAATCGTGATTGGATCATGAGATGGATCGTGATGGGATCGCGGGACGCTCGACAATTTGGATCGTGAAGACGTTCGACTACATCAACTACATTTCTTAACGCTTCCCGCTTAACGATCTACAAGGGTATATAGATCCACTCTCCCTCTCGTAGATGCTCATCACCATGGATAGATCTTGCGTGTGTGTAGGAAATTTTTTTGTTTCCCATGCAACGTTCCCCAACAATCTACACATCTACGAGCAGAATGGAGATTTGGTTCTTACCGATGTGAGTGGAGCTCAAGCGTACGCCGGTAGGGGAGAAAACCCCAGCGGGAAGGAGATGGCGGACGAAGAGGAAAAGGAGCCGCCAATTCCTATGGCTATCAGCATTGGCCCGGTGCTCGTGGACACGCGCGCGGTCGTGGAGGGCGCCGTCGTCCATGGGCCTGGTGCGTTGCCCACAGAAAACCCTCAGATGGGGATAAAAAAACACCCACAGGGGTTCCTCGCAGCGGCGCAGTGGTCGGCCCCTCCGGCAGCACCATCGAACCCAGGACCATGAGGTCCATATACGGTGACGGAGCCGGAGCAGTCGGCACCGCATTGGCCGGACAAGGCGGCCTGTTGCGGAGAGGGGACGGCGCGCGTAGAACCCTCATGAGATCGACCCCAGCGTTCGCCAAGCCGGCAACCCATTGCTCGTGGATGCGGTTGTTGCCGGCGCTGATGGGCGTCAACGGACGACGCGACGGCGGACGACTCATCGAAGGAGAGGAGAGGAGAGCAACGGATGGTGAGAGGAGTGAGGAAGTGTGCTATAAAAAGGAGTGGACGATGACACGAGAGAGGGGAAGTTATGAGACGTCCCGTTCGTCTCCCGCACTCTCCAAGGCGTGCAGCAAAGAGCCATGCGTGGCCGTGCCCAGCTTGGCTGCGGAGAAACTGCCGATTCGAAAGTAGCTCGCGGGCCTGGTCCCGCGCGGACTGAGACGTGGGTGTAGCCCGGGCAACCAAACAACTCGATTTTTTTTCAAAAGTACTACCTAATTTGTACCAAATTCGAAAAGCATATGTCGAAATTGGAAAAAAAAAACAAAAATAGCACCCCGTCGGCCTCCGGGAGGGCCGAAGAGGGGGCCATCAGCCTTCAGGGGACCGAAAAGGGGCCCGTCGGCCTCCGGGGGGTCGAAAAGGGGCCCGTCGGCCTCGTGGAGGCCGAAGAGTGTCAGGGGCACAAAACATAATTAAGATGGTCTCAAATGAAAAAGTTGTCAACATGAAAAATCTTCGTCTCGTCGAATCGGTTGATTTTGATATAAAAATCATCTTGATCCGAGGTCGTATTCAACCTGTAGAGCCAAAATAAGATCAGGGGCAGAAGAGTGTCAGGGGGCACAAAAC
The DNA here is from genome assembly GCA_022496015.1 of Hordeum marinum. Classification (NCBI taxonomy): domain Eukaryota; kingdom Viridiplantae; phylum Streptophyta; class Magnoliopsida; order Poales; family Poaceae; genus Hordeum; species Hordeum marinum. Next base: position 558,278,896 of record CM039673.1, on the reverse strand, counting down.
GTAATTAAGATGGCATCAAATGAAAAAGTTATCAACACGAAAAAACTTCACCTCATCGAATCGGTTGATTTTGATACAAAAATCATCTTAATACGAGGTCGTATGCAACCTATAGAATCAAAACAAGATGAGGGGCAGAAGCTGCATAGTTACTTCGAACAGACCGAATGGATGTAAAAAAAATTGTCACGGGACACCCGATGCATTCAGTGAGACCATCTAATTTTTATTGTCACGGGACACCACCCAGATCACACGGCGACACCATTTAAAAAAAGTCACACGCCGGCGGGCTCACCGCCGACCGCCTCCTTTGTCTGCGTGAAGATAACGAATAAGCGATCACACGTGCTACGAACATGGAACGTGATTTGGAACATGCTCACTTGCCATGTTTTTTCTTTTCTTCTTTGAGCACATTACAATTTAAGTCGTTCACATACATCAAGCATACAATTATCCCTATAAACAGGCATGTGCACGTTTTATTTCGATGAGAATTTTTGATAGACTGCATCGGCACAACATCCCTTATCTCTTATCTCTTATTTACTAATTGGAAGCAAAATAATACAAGTGTACTTATTTAATAAAATAATAGTGTCCAAAAAAAGATATGCACAAAGGCCTTAGCTAGATATAATATATATCATGGGTTATGATACCGGCGAGCTAGACATCATCGCCTAACGAAAAATAGCATCACCACTTTTCCCAGTGGCTCATTTAGGATTTCACAAGGATCAATTAACTTAAAAGAATACTCTCTCTCTGTTCCTAAATATAACTCTTTTTAAATATTACATTACGGACTACATACAAATATATAGACATACTTTTGATGTGCAGATTCATTTATTTTGCTTCATATGTAGTCCATAGTGAAATATCTAGATAGACTTATATTTAGGAACAAAGGAAGTACAAAGTAACTTTCAAAATCGTATATGCATTCGCCCAATAATTTAAGGGACTTTTGTGACAGCAAAAGTGTGAGCTTTTAGAATATTCGAGAAATCAACCACATCTCTATGTTGAATTTAAAGATATAAGGATGTCTACTAGAATATTCCAGTCAAAATAAAAGAAAGATTGGATCGGAGAACTAAAAATATAGGGTATTATTGAAAAGACAAAGAAGATTTTGGCGAGTGCACCGGATGTCTCATGACAAATTTTCTTACATCCATTCGGTCTGTCCGAAGTAACTCTGCAGCTTCTACGTCTGATCTTGTTTTGACTTTACAAGTTGCATACGACCTCGTATTAAGACAATTTTTGTATCGAAATCAACCGATTTGACGAGGTGAATTTTTTTGGTGTTGATAACTTTTTCATTTGAAACCATCTTAATTACGTTTTGTATCCCCTGACACTCTTCTGCTCCTGATCTTGTTTTTGCTCTACATGTTGCATACTACCTCGGATTAAGACGATTTTTATATCAGAATCAACCGATTCGACGAGGCAAAGATTTTTCATGTTGACAAATTTTTCATTTAAGTCCATCTTAATTACGTTTTGTGCCCCTGACACTCTTCAGCCTCCACGAGGCCGACGGGCCCCTTTTCGACCCCCCGGAGGCCGGCGTGGTGCTATTTTTGAAAAAAAAATCAATTTTAACATATGCTTTTCGAATTTGGTACAAATTAGGTAATACTTTTGAAAAAAAAAACTCAAACAACTCATTCCCGTCCCATGCGGCCTGTTGGCCCAAATGCGAGCAACCAAACTCGTCCATGGTGTACATCAAGGTTCAGCCTTAGGCAAACTGCCTTTGGACTGAAAGGAACACTGAAACTAAGGTTTAAATCCTACGGCCCATACAAGTCTTGGAACAAATTGGGAATGTATCATACAAATGACACTTGCCTGACACATCTAACATACACCCAGTTTCTCACATTAGCCACCTCAAGAAACATTTGGGCAAAAATGCAACGCTCCTTCCACCTCTAGTCACTGAAGACGGCGAGTTGAAAATCACACTCCTTTTGCTGTTCTGGACAAGCACATTATTCATTCAGAAAAACAATACTCCTAGTAGCACAAGCACAATGGCTAGTTCACTGGGAAAATCTGGCTCCAGCTGATGCCACTTGGGAAGATCTGCCATTATTGCAAGCTACATTTCCAGAATTGGCTCCTCGTGGAGAAATTGCATCTTAAGGGGGCGTCATTGTTAGATCCTCTGAAGATATATAAGTTAACTGACGAACCTGAAGATATATATTTCACCATCAACTGACAGTATATATCTCGTCTTGTACAAGGAAACAACCAAGATGTTATGAACAAACAGATGTATTGGCGTTAACCACACAATTACAGAAGCTTGTATCAAAGAATAGTGTGGTTTTTGGAGTGAGCTCTCAAGGCATCAAAACGGAGGAAAAACTTTCAACCAGTTAAAATCCTAGGTGAAGTGCTCAACAACTACAGATATCTATACAGTAATGAGACCAACAACTCCCCACTGTCAACGCTTGCTTTACACTTGAACTGGGAAACCAAAATTCTGAAACACCCTGATTTCTCCTCCCTGTCCCGCCGTGACGATCACCAAACCCCACGCGGACCGGCGCTGAACATCCATGGCTCCGATGCAAAGATCCGATGAGCTGTGACCGGGACTGCTCTTGCCAGACGGTAATTGCTCGTCAGGCAAGGATGGGGACGCTGCTTCGACTGGATGATTGCTGGTGCTTGTGCTTGCACCACCTTCGCAAACTGGGCTCTCAATGTATCTGTGACTGTGAGCAGTTCCATTCGATCCATGCTCGTTGTTTCGTATAGGAGTTTCAGGGACAGAGTTCACTGCACCATCCGAATCGCTGTGTCTGCTGCTACGACACCCCATCGATCCACGGGCTTCAGCACCAGGCCATGTGATTGCCACAGTTACATCACGACAGTGGAAATGTTCATATGAGTTGGTTACATCAACTGCACTCCTGCTTCTGCTAGGATGGGAACTGTTGTCATGTCTCCAGACGTACACATGAGAGTCTTCACTGGCACAGACTACATATTTCCCATTTGGAGCTACAGAAGCTGAGATTTGGCTACTAGTATTGCGGAACCCTGGTGAAAATATCAAACACAAAGTAAATGCAAACCCCAAAACTAACGCTACTGTATTGTGGATCACATAAACAAGGATCTTATTCCCTCCGAGGGAAACAGGTCAGCGCAAATCACATTACACACAATGGCATTTTTCATTTGCGACTTGTGCAAAACAGAACTTTATTTTTCTCAGCAAACATATCGTAGACAATTTACCATGGGAGGAGAATGAAATGTTACCTTTAAATTTGTGAACAAGCTCATCGCCGTTAACAACACGGATTCTTGAATCTGCAGAAGTAATCAGGACTTCCAAGGAGCTTCCTGGAGCAAACTGTTGCATGAAACACACAGATACTTAGGTGGTATTGCTGGCATCACATTAGCATATGAATTTTAGAGTCCAATTTTTTAAAAATGCTAAGCACGTGTGTTTCAAAACAAAATATTGAGTTCCCTAAAATGATGCATTGCGCAATTATGTACCTGGAAGCCAGTAATCTTCTTCTGGCCAGACTTCTTTTTCCTGATTCTTAGGTCTATCTGGCTTTTGTACTGGAGCTTCTTTTCTGCAGCCATCGATGAAATAGAACACTAGGTAAGGTTACGTCATCTGATTGTTTTTTATATCAGGATACTATTACTGAACTGTAACTAAGATAAACAGATGCTTTTAATTACGGTTAGAGTGGCATACCAGTTGTATCAAATAAATGGCAGCTTCCCTTGTGAGATCCCACCATTGCAACCTTCAAAAGTAACAGAGCATAAGCTCATCTACATTCATGATCAGTTGGTCACTACACATGTTCACTACCATGATGAGAATAACTATACCTGTCCATCGGGGGAATAACATGCAGCGGTAACCATCTCATGTAGATCATTCCAATCTTCAATCTTCCGATCATGGACATTCCAAATGCGAACCTTCTCATCCAGTGACCCACTAATGAAGAAGTTATCGTCTACTGGATTGAACTGGATGCAAGTCACTGCAACAAAATGGGTGCACAGAAGCAAGTCAATTGTCTGGTTCCACCAAGCATATATAGCTAATGGCCAAAAAGGTGTTATGTAGAAATGATCCTGCAACTAGACTGACCGTAGTCTGTGTGTGAGAATGTCTTCAAACAGGTACTGGATGTGATGTCCCATAGCCTAACAGTTTTGTCCATTGAGGACGAAAGCAAGTACTGCATGAGACAAACAACTGGTTAGTGCTTTTACATAATAATTTTCATTTTAAACTGCCCCCCACAAAGGTCAGTCCACACTGGGTTTTGTTTAACGGACTTAACTACTTTAGTTTAGGGGGCGAAATATTGACCATGTTTTCTTTCCAATTAATATAATTTATAAGTACTTATGAGTATTCAAGAAAGTGTTCACATAAAAGATTTTTAGTTGTTAACACCATGGGTTATATTCAACTATGACTTTAATCATGACAATTGTATATTGGAATGGTGAACACATCTGAACGCAAGCCATACTGACCAGGCTGCACGATTGAAAGCCAAACACAAAGCAAACGACAAGATAAATATGCATATGGTGAACATATCAAACTAAGTCACTTTATAACTACAGCTGACGGAAATGAAAAACGGCTCCAAGGACTCGGGAGCATATGCTCCCAGTGTAATAAACAATTTTGCAAATGTCAAACGAATCGGGGGGAAATAGGCGTGTGTTTTTGCTTGTGTGCTTTTGGTTGTCTGCAAAATATTATGGTAAAACAGAAAATACAAATATTGTGGCCTGTACCAAATAAATAAATATATATACTGCTTCGAAAATAGCCTTTTAGAACACATTTTCCCCTTGGGCCCAGATCAAAGCTTATGCCATTTCTTGACCAAACTTTGCACGCAGATAGAAGATATGAACATGTATGTTGTCAAAAGAAATTAAGAGTTTTTGAATTTTCCCTTAAAAATATTTTTTGGATTTTTAAAATATATTTTACAGTTTACTGTTTATACGCTCCTGGGAACCAAAAAGGCATCCCTGCTGATAGAAATGCAAAATGGCTTCTGGGAGAATTCAAAAGGAGACAGTGTGCAAAATATGCAGAAGTATAGGATGCGTGAATGCCAAAGAAAGCTCACAGTGGACACAGAAGGTCAATATGCTACTGATGCATTTGTTGGTTTTATTTTGCAAACATGTAGAGTCCCAATATGTTGTGTTTGATATTGTTAAATGCAAAGAAGATCAATTATTTTGTGTGGGAGGGAGAAGTGCATAGTACGACAGAAAGGCAATTGTTTATGACTGCCTACTGTCTTCCTTGCCAGATCATGAACTACAATCATATGCTGTACACGTCCTTTGGGATATGTAAGCTATATATAAATGTTTAGCATTTTCTCTAGTACAGACATTTACGCACCGAATATAAACGTACTCCACAGTACCAATTTCAACCATATGCAACCATTAGTGTTCTTTACCAGTTTATCGATTATGAAAATGATATCCGGTTTTCAGGTCATAACCATAGTTAACCATGCATAAACAACTATTTGAACTATCTTTAGACCTGCAATCTAAGGATTAACTAATAATGTTATTCACCAGTTTACAGAGCATTTAAATAATGACACGATGGATAAATCAAATTGCATGCCGTAACAGAATCACCACTTATACAGAAGAAGTGAATCTTACAGCAGTGTAAAAACTGAAGCACAGAGAAGACAAGCCTTTGGTTCAATCGGCAGGATGGAGTGCAATGTTGCAATGATGACACAATGGATAAATCCAATTATATGTTGTAACAGATTCACCACTAATACAGAAGAAGTGAATCTTACAGCAGTGCAAATACTGAAGCACACAACAGGCAAGCCTTTGGTTCCATCGGCAGGATGCAGTATATTGTTGCATGCCTGAGGCCTATTGCCAACTAGTTAGTGCAGCCAGGTGAAAAGTTGAAAGTGGCTTTCCATGCAGTGCATGGTTTATTTTTGGTCATTTTGATGATCACGGTCCTTACAGCCGTATTATACACCATCAAAAACTGAAAATTACCATTCGGTTCTGTTATTGCAATGCAATTGTAGATTCTAAATATTCAGAATGTCTAACAAAGTGCCAAAAAGTAAGATTAAGCAGTTGGCTATTTTTTTAATTAAATATCAGACAGAGTCTGTACCTGAGATTTGGACCATGATAGATCAAGAACATCAGCGGCGTGTCCCAGGAGCGAGCAAAACGGCTTATCTCTGAACCCAAACACGCATTCGGGCACAACTAGATGATCAGAACCGACAGACTTCCGGCTGCTCTGCACCCTTGGCCTCCTCTTCTTCTCCACAATGCCCTTTTCTGCACTGTTGAGCGGCAGCATTGCCACCTCCGGCGACCCATTTCCAGCAACCGCAACAAACGGGCTGCCTCCACCACCGCTCTCCCTCGACACCGTGCCTTCCCCGAGCAACTCCCCCTTCCTCTCACCCTCGGAGACCTCCCAGACATGGATCACACGGTCCACGCCGGCGCTCGCGAGGTACCGCCCATCCAGGCTGAAGTTAATGCACCAGATAGAGCCAGAGTGTGCGGCCAACTCCTGTGTCATGAACATGCCGGTGAGCTCCTTGCACGTCTTGCCATACTGCCGCACCTTGACCCTGCCGGCACTGCGCGTGCTGCTGCCGTCGAGGCTGTCGTCGGTGGCGGAGCTGAGGCGGCGTGCCTCCCTCTCCTTCTTCTCCTTATCCCTGTCCCTCACCTCGGTGCTGCCGCGGCGCCCTCCGTAGGCGACGGTGCCGGCCAAGTGCCTGATGCCGCGCAGCCACCCGCCAGACTTCCTGCGGGGCTTGGACGACGCGGGGGGGTCGGAGGCGGAGGAGGAGGCGCCGCCTGCGGTGGTGGCGCGGCGCATGAGCTCGTGCACGATCGGGGAGCGGCCGAGGCAGAGCTCGAACTCCTCTAGGGTGAGCTGGCGGCCGGTGCCGACCTCGCGGACCACCTCCTCATGCACCTCCCCGAGCTCGAACTCCGTGCCGTCGTCCAGGTTCCGGATCCGGCACTGCTCCCCGCCCCCGCCAATGCTCGCGGTCCGCGCCAGCGGCGGCTTCCCGTGCCCGCCGGATCTGGGAAGGCCGTCCTCCTCCGCGGGCCCCGCCTCCTCAGGTGGATGCGAGGCGGGCGGCGGGGATGAGGAGCGGGAGCGGGGCGGCGGCGAGAGAGGGGAGGAGATGGAGGCCGAGCGGCGGCCGGGGGAGGCGGGCGGCTGCAGGGACCCGGAGGCGGAGAGGCCGAGGCGGTTGAGCAGCACCCGGCGCCGCTCCGAAACCGACGTCGGCTCGGAGATCCAGACGTCGTACGCGGGGTCCGCCGCCCCTTGCTGTTGGTGCTGGTGGCCATTCCCGCGGTGGCGGCGGCGGTGCAGGAGGGGGTCTGCGCCGGCGTCGTCGTCGGAGGCGGAGGTGGAGGAGCAGGAGGAGGAGAGGATCCGATCCAGCGACTCGTGGAACTCCTCCTCCTCCCCATCCTCCCCATCCCGCACGGCGGCCGGATCCAGCGTCGCCGCCGCCTCCGGCATTGCCCCGACACCCACACCAGAGCGCGCGCGTCGGAGTCGTGCTCGGGGGCAGTAGTCGGCGCCCCGGCTGAAAGCGCGGGACTTTATACCGCGGGAGCAGTGCAGAGCTTTGGTCGTCCACTCCTCCGCTCCGTGCCGCTCTCCCGTTGCTGTCAGCGCGTGGTGGTGGTGGCGGTGGTGGTGGTGCGGCGCGCGTCGTCCAGGTCCAGCTGGATGGAGGAGGCCGGCAGCGGGAACGAGGAGGGGGAGCACTGCGCCATTTGTTTGTGGCTGGAGGTGGGTCTGCGGTGTTTTGTTGGGGAGGCTGCCGGTGCTGGGGGTGGCCGAGGCCGACCCGCGCGTGGCGTGGTGCCGTGGTGGTACGGTACCCCTCAGGCCCTCACCTCACTCTCCCCGACTCGCCACCAACGTCAACACCAACAGCCCAACCTCCTCGTTTCCAACCCCTGGTATCCGGGAGCCGGTGCGGCGGCATATCCATAATCCAGATCTCCTCCTGTGCCTGACCATGACCGGTGGGGACCCGGCCCAAGCATCACAATCAGCTGCATGGCACTTAACATGTTTCACCGCTCAAATTGCAAGGGGTTTTCTTTTGGTCACGCGAGATGGTTAAACTCATTGCGGTGGGACCAGCCCACCGGGGTTAGGCTTTTCGGCTCGATACGAAGAGACGTTTTCGTCGACTACGATGGCATCTATAATGATTTTATCAATTTCAAAATGTTGTGTCGGCTTATTATCTCGAGGATGCTCATAAGGATAGGATGTTCGTGAGTGGTTCATACCGGGTGGGTGTATGTGTGTGTATTTAGGCATCTATGTTGTAATGTGTTGAAAAAAGGTTACCCGAAAAAACATCTACGGCGTTTTGGTTGCACGGGAGAGCGGTTGGTTGACCGTCCAACATGTCGAAGGTGGGGAATGCCAGGATCTCTGACCCACCCCCACCCCGACGCAAACGCCACGATCAGTGGTGTTATCGTCCATATTGAAGCTTCACCAAGAAGCTTCACCACAATGGAATGCGGCTTCGAGGTGACTTATTCCGTCTAGGGTGCCTAAACAGTCAAGAGTAACAAGATCCCCAAGGGACTAGTATGGGAATCAAATATCTCTTGGTGGAAGCATAGACTGAGGCCCTCTCCTTCAAACCCTAGAAAATCAACAAGTTTTGATGGCTCGGGAGAAAGATAGGGCGAAAATGAGTTTGGTGGCAAAAATGGAGCTCGGGGGGATTAGAGGTGAGTCTTCTTGAGGAAGAAGACCCACTTTCTATAGTGAGGGAACATCCAACCGTTATTTTCCCACAAGTCATGCTGGCGGTACTACTGCTAAGGGCGGCGGTTCGAGGTGTAGCATGAGAGTACATAAGTACATTGACAGTAGTGCCACCGGAGCGGTACTACCGTCCTCACTAGCGGTACTATTGATATGTGTTTCAGGACACAGAGAACCAGTGGTAGTAGAGGGTCGGTAGGACTGCGGTATCGGACAAAGGTGGGTACTACTGCACCCTACTAACGCTCTACTACCATGAAATCCGTGTGGGTTACAGAAGCACTTGGACAAGCGGAAGTGACTACAGAAGTATAGATCGACAGTACTACACTAAGCGGTATTGTTGCCCTACTACCGCCAATCCCTCAAGAATCCAAAGAAACAACGTAGTGGGTTAGTACTAGAGTCGTAGCCCAAAGACAAGCGGTAGTGCCCGCGACACTGAAAGGCAGAAGTACCGCATGAACTGGTACTACGGCTGCCCAAGGCGGTACTACCACTTGGTTGCTTCAAGCAAGCCCAAGCAGAGAACAGGAGGAACTCCATGATGCGGGGAGAAAAGTGGGTGCATATGGGTATGTGTACATGTTGATTCCATCATAACCTTTTCAATGCGGATCTCCTCTTAATAGTACGGTTTTCCTACGACTCAAATCCATCAAAAAAGAAACGTCGGAAACAACCGTCTTCACTCTTTACCACCGAGGGGAAAACAACCGTCATGTGCCATATGTAATAATATCTAAAATTCCTAATGCACACGGTTAGTACGCAAAACCCATTGCCATCAATCACCAAACCACTAAGGGAGAAATATGCCCTAACAACATGTTTTGATGCACATTCAAGATTTCAACAAGACTTTGCTTTAAAGAAGGCTGCGATGGGACTTTGCATCAGACTAACTTGCGGAACATGCATGTATCATATTGACGTAGAGGGAAAAGGAACCGATAAATTCAGTTTTACAAAGAGAAGGAGAACTAGTTGAGCAACGTGATGTTGTAATGAAATCTTGAGTTCATCTTGTCAATAGTGAAAGATGACATTTTTGACCAATTCTTAACCTTTTTTAACGATGCACGGGAACCATTTTCTCCCTTTCCTTTCTCTCTCCTCCTTATCCTCCTATCTTCTTTGGGTCTGCCTCCTCCCCGCTCGGCTCCCTTCTCCTCTTCCTTCAGCGGCGCTGCCGCTCGGAGTGGAGATGAGAGGCGAGCCCGAGCTCTTATTGTAGACAGTAGGGTTAGGGTAGTTTCGGCCCGTGTGTCGGTTGTTAGTCTTCTGTTGGTTTGTGGCTTTATGCCATTGATTGGTGCATGCCGACGGGGAAGATGCCATTAGATCTCGCGAGCAGCTTTGTATGGTCGTCGATGTCACCTTGTATGTTGCCTCCATGGCGGGGGAAGAAGAAGGTGGTGGATCTGATGGCTTCCTCCCAAATAAGCTCGTTTGGTCTCCTATGAAAGATGTGATGGGAGGTTTCCATTCATCTCCTCGTCGTCATGGAGATGGAAGAGATGACAGTGGAGATTCCCGTCCCAACTTTTGTTGCTGGAGTCAGAGTCAACCCTGGATGTGGAGAAGAAATCTTGGCCTCAACCTGGAGGCTCACGATGGGGATCATGTGCACCACCGGCGGTGGATTTGGAGGAGCCACGACGCCCACGACGGTTGGTCGGCTTCTTTCGACAAATCGTCGCATCCTCAGGCCGAAGGGCGGTGATACTTCTCCAATGTATCTATAATTTTTTATGATGGCACGCTAGTATATTATATGTGTTTGGATGTTTTATACGCATTAATATGCTATTTTATATTATTTTTTGGGACTAAGCTATTAATCTAGAGCCAAGTGACAGTTTTTGTTTTTTTTCTTGTTTTTGAGTTTTGCAGATATGGAATATTAAATGAAGTCCAAATGGAATAAAACCCGCGGAAGGAATTTTTCTGGAAGGAAACAAGTCATCCAAACTTGGAGTGCACGTCAGGGGAGGAGCCAGGGCACCACAAGCCTGCTAGGCATGGGACCCCTTGTAGCGCCTAGCATGCTTGTCGCCTCCTGGCAGGTCTCCTAACCCTAATTCTTGGCCTATAAATACCCAAATATTCCCCCAACATCAAAAAGAGCAACGCAGATACTTTTTCGCCGCCGGAAGCCACCATTCCCGAGAGATCCAATCTGGAGCCTTTTCCGGTAATCTGCCGGAGGGGGTTTCGATCACGGAGGGCATCTACATCAACTCCATTGCCCCTCCAATGATGCGTGAGTAGTCCACCGCAGACCTACAGGTCCATAGCTAGTAGCTAGATGGCTTCTTCTCTCTCTTTGATCTTCAATACCATGGTCTTCATGATCTTCATGGAGATCTATCCGATGTAATCCTCTTTTGTGGTGTGTTTGTCAAGATCCGATGAATTGTGAGTTTATGTTCAGATTATCCATGAATCTTATTTGAATCTCCTCTGAATTCTTATTTGCATGATTTCATATCCTTGCAAATCTCTTCGAGTTATTGGTTTGGTTTGGCCAACTAGACTGGTAATTCTTGCAATGGGAGAAGTGCTTGGTTTTGGGTTCAATCTTGCGGTGTCCTCACCGAGTGACATAGTAATAACGCATGCTCAAGAGGTAGCAATAAGGATTTCTAGCGCCGTTGCCGGGGAGGATACACATCAAGCCTACCATGTACCCATCACAAACTCATCTCTTGCATTTACTTTATTTGCCATTTGCCTCTCGTTTTCCTCTCCCCACTTCTAAAACGATTTTCAGAAAATACCAAAAAGATTTGCCCTTTTGTTAGCCCTTCTTTTGTTTGTCTTTCTTTTGCTTGTGTGCTTGACTGCTTGCTTCCCCACCATGTCTGAAGTAAGGGAGTCTGTCTCTGAAAATCTAGAGGGTATTTCTAGTACTAATCCTGAAGAAAAATTTGAATCTTTCTCTTTAGAACATGAAATTGAATCTCCTCCTAATTATAAAACTAAAACTTTTCAAGTAGGATATGGAAATATTATTGGGAAGAGTGTTATTCAAGTGTTGTTTGATTGTACGAGGATAATGCCTATGACTAAGAGGTCTATTCTTCTTAGCACAAATAGTTATGCGGACGCTATTGTCATGCTCATTGAAAAATTGGAAAGAAAATTTGTGCACCTTCATCCCACTTTGCAAAAAGTATTTTATGAACTTCCAAATATTAATCACCCTAAGGCTAAGAATATTGCTACCATCATCCTTATGCAAGAATTTGATTTCATCGTACAAGAAGCTAGGGAGATTTTTTGCTTTCTATGATAAAGATGTTGAATACCCTCCAATTGAAGAAATTCTCCATGATAAAGAAACTTTGCGTAGTCCAGAAGCTAGAGACTATCAATCTTATAGTGAAAATCATAGGATAAGAGCTCCCCATGCGGAAGTCTCTCAAGCCTTGTATCTAGAGACCTATGAGGAATTTGATTGGATTACTAGGGGAATTTACGTAGGGTATAAGGACGATTTTCTTGAAAAAACGATTAAGGAACCCGTTAGAAATAGGATACATGTTTATTATTGATATCTACGACGATGATCTAGATTACGGGTTCATGAATGTTAAAATCACTAGCCAAAGTCCGTTTCATGATTTAAGTTCATCTACTAGGAAGGAAATAAAGGAAAGTATAGATCTAGTAAGAAAATCTTTTGATGGTTTGATCAAGTTTGGATTGCATACCAAAAATGACAATACCTAGATCTATTGTGTTTTGCCTAGCTAAGGGCGTTAAACAATAGCGTTTGTTGGGAGGCAACCCAATTGTGTTCTGTTTTTGAGTGTTACCACGTTATTACTTCTATATTAATTGTGTTTTGGTGTTTTTATTAGTGTTTGAGCCAAGTAAAACCTTTGGGGTGATCTATGGTAGTTGTTGATTTGATCTTGCTGAAAAACAGAAACTTCTGCGCTCAGTCCAAGAATTTCCTAATTTTTTCAGAGCGTAGAATTGATCTGAAATTTTTACAAAAGATTAATATATAAATTTCCCAAGTTTTCCTAATTATTTAGATTTTTTTGAGTTACATAAGTATACGAAGTTTCCATATTTCTACAGGCTATTCTGTTTTTGATAGATTATGTTTTCTTTGAGTTGTTTGCCTATTTTGATGAATCTATGGGTTGTATCATGTGGTATGAGCCATGGAGAAGTTAGATTACAGCAGGTATAACATCATTATAAATAAATAATGAGTTCACAATAGTACCTAAATTGGTGATTTATTTTCTTATACTAACGGATCTCACGAGTTTTCTGTTGAGTTTTGTGTTGTGAAGTTTTCAAGTTTTGGGTAAATATTTGATGGAATATGGAATAAGGAGTGGCAAGAGCCTAAGATTAGGGATGCCCAAGGCATACCAAGTCATATTAAAGGATTCCAAATATCCTAAGCTTGGGAATGCCCCGGAAGGCATCCCCTCTTTCGTCTTCAATCCATCGGTAAATTTACTTGAGGCTATATTTTTATTCACCACATGATATGTGTTCTGCTTGGAGCATCTTTTATGATATGAGTCTTTGCTTGTTTGTTTGCCACAATCATCCTTGTTGCACACACCTTTTGAGAGAAACACGCTGAATCGTGAATTTATTAGAATACCCTATGCGCTTCACTTATATCTTTTGAGTTGGGCAATTTTGCTCTATGTGCTTCACTTATATCTTTTAGAGCACTGTGGTGTTTATGCTTTTATAGAAATACCTGAACTCTCGCACCTCACTTATATTATTTTGGGAGTTTCTAAAACAGCATGGTAATTGGTCTAGGTTATGAATTTAGTCCTAATATGATAGGCATCCAAAAGGGATATAATAAAAACTTCCATATTAAGTGCATTGAGTATTTATGAAAAGTTTGATTCCTTGCATAAAGTTTTGAGATATAAAGATAGTAATGTTAAGAGACATGTTAGGAAGCAAATTGTGATTTTGTAAAAATACCTGTGTAAAGGTTTGTGTTGGAAATATGCCCTAGAGGCAATAAATAAAGTGTTTATTATTATATTTCCTTGTTCATGATAATCCTTTATTATCCAGGCTATAATTGTATTGATTGGAAACACATTACATGTGTGGGTAAATAGACAACACTTTGTCCCTGGTATGCCTCTAGTGAACTAGCTCGTTGATCAAAGATGGTCAAGGTTTCCTAGCCATTGACATATGATGTCATTTGATAACGGGATCACATCATTAGAAGAATGATGTGATGGACAAGACCCAAACTACAAACGTAGCATATGATCGTGTCAGTTTATTGCTACTGTTTTCTGCATGTCAAGTATATGTTCCTATAACCATGAGATCATGCAACTCACGGACACCGGAGGAGTGCCTTGTGTGTATCAAACGTCGCACCATAACTGGGTGACTATGAAGGTGCTCTACACGTATCTCTGAGGGTGTCTGTTGAGTTGGCATGGATCGAGACTAGGATTTGTTACTCCGTGTGATGGAGAGGTATCTCAGGGCCCACTCAGTAATACAACATCACAATAAGCCTTGCAAGCAATGTGACTAAGTGTTAGTCACGGGATCTTGTATTATGGAACGAGTAAAGAGACTTGCTGGTAACGAGGTTGAACTAGGTATGGAGATACCGACGATCAAATCTCGGGCAAGTAACATACCGAAGAACAAAGGGAACATCATACGGGATTAACCGAATCCTTGACATAGAGGTTCGACCGATAAAGATGTTCATAGAATATGCAGGAACCAATATGGGCATCCAGGTCCCGCTATTGGTTATTTACTATAGAGGTGTCTCGGTCATGTCTACATAGTTCTCGAACCCGCAGGGTCTGCACACTTAAGGTTTGGTGACGTTTTGGTAGTATAGAGTTATGTATGGTGGTGATCGAAGATTGTTCGGAGTCCCGGATGAGATCCCGGACGTCACGAGGAGCTCCGGAATGGTCCGGAGGTAAAGATTCATATATAGGAAGTCCTGTTTTGGTCGCCGGAAAAGTTTCGGGCTAATCGGTAGGGTACCGGGAGACCACCGGGAGGGGTATTTCGACCCAAGAGGCTTCATGGGCTGTGGGAGAATAAATACCAGCATTTTGTGGGCTGGTGGAAGTCCCACACAAGGCCCATGCGGCTAGGGAAGAAAATCCCAAAGGGAAAAAGGTGGAAAAGGGCCAAAAAGGAGGAATCCTAGTCCTACTAGGATTGGAGGAGGAGTCCTCCTCTCCTCCCCATTTCGGCCGAACCAAGGAGGCTTGGCCCTTGCGCCAAGTCCTCTCCTCCCTTCCTCTTATATATACTAGAGGTTTTAGGGTTTTTGCACAGAATTTTTAGCCACGTGCTGCCCGTTCCTCCAGTGCATAGTTTCTCCTCTAGATCGGATTTCTGCAGTGCTTAGGCGAAGCCCTGCCGGAATAGCTCCACCACCATCGCCGGAGCGCCGTCACGCTGCCAGAGAACTCTTCTTCCTCTCCGCTCCCTCTTGCTGGATCAAGACGGCGGAGATCTTCATCAAGCCGTACGTGTGCTAAACACGGAGGTGTCGTCCGTTCGGCGCTAGATCGGAAGGACCGTGATCGAGTTCGCGGGACGAATCGTGATCAAGTTCGCGGGACGGATCGTGATTGGATCGCGGGACGCTCGGCCATTTGGATCGCGAAGACGTTTGACTACGCCAACCGCGTTTCTTTACGCTTCCCGCTTAGCGATCTACAAGGGTATGTAGATCCACTCTCCCTCTCGTAGATGCTCATCACCATGGATAGGTCTTGCGTGAACTTAGTAAATTTTTTGTTTCCCATGCAACGTTCCCCAACAGTGGCATCATGAGCTAGATCTATGTGTAGATGAGATCTCAAGTAGAACACAAAGAGTTTGTGGGCGTTGATGCTTAGATTGCTTCCTCCCTTGGTTGTTTTTTGGTTCAGCGGTATTGTGTGATGAAGCAGCCCGGACCAACATTACTCGTACGCTTATGAGAGACCGGTTCCCTCAACCGCAACTTGTTGCATAGATGGCTTGCGGGTGCTATTTTCTCTCACTTTAGTTGGATCGGATTCGACAAAGGCGGTCCTTGAGAAGGTTGAAAAGCAACTAGAGGATTCGTTGTGGTTTTTGCGTAGATGAGAATTGTTCTTGCTAGATACCCGTAGGAGCCACGTAAAACATGCAACAACAATTAGAGGATGTCTAACTTGTTTTTGCAGGGTATGTTGTGCTGTGATATGGCCAATTACATGATGTGATATATGTGATGTATGAGATGATCATGTGATGTATAGATGATCACGACTTGCATGTCGATGAGTACGGAAACCGGCAGGAGCCATAAGGTTGTCTTTAATTATTGTATAACCTGCGTGTCAATCATTAAGCGCTATGTAATGCTTTACTTTATCGCTAAACGGTAGCAATAGTAGTAGAAGCATGTTGGGCGCTACAACCCCGATGGTGACACATTGATGGAGATCAAGATGATGGAGATCATGGTGTCGTGCCGGTGACGATGGAGATCATGCCGGTGCTTTCTAGATGGAGATCAAAAAGCACAAGTTCATGGCCATATCATGTCACTTATGATTTGCATGTGATGTTAAT
The DNA here is from genome assembly GCA_022496015.1 of Hordeum marinum. Classification (NCBI taxonomy): domain Eukaryota; kingdom Viridiplantae; phylum Streptophyta; class Magnoliopsida; order Poales; family Poaceae; genus Hordeum; species Hordeum marinum. The sequence goes on along the minus strand of CM039673.1, from coordinate 558,262,386 downwards.
CCTTTTATGCACCTTGTTTTGCTTAGGACGATGGTAGCATTATAAGGTGATCCCTCGCTTAAATTTCAAGATGAATTGTGTTCTCCCCGAGTGTGCACTGTTGCGAAAGTTCGTCGTGTCGAGACACCACGTGATGATCGGGTGTGATAGACTCTACGTTCACATACAACGGGTGCAAGCCAGTGTTGCACATGCAGAACACTCGGGTTAAACTTGACGAGCCTAGCATGTACAGACATGGCCTCGGAACACAAGAGACCGAAAGCTCAAACATGAGTCATTTAGTAGATATGATCAACATGATGATGTTCACCATTGAAGCCACCTCAACTCACGTGATGATCGGACTTGAGTTGGTGAATTTGGATCATGTGACACTCAGATGACCTGAGGGATGTCAATTTGAGTGCGAGCTTTAGTAATATGATTAACTAAACTCATTCTCTTGAACAATAGTCTAAGTAACCTTTGCATATTTATGTTGTAGATCAATGGCTCGCGGAGTAGCACCCCTGAATTTTAATGTGCTCCTAGAGAAAGCTAAGTTGAAAGATGATGGAAGTAACTTTGTTGACTGGGCCCGCAATCTGAGGATTATCCTCACGGCTTCCTAGAAATCATATGTCCTTGATGCACCGCTTGGTGACCAACTAGAAGACGTGACCTCCGAAGATGTTAAGAACGCTTGGGAGGCACGTATTGGAGATTACTCAATAGTCCAGTGTGCAATATTGTATGGCTTAGAACCGGGACTTCAAAGACGTTTTGAACGTCATGGAGCAGATGAGATGTTCCAGGAGTTGAAGTTTATCTTTCAGAAGAATGCCCGGATCGAGAGGTATGAGACCTCCAATAAGTTCTATGCTTGCAAGATGGAGGAGAATGGGTCTATTAGTGAACATATACTTAGAATGTCTGGGTATTCAACTCGTCTAGCGGAGTTGGGAATTGCCCTTCCGCCAGAGGTGATCACTGACAGAGTTCTTCAATCACTGCCACCTAGTTACAAGAGCTTTGTGATGAACTATAACATGCACGGGATGAACAAGTCAGTCGTCGAGCTGTTTGCGATGCTAAAAGTCGCTGAGTCTAAAATCCAGAAAGAACATCAAGTGTTGATGGTCAATAAAACCACTAGTTTCAAGAAGAATGTCAAGGACAAGGGCAAGAAGGGTAAAACCAAGAAGGATGGCAAAGCAGTTGCTACTCCTGTAAACAAGCCCAAGCATGGACCTAAGCCAGAAACTGAGTGCTTTCATTGCAAGGGAACTGGTTACTATAAGCGGAACTGCCCCAAGTACCTGGCTGACAAGAAGGCGGCCAACGACAAACATGGTATATATGATATACATGTTATTGATGTGTACCTTACTAGCTCTCGTTGTAGTGCTTGGGTATTTGATACCGGTTCGGTTGCTCACATTTTCAACTCAAAGCAGGCCTACGGAATAGATGAAGGCTAGCAAAGGATGAAGTGACGATGCGCGTGGGAAATGGTTCCAAGGTTGATGTGATCGCCGTCGGCACGCTCTCTCTTCAATTACCATCGGGATTAGTGATGAACCTGAATAATTGTTATTTAGTGCCTGCGTTAAGCATGAACATTATATCTGGATCTTGTTTATTGCGAGACGGTTACTCATTTAAATCAGAGAATACATGTTGTTCTATTTATATGAGTAATATCTTTTATGGCCATGCACCCAATGTGAGGGGTTTATTCATATTGAATCTTGATAGTGATGACACACATGTTCATAGCATTGATGCCAAAGGATGTAGAGTTGATAATGATAGTACCACTTGTGGCACTGCCGTTTAGGTCATATTGTGTAAAACGCATGAGGAAGCTCCATGCTGATGGACTTTTGGAGTCACTTGATTTTGAATCACTTGACACATGTGAACCATGCCTCATGGGCAAGATGACTAAAACGTCGTTCTCTGGAACAATGGAACGGGCGAGTGACTTATTGGAAATCATACATATTGATGTGTGCGGTCCAATGAATGTTACAGCGCGTGGTGGATATCATTATTTTCTCACCTTCACTGATGACGTAAGTAGATATGGGTATATTTACTTAATGAAACACAAGTCTGAAACGTTTGAAAAGTTCAAGCAATTTCAGAGTGAAGTTGAGAATCATCGTAACAAGAAGATTAAATTCCTGCGATCGATCGAGGAGGTGAATATCTGAGTTATGAGTTTAGCAATCACTTAAGATAATGTGGAATTGTTTCACAGTTGACACCGCCTGGAACACCACAACGTAATGGTGTGTCCGAACGTCGTAATCGAACCTTATTAGATATGGTGCGCTCTATGATGTCTCTTGCTAATTTGCCACTATCGTTTTGGGGTTATGCATTAGAGACAGCTGCATTCACTTTAAATAGGGCACCATCAAAATCCGTTGAGACGACACCATGTGAACTATGGTTTGGAAAGAGGCCAAAGTTGTCGTTTCTTAAAGTTTGGGGATGTGATGCTTATGTCAAAAAGCTTCAGCCTGAAAAGCTGGAACCCAAAGCGGAGAAATGCGTCTTCATAGGATACCCGAAAGTGATAGTCGGGTATACCTTCTATCTCAGATCCGAAGGCAAAGTGTTTGTCGCTAAGAATGGAACATTTCTTGAGAAAGAGTTTCTCTCGAAAGAATTGAGTGGGAGGAAAACAGAGCTTGATGAGGTTATTGAACCTTTACTTCAACCAGAAAGTAGCGCAACGCAGAAAGTTATTTCTGTGGAACCTACGATAGTAGAAAAGGAAGTTAATGATGATGATTATGAAGCTTTGGATCAAGTTACTATTGAACCTCGTAGGTCGACAAGGGCGCGTACTACTCCTGAGTGGTACGACAACCCTTTCTTGGAGGTCATGTTGTTGGACAACAATGAACCTACGAGCTAAGGAGGAGCAGTGATGGGCCTGGATTCCGAGAAATGGTTAGAGGGCATGAAATCCGGGATGCGATCCATGTATGAAAAAAGTGTGGACTTTGGAAGTATTACCTGAAGGGCGAAAGGCCATTCAAAACAAATGGATCTTTAATAAGAAGCCTTTATTTTGCCATTATATTTTGAAGAGATACAATTGCATTGCTAGTATGCTTGAAATGTTATTGTTTCTATATCAATATTAAGCTTTTGTTTTGAGTCTTACAAATCTGAATATTCATGCAACAATAAAGAATATTACTTGGATAAATATGTTAGGCCACGCCTAGCAGGCTTGTTGCCTCCCGGCAGGTCTCCTAACCCTAATTATTGGCCTACAAATACCCAAATATTCCCGCAACATAAAAAAGAGCAACACAAATACTTTTCCGCCGTCGGAATCCTCCGTTCCCGAGAGATCCAATCTTGGAGCCTTTTCTGGTAATCTGTCGGAGGGGGTTTCGATCACGGAGGGCATCTACATCAACTCCATTGCCCCTCCGATGATGCGTGAGTAGCCCACGACAGACCTACGGGTCCATAGCTAGTATCTAGATGGATTCTTCTCTCTCTTTGATCTTCAATACCATGTTCTTCATAATCTTCATGGAGATCTATCCGATGTAATCCTCTTTTGTGGTGTGTTTGTCAAGATCTAATGAATTGTGAGTTTATGTTCAGATTATTCATGAATCTTTTTTGAATCTCCTCTGAATTCTTATTTGCATGATTTCATATCCTGGCAAGTCTCTTCGAGTTATTTGTTTGGTTTGGTCAACTAGATTGGTAATTCTTGCAATGGGAGAAGTGCTTGGTTTTGGGTTTAATCTTGCGGTGTCCTAACCCGGTGACATAGTAGGGGTAGCGAGGCACGTATTGTATTGTTGCCATCAAGGGTAACAAGATGGGGTTTTCATCATATTGCTTGAGTTTATCCCTCTATATCATGTCATCTTTCTTAATGCGTTACTCTGTTCTTCATGAACTTAATACTCTAGAAGCAGGCATGAGTCGGTCGATGTGTGGAGTAATAGTAGTAGATGCAGAATCGTTTCGGTCTACTTGTCATCGACTTGATGCCTATATGCATGATCATTGCCTTGGATAACTACATGATTATTCGCTTTTCTATCAATTGCTTGACTGTAATTTCTTCACCCACCATGATATTTGCCTTCAAGAGAGAAGCCTCTAGTGAACCCTATGGCCCCTGTGTATATTTTCCATCATATATTTTCAGATCTATACCTTGCTGCAATTTATGTATCTTTTACTTTCCCCACTCGTTTACATCTATCTCTTTCAGATCTAATCCTTGCAAATAACCGTGAAGGGATTGACAACCCCTTTATAGTGTTGGGTGCAAGAGTTTGATTGTTTGTGTAGGTGCAACCATTGGTGACTTGCTTGTTCCTCCTACTGGATTGATACCTTGGTTCTCAACAACTGAGGCAAATACTTATCTACTTTGCTGCATCACCCTTTCCTCTTCAAGGGAAAACCAACGTATGCTCAAGAGATAGCAGGCGGCCAAAGTTATTCCTCCCGACCATGATGCCATATGGGAGGCAGTGCTACTTCATGGTGGTGTCTACGGCGAGCTGTTGTAGAGATCTCGGCGGACCAAGTGGTCTCATCCCCGGCACCGACGAGATTGGAACCAACATGGGGAAGCTTTGGACCCGGTCGCGTTTTTTACTTTCTATCCAGAGTCTTCTTTGTAAAATTTAGGGGCTTGTTTGTCATGTCTTTTTATTCTAGGGTCTTATGTGTTGATGTTGTATGCCACTGCTTTGATTAAATGAAGGCATCTAGAGCATTCGTGCCCCGTCCTTGTGTTCAAAAAGAAAATAAATCTTTAAAAAAACTCCCCTCCGATTTCCATTAAAGAAACCACATGGTTCACCTAGAAGAGACTACTGCAAAAAAACTAGGAACGACATCTAACAGTTCCAACGAGCCAAAGGTAACAACGGGAGAACTAACATCACCAGACCTCAAGGACATCTCCGAGGCAAGCAAAAGAGTAGGGGAAGCATGTTGGAAATATGCCCTAGAGGCAATAAATAAAGTGTTTATTATTGTATTTCCTTGTTCATGATAATCGTTTATTATCCATGCTATAATTGTATTAATTGGAAACATGGATACATGTGTGGATACATAGACAAACACAAATGTCCCTAGTATGCCTCTAGTGAACTAGCTCGTTGATTGAAAGATGGTTAAGGTTTCCTAGCCATGGACGTGAGATGTCATTTGATAACGGGATCACATCATTAGGAGAATGATGTGATGGACAATACCCAAAACTACAAACGTAGCTTATGATCGTGTCAGTTTATTGCTACTGTTTTCTGCATGTCAAGTATATGTTCCTATGACCATGAGATCATGCAACTCACAGATATCTGAGGAGTACCTTGTGTGTATCAAACATCACAACGTAACTGGGTGACTATAAAGGTGCTCTACAGGTATCTCCGAGGGTGTCTGTTGAGTTGGCATGGATCAAGACTGGGATTTGTTACTCAGTGTGACGGAGAGGTATCTCAGGGCCCACTCGGTAATACAACATCACAATAAGCCTTGCAAGCAATGTGACTAAGTGTTAGTTATGGGATCATGTATTACGGAACGAGTAAAGAGACTTGCCGATAACGAGGTTGAACTAGGTATGGAGATACCGACGATCGAATCTCGGGCAAGTAACATACCGAAGAACAAAGGGAACATCATACGGGATTAACTGAATCCTTGACATAGAGGTTCGACCGATAAAGATCTTCGTAGAATATGTAGGAACCAATGTGGACATCCAGGTCCCGCCATTGGTTATTGACCGTAGAGGTGTCTCGGTCATGTCTACATAGTTCTCGAACCCGCAGGGTCTGCACACTTAAGGTTTGGTGACGTTTCGGTAGTATAGAGTTATGTATGGTGGTGACCTAAGGTTGTTCGGAGTCCCGGATGAGATCCCGGACGTCACGAGGAGTTCTAGAATGGTCCGGAAACGAATATTGAATATAGGAAGGTGGTATTTGGACTCCGAAAAGATTTCGGGCACTTTCGGTAGTGTACCGGGAGCGACGAATGGGTCCCGGGGGTCCATCAGTGGGGCCAACCCACCCCATGGGCCAAAGTGGCAACCCACCAGCCCCTAGTGGGCTGGTGGGGTTGGCCAAGGTGTCCTAGGCGCAGGGGAGAGAGAGGCCCAAACCGAATTGGGGTGGAGTCCTCCCCAAGTTCCACCTCTCGTGTGAGAGGTGGACTCCCAATTGGAGGAGGACTCCCCCTCCACCAGTTCGGCCGAAGCCAAGGGAGGCCCTCCCTTTGGGCGCAGCCTCCTCTCCCCTCCTCCTATATATACTAGTGGATTTCTATGGTTTTACACAGATTTTTTCAGCCACGTGCAAACCCTAATCTCTAGTGCATAGTTTCTCCTCTAGATCGGTTTTCTGCAGTGCTTAGGCGAAGCCCTGCCGAAATTGCTCCACCACCATCACCGGAGCGCCGTCAGGCTGACGAAGAACTCTTCTTCCTCTCCACTCCTTCTTGCTGGATCAAGACGGTGGAGATCGTCATCAAGCTGTACGTGTGCTGAACGCGGAGGTGCCGTCCGTTCGGTACTAGATCGGAAGGATCGTGATCAAGTTCGTGAGACGGATCGTGATCAAGTTCGTGAGACGGATCATGATCAAGTTCGTGGGACGGATCGTGATCGGATCGCGGGACGGATCGTGATTGGATCGCGGGACGGATCGTGATTGGATCGCGGGACGCACGGCGATTTGGATCGTGAAGACGTTCGACTACACCAACCGCGTTTCTTAATGCTTCCCGCTTAGCAATCTACAAGGGTATGTGGATCCACTCTCCCTCTCGTAGATGCTCATCACCATGGATAGATCTTGTGTGTGCGTAGGAATTTTTTTGTTTCCCATGCAACGTTTCCCAACAGTGGCATCATGAGCTAGGTCTATGTGTAGATGAGATCTCGAGTAGAACACAAAAGGTTTGTGGGCATTGATGCTTAGATTGCTTCCTCCCTTGGTCGGATTTTGGTTCAGCAGTATTGTGAGATGAAGCGGCCCAGACCAACATTACTCGTACGCTTACGAGAGACCGGTTCCCTCGACGCAACATGTTGCCTAGATGGCTTGCGGGTGGCAGTTTCTCTCACTTTAGTTGGATCGGGTTCGACAAAGGTGGTCCTTGAGAAGGTTGAAAAGAAAATTATGTATCACTGTTGTGGTTTATGCGTAGGTGAGAATCGTTCTTGCTAGAAACCCGTAGCAGCCACGTAAAACATGCAACAACAATTAGAGGACGTCTAACTTGTTTTTGCAGGGTATGTTGTGATGTGATATGTCCAATTACATGATGTGATATATGTGATGTATGAGATGATCATGTGATGTATAGAATTTCACGACTTGCATGTCGATGAGTATGGCAACCGGCAGGAGCCATAGGGTTGTCTTTAATTATTGTATGACCTGCGTGTCAATCATTAAGCGCTATGTAATGCTTTACTTTATCGCTAAACAGTAGCAATAGTAGTAGAAGCATGGTGGGCGCGACAACCCCGATGGCGACACGTTGATGGAGATCAAGATGATGGAGATCATGGTGTCATGCCGGTGACGATGGAGATCATGCCGGTGCTCTCATGATGGAGATCAAAAGCACAAGTTCATGGCCATATCATGTCACTTATGAATTGCATGTGATGTTAATCCTTTTATGCACCTTGTTTTGCTTAGTACGATGGTAGCATTATAAGGTGATCCCTCACTTAAATTTCAAGATAAAATTGTGTTCTCCCTGAGTGTGCACCGTTGCGAAAGTTCGTCGTGTTGAGACACCACGTGATGATCGGGTGTGATAGACTCTACGTTCACATACAACGGGTGCAAGCCAGTGTTGCACGCGCAGAACACTCGGGTTAAACTTGACAAGCCTAGCATGTACAGACATGGCCTCGGAACACAAGAGACCAAAAGGTCGAACATGAGTCATATAGTAGATATGATCAACATAATGATGTTCACCATTGAAGCCACCTCAACTCACGTGATGATCGGACTTGAGTTGGTGGATTTGGATGATGTCACACTTAGATGACCTGAGGGATGTCAATTTGTGATGAACTATAACATGCACGGGATGAACAAGTCAGTCGCCGAGCAGTTTGCGATGCTAAAAGTCGCTGAGTCTGAAATCCAGAAAGAACATCAAGTGTTGATGGTCAATAAAACCACTAGTTTCAAGAAAAATGGCAAAGTCAAGGGCAAGGGCAAGAAGGGTAAAACCAAGAAGGATGTCAAAGTAGTTGCTACTCCTGCAAAGAAGCCCAAGCATGGACCCAAGCAAGAAACTGAGTGCTTTCATTGCAAGGGAACTGGTCACTGGAAGCGGAACTGCCCCAAGTACCTGGCTGACAAGAAGGCGGCCAACGACAAACAAGGTATATATGATATACATGTTATTGATGTGTACCTTACTAGCTCTCGTAGTAGTGCCTGGGTATTCGATACCGGTTCGGTTGCTCACATTTGCAACTCAAAACAGGAACTATGGAATAAACGAAGGCTGGCAAAGGACGAGGTGCCATCCGTTCGGTACTAGATCGGAAGGATCGTGATCAAGTTCGTGAGACGGATCGTGATCAAGTTCGTGGGACGGATCGTGATCGGATCACTTTCTATTAGCTTCCTATAAAGAAATTTGACAATAAATTGTTCGTCAACAGTTAGATCCATTGTACTTGATCTTTACTGGTTCACATTTGAATTTCCTCACATCTCTTGCTAAGATTGTTCCACAAGTCTAGGTTTCCTCATGGAGAGTTCTATGAATTTGGAAACCCTGACATCCTTTTTGCAATGGTGATAACCCATAGGTGTAGGGGGTCGTTTGTATCCTTTTTTTGATAATTAAGAGTGTCTAACCCAACGAGGATCTAAAGGTAGAATTAATACCCCCTCGAGGTCTATCGACCACCGATACAACTCTATGCACGCTAACGCTTACTTTACCTAGAACAAGTATGAAACTATTTTGCGGGAATGAAACTAGAAGTACTTTGTAGGTGTAAAGATAGTTTTGCAAGATAATAAAGAACATGGAAATAAAAGTTAGGTGTTGTTTTAATAAAAGAACAATAAAGTAAATATAGCAAGTGTGGAAAAGTGGTGATAGGGTTTGCGAGATTGTCCTAGGAAATCGATAACTAGATCAGTAATCATTATTGCAGTTTTATATGAGGGAGAGGCATGAGCTAACATACTTTCCGTACTTGTATCATATGCACTTATTATTGGAACTATAGCAAGCATGCGCAACCACTAAAGATCATTAAGGTAAAACCCAACCATAGCATTAAACATCAAGCCCCCTTTACTCCCACACGTAAACAACCCCCTTACTTGGGTGTAAGCTTCTGTAACTCTAGCCACCCACTATAAGCGAATCATGAACATATTGCAACACCCTCCAGCGTGTATATTTCACGTGTGCACCTCATGGAAAGCACCTTAGGACATCACCAAAATAAACCACGCAACTCAAACCAATCAAGGTCATCAATCAACCCATAGGATAAAAAGGAACTACTCAAACATCATAGGATAGCCACACATAATTGCATAGTAATATATGGCATTAAGCACCATGTTGAAGTAGGGGGTACAGCGGGATGCGGGAGAGATGGACTACTATAGATAGATGAGGGGAGGTGATGGTGGTGATGACATCAGCGAAGTTGTTGGTGTAGATCGCCGTCACGATGGATGCCCCGATGGCGCTCCGACGCCACTAGAGAGAGGGGGAATAGCCCGCTCCTCCTTATTCTTCCTTGGTCTCCTCCCTAGGTTAGAGGAGGGTTTCCCCTCTGGTGCATGGCCGCCATGGCTCCTAAAGGTCAAGAGCCCCTCCGAGATTGGATCTCTCTCTGTTTATCTTCTCTTTTCACGACTGTTTTCGTACCCCTTCACCGTTTCGTAAATATCCAAAGATCCGTAACTCCGATCAAGATAAAATATTGAGGGAACTTTTATCATGAAAATATCTTTCTTGCGGCAAAAGGAAAGCCTAAACCGACCTAAGGGGCACCACCATCTATCAGGACGCGCCACCCCTGGTGGCGCGGTGGGATATGTGGTGGGGCCCTGGTGCATCGCCTTGCGTTGATTCTGACTCTCAAAATTAACATATATTCCAAAGAAATCTTCGTAAATTTTTATTGCATTTGTACTTCGTTTGATATGGAATTTCTGCAAAACAAAACACACACACAAAACAGGAACTGGAATTGGGCACTGGGCAAGTAAGTTAGTCCCAAAAATATTATAAAATGTTGCCAAAAGTATTTTTTTTGACTTGAATGTTGCCAAAAGTATATGAAAGTTGTAGAATATTGGCATGAAGAAATCAAATTTTTTGGATATGATGAAGCCGTATCAGCATCCCCAAGCTTAATTCCCGCTCATCCTCGAGTAGGTAAATGATAAAAAGATAATTTTTGATGTGGAATGCTACCTAACATAATCTTGAACAAATATCTAATCATGACATGAATATTAAGATACAAGTGATTCAAGGAAACAGTCTGACAAAAAAGACATCCATACTCAGGCTTACTAGCAACAATCATGTCCTTTCAAAATAGCAATGCCAAAGAATGTTATCCCTACAAAATCATATAGCATGCCATGCTTGGTCTTCCTAGCATAAATTTGGATCATACTTTTTCAATGTGCATCAACTTTTTATTCTTCATGCAATACATGAGCATGAACCATGGACATAGCATAAGGGTGGAATAGAATATGGTGATAGATATCAAAAGGGTTGAAAATGGATAAGAAAGTCTCGCATCAATTTGGTGTATCGACGGGCTATGGGAGATGCCCATCAATAGATATCAATGCGAGGAGTAGGGATTGCCATTCAACGGATGCACTAGAGCTATAAGTGTATGAAAGCTCAACTGAAGCTAAGTGGGTGTGCATCCAACTTTCTTGCTCATGAAGACCTCGGGCATTTGAGGACGCCCATTATCGGAATATACAAGCCAAGTTCTATAATGGAAAATTCCTACTAGCATATGGAAGTGACAAAACAAGAGAGTGTCTATATGAAGAACATGGTGCCACTTTGAGGCACAAGTGTGGTAAGTATAGTAGTAAAGTCCCTTCTCTCTTTTTCTCTCGTTTAGTTTTTCATTTTTTCATGGTGGGCTTTTCTCTTCTTTCTTTTCTTTTTGCCTCCCCCATTTTTGTATATGGTGGGCTCATTTGGCCTCCCCCATTTTTTATTTTATTTTTTGTCTAGAGTCTCATCCCGACTTGTGGGGAATCATAGTTTCCATCATCCTTTCCGCACTGGGACAATGCTCTAATAATTATGATCATCACACTTTTATTTACTTACAACTCGATATGAAAATCTGGTAGAATGATATGACTCTATATGAATGTCTCTGGCAGTGCACCAGGATGTACAATGATCTAGTATAGCAAAAGATATCAAAAAGTAGACAAGCCATATAAATATCATGCTAGCTGTCTTACAATCATGCAAGGCAATATTACAATGGAAATACAAGTCATATGAAGTGATGGTGGAAGTTGCATGGCAATATATTTTGGAATGGCTATGGAAATGCCATGATAGGTAGGTATGGTGGCTGTTTTGAGGAAGATATAATGAGGCTTATGTGCAATAGAGCGTATCATGCCACAGGGTTTGGATGCATCGGCAAAAGTTGCACCGGTCCTCGAGGTGAGAATGGGCAAGGCACGGTATCGAAGAGGCTAGCAAAATATGAATAGGTGAGATTGTGTATGTCCATGGTTTCACATTAGTCATAAAGAACTCATATACTTATTGCAAAGTTTTATTAGTTTTATCACAAATCAAAGTACTACTCGCATGCTCCTAGGGAGGAGGTTGGGAGGAGTTAACCATTGCGCGCCCCCGATTCAACAACACAAAGGATTTCAATCAAGGATAAATTATGCTCCAATCTTCATCACATAACTAGAGACTATACGTGCATGCTTCGGGAATCACAAACCTTAACATCAATATTATTACTAATCCACAATCTCCAACTAGTGCACCCACATATTACTATCTTAATGTCGCAAAACTACTGTAGGGAATCAACCATATAATATTCAGTGATCCACAAGTTTTATGTAGGATTTTATGACTAAACATGTAAATGACCAATTCCCGTTGACTCCCTAAATAGGTATAAGTGAGGCATGAGAGTTTAATTATTTATACAAAATACCTGTACATGCTCTAATAATTATAAGTGAAGCAAAAGAGCATTCTACAAATAACGGTTTTCTATATGTAGAGAAACAGGCATCCAACTTCAAATGATATTAGTGAAGCACATGAAGCATTCTATAAAGCCATACTCAAAAGATATAAGTGAAGTGCAAAGAGCATTATATAAATCAACGATGGACTTTCCCATACCAACATGGTGCATTGCTAAAAGAAAAATAAAAGGCACACTAAGCTCCAAGAATTTACGCATATCATGTGAACAAAAAAAAATGAAACATATCAATAATTGTTGAAGAAGAAAGATGGGATGCCTTCCGGGGCATCCCCAAGCTTAGACGCTTGAGTATCCTTGAATATTTACTTGGGGTGCCCTGGGCATCCCCAAGCTTGAACTCTTGCATCTCCTTATTCTTCTCAAATCAATACCTCCTCGATCTTCAAACACTTCATCCACACAAAACTTGACAAAACTTTTATTAGAAGCATTAGTACATATAACACCAATCCCATCATCTCTTTCCATAACATTATTGCATAATTATAATCTAACATTACACATTGTATCCTATCACAATTCTATGGCTCCCAAGTTATTGGGGCTCAACAAGAATTCAAAAATAAGCACGCAAAGCAACTATAACAACAATCTGTGAAAAACATGATAGCCTGTAAAGAAGCAGTTGGAACATATACTTTTGTAACTCAAAAATTTCTGAAAAATTAGGATATAATAAATAATTTGTATAACAGTATTGTGTAAAACTTTCAGAAGTTTTTGACATTCCGATAAAATATGAAAAATCAAACACTACAGCCAAAGTTTCTGTTTTTGCACAACACATATCAAACAAGCAATTTATACATCCCAAAGGTAAATTGGCACATTATTTTTATAATACGATGGATTTATACAAGGGGATAATTTTTTTTAAAATTCTGTAATCAAGATTCACAAAGTTTCCATGGGCATGAACAAAAGTTCAAGGACGTCCCCCACTTCAACGGTGCTCGTTTTTCTCACTTTCACTTTTATTTTTGAAAAGGTTTTAGGTTCCCCACTTTATTTTTTTGTTTTTAATTATTTTAAAATCACACAACAAAAATAAATGACTCTCTTAAACTTCCGGGTTGTCTCCCTGGGAGCACTTTATTTAAAGCCATTAAGCTAGGCATATATTGCTCAAGTAATTGATCCACCTGAATCCCAAGGTATATCAAAGCTAATTTTAATTAACAATGATTTGTAATCAAGTAGTGAGCAAAGTGATATATATCATGTGACAACGAAGTCTAACTCTCTTCCTATCCATTGGCATTCCATACAAGAACAATTCATGCACATTAAGTAAAGGCCAATAAATAGCATAAGTAGTTTCTTGAGTATGGCTTTTATTTCCTCTCTCATAATAATTGCAAGTAGTAGCAGCAAGAGCATGCATATTATATTCATCAAAATCATCATGTGTAGTGGTAAAACGCAACCCATCAATATAATCCTTAATACGTGCCTTCTTTGATATAGTGTAGTTGGGAGAATTCAAAAAGATAATAGAACTATCGTGTGTGGGTGCAATAGCAACAACTTCATGCTTAACATAAGGAACTATAGCAAGTTCATCTTCATAAGCATAATTCATATTGGCATCATGGCCACAAGCATAGCAAACATCAAATTCATCAAAAAGGGATATTTCAAATGAATCCAAGGGATCATAGCAATCATCATAGCATTCATCCTTCGGTATGCACGAAGGGAAATTAAACAATTTATGAGTTGAAGAGTTACTCTCATTAGAATGTGCGCACGGGTAGCTAATCCGATCTTCCTCCTTTTGTTCTTCGCTCTCCTCCTCGACTTCATCTAATGAGCTCACAGTTTTGACAATTTTTTCTTCCATGGATTCCTGCAAAATTTTAATCTCTTCCAAGGCGGCGGTCATTCTTTCATTAAATTCTTTAACAAGCACTAGAAGCATAGTTTTCATAGAAATATTTACGTATGGAAATTTTTTCAGATTTGTAAAGAGTATCATCATACTTTTCAAGAAAACTAGCAACTTCATAAGCACGTTTAAAAGCAACAAATTCTTCAATTTGTTCAACATCATAATAACAATAGGCCTTCTTGGCATAAGAAGATAGTATTTCATTATCATTAAACACACATTGGTAGGGAAGGTGTTTTTTAGTTTCTTTAGAACAACAAGTAGAATTTTGTATTTCACATGAATTCAAGCATAGCAACACAAAAAAATTAATTTGACACCACAAGAGTTTTCCTTTTTGAGATAAGCGGTGTCGCACATAATGGGCATGCTAATTTAATGATTTTCCCTCAACTAAGCTAGCTCGGATTTCAGCACGAGCACAAAGGGATCGAAGACGATCAAAGTAATAAGCTTCGAAAGTACGGTACATTTTGGGTGATTCCTCAACCACTGGATTAACAAGTACATTTTGTTTTGGTATTTTGCGTTTCCTATCCATATCTAAAGATAGAAAACAACTAATAACAGAAAGTAAAACAAAAATAACAGAAAATAAAAATTACTTAGTGATAAAGCAAACAAGCACACACGAGAATATCAACCACTATGCTATTGCTCCCCGGCAACGGCGCAAGAAAAAGGTGTTGATAACCCCACACGTGTAGGGGATCGTTTGTAGCCTTTTTCGATAGGTAAGAGTGTCGAACCCAACGAGGAGCTAAAGGTAGAATTAATACTCTCTTAAGTTCTATCGACCACCGATACAACTCTACGCATGCTAATGCTTACTTTACCTAGAACAAGTATGAACCTATTTTGCGGGATTGAAATTAGAAGTATTTTGTAGGTGTAAAGATAGTTTTGCAAGATAATAAAGAATGTGGAAATAAAAGTTAGGTTTTGTTTAAATAATAGAACAATAAAGTAAATATAGCAAGTGTGGAAAAGTGGTGATAGGATTTGCGAGATTGTCCTAGGCAATTGATAACTAGATCGGTAATCATTATTGCCGTTTTTATATGAGGGAGAAGCATGCGCTAACATACTTTTCGTACTTGGATCATATGCACTTATGATTGGAACTCTAGCAAGCATCCACAACTACTAAAGATCATTAAGGTAAAACCCAACCATAGCATTAAACATTAAGTCCCCTTTACTCCCATACATAAACAACCCCCTTACTCGGGTGTAAGCTTCTGTCACTCTAGCCACCCATTATAAGCGAATCATGAACATATTGCAACACCCTCAAACGTGAATCTTTCATGTGTGCGCCTCATGGAAAGCACCTTAGGACAACACCAAAATAAACCATGCAACTCAAACCAATCAAGGTCATCAATCAACCCATAGGACAAAAAATAACTACTCAAACGTCATAGGATAGCCACACAGAATTGGATAATAATATATAGCATTAAGCACCATGTTCAATTAGGGGGTACAACGGGATGTGGGAGAGTGGACCGCTATAGATAGATGAGAGAAGGTGATGGTGGTGGTGATGACGGCGGCGAAGTTGTTGGTGTAGATCGTCGTCACGATGGATGCCCCGGCGGCGCTCCAGCGCCACCGGGAGAGAGGGGGAAGAGCCCCCTCCTCCTTATTCTTCTTCTTCCTTGGCCTCCTCCCTAGGTGGGAGTAGGGTTTCCCCTCTAGTGCATGGACGCCATGGCTCCGAGAGGGCAAGAGCCCCCCCGAGATAGGATCTCTCTCTCTCTCTCTCTCTCTCTCTCTCTCTCTGTTTCTCGCTTGTTTTCACGACTGTTTTCAGATCCCTTCACCGTTTCTTAAATATCCGGAGATCCATAACTCTAATCGGGCTGAAATTTTGAAGGGAATTTTTATCGCAAAAATATATTTCTTGCGCCAGAAGGAGTGCCTCAACCGACCAAAGGGGGGAACACCAGTCATCAGGCCACGCCACCACCTAGTGGCGTGGTGGGATATGTGGTGGGGCCCTGGTGCATCATCTTGTGTTGATTCCAACTCTTAAAATTCACATATATTCAAAAAACAATCTCCGTAAATTTTTATCGCGTTTGGACTTCGTTTGATATGGATTTTTTGCGAAACAAAAGACACAAAAAACAAAAAGTGGCACTGGGCACTGGATAAGCAAGTTAGTCCCAAAAATATTATAAAATATTGCCAATAGTATATGAAAGTTGTAGAATATTGGCATGAAGCAATCAAAAATTATAGATACGACGAAGACGTATAAAATAGCTTCAGCCACGGTAATGTTATGGTTGCCTTTTTAAGTTTTATCATTCACCCATATGTCTTACTAGAATCTATAATATCTCTTTCAACCTTTAGTATACTTGTCCAAAACTGTGAATCCCCAATTTTATGCTTAGCCCTAGACAAACACCCCTCAGATACATATTTATTCCAAAGGACTGTTTGCCACAACACTTCCTCATTTTCCATTTTCCAAAGCCACTTGGCCGACAGAGCAATATTCATGATATCTAAATTCATAATACTTAACTCCCCATATCTTTGGGCTTACAATAGGTCTTCCAATTGACCAGATGATAATCTTTCTTGTCCTCATCTTCCCGCCAGACCAATCTAGCCCTAAAGAAATCAACCTTTTTGACCGCCCTCATTGGAATGGGATAAAAATACATCACGAAAATTGGAATATTGGCCAGATAGGACTAGACAAGAGTAATTTTGCCAGCAATAGATCCCAAAAGCTTTCCCTACCAACAACCATATTTTTTTCTATTTTATCAACAATGCAAGACCAATGTTTATTTCTAATTCTATTATCAAAGAAAGACACTCCCAAATATCTCATGGGAAGCGTTCCCATCCCACAAGTAAATATTTCTTGTTATTCCTCCCTTTTATCATTGGCTTTCCGAAAAACAAATAGCTCACTTTTATGAAAATTAATTTTGAGTCCAAACATTTGTTCAAAAGCACACAAGATGAATTTTAATTTTTTTGCACCCTCCAAATCACCCTAGAGCAGAAAGATTGTGTCATCAGCATATTGAAGCATGTTGACACCTAAACTTGTTTGACTACCAAGGACCCCCTTAACAAACCCACACTCTTTGGCTTTCTC
Organism: Hordeum marinum; assembly: GCA_022496015.1. NCBI lineage: Eukaryota > Viridiplantae > Streptophyta > Magnoliopsida > Poales > Poaceae > Hordeum > Hordeum marinum. Next base: position 558,245,061 of record CM039673.1, on the reverse strand, counting down.
CATTATAACAGCTAGAGCATCAGCATCCAAGTCAAACAAAAAGGGGAGATGGTGCATTCCCCTGTCTAAGACCTATAAAGTTTTAAAGTATGGCACAATCCTATCATTAACTTTCACCCAACATGGCCCCTTATCATGGTCATCGTGACCCAGTCATACCACTTATATGAGAAACCTTTCATATTCAGCATCATAACAACAAAAGGCCATTTAATTTCATTTTTTTTTCAAAATCCACATTAAAAATCAAATCATTATGTTTTTAAAAGTGAACCTAATTAAGAGTTTCATGAAGAATTACCACTCCCTCTGTTATCTATCTCCCTTTCACAAATGCAGTTCGGGTAGCAGATATAAGAGAAGAGACAATTCTACTCAACCTGTTCATTAACACTTTAGTGTAATTTTAAAACTGACATTCAAGAAGCAGATATGTTGAATTTTTTAATTTGCTTAGCATTAGAAGTTTTTGGGACCAAAGTTATTATTCACTAGTTGATCTAGTAATATCTAGTTTACCAGCAGGAAAGTCATCAATCAAGTCCTTGAGGTCCCATTTAACTAGATCCAAGAATCCTTGATGGAAATGAGTAGGAAATTCATCGGGGCCAGGGCTTTTTTTTTCATATGAAAAAACACATCATGAATTTCTTTCATTATGAAAGGTGTAAACAATTCAGCAGCATCACTAGCAGAGATTTTTGGTAATTCCAAATTTCCTAGAGAAATACAAGAACAATCAGGTTGCTGCTGCTATGAATTCTTAACATGTTAGGGTTAGTTGTTTCTATGATTAGGTGTCATCAAGTTTTTTTTCTCATCGTTGACATTTTGATTCTGACCGTTCTACAAATGTAGATTTTTGCTACTTCTTATTTTGCTTTTCCCCTCCTTTTCTGTCCATGTGGATATTTGTATTCCATAAGTATTTTGAAAAAGAGATTTACACCTGTTAAGAAAAAATAAAAGATATTTAGATTGGTCTTTAAAAAATAGGGGGTGGGGGCGAGGGGAGGTCAGGAGCGGGACGTCTCACTAGGACATTACATGTCAGTTTTTTTGCGAGATTCTCCTAGATTGGGACCCCTCCCCAGCTTCCTCGGAATCTTGAGCACATTACAATCCTAGATAATTAGACTTTTAACTCATCTAGGATTGTAAGACAAATGAGGTCTAAAGATTTTAGGAAAAGTTGAGAAAGGGTCCATTCTAGGAAAAGTTGACGAGCACGGCAATTTTTTGATAAAAAAAAAGAGTCCGAGACGGATTTGCCATCCTCGCCAACTAAAGTTGGCATCCGCGGCAAACATAATTTGCCATGCATAAACATTTCATTTGCTAGGAACGAGCCGGCCCGTGGCCTCTGCAACGTTCCTTTCTTCAGTGCATCGTGTTTGTTTTTTAGATGCTGTGTATCGTGTTGGTGGAGGGTTTGTAGACGCTTCGAGCGGCACGCTGGCTAACCGTGTGGATTAGGCAACGCATCGCTCGCGGCGTGCGTGCCTGGCGCCGTGCCGGCACGACGGCGATCGATCGGGACGCGGATCGATGGGCCGGTGTGGACGGCATTACGTGGAGGGCAGTCCACGCGTTACCAAAAGCAAGCAGCTGCAGATGGACATTTGCTTTGCTTGTCCCCGGACCCGGAGGGAGATCACCATGCGATCCACCCGACACTTTCCATCGCCACCACCACGTCCGTGTCCTGGGCTCCTAGCCAGGGGAAGTCGATCCGTTGTATCTGCATATGATGATCGTCGATCCGCCAGGCCATGCATGTTACCACGGAGACGGAAGAACCATCCAGGTTGCTGCCGGCCGGCCGTCATGGTACGGTACATACGATCTCCCTTCCAACGCCTTAAGCATTTTGCAACACCTGTCGCCTCAGAACACAGAATGTGACAAGGAGCCAACCAACTACTCCACTGATTCCATACTCTACCACTACATGCACGTTGATTCCATTGATCGATCTCCATTGATGGATGGATGTATCGATCGGCAGATGCGTGCGTGCGTGCATGCACCGCGATAATTGAGCGCGTCGCGTCGGAGGCACGTTGCCATCCATCCATCCATCGGTGCTACTAGTAGCTTTTCTTTCTTTCTTTCTTCTTGTAGCAGAGATTGTAGATCAGATTCGAGTCAAAGGCAGGCAGCTGGGACGCTTTCTCTGCCTGCAGGTGGATGATCATGCGCTTCCTCAGCGCCAACGGGGCTAATGGATCTCGGCAGAGGAGGATTAACAAAGGGATCAGTGGGAGAGAGCCCAGCTGGCAGCACACTTAACAAGTGCTATTAGCAGTACGACTCCTACTCTATCTGCTTTGATTCTCCTAGTTAATCCCCAGCTAGTTGATCCGTAGCTTCTCCTTACTTAATCCATGCCCACCAGCTGCTACACGGGAGCCGCATTAGAATACAGGGGCTACACGTTCTAGGGCTCACCTGCCTCTTGCCTCAACATAACCACTTCGTTAATTAATTAACACCTATGTGTCGATCCTTCACGAGATGGGTTGAGATTAGATTCCAGCTATACCGCCGTATATAGATCGTCACAGCTAGCAAACCCTGAGGTTAATCGCTGGTGGAGCGGACGGAATCCAAGAGGGATCGTATATCCATCGTCGAACGTGCGCTCTAGTCATTAGCTGTAAGCTTGCTATAAGTTGGCATCGACCGATCGATCGGCGGACCTCTGTTGACACACATGCACCTATACCGATTCTGTTTGTACATTCTAGAACTAGCGTTGTGCTAATTATAAAAGTGGCTACTTGTTGATGCGATCAACTTGCGTGTGTTAGCGTCAGAGTTAAGCGCAAGGCACCCAATGATTGATGGACTAGCTGACATGCATGCATGCATGCATACCTATACCTGTACCTGTGTATATATATACGTTGAGTGTTTAGCTGGTGAGCAGAAACTTGCGTGATCGGTACGTACGGTCCGATACCAAGTTTAGCCAGGCACACAGCGGATCACCAGCAGCCTTTTTTCCTCACACAAGTTCATTCATTCGTCTGCATGCACATGCATGCATGCCACCGTAACCAAATTAAGCAAGGCTGGTCTGAATCGATCTCGCATGCCCATTAAGAATCACTTGGCAGTCCTAATGAACGTGCACACTTATGCTACTTAAGCAGGCGTGGGTTAATTAGAACTGATTGAATTGACGACCCCTCTCATCGAACAGAAAAAAAAGTGGCTCTAGGACTAGGAGCAGCTGTATGTACAGTCCCGGTCCAAGATCTCCCAGCTGCCGCTGAGAGCTAGCTGGAGTAGCTCCTATAGTCCTGTAGTAGGCCATCGGAGGCATGTGTCGGCCGGACCCCTACCACCACAATTTCCACGCCGCGCGATTCGATTCGACAGGCCTTGATCATTCACTGTACGGACGGACGGACGCAGGGCGCATGCTGCTTGTCCTGTTCTTTGACCTACATACGTTGGTTTACCTACTATATCTAGCAGCCTATGTTAAGAGAGTAAAATAAATAATAACATAGATGTCACATAAGTACAAAGTATGATATAGAATCTAATTCTAATTAATAATAAGAAAAAAAATTAAGTAAATTAGCATGTTACTATCAAATGAGTAACATAACGCATACCAATGCAAAATGAGTCTATAAGCTAATAAATGAAAGACTCAATGTTACTACTCATACTCCCTTCATTCCATAATGTAGTGCGCCCGCATTTCACCAAATCTAACTTTGATCATAAACTTAACTAACGAGACCGATTGCGGTGGGAGTAAAAATTATATCGTTGAATTCGTACTCGAATCAAGTTTTTGATGGTATAATTTTTACTCCCGTCGCAATCAGTCTTGTTGGTTAAATTTATGGTCAAAGTTAAAGCTCGAAAACCGAGGACGCACTATATTATAGAATGGAGGGAGTATGTTATTACTATCCATTATGGAGGTAGTAACTTAGACTAGTAACATATGCATGTTACTACTTTATGTTACTCCCGTCCTGACTAGTTTAACATAAGCTTTGCATGCATGTGGATCAATAGATCATGTCGTCCGTCCATCTAAGAGCATGTTCGGAGTCATTCCGCTCCGTCAAATCCTCAGCTTCACTCCCCGCTCCTAGATAGCTGGCTCCTCATGACAAATCAGGACAAGACAACTTGTTCGGTAACCAACTCCAATCCGTAGTCTGGATTACTGGCCTCCAACACACATCGATCTGGTTTGACACTGCTCAGTACATGCATGTGTTCACTTGTGCCAAGGATACAATTAATATAGTGCACAAAAATGCACTAAAATGCCAGGCTTACTGAAAATAATGCTGAAATTTCACACATAATTTCTTTATGCAAAATTTCACACATAATGGAATTTATCGCACAAGAACACAGAGTTTGCTGAAATTTCAGGATTTTAGCAACATACACAAATATGATTTTTCAGATGACAAACATGAATAAAAGCCACATAAACACATGTATTTTGTAGACATCAATCTAGTTCTAGTGAAGCTCCTGGAGAGACAATTTTCAACATATGCACAGCTGGTCATTGCTTGAATAGAACCAAAAACATATATACTCTGCTTCAAATGATTTCACCTACCAAATTATGAAATTCGTTAATAGGTACAAAAACACATAAAATATGTGAAAGAAGCAGAATCAGGTTGTCACTAAACTAGCTAACAACATCTCAAAAAAAGTTCTATGAGAAAGAATGAATTTATCAAGCAAGGTAAAAAGTATAGGATTGTATCAAATATAAACACATGCAAGGGGTAGAAACTAGTGTGTACTCACATTTACTGTAGAAGTGGAAGTCACCAAGCCAGATTGATACCAGTTGCTAGTTTATTATGAAACCGGTCCATGTCTTTATCGTTAGCCTCCCAGGTTGACGTGTCTGATGCATTTGGAAGGATGGCGTGCCGTTGATACCTTGAAGCGATAGTTGGGACATAGTTGGGATTAGTGTCGACTCGAACAAAGTGAAGATCCCTCTTATTATGATATCGAACATAGTTGTGCAGGATCATAGTTGCAGATACTATCATCTTCCAACTGTTAAGTGAATAATTGGACATCTTTAGTAGAATCTGCCACTTCATTTTCCAAACACCAAACATTCTCTCTATCACATTACACTTGGATGAGTGTATCTTCTTAAATTTCTCTTTATGTGTTCTTGGTGTCGCACCTCGATAAAAATCAGGCACGTGGCATCTCTCTCCCTTGTAAGGTGCCAAATATCCTGGTTTATTAGGATAGCCTGTGTCCACCGGATAATACTTACCTACAAACAACAAGCAGATTGCATGTATGAATCCGGGCTAACGATGAATCCAAGCTGTCGGGGGCGAGGACGAGGCCATGGTGATCTCAGCCGCTAGAGCCGAGAGGTCCACTCAAACCGCATGCCCCCAAGGTTGTTGCCGAGCAGGAAAGCCTCCTTGAAATGAGGAGATGGGGAGGTCGTAGGGGTGTGGATTTGGCCGGAGGGGTGGACGGGGAACTGCGGCGGTGGTTAGCGGGGGCGCAATGCTCGATCGAACCGGCAAGTTGAGGAGTGGGAGAAGTGAGGGAGTCATGATGAGCTTTGTTTTAGTGACTCCACGATATCCAATTACAATCGGTTCCGCTCCACTCTTTGGACTTCGTGAAGATGTATCGTTCAGCGTTGCTCCACCCACTCCCGGAGCGTAGTTGTGGAGTGGAGTGGCTACGAACACGTCCATAGTGACGAGCGGAGAAAACTTCAACCACGACGGCAAGGAACAGAGCCATTGATAAGATTACCCATAATGGGAGTAACTTAGACTAGTAACATGCATGTGGAAAGTAATCAGACTAGCGACACTTCATTTATTAGGTTATATACTTATTTTGTCTTGATATGTGTGATGTTAGATATGTTAGTCAAATTATCTCTCCTCATAAAATCATTGACACATAAACGAATTTGCAGAGTTTGACTTATGTTACTGTTGAAATTAGGGACAGTCTAAGAGTGAGAAAAATTGGAGAAAACTTCCGCAAGATGGCTGAAATCGTGCCGAGTATACCCAGCGAGGCACGCAGCGCATCACGTACCAGCGGTCATGGTCATGGGCTCATGGCGTCATGCCCATGGCCAAATTAAGCAACGCTGCTGATCCTCCAAACAGCCATTGGTGGCACTCCACGTACGTACAATACGTGTGAGGCCGGCCCCTACTACCACCATTGCATTTCCACGCGTGACTGCCGCGTGATTTATTCGACACGACAGCACTTGTGCAAGCACTGTACGGACTGCGGACGGCGCGCGCGCATGCTGCTTGTCTTATTCTTGGACCTACGTTTACCCACGACCGAGCTAAGCCTAGCTTTTTTGGTAATCTCGATCCACCCGTGGAGCGGGAATCACGTGCCGTCCCGTTGCTGAAGCTAGTGAGCTACGCCGCCGTAGCAGCAGCAACAGCAGCGCAAAGCGACAGCAACAACAGCAGCGCCGCCGTTGCTGGAGCCAGTATATGAAAAATGATTCACAAGAATACGAGGTACGATCTTAAACGGTCCGGTCGTCTTTGTTTGGGCTAAACGGACATAAATTGTGGTCCAACATATGAAAACGAACTGACAAATGTTTGTTTTCTGTCTGCTTTCAATTCATTTCTAGTTTAAATTTGGATCGCGTTTGCGTCAAAACGGATAACACGCGAATGGACAAGACACTCGTCCTTTTCCTCCCCTGACCCGTCCGTCGCGAAAACAATGGCCCGTTTTCCTTTTCTTTTCACAAAACCCTCCCACGCTCCCCCTCCCCTCCCTCCTTCATGGCCGGTGACACAAAGAAACCAATCAACCCGACCGCCACCGCACGCCCCGCGGCGAAGAAGGGCCCGAAGAGCGAAGCTCGCGCAACTCCACGATGAATCGGCCAAGAGAAGGGCCCGATGGACCGTTGTAGTGGAGAAGAAAGCCCCCGCCGACTACACCGTCGAGTCCGCCGCGCTGCAGGCCGCGCAACACAAGGCCGCCGTCGACGAGAAGGAGACCATCGTCGCCAAGGCCAAGGCGCATGCCCTCCTCATGCTAGCACAGTCCTCGCCAACCATTCTCTCAGTCGCTGCCATGGCCGCAACTAGCACATGCTCGTCGTTCGTTCGTCCTCCGCGGTGTCCATAGCCCAACTGCTCCATAACACCAGAGACAACTGGTTTTCATCCACCCAGGTAGCATGCTCAGACCCGATTCGTCACATTGTTGGTCCCTCATCAAAGATCTCCCCAAGTTCAAAGATCAATATGTCGCTCTAAAGAAGAAACGAGGGAAGGCGGCCGTGACTGGGGATGGAGATTTGGTGAAGAGGCCGAGGGGCAAAACCAACTCGAAGATTGATGAGAAGCGTGGTGCGGCATCTTTCGCCTAGGAAAAAACTTTGCACGACATGTCGACCCAAAAGGAAGTGAGGGACGAGAAGAAGCACCAAGGAAAGGAGGAGCAAATGAAGATATACTTGGAGCTCCAAACGAAGAAGCTTGACATGGAGGCCATCAAGAAGAGGAAGCCTAAGCATTGAGGAGGCCACCCAAATAAAGTAGCTCGGTATCGAGGCCACCAATGTCGAGACAAAAAAAAGAGGTTGCATTAGCAGTCATGAGTGTGGACTTACTTGACCAACATGTCCCCAAAGGGAAGAAGTTGGTTCGAGAGCTGGTAAAAGCAGATGTTTGACCGAGACGACATGAACTAGGGAGGGCTCGATCGTGGAGTATGGCCCCTTTTTTCGAAGGCTGGCAAGTGTGCTGGGCACTGGCTGCATTGCCGACGACAATACTTGGGGTTCATTTTGAAGGCTTGCAAGCGTGCCGACCGCTGGATTTATTGTCAGCGAAAAATGTGGGGGGTTCATCATTCTGTAGGATGGCATATGTATGCCGGTCACTGGCTTTGTTGCCGGTGTGAACTACGGTCGCTGGCATGAACTACAGCTGCGCGGTGACAAAATTTCATCTTCAAACAATTCTAGGCGGTCGGACGGGATGCGTCCGTGCGTTGGACTCATGACCACCGCATCCAGGGAAATGATCGGACGCCGCCCCTTTACCCTACCCAAATGGACAAAACAAACATCTTTTTGGGGTCGTGCGTTGGAGTTGGCCTGAAGCGGGAATCACGTGTATGAAGGGCGCGTTTGGTTGACCGCATATGGGTGAACCAGGCCTGCGTAGGAAGAAAACGGGCTGATTGGTTGCCCGCATACAGTATTCGCCCTGCATAGCGCGAACTTTAAAGCAACTTTGGGCCCGTCTCACAGGGCACGCTCGAATCGGCAGTTTCTCGTGATCCAGACCCTATCGAAGCACGTGGGCGACGGGGGATGCACGCGAGGAGCCACCCTCGAGAAGTCGCGTTGCTTCCCGAAGCGCCAACAATTATTACCCTCACCTTCCCTCACCGCTCTCTCTCCCTTATCCGCTCTCCCCTCTCTCCCCTCACCTACGGTAGCGGTAGCGTGCAACATATCGAAGAACAACAAGTCATCCTCGGGCCACCTTCACCGACATCCGCGGCGTAGCACTTAGGCAATGGCGGTAAGCAAATTTTCCTCTCCTCACCTACTACTTTGCATTCGATTCGAGTTTTGGTTCGATCCACATTAGGGGAATGGGGAATCGGGATATCACAACATCGTCATGACTAGCACTAATTAAAGAGGTTCACGATACAGATTAAGTACAATAGGAAGGGGGATTAGGGTTCATATTACACAATACACACGGATCTTATCCTCGGGGACCCCGAAGGCGATTGGAGCGGCGGTTGGCCTTGGCCTTGGTCTTGGTCTTCTCCGTCTCTTCTTCCTCGCCGGAGTCCAGCTCGATGATCAGGCTTCGGTGTTCTGGCACCGACGCCCTTACAATCATGTCCACCACATTGTCTTCCACCTTCATAGCCACCGGTTCTCAATCCTCCTCCAGCGGCACCACCATGGTGTTTGTGGTCAAGTACATTGACGCACGATGGTCATGAGGATGCTGGTATTGTCTGTACTTGGCCCACTTTGCCCTTCGTCCAGCGTCGCCGGAGTCGGCCTGATTCATGGCCCAACGAAGTATGTGCACTAACATAGCACCCTTCGCTGGGTTAGGAATCAGTGTCTTCAAGTCCTCCGGCATGGCCTTCTTGACCACATTGTCTAACTCTTTGTTCATCTCTTTCATGCTGCTGAAGTTTGAGCACACTTCCAGGGTGTTCTCAAACTTGATGCGGTCACCGAGCGAGCACCCTAGGAAAAATGCCCTCCATCCAATGCTCCAAGGGAAGGGGTTGGGGTTTGACTTGTTGTCGGAGTTCATGTCGATGGGTTGGAGGAAGAGTGAGAGACAGATAGGTGGAGTGGTGACCGTTAGGCTGGGTAAATAAAGGGGTTCTGGGCAATAGGTTTTAATGACGATGTTGCAATGTTCATATTGCAGATCCTGACCGTTTAAACCTTTTTATAATGCAGATTGACACGGAGAGCAAGGGGAAGGTGGTGGTTCCACCAAAGGAGCAAGACAAGGGCAAGGATGTGGTGTCGCCCTCGGAGGTGATGCCTGTCTAGACCCCTGGCAGGGACGACAATCAGTCGGAGGAGCCCCCCAAGCTGCAAGCGCCAGAACTATGACCAGTACCATGAGGTGGGAGGGCCATCCAACTTCTTCAAGGTGATCATGACCCCCAGCTGGAGACCATACCTATGCCGTTGGACTTCATGAAGCACTTCCCGTTGGTGCCACAAGAGTTCAAGCTAAAGATGAACACCGATTGCTCCTGGTGGGTGACTGTCTGGCTGTTTAACGACAGGGTCACCCTCGATTGGGGATGGTCCACCTTCACCATTGCCAATGAGACCAAGATAGGCTTGATGGTGACCTTCAAGTTGCTCACTCCTGACATGCTAAAGGTCATCGTGTTCAATGACAACATCATTGAAGTGGTGACCAGGTGCGGGAAGCACGACGATGCCTTCTCCGTGAACCCCTAAGACAATCCTGACATGCTCTAGTTGCTTTACTTTAGTATCCAATTGCTATTTTGAACTGATCTATTATGTGTGGCACATTATTTATATCTGCTCTATGTTTTGTTACGTGTGTTCTTCCTGAGGTTGTTGTGTGCTGGTAACCTCACCACCGCGCCGAAGAGGTTACCACATAACATGCAGTGCATGCCATCAAACATCAAGCTATGTGTTTGCGCGTGCACAAGAAGGCAACCAAACAACATGCCTAGAGTTTATGCAGGCAACCAAAAACTAAGTGCAAATGTTAGTTTTATGTCTGTTTTACGTCAGTCAGGCCTTGTTTACCCAGGCTTCACGGGACAGTCCCATCAACTACACCTACCAAACACGCCCCAAAAGAATATTTCATAAGTATATAAAAAATTGACAATGTGTATTGAGAAACTAGACATGTGCTGAAAAAATAATAGAAAAATAAAAGCCCCTGAAGAAAACCAATGAAGACAAACATAAAAACTAAAAGAAATAAACCGAGAACCAAAGTAATAAAAACCGATTTTTTAAAGAAAACCTAAACAAAACCATGCGACTAGGCCGTTCCTTGAGGAGACATTATATTGCGTCGACATGGCAACCTCCACAAAGGGTGTTCCCTCATGGTGGGCTAGCCCAATATCACTAGTTGTTGTACCGAGTTTTGTAGCTGGTGTTGCGTTACATTTTTTTATTGCGTCTAGTTTTTTGTTTTTTCATAAAAAGGTTTTCAATTGGTTTTATTTTGGAAAGCCCTTGTCATCATCCGACAGATCACAGCACTGGCGTCCGCCACCTCCTGTACGCGCCACGTGCCTCATGAGCCACCACCACTAGTTTTGCAGCTAGCCCATTGTTGCAAGTTTACCACCACAACAACTGGTTTGTTGCATACCAAGGAAGATGAAAGCGAGGCGGTGACTTCCTGTCCCCATATCACCGAACTAGAGTTGTGCGTCATCCGAAGCTTAGATGCCAACGCTGACAACCGCCCACGTCGTTGGAGAGGAGTATTGCAGCGAGGTTGCAACTGGTTCGAGCGCGATGTACGCCTTTGCCATCTGCTTCCACGACGATCGTCAACCGCACGCCGTGGGCCCACATCACTAGAGAGGAGGCGAGCCAACCTGTCCGGAACTTCGGCACTCACCGGCGGATTTTCCATAGCGAGGAAGGGCGGCGTCACTGTTAATTTATCATCGTTTGACGGGAGCTAGCGGCAAACGACCGGAGGTGATTTTTTTCTTGCAACACCCTCCATGTTGCTATGAAGGTTTCCCTAACCTAACATCATTGATGTTGCAAAACTCTCTTACATAACCCCTATGTAAAGGTGAAGACAAAAAAATCTGCAACATTAGGTCTATTGTAAAAAAATCTGCACCGATACTTGTGCTGCAAAAAAATCATCTGCAATGATACCGATGTTGCAAAAGTTCTGCAAAATGAATTCTATTGCAAATGCCCGGGGACAACACCATCCGTGTTACAAGGCTGGCTGCTAAATCTGACGGTTGTCTCACATAAAATTCAATGGCTTGCAAGGTGGCAAATATTTTGAATAGATCCGCCAGCTGACGCGTAGCGTTGCTTTTATTTTTAGGTTTATACGAAACTAATGTTTTTTCCTAAATGAACATTTTTTGAAAGGTTAATTTCTGAAAATTTTAAAAATCCATTTCTCTAAATTTCCGAACATTTTCCAGTTACCAAATAAAATTTTAAAACTTGGAACACATTTTAAAATTTGTGAACACTGTTTTTGTGAATTCTTGAAATTTTATGGACCAGCTCTCATCCTTGTGTGACACGAAAGAGATAACACTCATACAAAAGAAGGATAGGTGGACATATAAGTGTCTCCCATGCACCCGGGAACTGAAGGTTGCGGGCGTGCCGGTGTATAAATTATTAAATTACACAAATATAAGAAGAAGAAAAGAAAATGTGTGATGCCTGTTTGCGCGGCCAAATGATCAAGCTAGGGTTGTAGGCATATTCAACGACGTAGTCATGCGAAATCTGACATGTAGTCGAGCAAGTGCAAAAATGTTTATAAAATGTAAACAATTGTTCATGTAGTTCTAAAAGATCATGCCATTAAGGAAAATTTTCAACGTGTATTTTTCAAATGTTTTACATATATTCCAAAACATATTTGAAAAAAAATTATATGAAGTATTTGAAAAAATGTTCAAAGTTTATGAACAAAATGTTTCGCAAGTATATGAAAAATGTACAATTTGTATTGAAAAACTAAACATGTGTTAAAGAATAAAAAAAACACCAAAGAAAACCGATGAAGAAACACAGAAGAAACAGAAGAAACAAACTAAAAACCTGAGTAAAACCGAAAGAAAATAGAAGGAAAACCAAAAGTAAGTTGTGCGATAGGCCGACCCACTAAGGTAATCATTCAAAAATAGGCCGCAGTAGGCCACAAAAAGCTCTGATCGGCTGTCCGCTGCGCCAGAGCCAAATTATTTTAGCAACCCCTGCACCAGGTGGCCTAGGAATCATACTGGGCATAAAACCCGATACCCGAACCTAAAAAACCCGGAACCGGACCCGTATAGACCGAACCCGAAAAACCCGAGTACAATGGTTGATAAGAACAGGACTTGCATGTACAATGGTTGATAAGATAGTCCTATCTTAAGACTTGCATGTAATTTAAAGATGACAAAAAAGAGTTTACAATGGGTCATCTCTTAGCCTTATCTTCAATAACTAATTATTTTTAAAAATGTGATGAGACATATTGTGTTAAGAGATCACCTCTTGTCTTTTCTTAAATAAAAAAAGACAAATATTTTCTTATGAGTTTTTTTTCTTCACCTCATCATTTATCTCACGTGACACTTCTAAGATAGCATCTTTGTATATGCTTCTAGAAACCCGAAACTTGTTTAGCAAGTTCAGGTTTACAGTCCCGGTACCCGAAAAACCCGAAGTTAGGAAAAAGGTGAGTGAAAATCGCTGTCTCTAGGCTATGTTGGGCCGGCCTGTTCGCACACAGTATAAATGAACAAAGAGACGAGAAAAAGAGCGCGCGCAATGTTTTGAACCCTGGTCGCCTGGTTTACACGCATCACAGCTAACCAGTAGGCTTTTGCCTTAGATTCGTGATAATGACACAGTTGTGAAGCTACGTTACTTAAATCCACACAAGTCGAGGTTTCCGCTGCTTGTTTTTTGTTTTCCAGTTTTTTTTCTTCGTTTTTTACCAGCAAACATGTCCGTGTGTAACGGATGAAAATAGCCCTCACATGGCCCTTATCCGCAACGGATGAAAACAGCCTTCACATAGTCCTTATTCACTGAACATGACTAAAGACATTACCCTAATGTCCGTAACATTATAAACATAACGGATACCTCGTACTCAGGTCCACATCCTCCATTTCAATATAATATCAGACCCATGTTTTCGCTTGTCCCATTTGCCGTTCTCGCCGCTAGTGGTCGTAATACCAGTTGTCACTAACTAAGGTTGCCCATGTCCAATAGCTGGATCATTGAATCTCCTTCGTGTCCGACGAGATCAAAAGCATTGAAATAATTCATCCAGCTAATATAATAGAAAAAAGATAATATATGTATGTGTTATCATGTAAATTGAATAGTATGTGTCACGAAAAGCATGAAATCTTAGTTGGACTCCTCATGCATTGTGTTGGGTGTCACTGGGCCGAGCGATCGCTGGTCATATGTAAAGACGTGATGGAGAAAAGGATTCCTCCCATATTCCTAGTTTGATAAATTAAATTAAAACAATACATCCGTGGACATATTTCAAAAATTCACCTAGTTTTATTATTAGTAGGTACAGATTAAACATAAATAGCTACACTACCTCCCAGTTTTGAAAAATAAATATTTTGAAAAAATGTCTGTCTTTTCTAGTTCAAAGTTCAAAAAATATTTGTGTGTTTAAAAAATGTTAGGAAATTCAAAAAAAACATTCAGTATAATACCTCCTAATTTTAAAAATTCGTTCATATTTAAATAAATATTCAGGTTTCAAAAAAACATTTTTTTGTTTAAAATAAATGTCTGAGTTCAAATGTTTTGTTCACAACTTTAGAAAATATTTACATTCTAAAATATATTCACTTTTTCTAAAACGATTCCTTGAGAAAAAAAAAGTTTGATTGTACCTTCTAGTTTTTTCAAGTTGTTAATGATTTGAAAAAATGTTTGTCTTTTCTAATTCAAAGTTCAAAAAATATCATTGCTTTTGAAAAATGTTCCCAAATTCGAAAATAAACAGTCAGTATAGTGCATTCTAATTAAAAAAAATATATACGGGTTTAAATAAACAGCCAGGTTTAAGAAAACGATTTTGTTTCTTAAAAAATAATTTCCAGTTTAAATCTTTTGTTCAGAACTTTACAAAACATTCACGTTTTAAATTATATTCACTTTTTCCAAAAGAAAATTCTAGTTGCTCGTAGTATCTGGAGCGGCTGTTCACTTAATGCAATATGTCGCGCCGAAATTAAAACACAAGTTCTTTTTTAGTGTAGTTGCTAGCAGGCTTTGATGTGCAACGTGAGCGTCCGGGTTCGATTCCCGTAGGGGTAGAATTGTTTTCTTTTTCTTGAATAATTTTTGCTAATGGGCCGGTCCATATCGGCTTTGTATGTTAACTTTTTGGCAGAAATAAAATCATTACTGACGGACGAAAAATCAAGTTATTTCTCTTCTTTCTAACACAACACATTAGTCAGGTCAACTGTTTACTGTAGGCAGGTTCTTTCCCGTGAGCTGTGTTCGAATCCCACCTTTTGCACTTTGTTTTTTGCGTGGGTGTGCAAAGCACGTATGGACAGGAAAAAAACAGTTCGTATCCCACCTTTTGCACGTGGGTGTGCAAAGCACATATGGACAGGAAAAAAACAGGACGAAGTGTGTGCGAGCAGGACACATGAAAAAAAACTATACGGCGTACGAGAAAAGGAGGGGTGACGTACGAAACAATTGTTTTGGACCAAAAAAATGAAGAAACAATCCTCCCTTCAATATTAGGTAGAGATTTTTTTTAAAAGGTAGAGATTTCTTCTCTGGTTTTCTGGTTTTCTCTTTTCGTTTCGTTTTTTCTTTTCGTTTCGTTTTTTCTTTTGTATTGTTTCATTCTTTCTTTTGCATTTTGTTTCTTTGATTTTTTCATTGCCATTTTTCAGTTTTATTTGTTCTTTTGGTTCTCATTTCTATATTGTTGATATATGTCAACAATTGTTTTCTAATACACGGCTAACATTTTTTCAATACAAGTTAAACATTTTTGTAGTACAGAGTCAACATCTTTTCTATACACTTTTTTCCAAATGTCTGATTAATTGTTTTAAAATACAAGATTAACATTTATCGAATACATAGTCAACATGTCTTTATACATTTTTAACATTTTTTAAATGCTTGTTTAACAATATTCAAATAAAAAGGTTAACATTTTTTAAATTCATGGTTAACATTTTTTTAATACATGAATATAAGTGTATTTTGGATGCTATCTTGCAATTTCTATGGACGTATAATACTATGATCCGTAGCATTCAAGGTGACAATAATTGGGACCCCCTCCGGTGATGACCGTAGTATGAGGAGTTCATGTATTAACTATGTGTTAATGTTTTATTCCGGTTTTCTATTAAAAGGAGACATTAATTAGCCTTAGATTTCCATTAGAACCCCGCTGCCATGGGAGGGTTGGACAAAAGATGTTATGCAAGTTCTTATTAAAAGCACATATAACTATTTTAGTCATGTGTCGCTCTGGGTTGTGACTATTATATGATTGTTTTCATCCAAATATCCATCGCTACTCCATGCCTATGCTTTGCTCATATTGTGTTTGCTAAGTTACTGTTGCTGCTACTATTGTTCCAATAACTGCAAAACTGCTACTGTAACAGCTCCTACCGTTACTACTGCTATCAGAATTATCAAACTAATGTGCTACTACATATTTTGTTGCAGAGAATTAATCGTTCAGGTGTTGTTTAATTGACAACTCAACTGCTAAGACTTACAAATATTATTTGGCTCCCCTTATGTCGAATCAATAAATTTGGATAGAATACTTCCCTCGAAGACTGTTACAATCCCCTATACTTGTGGGTTATCAAAACGTTTTTCTGTACTTGATGCCAAAGGGGTAGGGTGCTTTCGTAGGAGAGTCAAGTCTTTTGTCTCTTTGCCTTATTATTAGTTGCTATTTCATGTTTTGGATGAGACTTAGTCTTAATTCTCTTTGTTTCGGTATCATGTGTGTCGAACTATGTTGGGTGCTTAAACCATAATGTACAGATTCTATGTGTGGACCATATTTATCTATGCCATGATGTTATATTCATTTGCTCTCAATGTTTATATCTTTTGGTTCAAATATCATACTTATATGCATTTGATATAAGAGAAGTCTGGATTGCATTGCTTAAATGTTTAAACAAAAGGTTGTAAGTTTGAGGGGGAGTTCTCCTTATGAGTGTATTTTGCTTTATGTCAAGATCATTTGTGCACATGTCTAGGGGGATCTTCCCTTGTACCTAGAATAAATTGATCTCCTAAGAATATCTTATTGTTACCTATTGAGAACTATATCTGTATTGTCATCAACTACCAAAAAGAGAGATATTAAAAATGCAATCATGCCCTTAATCGTGTTTTGAGGTTGATGAACGTATACATAAAGGGGACTAATCATGTTTGTCAAGTATATCATACGTTTTAGTCCCCATGAAATTATGTGTTCGTGGATTGTCGATCAAGTATCTATCGTTAGTCAAGATTGAAGAAACAAGATAAATAGCTAAGTTATTTTGGTTTATTCTTTAGTATAAGGATCCCACACTATTAAGATGGGGTCATCGGGTATCTTGAAAGATTTTCTCAAAACCCACAGTTTCTTTCAAATGTTCTTCAATCACTTCATTCTTCCATGTCACACTTACACCACAAATCCATCCTAGGTTCACCACCATGTGTCCCACATATTATACCTAGGATGAGTTCATTTAGTTTCTATCTCAACGGACGACCGATATGACGGTATCTATCTAACGACCAGTCACTCATTGCCCACTAGATTTCTGGTATCTACTGGAAATCTAGTACATCTCAACACAATCATGTTGGCGAACGTTGCATGGGAATGTTTTTCCTACGCACACGCAAGATCTATCCATGGTGATGAGCATCTACGAGAGGGAGAGTTGATCTACATACTCTTGTAGATCGCTAAGCGGGAAGCGTTAAGAAACGCGATTGATGTAGTCGAACGTCTTCACGATCCAAATCGCCGAGCGTCCCGCGATCCCATCACGATCCGTCCCGCGATCAAATCACGATTCGTCTCGCGATCCTAATCACAGTGCTTCCGATCTAGCGCCGAACGGACGGCACCTACGCATCCAGCACACGTACAACTCGATGACGATCACAGCCTTCTTGATCTAGCAAGAGGGGGCGGCGAGGTCGATGAGTTCTCCAGCAGCACGACAACGCGACGGTGGTGGTGGTGGAACTATCCCGGCAGGGCTTTGCCAAAGCACCGCCGAAACTAGACTAAAGGAGAAAACGATCTAGAGGAAGTAGAGGGAGCACGTGGCAATTAGGGTTAGCTCTCCCCTCTAAACCTCTAGTATATATAGGAGGGAGGGAGGGGAGGAGGCAGCCTCAAACCCTCAAGGTTTGGCCGAAATTGGAGGTGGAGGAGTCCTACTACAATCCTACTAGGAGTAGGATTCCTCCTCTTCACTCGGAAACCCTTTCCACCTTTGGGTTTTTCCCCACCCCTAGCCGCATGGGCCTTAGTGGGGGCTTCGGACAGCCCACTAGGGGCTGGTTTGACTCCTCCCACATCCCATGAGGTCTGTTGGGTTGATACATCCCTCCCGATGGCCCCCAATATCCTCCCGACACTCCCGGTACACTACCAAAGTACCCAAAACTTTTTCAGTGACCAAAATAGGACTTCCTATATATCAATCTTTACCTCCGGACCATTCCAGAGCTCCTCGTGAAATCCAGGATCTCATCTGGGACTCCGAACAACCTTCGGTCACCACCATACATAACTCTACTATACCGAAACGTCACCGAACCTTAAGTGTGCAGACCCTGCGGGTTCGAGAACTATGTAGACATGACCGGGACACCTCCTCAGTCAATAACCAATAGAGGGACCTGGATGCCCATATTGGTTCCTACATATTCTATGGAGATCTTTATCGATTGAACCTCTATGTCAAGGATTTAGTTAATCCCGTACGCTGTTCCCTTTGTTCTTCGGTATGTTACTTGCCCGAGATTCGACCGTCGGTATCTCTATACCTAGTTCAATTTCGTTACCGGCAATTCTCTTTACTCGTTCCATAAGACAATATCCTGTGGCTAACACTTAGTCACATTGCTTGCAAGGCTTATTGTGATGTTGTATTACCGAGTGGGCCCTGAGATACCTCTCTGTCACACGGAGTAACAAATCCTAGTCTTGATCCATGCCCACTCAACAGACACACTCGGAGATACCTATAGAGCATATTTATAGTCACCCAGTTACGTTGTGATGTTTGATACACACAAGGTATTCTCAGTGAGTTGCATGATCTCATGGTCATAGGAACAAATACTTGACATGCAGAAAACTATAGCAATGAACTAACACGATCATGTGCTATGTTTATAGTTTGGGTCTTGTCCATCACATCATTCTCGTAATGATGTGATCCTATTATCAAATGATATCTCATGTCTATGGCTAGGAAACCTTGACCATCTTTGATCAACAAACTAGTTAACTAGAGGCATACTAGGGACACAGTGTTGTCTATGTACCCACACATGTATTTGAGTTTCCAATCAATACAATTATAGCATGGATAATAAAAGATTATCACAAACAAGGAAGTATAATAATAACCAATTTTTTATTGCCTGTAGGGTATATTTCCAACAGTCTCCCACTTGCACTAGATTCAATAATCTAGTTCACATCACCATGTGATTTACATTGTTATGAATCTAACACCCAATGAGTTCTGGGGTTCAATCATGCTTTGCATGTGAGAGAGGTCTTTAGTCAACGGGTCTGCGACATTCAGATCCGTGTGTACTTTGCAAATCTCTATGTCATACTGTAAACACTACTACCACACTCCACTTGGAGCTAATCCAAATGGCTGCTCCACTATACGTATCCGGATTGCTACTCAGAGTCATTCGGATTGGTGTTAAAGCTTGCATCGACGTAACCCTTTACGACGAACTCTTTATCACCTCCATAATCGAGAAATATTTCCTTAGTCCTCTAGTTACTAAGGATAATCTTGACCACTGTCTAGTGATCCACTCCTGGATCACTCTTGTACCCCTTGATAGACTCATGGCAAGGCACACACAGGTGCAGTACACATCATGGCATACTATACAGAGCCTATGGATAAGGCATAGACGACGACCTTCATCCTTTCTCTTTCTTCTGCCGTGGTCGAGCTTTGAGTGTCACTCAACTCCATACCTCACAAACCAGGCAAGAACTCTTTCTTTGATTGATCCATTTTGAACTCTTTCAAAATCTTGTTAAGGTATGTACTGATTGAAAGTTTTATAAGACGTCTTGATCTACCTCTTTAGATCAAGATGCCCAATATTTAAGTAGCTTCATTCTAGGTTCTCCTTTGAAAAAATGCTTTTCAAACAACCCTTTATGCTTTCCAGAAATTCTACATCATTTCTGATCAACAATATGTAATCCACATATACTTATCAGAAATTCTATAGTGCTCCCACTCACTTTATTTTAAATACAAGTTTCTCATAAACTTTGTATAAACTCAAAAAAACTCTGATCACATCATCAAAGCGTATATTCCAACTCCGAGATGCTTGCTCCAGTCCATAGAAGGATCACTGGAGCTTGCATATATTTTAGCACCTTATAATTGACAAACCTTCCGGTTGTATCACATACAACCTCTCCTCACGGATATCGTTAAGGAAACGATGTTTTGACATCCATCTATCATATTTGATAATCGAAAAATGCAGCAACTCCTAACATAATTCCAACAGACTTTAGCATCACTACGGGTGAGAAAGTCTCATCGTAGTCAACTCCTTGAACTTGTGAAAAACCCTTTGCCACAAGTCGAGCTTTATAGACGGTGACATTACCGTCTGCGTCCGTCTTCCTTTTAAAGATCCATTTGTTCTAAATGGCCTTTCGCCCTTCAGGTAATACTTCCAAAGCCCATACTTTGTTTTCTTACATGGATCCCATCTCGGATTGCATGGCCTCTAACTATTTCTCAGAATCCGGGCCCATCATTGCTTCTCCGTAGCTCGTAGGTTCATCGTTGTCCAACAACATGACCTCTAAGACAGGGTTGCCGTACCACTCAGGAGCAGTACACGTCCTTGTCAACCTACGAGGTTCGATAGTAACTTGATCCGAAGCTTCATGATCATCATCATTAACTTCCTCTTCAACTAATGTAGGCTCCATAGAAAGAACTTTTTGCATTGCGCTACTCTCTGGTTGAAAGAAAGGTTCAACAACCTCATCAAGTTCTATCTTCCTCCCACTCAATTATTTTGAGAGAAACTCTTTCTTAAGAAAGGACCCGTTTTAGCAACAAACACTTTGTGCTTGGATCTAAGATAGAAGGTTTACCCAACTGTTACGTTAGGGTATGAAGATGCATTTGTCTGCTTTGGGTTTGAGCTCATTAGGTGAAAACCCCTTTTCACATAAGCGTCGCAGCCCCAAACATTAACAAATGACAGCTTAGGTTTCCGCCAAACCAAAATTCATACGGTGTCATTGATACGCCTCTGATGACCCACAAGTATAGGGAATCTATCGTAGTCCTTTCGATAAGTAAGAGTGTCGAACCCAACGAGGAGCAGAAGGAAATGACAAGCGGTTTCCAGTAAGGTATTCTCTGCAAGCACTGAAATTATCGGTGACAGATAGTTTTGTAATAAGATAATTCGTAACGAGTAACAAGTAACAAGTGTAGAAAAGGTGCAGTAAGGTAGCCCAATCCTTTTTGTAACAAAGGACAGGCCTGGACAAACTCTTATATAAAGCAAAGCGCTCCCGAGGACACATGGGAATTTATGTCAAGCTAGTTTTCATCATGCCCATTTGATTCACGTTCGTTACTTTGATAATTTGATATGTGGGTGGACCGGTGCTTGGGTTCTGCCCTTACTTGGACAAACCTCCCACTTATGATTAACCCCTATCGCAAGCATCCACAACTACGAAAGAAGAATTAAGGTAAACCTAACCATAGCATGAAACATATGGATCCAAATCAGCCCCTTACGAAGCAACGCATAAACTAGGGTTTAAGCTTCTGTCACTCTAGCAACCCATCATCTACTTATTACTTACCAATGACTTCCCCTAGGCCCAAATAATGGTGAAGTGTTATGTAGTTGACGTTCACATAACACCACTAGAGGAGAGACAACATACATCTCATCAAAATTTCGAACGAATACTAAATTCACATGATTACTTATAACAAGACTTATCCCATGTCCTCAGGAACAAACGTAACTACTCACGAAACATGTTCATGCTCAAGATAAGAGGAGTATTCATTATCATAAAGGATCTGAACATATGATCTTCCACCAAGTAAACCAACTAGAATCAACTACAAGGAGAAATCAACACTACTAGCCACCCACATGTACCAATCTGAGGTGTTGACACAAAGATCGGATACAAGAGATGAACTAGGGTTTGGAGAGGAGATGGTGCTGGTGAAGATATTGATGGAGATTGAGCCCCTCTCAATGAGAGGATCGTTGGTGATGACGATGGCTTTGATTTCCCCCTATGGGATGGAAGTTTCCCTGACAGAACATCCCTGCTAGAGCTCTAGATTGGTTCTGCCCAAGTTCCGCCTCGAGACGGCGGCGCTTCGTCCTGAAAGCTCTCTTCTGATTTTTCCAGGTCAAAACGTTTCATATAGGAGAAGATGGGCGTCGAAGTAGCCACAGGGGCCCCACAAGCCTGCTAGGTGCGGCCAGGGGGGTGGCCACGCCTACCACGCTTGTGGCCTGCAGGTGGCCCCCTCTAGTTGATTCTCCCGCCAGTATTTTTTATTAATTCCAAAAATATTCCCTGTAATTTTTCATGAGTTTTGGAGTTGTGAAGAATAGGTATCTCAGATTTGCTCCTTTTCCAGTCCAGAATTCCAACTGCCCGCATTCTCCCTCTTCATGTAAACCTTGTAAAATAAGAGAGAAAGGCATAAGTATTGTACCATAACGTGTAATAACAGCCTTGTCATGCCCAAGATGCGGTCCTGTCCTTATTTTGGCACGAGGGCCTCGGCAGGGATAGAAGCGCATCTCGATGCGTTCGCAAGAATGGATATCATTACAAGTACATGTACAGAAGAGATGAGTATATGGAATTGGCTTACACTCGCCACAAGCTACATCAGATTCACATCAATACAACAACATACTCAAACATCATACAGAAGAGCAGGGTCCGACTACGGACGAAACCAAACGATAAAATGACATCCACCCTTGCTATCCCAGGCTGCCGCCTGGAACCCATCCAAGATTGATGAAGAAGAAGAAGAAGAACTCCAAATCAAATCAAACAACGCACTCACATCAAATCGTCACATTACCTGTACCTGCAACTGTTGTTGTAGTAATCTGTGAGCCACAGGGGACTCAGCAATCTCATTTCCAAGGGTATCAAGACTATTAAAGCTTAATAGGTAAGGTATGGTTGAGTGGTGAGGCTGCAGCAAGCGACTAAGCATTTATTTGAGTGGCTAACCTACGAGTACAGAAAGTAAAGTATGGTGGTCTATGCATAACGGACGTGAACTAGTAATGATCACTAACTGATCCAGAACACCTACTTACGTCAAACATAACCCCACCGTGTCCTCTCTCGGATAAGGACTCACGAGAAGAGATAGTCACGGTTACGCACACAGTTGGTGTATTTTATTAGAGTTTACTTCAAGTTTGCTATGACCGGGTGTTAAACAAAGTATCCAAGTTTGCCACATAACCGCGGGCACAACTTTTCAAAAAGATTTAACTCTGCAGGGGTGCTCCAACTCATCCATCACAAATTAACCACACGCTGCGGGAATAACCTCAACCACGGATCTCGTGATCTTCCTAGGCAATTCCAAAGGAAATCCGACACCTCGAGATAGCCTGAAGAAGATCAGAATTCCTCACTCAAGACGTTCGAGAAAGGTAAAACAAATCCAGCAAGGCCTCCCGGTGAACCAGATCCGCAGCTAGAGCCGTGCGCTCTCTATCCACGGGCATCATCCGTCTATGCGAAGTGGACGGTAGCCTGAAAATGCCTCGAGTTGCCCTGAGGTGGCACCGCCGACTGCTAGGTAGGTGGACCAACACTCCTGCGGAGCACTGGCCCAGGGGTTGATTAATTATCCACGGGGTCCGGAAAGTCCCTATGCAAGTTCATTAATTATTAGGCAAATGTAGTACCAATGTTGGGCCTTGCGAGAAGAGTTTTATCCCAAAACGAAAATCAAGGGGGTCCCCATAACAACCCCAAGCATGTTAGGAGCGCTCAATTATGGAACATAACACCGGTGCACAAGTAACTAGGGGCGGCAAGAGTGGAACAAAACACCGAGCATAAGGCCAAGCCTTCCATCCTTTACCAAGTGTATATGTGCATTAAATTAAATAGCAGTAATATTGTGATATAACAAAAGAAGGTCCATGTTGACACATGGAAGCAATTGCACCTGTAGCTAGAACGCTATAAGAAGGGCTGAGCAAGCGGTAACATAGCCAAACAAAGGTTTGCTGGGATGTGGAGGAGTTAGAGGCTTTCCATGGCAATGTTGGGAGGCTTGTCAAATAGTGGTAGGTAGCGTGACATAGCGATAGAAAACGAGACATCTAGCATAGAAATGATAGTAAAGGTATCCAAGGAAATGAGTCATCTTGCCTGAGATCCCGCTCGGAAGAAGAACGAGTCCATGAAGAAGATGGGCCAACGTAGTCGAACGAATCCTCACACTCCGAACGATTTCGGAACTCTATCCAGAGAGGCAATCCGAAACAAACAATCAACACAAGATACACCACAACATATGCATGACACGATGCACAGACAATATGATGCATGTCCGGTTTAAATATGCAAGGCACGGCAATACACATCAAACAACTTCTACACATTAAAGTGAAGCTCAATATGCAGCGAGTTGCATATTGACGAAACTCCACGTTCGAATATTTAGTTCACTCTTGTTAGGTACACGACAATTTTAAATGTTGTTAAACATGTCAAGAGGTGAAGCATAAGTAAACTAGCTATCTAGGCATCTTAAATGAGGCCGGAAACAACTTATAGCATTTCCGAAATGACCTCATATGACAATTTCGAAATTGGTCCAGATTTGTACTAATCATATTTATATTTGTTAAACAGAAAAATAAATGTCACCATGTTATTCTACATGTCATTCTAGTCGATTTACATATATGGAACATCTCAAACGGAGCTACGGTCTAAAAGATATGAGCAACCCAAGATGCACATGTCATGAATGCAAATGCATGGAAAATACCATCACAAACATTTCAAAACATGAATGCAGCAAGTTATTATGAAACTACATGAGATTCTAAGTAAGTTTCATATATGAAATGTCCAAAACGGAGCTACGGTTTAACACATACAACCAACACAAGTTTTAGTTGAAATCTGCCCAAAACAGCAAGATGGCATTTTGCACACATGAAAACAACAAGTAACACTATCATAAAATGCACAAACTAAGCATGGGGCAGTAGCATACAACACATACTTGATTTCATCTTCACATATCATAATCAAAACATGTATGGATCACATGGTAGGAAGCTCACAAGATGGCTACTTGAAAACAGTTTCAGACTTAGTGAAAATAGCAGTTTTTGACGGTGCAGTTTTTATCACGAAGGCATATTGACAGCAGTAAAATTATATTCTACAGATCATATTATTGCATGAAACTTAACAGAATACTAAAGGACAATATCCACTACAAATAACTCCATTACACCTACCACAAAAGGGTTCTAGATCACCAGCAAATCACATGGTAAGACAACAACAAAATATAACAGATTCCAGACTTAGAAATATTTTGGACCCTCAAAATAGCAGAATTTTATAGCAAACTGACAACAACAAAACAACACCTAAGCATGCATATCTATGACAATCAAAATGTCCATGGGCTAGGACACATATCAAAGGACATTCTCATGTTCAAAATTATTTCATAACATGCACAGATTAAATCCCACGAAAATGACAAAAGGGCATCACGAACTAAATGGCATGTACACAAACATGCTCAAAGGGCAAGACTAAATGCACAGATAATTTCTATGTAGTTTTCTACCCCAAAAACATATATAATATGAATAGGTTCATGTGGAAAATTATTGACAATTAAATATGCGAGTATTAGGCCTATACACGTTATAGCAAATCATTAATGCAAAATCAATGCAAAACATGATGCCGACAATTTTTTATCATGCATGAAAATGCGGTGCAATTGAGATGAACTTTTTATTATTATATAGTTGGATTAATTCCGATGCACGTTAATTAAATATGACAATGCAATATTATGTCAAATGTGCAAAATGACAGAAATTGACATGTAAATTATTTTTGTCATGGATGCAATGGCATATTATTAAACTACACATTTTTCTAAGCATATTACATGTTAAAATTATTTTAAACTGGCGCACGGTTAATTTTATACGATTTTAAAACATGCAATGGTTATACACGAATAAAAAAAACGCAAAAGGGGGGGGGTGGGGCTGCTCACGAGGCCACTTGGGCCGGCTAGGGCAGCGGCTGCGCTGCGCTGGGCCGAGGAGGCCGAGGCCCACGCGCTGGGGTCAACGCGAGCACTGGAGGGAGCGTGCGGCTCGTCCCGCTCCCGCACGCAGCATGCAGCGGCGGTGGCGGCCAACGGCGAGGGACGCGGCGGTGGAGGGTCGGACGGGGCTGGCGATGGCCAGGACGGCTGTGGACGACGGATCTGGCGGCGCCCTTGTCGGATCTGGCCGGTGGCTGGCCGGGACGGCGGCGAGCTCGACGAGCATCCATGGCGGCTCAGATCCTACGGGATAGAGGAAGCAGGTGAGCGGGAGGAAGAGAGGAGAAGGAGGAAAGGGAAGGAGAGGAGAGGGCGGCGAGCTGCAGGTCGCCGGCGGCTGGCCACGGCGAGGGGCGGCATGGAGGAGCGACTGCGGCTCGGGAGGAGCTCGGGATCGGGGGCTGCCATGGGAGCATGGGCAGGAGCTCGGGGACGGGCCCATATGGGCTTCCCCGGGCTCAGATGGGCTTGGGCGGGCCTGACGACTGGAGGAGGGAGAAGGAGAGGTTTCGCACAGGGAACGAGGGCGATTAGGTTTGGCTGCCCAATTAGGAAGGGGAGGGGACTATATATAGGTTTCAAGGCCAGGGTTAGCAGCCGCTGTCCGATTTCGGACCGCCGGATGTCGGTTCGACGGTCTGGAAGCGGAGCGGGGGCTACGGTGGCTGTGCAGAGGGGCTAGGAGGGGAAGAGAGGGAAGTTTGTGGCCCGTGACAAGAAGGTTTTTAAAACACCGACAAACGTCCAACAATTATCGATGACCGCACTGCTACGACTGTCCGACGGGGTATCAAACAAACTCGGATGGCGACGAAATTCGACAGGCGGTCTACCTATGACATAACAAGACCGCACGTCAAGTTTCGACCCAATCCAAGAATATTTTTCCACGCACTTAAAAATGGTTTTATTTAAATGGTGCCGCGGGCGTGTGCGTGTGTGGCTGGTCTCGAAACGGGCTACGCAAGAACGCAGAGAACCGGCAACTACGAACGGATGCAAGCTTTCGAAAACAGGTGACGATGCAATGCAGATGATGCGAATGATGCGATGATGAATGCAACACATAAACGAAACACATGACGAGAACGGAAATAAAAAGGGGAATCTTCTGGAATCTTCTGGTGCGTCGGTCTCGGGCTGTTACAAGCCCATAATGCAATAAATATCAATATAAAAGCATGATGCAAAATGGACGTATCGGCCTTCATCGTATCTACTTTTCCAAACCCTTTTGCCCCTGTTTTGGGCCCTAATTTGCATGATTTGAATGAAACTAACCTGAACTGACGCTGTTTTCAGCAGAATTGCCTTGGTATTATTTTTGTGCAGAAATAAAATTTCTCGGATTAACCTGAAAATTTACGGAGAATATTTTTGGAATTAATAAAAATATCGAGGAAAGAATCAACCGGAGGGCAGCCACCCACATGTGACAAGCCCACCAGGCACAGCCACTCGCCCCCCTGGCCGTGCCTAGCAGGCTTGTGGGCCCCCTGTGGCTCCACCAACCTCAATTCCACTACTATATATTTATATTTGTGGAGCAAAATAATAAGAGAGAAGAGTTCATCCCGTTTCACGATACGAAGCCTCCGCCACGTCCTGTTCTTCCTCAGTAGGCCAGATTTGGAGTCCGTTTTGGGCCCCGGAGAGGGGAAATCGACGCCATCGTCATCACCAACCGTCCTTCATCACCAATTCCATGATGCTCTCTGCCGTTCGTGAGTAATCCCATCGTAGGCTTGCAGGATGGTGAATGCTTGGATGAGATTTATCATGTAATCAAGTTTGTTTTGTTAGGGTTTGATCCCTAGTATCCACTATGTTCTGAGATTGATGTTGTTATGACTTTGCTATGCTTAATTCTTGTCACTAGGGCTAAAGTGCCATGATTTCAGATCTGAACCTATTATGTTTTCATGAATATATATGTGTTATTTATACTATCTTGCAAGTTGTAGACACCTATTATGAGTTATGATCCGCATCCCCTAGGGTGACAATAACTGGGAATCTTTTCGGTGATTACCGTAGTTTGAGGATTCCATGTATTCACTAAGTGTTAATGCTTTGGCCCGATTCTCTATTAAAAGTAGGCCATAATATCCCTTAGTTTCCATTAGGACACCGCTGCCACGCAAGGGTAGGACAAAAGATGTCATGCAAGTTCTTTTCCATAAGCACGTATGACTATATATGGAATACATGCCTACATTACATTGATGAATTGGAGCTAGTTCTGTGTCACCCTATGTTATAACTATTGCATGATGAATGCCATCCGACATAATTATCCATCATTGATCCATTGCCTACGAGCTTTCCACATGTTGATCTTTGTTAAGTTACTTTTCCATTTCTACAGTTACAATCACTACAAAACTACTTCTGTCACTTTTTCCATCGTTACCGTCACTTCCATATTACATTGCTAGTGAATACTTTGCTGCAGATATTAAGTCTTCCAGGTGTGGTTGAATTGACAACTCAGCTGCGAATACTCGAGAATATTCTTTGGCTCCCCTTGTATCGAATCAATAAATTTATGTTGAATACTCTACCCTCGAAAACTGTTGCGATCCCCTATACTTGTGGGTTATCAAGACCTTTTTCTGGCGCCGTTGCCGGGGAGCATAGCTCTATTCTCCGAGCCACTTGGGATTTATATATGTTGATCACTATGAAGAATCTGAAAGATCCAAAAACCAAGATATATCCCTCTACTACGAGGGGAGGTAAGGAACTGCCATCTAGCTCTGCACTTGATTCACCTTATGTTATGAGTAAGTTTGTGACACCACCACCTGCTAGAAATTTTGATATGTCGCAAGTAATTGATGATGCCACTTCTGCTATGCATGATGCTTATGATGATACTTTGCTTGATAATACTGTGCCACTAGGTGAATTCCTTGATGAACAAATTGCTAGAGTCAATGCTGAAACTGATGAAATTATTGAAACTGAACAGTATGAGACACCTGCTAGACCTAGCTCTCCTAGATATGAATTGCCTAATATACCCGAGGGTTGTGTTATGGAAGGAGAGGTATCTAGGGACTTTCTTGCTTGTAAGGATAGAGATGATCTTAAGAAATTGCTATGCAAGTGGAAAGAAAAATCTTTGAATGCTAGAATGAAATATGATCCTAAGTTTGCTACTTCACCTATCTTTGTTACTGATAAGGATTATGAATTCTTCGTCGATCCTGAGTTAATCACTTTCATTGAATCTGATCCTTTCCATGGCTATGAATCTGAAACTATTGTGGCACATCTTACTAAACTGAATGATATAGCCATCCTATTTACTCATGAGGAAAAAAATCATTATTATTATATTCTTAAGTTGTTTCCTTTCTCATTAAAGGGTGATGCTAAGATATGGTTCAATTCTCTTGCTCCTGATTGTGTGCGTAGTCCCCAGGATATGATATATTACTTCTCTAAAAAATATTTTCCTGCCCATGAGAAACAAGCTGCCTTGCAGGAAATATTTAATTTTGTGCAAATTGAAGAGGAGAGTCTCCCACAAGCTAGCTTTGGGGAGGCTTCTCCAATTACTTAATGCTTTGCCTGATCACCCTCTCAAGAAAAATGAAATACTTGATATCTTTTATAATGGACTAACCGATGCTTCTAGGGACCACCTAGATAGTTGCGCTGGTTGTGTTTTCAGCGAACGAACTATTGAACAAGCTGAACTACTATTGAATAATATATTGAGCAATGATAATGATTTGACTATTCCCGAACCACCTTTGAAGCCAACTCCGAAGAAAAGAGGTATTCTATTTCTCAGTCCTGAAGATATGCAAGAGGCAAAGAAATCTATGAAAGAAAAAGGTATTAAAGCTGAAGATGTTAAGAATCTACCACCTATTGAAGAAATACATGGTCTTGATAACCCGACACAGGTAGTAAAGGTAAATTCTCTCCGTAGATTTGATGAAAGTGATATTCCTTATAATAAGTGTGCTAGCCATTGCTTGGATGAGTTTGATAATTTTGTTGTTAAGCAAGAAAATTTCAATGCTTATGTTAGTGGACAATTGAAACATAATGCTTACATGCTTGATCGCTTAGGTGATTATATGAGTAGAACTATCAATGATCTTGAAATTATTAGTAAACATGCTTCCATGGTAACCACTCAAGTAGAACAAGTGCTTAAGGCACAAAATGATTTTCTTAATGAGATGAATAGTAAAAACAATGATCATTCTGTTAGAGTTGTGACTAGAGGTGGTAGAATGACTCAGGAAATTTTGTATCCCAAAGGCCATCCTAAGAGAATTGAGCAAGATTCTCAAAGGAGTAATACTGATGCACCTAGTCGTTCCGGTAATAAGAGGAATAAGGATGATGATAGGACCTTGCATGCTGCTAGTGAACCTGTTATAGATACTCGTGAAAACCCAAATGATATTTGTGTTTCCGATGCTAAGACACAATCTGTTGATGAACTTGAGCCTAGTGATAATATTAATGATGATGTTCATGTTGATGCTCAACCTAGTAATGATAATGATGTGGATATTGAACCCGTTGTTGATCTTGATAACCCACGACCTAAGAATAAAAGATATGACAAAAGAGATTTTGTTGCTAGGAAGCACGGTAAAGAAAGAGAACCATGGGTTCAGAAACCCATGTCCTTTCCTCCTAAACCATCCAAGAAAAAGGATGATGAGGATTTTGAGCGCTTTGTGGAAATGCTTAGACCTGTCTTTTTTCGTATGCGCTTGATTGATATTTTGAAAATGTCTCCTTATGCTAAGTATATGAAAGATATTGTGACTAATAAAAGAAAGATACTGGAAGCTGAGATTTCCACCATGCTTGCTAATTATACTTTTAAGGGTGGAGTATCAAAGAAATTGGGAGATCCAGGAATACCAACTATACCATGCCCTATTAAAGGGAATTATGTTAAAACTGTTTTATGTGATTTGGGTGCTGGTGTTAGTGTTATGCCCTTCTCTTTATATTGTAGATTTTATTTGAATAAGTTGACACCTACTGAAATCTCTTTGCAAATGGCTGATAAATCAACTGCTTTACCCATCGGTATTTGTGAGGATGTGCCTGTCGTAGTTGCAAATGCTACAATCCTAACGGACTTTGTTATTCTTGATATTCCCGAGGACGACAGTATTTCGATCATCCTTGGTAGAACCTTTTAGAATAATGCACGGGCTGTTATTGATTGCAACAAGAGCACTCTCATTTTTCATATTAATGGTAATGAGCATACAGTACACTTTCCGAAGAAACAACCTCAAGTTCATAGTATCCACTCTATTGGAAAAATTTCAACGATTATTATTGGAGACTTTGAATTCCCTCTTCCTACTGTCAAGAAGAAATATTATGTACTTATTATTGGGCATATGCATATCCCCATTTAGGTAACTTAGTGTTATTCAAAAATTCTTCGGTTTCATGTCACTCGTAAGAAGTTTGTTAATAAGACTTGATCAACCTTATTGATGGATTCCTTTTGATGAGCATGAGATGGATGAATTTTAGAAAGCACAACTTTCTATGCCCAACTTTTAGTTTCTGTTAGTTAGAGAAAATAAAGTAGAAATGTTATTATTTTTCTATTTTCTGAGTTTTCCGTGCAATAGATAAATGACCTAAAAATAAAAGTTCTTCAATTGCCCTGAAAATGTAGTATGATTTTTTCTAGAGTATTTAAAAATATCTGGCACTGACCACACATCAGAGGGCAGCACCACTGGGTCACAAGCCCACAGGGCGCGGCCACCCCCTAGCCACGCCTAGGTGGCTTGTGGGTCCCATGTGGGTCCCCTTCACTTATTCTAGCTCCCATCCACTTCGTCTTCCTCCAATTGCCCTGAAAATGTAGTATGATTTTTTCTGGAGTATTTAAAAATATCTGGCACTGACCAGAGATCAGAGGGTAGCACCACTAGGTCACAAGCCCACAGGGCGCGGCCACCCCCTGGCCGCGCCTAGGTGTCTTGTGGGTCCCATGTGGGACCCTTCACTTATTCTAGCTCCCATCCACTTTGTCTTCCTCCAGAAAAATCCCACCATTGCTCAAACCCGTGTTCTAGCTCATTTTGCTGCCATTTTCAATCTCCTTGTGCAAAGTTCCATTCGCAAAACTGTTTTAGGAGATTGTTCTTCGGTATGTGACTCCTCCAATGGTCCAAGTAGTTTTTGTTCTAGTGTATTGCAATTTTTTGCTACTGTGGTGACCTTGTTCTTGAGATTGCATGTCAAATTTGTATGGTCCCAAGTAGTTTTGATGCATGATATAGCCTCTAGGCACTTGTGGGAGTAGTTGCTATGAGTTTGGTTGAGTTTTATTCACCTCTATTTTGAGTCACTAAAAATTTCAGAATTTTTTCAGAAAGAGAAATGTTGAGGCGAGTATTCCAAGGGGGCTCCTCGAGCAAGAAGGCCCTGAGACTCGCGATACACGAGCCAGACCTTGAACCCCTAAGGGAAGCACAAGTGCGGCCTTGTGAATGGCCATCAGATCAATTTATGGTTGATGCCGATTTCAAGGAAGAATTTTACGCATACGCACAAAATGCGGGCCTTGAGGATTTCCTTTTAGACTAGTGCAAGCAATATTATCAACTCACGGATTCTTCGTGCAGAGGTTTGAATTTTCATCTAGGCATAATAAACCTTCCTTCCTATTTAATCTTTATGATAAATCTTATACTATGGACCTAGAGGATTTCAACCATGTGTGCAAAGTCCTACAATGGGGTAGCTATAGTGATCCGCCCAAAACTGAATATAATGATTTTCTAGCTAGCATCACTGTGGGAGAAACTAGAAATATTACACATGCTACCTTGGAGAGCATTCATTTTCTTGCTATATATTATTTTGCTCTATTCATAGGTAGATGCATTAACGGTAAAACTGATCATAGCCACCTTTGTGCCACCGATCTTAGTATTCTTAAGAGTGCGGTAATGGGTGATAGACGATATAATGCATGGTCCATTATTTCTAGGAGGCTACATAATAATGCTAAGGATAGAGATTTCTTTGGTGGGATTTATGACACTCGTGTAGTTAATTGTCTTGGCGTACCTATACGGGAAAATGATATTGAGTTACCACCCGCTTTTCTTGACTATGAGGCTTTGGTGCGTTATCAGTTTCTTGAGAGGAATGAACAATCCCTCCTGTACCGACTAATTTTTGATAGACAGTGTGCTGTCCATATTACTCTTCCCGCTCCTGTCTTCTTTAACTTTCAAAAAAAACGGAGACACTTTATAACCAGAGAGGAGGAAAAGGATTACGAGAGAAATGCGGAAGCATCTCACCTTCACGCTGCAGTAGTTCAGGTGGTAGCCACCGCGTCCCAGTACAACCCCGACTTTGGCTTCGGCTATTATCTGGGCCAGCCATCGCCCTAGACAACCTTAGGCCAAAAGCCTAGGCTTGGGGGAGTAAGTATTTCTCACCGACTTTACATTCATGTTCACACATTCATCTTAGTAGTCGGTGTTCATACTTTTTCATTGTACCATCTATGGTAGTTTATTTTTTCTTTCCTCTTCCTTCTCGTGTGTTTAATTAACTTCGAGAAAAATAAAAAAAATTAGTTCTAGCTTTACCTTTCAGTTTGTTTAGTTGTAGTATTCAAAGAAAACCCCAAAAGATATCTCGTTCTTCTTTTGCTTGTTGGGAGCTTTCCTGTGTAAATAGTTTTTCTCGTTCTTGTTTTAATTTTTCTTTCTTTGGGTCAAAAGGATAAGACCACAATGAAAATGTTGAGTGGCTCTCACATGCATTATTGTTTATTTATTAGAGAGCCCATATTACCTTGCCTTCTCGTTTGAGTTATTGTTTGCAGATTCCAGTTTAGTCCAATGCATGCGCACACTTATTATTATTCACACCATTCGGTTGTGCAAGTGAAAGGCAATAATGACGATATATGATGAAAAGATTGAGATGGAGAAAAGCTGGTATGAACTCGACCTATTTTGCTTTTGTAAATATGATTAGCTCATAGTTTCGAATTCAGTTCATTATGGGTCAAACATATTTGCAATGACAATTATAGATTATAGTTACTCATGCCATGCTTAATTAGCTAAGAGTGGATAATGGTTTGTCTTGAGTGCCAACATGCATATTAAAATGGTTGTGATGTAGTATGATAGGATGATATCCTCCTCTGAATGATTCAAGTGGCTTGACTTGGCACAAGTTCATGCATGTAGTTGAAACAAAATCAACATAGCCTCTACGATATTTATGTTCATGGTGATTTATATCCTACTCATGCTTGCATTCAATGTTGGTTAATCTCAAAGCATGTTGATGATTGTTGTTGCTCCCTAGTTGGTCGCTCCCCAGTCTTTTGCTAGACTTCACTTGTACTAAACGGGATTTCCGCTTGTGCATCCATTTCCTTAAACACAAAGTTGTTCCATCTGAGTCCACCATACCTGCCTATATGCGGTATTCACCTGCCGTTCCAAGTAATTTTGCATGTGCCAAACTCTAAACCTTCAAATAAACATCCTGTTTTGTATGCTCGAATAGCTCATGTAGCGACTGGGGGTTGTCAGTATCTTCCATGCTAGTTGGGTTATTCTCACGATATGTGTTGATTCACTATCATTCACGAGAAAGTGGTTGGTATTCGGAATGCCCAGTTCCATGTCCAAAATCAAATCAAAATATAATGAAACAAAACTCCCCCCCCCAGGATTGTGTTTGTATGGTCGGTACCCGTGGATTCGGCTTGCCGTGGAGTGTGAATGATTGGTGGAGGGGGAGTAAAAACTTTATCATTCTGTTTGGGAACCGCCTATAATGTATTTAGCATGGAAGATGGTGAAAACTCTTGGTCGTTATGTTGGCAATGTAAGCATACCTCTCAAAATTATTATCATCTCTGTTTTGAAAGCGCGAGCTCTGGCACCTCTGCAAATCAATGCTTCCCTCTGTGAAGGGCTTATCTATTTACTTTATTGTTGAGTCATCGTCCTCTTATAATAGAGCACCAGTTAGAGAGCATCACCATCATTTGTATGCTTTGCTGTTAATTGATATTGAGTGTGACTATGACTGGATCTCTTTTACCATGAATTACAATGTCTAGCGAGTCATTGTTCTTTAGAGGTGCCCTGCATTTATATTTTGCGGTCTCAGTAAGGGCTAAAGAGATACCATTTTTTCATATTGTATCATGATTGTTTTGATAAAAGTGTTGTCATCCAAGAGTTATTATTATTGCTCGCTAATTGATTAAGCCATTGATATAAGTAAATGTGAGACCTAAAGGTTATTGTGAACGTGATTAGTCCATAATCTTTGCTAAAAATCTGAACATCGGTTAGACATATTTACAACAATAAGATCGAACCGAGTTTGTAAAAGTTTTTCTTTATCACTTTCAGTTTATCAACTGAATTGCTTGAGGACAAGCAATGGGTTAAGCTTGGGGGAGTTGATACGCCTCCATCTTATCTACTTTTCCAAACCCTTTTGCCCTTGTTTTGGACCCTAATTTGCATGATTTGAATGAAACTAACCCGGACTGACGCTGTTTTCAATAGAATTTCCTTGGTGTTATTTTTGTGCATAAATAAAAGTTCTCAGATTGACCTGAAAATTTACGAAGAATATTTTTGGAATTAATTAAAAATTCTGGAGAAATAATCAACCGGAGGGGGCCACCCACAGGTGACAAGCCCACCAGGCTTGACCACCCCCTGGTCGGGACTAGCAGGCTTGTGGGCCCCCTATATCTCCACCCACCTCAATTCCACTCCTATATATATTCATATTTGGGGAGAAAAAAATAAGAGAGAATAGTTCATCACATTTCATGATACGAAGCCTCCGCCACCTCATGTTCTTCCTCGGGAGGCCAGATCTGGAGTCCGTTTTGGGCTCCGGAGAGGGGAAATCGACGCCATCATCATCACCAACCATCCTTCATCACCAATTCCATGATGCTCTCCGCCGTTCATGAGTAATCCCATCATAGGCTTGCTAGACGGTGATGGGTTGGATGAGATTTATCATGTAATTGAGTTAGTTTTGTTAGGGTTTGATCCCTAGTATCCACTATGTTTTGAGATTGATGTTGCTATGACTTTGCTATGCTTAATGCTTGTCACTAGGGCCCGAGTGCCATGATTTTAGATCTGAACCTATTATGTTTTCATGAATACATATGTGTTCTTGATCCTATCTTGCAAGATGTAGACACCTATTACCAGTTATGATCCGCATCCCCTAGGGTGACACTAACTGGGATTCTTTCTGGTGATTACCGTAGTTTGAGGACTTCATGTATTCACTAAGTGCTAATGCTTTGGTTCGGTTCTCTATTAAAAGGAGGCCTTAATATCCCTTATTTTCCATCAGGACCCCGCTGCCACGGGATGGTTGGACAAAATTTGTCATGCAAGTTCTTTTCCATAAGCACGTATGACTATATATGGAATACATGCCTACATTACATTAATGAATTGGAGCTAGTTCTATGTCACCCTATGTTTCATCCTATTAACCAGTTAACTTGCCAGTTAATCGCTACTCATAGGGTGACCAAATCGAATAACACCTATTCATCGCGTTAACTTCCCAGGCCGATTAATTAGCCAGTTACATGGATTAATCACTCGTCATACCGATTAATCACTAGTCAGACTGATTAACCAGCACTGGCCCATTAATTGGTGGGCAAAACGAATCCCAAAATTTTAGCACATAACCCCTCCCACCCCCTCTTGCTACTAAATAACTAGGATTTTTCCCTCCTTTTGTTGTCTCGTGCTCCTTTCATCCCCTCTTAACCTGGCTGGTGGCTAGCCACGTCCTCACTGATGCCAGCCACCACACCACACCTCCAAGATCCAACTACTCCACCACTCTGGTCACCTGCCTGGACTCGCCCCCCTGGCTACTCCCCATCATCTCCCATGAGATGCTCCCCAATATCTACCTCCATGGAGTCACCAGTACGCAAGGTACTACCATTGTTTTTACTCTATGTTATTGGAGAATCCAACATTCATATATTAGTAGATTATAAATTACAATTTTGTAGATTAGTGGATGGAACTATTGATTTCGGTTGTTATTTGTAATATATTGTCTGATGTATGTTAGCACGTATATGGACAAGTTTAAATGCTTAATGAATATTTTTGAATTTCGAGATTTTGTAGATTTGGATGTATAAGGATTATTAATTTACCTCTTGTCCATTTTTTATATGCCTACAATAGAATATTTTGGTCTATTACACAGCTAGGTCCATGGAAGTATGGTATAATACATAATAAATCTAGATATAAGTTGGCAAGTTTCTATTTAATCTAGCGATTAATGGTTGACCGACTAATCCAGTTAATAGGCCGATTCACTGATTAATCTCTCCTCCCAAGCCGACCGAGCAGCTACCAGTTACCGATTTCGTGAACATTGGTTATAACTATTGCATGATGAATGGCATCCGACATAATTATCCATCACTGATCGATTGCCTACGAGCTTTCCACATATTGATCTTTGCTAAGTTACTTTTCCGTTGCTACTGTTACAATCACTACAAAACTACTACTGCCCCTTTTGCCATCGTTACCGTCACTTCCATATTACTTGGCTACTGATTACTTTGCTGCAGATATTAAGTATTTTAGGTGTGGTTGAATTGACAACTCAGCTATGAATACTCGAGAATATTCTTTGGCTCGCCTTGTCTCAAATCAATAAATTTGGGTTGAATACTCTACCTCGAAAACTGTTGCGATCCCCTATACTTGTGGTTATCAAGAGTCATCTCAACGGATTGAGATGGTGCCCCTTTTAAAGTGAATGTAGTTGCCTCTGATGGGTAACCCCAAAATGATAGTGGCAAATTGCTAATAGACATCATAGTTCACACCATATCTAATACAATACAATTACAATGTTCGGACACACCATCATACTATGGTGTTCCAGGTGGCGTGAGCTGTGAAGCAAATTCCACATTGTCTTAAGTTGTATATCAATACTCGTAACTCAGGAATTTACCTCCACGATCATATTGTAGACATTTTATCTCCTTGTCACAATGATCTCAAACTTCACTATGATTTTTTTGAACTTTTCAAACATTTCAGACTTGTGTTTAATTAATTAAATATCCCCATATCTACTCAAATCATCAGTGAAGGTAGGAAATTAACAATATCCACTGCATGCGACAACACTCATTGAACCGAATACATCAACATGTATTGTTTCCAATAAGTCACTTGCTTGCTCCATCATAACGGAAAACGGGGTCTTAGTCATCTTGCCCATGAGGCATGTGTCGGTGTCAAAACCAGCGGATCTTGGATAGGGGGTCCTGAACTATGAGTCTAGAATCAATGGTAACAGGTGACAAAAGGGACACAGATTTACGCAGGTCCGGGCCCTCCTATGGAGGTAATACCCTACGTCTCGCTTGGGTATATTGATGGTATGGGGGGTTACAGAGTTGATCTACCTTGAGATCGAATAGTTAACCCTATATGAGTTGTTCTGTGCCTATAACCTAAAACCCTTCGACTTATATAGATGCCAAGGGTACCTAAGGTTTACATATGGTCGGTTACATGCCAAAGAGATAAACATGCCTATTTGCTACATCAAACGTGGAGCGCAAGCTGTACTTCCCGAAGCTTCCATCTTGGAGATTAGGTCTTCAATGAATCCTGTGTTCGGTAAGTGGCCCATATAGTCCGGCCCATAGAGATAGGTCGGCCTCCCGAGGACCCCTTAATCCAGGATTCCCTCAGTAGCCCCCGAACTTGCCTCCAACGCCAAGGGTCCCAGCTTTGATTGCTTCACATGATTAGAGTCTTCGGCTTGCGAGGTGAGTTCTTCCCACCGAACCTAGTTCGACCTCTAATGACAAGTAGCTTTCCGCATAGTGGCGCGTCCGAACACTGTAAATATGCCGGCCTTGAAGGTCAAATGTCAGGGGGTAAATAATATTCCTCTGATGACCTCTCCAACGAAATGTCACGGCCCATCATGACCTCCAAACTAGTTACAAAAGCTCGATTCACGGTTCGAGGCCGTCTCAATCAACATGATCTATCAATGTGCCGATTGTGCCCTGCTTTACACGGAATATATTTAATCATGCACGTGCAACGGATCGCACGTCTCGAGAAGCGGAGGGATTCATAGTGCAGCGAGGGGAGACCAAATTGATAAGTGTCATAAAAGGGGAAGAAAACCCAAAAGCTTATTCACGCTCCCCTTTCGCCTTCTCTCTCTTCCATTCCTCCGCGCCTCCGAAGCACAGATATAGGTCTTTGCCTCCCCCACCTCCGAGCTCATCAATGGCAGGCTCCAACGTCCAGTGGGAGGCCTCCACGATCACTGACCGGGACATCCTCGACCTCAAGAAGGCCGGTTACCTCTCCGCTGACATCCCTCATCGCGCACCGGAGGTGGGCCAAGTGATCCCCACTCCCCGACCGAGCGAAAGGGTGGTTTTCCTCCCCCACTTCATCAGGGGGTTAAGCTTCCCACTCCACCCCTTCGTCAGGGGGTTGATGTTTTTCTACGGCCTCGACTTCCACGACCTCCCGCCGAACTCTTTTATGCACATCTCGGCGTTCATCCTCGTTTGCAAGGCTTGCGAGTCAAGCCGCACTTTGGGCTATGGCTCAAAGTGTTCAACGTCAAGCCGAAGTGCGTTAGCGTGAAGTACGTAGACTGCGGTGGAGATGTCATCGGCAAGCTCACCCGCATCATGTGGCCATCGGGCACCTTCATCGACACCATCAAGGCGTGGCAGAAGGAGTGGTTCTACATCACAGAACCACAAGAAGAAGGTCAGATTCCTCCTGCTGAATTCAGATCTGGTCCCCCCACCAGACTAGCTTCATGGCTCAAAAAGGGCCTTAGCTGGGGACCGAGCAACAAGGTGAGTGACCTGCAGAATTGCGTCGGCTCTATGGTCGAGAAGGACATCAAGCTGACCAAGGTGGTTCAGGTGATGCTCCAGAGACATATCCTCCCCCGCCAGTGCTGGGACACTCCCTTGTGGGCTCGTCAGCTCGACGATGTGCCCACAGTCCGGAACCTCTTTCGCACTACGCGGGAGAAGCTATGGAAGGCGCTCTTCAAGTCATAGGAGATCTGGCCATACGAGGAGGAAGACAGGGACATGCATGCCTCCAAGACCACCACCGAGGTATGGTACACTTCTGCTTGATCAACTATTACTTTTCCCAAAGAGGATCCATAGTGTTTTCTTCCGATCACTCCCTTGCAGAAATGGCTAAGGAAAGCAGTTAACATCGGCAGTCCGGCACCTCAGCTCGAAGACGCCAGGTCTGGGCTGTTGGCGGATATGCTCGTGGTGAAGCCTTACGAGGCCCCCA
Organism: Hordeum marinum; assembly: GCA_022496015.1. Taxonomy (NCBI): domain Eukaryota; kingdom Viridiplantae; phylum Streptophyta; class Magnoliopsida; order Poales; family Poaceae; genus Hordeum; species Hordeum marinum. The sequence continues at coordinate 558,204,691 of CM039673.1, read as the reverse complement.
CGAAGAAGGAGGAGAAGAAGAAGAAGCCAAGCTGGAGTGGCCTTCGCATCAGGACCAGTCAGAGACTAAGTCCAGGGAGACTCATGCCTCCTCGAATCAATACGAGCATGAGGAGGAAGAGGAAGAGGAGGAGTAGGAGGAGGAAGAGGAGGATGAAGGCGAGGGGGAAGGCGATTTCCCCCCTCAAAATAAAGAGGGCAGCGTCATCGGACGCCCCGGAGAAGGTACCCCCTCCTGCCTAGAAGAGGACGGGTCGGGCATAGGTGATCCCGTCCGACGACAGCTCGGACTCACATAATGAGTCCGATGATCTCGAGGTGGCTCCACAAAGGAACCTCAGGGTCAAGCCCCCGGCCCGAAGGTTAGGATCCGAAGACCCCTTGTTCGTCCTTTAATAGGTTTAGAGTTTATTAACATGCAGGTGCTTATTGATTTAGCAGCCCCCCGTGCGTCCTTCCCCCCGATCAGATATCGGACAGGGAGACCCCGCCCGCCGAACTAGCGGAGAGCGGGAATGCCTCGCATCTTGCCACTCCAGGCGCCGCGAAGGATACCATGTAGGTGTCATCCCAACATGCTCCTATGGAGCTGGGCACCGACGGTGGGGGATACAACATAATGGCCGAGGCTAACACCTCGGTCACTGAAGACCGGGGGGAGGTACCCCGCCCGGACACTGAGGTGGCCGGACGAGCGGCTGTTCAGTCCCCTCTGAGGGCATCTTCGGAGCGCACCATGCTGCCGGAGGTACTGGTTCAAACCCCGGTCGTTGATCGGGTTATCCGACCACCTTCAGCGCCACCGACCAATGGGTGGCCGATCATGGAGGAGGCTCTATCTAGCACCTCCATCTCCGAGGAGCACCACACCCTTTGGGGTGCGGTATTACAAAGCATTCAGTCTGTCGACAACGGACTAAAGGAGGCCTTCAAAGGTCTCCTAACGGGTTTTCAAGTAAGTCACATGAAACTCTTATTTGCCAATTTTTTACTTATTTTTATTATAATGTACATGGCAGCCCCCGAGCCCTAGGTGAGTTTGAAAAAACTTACCTAGGGTCAATCATGTATCCGATTCCGGACTAGATACAAATTATGTGTCCGGAGCGTTAGAGTAGCCCCTAATAAGGTCGAACATATGACCGGATTGAATATAGTTCGATAGTATAGAACCCATGTAACATGTCAACTGCATGTGTATTGCAGGATTCGTCATTGGCGACGGCCATAAATGGCGCCGAATTGGACGAACTGAATCGAAAGCTTAAATGCTCCGAGGATGAAGTTGATGCCCTCAATAGAAGATTCGACGAGGCACAAGGTAGGTCAAAACCAAATCCGAATACCTTTGCCCTAACATTGTCCATGCAGTTTTTCATAATGTTTTAATGTTTAAACATCTTCGGCGAAAGAGGTGGAGAGCCTTAAGGCCGAGTTCCAACAAGCAAAAGACCACGCGACCGTCGAGAGGGCGGCTGCCAAAGAAGCGGCGACCGCCCTCTCCGCTCTGCGAGCCACCAGCCAGAAGCACGAGGCTCATGTGGCGGAGGTCCAGCAGGAGCTCAAGGAAGCTAGCCGGAAGTGTGACGCCTTGAGCAGAAGGGCAAGGAGAGTGCAACCGAACTGTCCACCCTGAAGAACGATCTTCAAAAGGAGCGTGTGGACAGGCGGTTCTATGAGGAGCAGGTTCGCCAAGCAAAGGACATAATGGATGGTAAGCCGTACTTACTATAGTGCGTCTTCAGGGATAGCAAATTCAAATTGCTTACCCAGGAGTGGCGTTCTACAGGCGTCTCCTCCGATCTCCAGAAGAGCGTGGCGTACGCCAATCGACTGTTCGCCTCGAGGGAAGAAGGAGACGAAACTCGATTGTTATGTGCCCAATTCGGAGCCCCCGAGCGCTCGCCTCTTCTTGTGGGAAAGCTAAAACAACTGATGGAGCTGCACGAGATGGTGGAGCCGACCATGAAGGACCTCTGCATCTGCCTATGGACCGACAAGCCGCTACCAGTCAGCTACTTTGGCCTGGTGCAGAAGTTAGTTGCCACTTCACCCCGCTTCGACACCGTGAAGCGCTCGTCCTTCGTTGAGGGAGTCTGGATGGCCCATGCCAAGGCCAAGGTGCACTGGCCGGGGATGGATCCGATGATGGTAGCCATTACCCCGCTGCCTCCTGGGAAGGAACATACACGTCCCGAGCTATACTTCGCCGGAGTAATGGAAGTTGCTCAGGAGATAGCTTCTCAGTGTTCGGGCCATAATGTATTCAAATGAATTGTAATGCGTCCACAGACTTTTCAAAGTTGTTAATGTTATAAGTTATTTATTCAGCTTTGATGTTTTTGCATTCCTTAATAACTCCCGTGTGACCATTTAAAACTGAAAGATGCGAGTCGTCGGCTTCAGCCTCCATGTAGACACTACATGGGGTGTCTCTACCAATGCACAATATTTCTTAGCCAAGTGATCGGAACCCGAAAGTGGTAGAGTACGGAAGACTAGCCAATCAGACTATAGTGCCTTATTTCTTTCACTTAGCCGTAAGGGCGTGAAAAGGACTGCGGGGGGCTAAGGACTAGCCCCCAGAGTGTTGTGATGTTCGGATGAACCACGGCTAAGGCCAGCATCACATGGTTCGCATGGATAGCAAACCCTTCGCACAAGGCGGAATGTCCTTTGACGAGGATTTAAGTATAATACTTAAGGCTTGGATTGACAGACCGGCTCTCGCATACTATGACAGTCAGTTTTCGGCTTTCTCCCTTGAGGTGCTTGACCAGACTAACCAGAAACACAATCGCAGTGGTTCTCCCTTTGCCCTTTGAGCGAAACGAGTGGAACGTAAAGGGGCACGCATAGGATCCGGGCAACCCAGCTATTGATCCAAGACATAGTTCGGAACCGATGCATATAAAGTGAACTCCAAGACGTCGAACACATAATAAAACATAAGTAAGACGATTTGTTTGGAAGCTCGATCCCCCAGAATATTAGTTGGTTGCGTCGTAACATATTGAACTATGTTTCGAGAAGAGGGAGAAAAGGAAAATATGTGCCAAAAAGGACAACCAGACAAACATGTAAAATGATGCTATATATTTTTTGTTTTCTTCATAACTCTTATTACTCGGAGTGCCAAAGCAACTGCTTACACGTATGTGAAAAAAAGAGAATACATGAGTGGTTGTACCAGGGGTCTTCGATTGGTGGCCTTACGTCATCGATGTGCCCTGTTGCTAGTTTACTCCTGATATTTAGTAGTTCGGAGAACGGATCTTGCAAACAAGGTCTTGAAAAGTCGCCGAATTGTGAATAGGATTTACGCCCTTGCTAGGCCCTTCAATGGTCCCTACATTGTGTCCGAAGATGCATTGAATGGTAGTAGTCCGCTCCAGCCGGACTCCTACCTTTGTTTCCTCACCGCTGCCCATGGGATTTTAAGCACAAAGTTGTGCCTTCTTGGCACGTACTTCGCTGGTCCTAGGGGCATGCAATGGGGTTAGAGTCCCTATTTAAGGGGAGAGGAAGTCTCTAAGAGTTTGTCCTGAAGCCGAGCTCGCTTCCCAACCTTGCATGCCTTTACGACACATACCAGAACTTGCCCATCATCTTTTTAATTAAATTCAGCCGCCAGGGCCAACGCATGTTCCTCAATTCGTAAAGATCGCTCTGTATTGCCGTTAACAGTGATGACCCCTTTGGGGCCAGGCATCTTGAGCTTGAGGTATGCGTAATGTGGGACGGTGTTGAAACGAGCGAACACTGTCCGGCCGAGCAGGGCATGATAGCCGTTGCGGAAGGGCACAATGTTGAAGATCAAATCTTCACTGTGAAAGTTTCGGGCAAGCCGAACACAACTTCCAGGGTAACGGAGCCCGTGCTTCAGGCATCGACACCTGGAATCACCCCATTAAAGGTAGTGTTACTGGGTTTAATTCGTGACGTGTCTATGCCCAACTTTTTCACCGTGTCTGAATAAATCAGGTTAAGGCTACTTCCTCCATCCATTAGGACTTTTGTGAGGTGATACCCATCGATAATGGGGTCGAGGACAAGTGTGGCCGAACCCCCATGAGGGTTATTGGTCGGGTGATCATGCCAATCAAAGGTGATCATATATGCCGACCATGGGTTGTACTTCGGGGCCACGGGCTCTACAACATAGACTTCTCGAAGGGTGCGCTTCCTCTCCTTTTTGGGTATATGTGTGGCATATATCATGTTTACCGTCTTGACTTCCGGAGGAAATTTCTTTTGATTGCCACCAATCGGACCCCGAGACTCATCCTCATCCTCTCTGTGAGGGCTCTTGCTTTGATCCTCGGGTGGGAGTTTGCTGACGTGTTTAAACACCCAACAATTGCGGTGTGTGTGGTTGGCGGGCTTCTCTTGGGTCCCATGGATTTGGCAAGGCCTATCCATGATTTTCTCTAGTGGAGTGGTTCCATCACGATTGCCTTTAGGAAGCTTCTTCCGCTGCCCAGGATGGGAATTGTGGAATCCGGCATTGACGGTCATATAGTCGACATCACTGTTATTGTGCCGACGCTTGTTCTTGTTGCGCTTGGGCTTCCCGTTGCCATCCCCAACCTCAGAGGTTATGGGCGCTTCAGAGTTGTGGTTGCATCTTGCTAGCCAATTGTCTTCACCCGCGCAAAAGCAGGTCATCAGGGAAGTTAGGGCGGACATGGTCCGAGGTTTATCCTGGCTGAGCTAGCGAGCCAGCCATTTGTCCTGAATATTATGCCTAAAAGAGGCTATTGCCCCGGCATCCGTACAGTCGACAATCTGGTTCTTCTTGATCAAGAACTGATTCTAGAATTGTCGTGTAGACTCTCCCGGTTTTTGTACAATGTTACTTAGGTCGGAGGAGTCCAGCGACCTAACATAGGTTCCCTGGAGGTTAGAGCGGAATGCATCCTCCAGGTCTCCCCAGCATCCGATGAAGTTTTCAGGGAGGATATTCAGCCAATGCCGTGCTGACCCCTTGAGTTTAAGGGGGAGGTATTTAATGGCGTGGAGATCATCTCCTCGAGCCATGTGGATGTGGAGGAGGAAGTCCTTGATACGGTTGGGTTAGTTGTCCCATCGTACTGTTCGATATTCACGGGTTAAAACCCTTCCAAGAACTGATGCCGCATCACCTCATCTGTGAAACATAGCGGGTAGGCGGCGCCTCGAACCCGAGCTATGTCTCGCCTGTGATCGGTGTCTGTTCTAGCTTGGTTACGTTCCCGGTCTTTGTTATCTCTTCGGACGAGCCATGGTCTATACCCATCTCGTCTATCGAGTGAGTATCGCCTGGATCCGTAAATGGATCTTGTACGGCCTGCTTTGTGATCTAAGTCATCACACAGGTCAAACCTGCCATTGGGGTCTAGTGGCTCCTTTGCCCATCTTCGGGGTATTGCCGGCATGTAACCAATGTCGTTAGTCGTCCGATCATGCCCGCGAGGAGGGCGGTCTGGCTTGTCGTATGGAGTATGTTTCGGAGACGGAGTATCGGTGAGCTCGTCGTCAAATTGTGGTAGCAGCCTTCTTCGCGGATAGCTCTTGGGATGGTTCGACAGACCAGTACCATGTCCCTCCTCAGCTTAGAGGACTCTTGTCCATCGATCATTGAGGTCATACTGTTCGGCTTTAAGCTGCCATTCCTTAGCTTTCAGGCTTCCTGCTGTCCCTATGAGCTGCTATCTAAACAATTCCCGATCTTCATGGTTATCAGGGATGTCCAAGTCATCGGCTGCCGGGATATCCTCCTCGTCGACAGGAGGGAGGTAGTTATCGTCCTCGGATCCATTGGTGTCGTCGGGGTTGGTCTGGTCCTCAGGCCTTTCCTGGCCCTCTAACGGATGTTTGGGGATATCAGGGTCGCCGCGGTCCTCGAGGGTAAATCTGTCCCCAATGCCAATAATTGCTTTCCTTCCCTTTTTGCCTTTGGACCGCTTATGCAGTTTCGGCGCCTTGATGGTGCGTCGCTCGACTTATCGCCATCATTATTAGGTGTTTTGTCGCCATTAGGAGTATCCACCATGTAGACATTGTATGTTGAAGTGGCGGCCCATCACCCGGTATTAACAGCGGTGGGGGCACAATCCTCTTCATTCATGTATTCTGCCTCATCGGAGGCATAGTCCAGCATGTCGGTTAAATCTTCGACTGTGGTTATCAAGTGGGTGGTGGGTGTGTCGAAAAATTCGTCTCGACCCGTACTGTAGCTGATCTGAGAGTAGATCGGGGCTGAATCGTTGGAAATTTTCATCAACGAAATCCGATCTAGCGCTTCGTCGAACGCCGAGGGCTCGACCGGATGATAGTGTTCGGAACCTCCGGAGTTGACCTCCGATGCGTCCGAACAAGAAGGATGTTCGGCAAGAACGAGTGTCAGGACTTCCAGAACTATGGCCGGATCCGGACCAGGAGTGGGTACACCACCGTGGTTGACCCTGATGGTGGCACCGGAGAAGGAACTCGAGGTTAAAGCCTCGGAGTCTTCGGCCATGGCAAGCGAAGTCGCAAGCCCGGTTAATGAAACTCGCCCCAAGAATCCATGGAGAACTCTAGGTTTCCGAGTCGGACCTCCTGATCGGGGGAGAAACTCTCGACACGTCCTAGATGGCCGGTTGGGTCGGCGTGCAGCACAACACTGCTGAAGGCAAAGATTTGTCTGGGGACAAAAGTGTCCATGTTGCAAATCTCTTCGTTGATGACAAGGCGAAACATCGATCCCTTGAGTGCTCACTGAGGAACTCTCAATGAAAGCACCAATGTCTATGTCAAAACCGGCGGATCTCGGTTAGGGGGTCCTGAACTGCGAGACTAGAATCGATGGTAACAAGAGACGAAGGGGACACACATTTACCCAGGTTCAGGCCCTCCTATGGAGGTAATACCCTACGTCCTGCTTGGTTGTATTGATGGTATGGGGGGTTACAGAGTTGATCTACCTCGAGATCGAATAGCTAACCCTAGATGAGTTGTTCTATGCCTATAACCTAAAACCCTCCGGCTTATATAGACGCCAAGGGTACCTAGGGTTTACACATGGTCGGTTACACGCCGAAGAGGTAAACATGCCTATTTGCTACATCTAACATGGAGCACAACCGTACTTCCCAAAGCTTCCATCTTGGAGATTAGGTCTTCAATGAATCCCGCGTTCAGTAAGTGGCCCATATAGTCCGGCCCATAGAGATAGGTCGGCCTCCCGAGGACCCCTTAATCCAGGACTCCCTCAGCATGGTCGGCATGTCTCAACCGATTCGAAATTGAATGAGTACAAAGATCCATCAGTATGGAGCTTCTTCATGCGCTTTACACCAATTTGACATTTAGCGGTAGTGCCACAAGTATGTGTTACTATCATTATTAACTTCGTATCTTCTGGTATCAATATTATGGACATGTCTATCACTATGATCAAGATTCAATAAACCATTCTCATTGGGTGCTTGACCATTGAAGGTATTATTCATGTAAACAAAATAACCATTATTCTCCAACTTAAATGAATAATCATATTGCAATAAACATGATCTAATCACGTTCATGCTCAACGTAAACACCAAATAACATTTATTTAGGTTCATCACTAATCCAGAAGGTAGAGAGAGCGTGCGATGGTGATCACATCAACCTTGGAAACTCTTCCAACACTCATCATCACCTCACCCTTAGGTAGCCTCCGTTTATTCCATAGCTTTTATTTCGAGTTACTAACATTTAGCAACGGAACCGGTATCCAATACCTAGGTGCTACTAGGAGTACTAGCAAGGTACGCATCAATAACAGGTATATCAAATATACTAATGTCGATGTTGCCAGCCTTCTTATCTACCAAGTATCTAGGGTTGTTCTGCTTTAGCAACCGTTCTCCTCATAATAGAAACACTTATTCTTGGGTTTGGGTTTAACCTTGTGTTTCTTCATTGGAGCAACAACTGACTTGCCATCCATGAAGTTTCCGTCGTAGCCCCTTCCCTTCTCAAAACTAGTGGTTTCACTAACCATTAACACTTGATGCTCCTTCTTGATTTCTACCTTCGCGGTGTCAAACATTGCAAATAGCTCAGGGATCATTATTTCCATCCCTGGAATTTTATAGTTCATCATGAAGCTCTAGTAGCTTAGTGAGAGTGACTTGGAGAACTATATCAATTAGTATCTTATCTGGAAGATCAACTCCCACTCGATTCAAGCGATTGTATTACCTAGACAATCTGAGCACATGCTCACTGATTGAGCTACTCTCCTTCATCTTGCATGCAAAGAATCTTGTTGGAGGTCTCATACCTCTCAACACGGGCACGAGCCTGAGATCCCAATTTCAGCTCTTAGAACATCTCATATGTTCCGTGACGTTCAAAATGTTTTGGAGCCTCAGTTCTAAGCCGTAATGCATGTCACACTGAACTGTCAAGTAGTCATCAGAACATGCCTATCAAATGTTCACAACATCTACAGACGACGCTTGAGGGGGTGGCGCACCGAGCAATGCATTAAAGACATAAGCCTTCTGTGCAGCAATGAGGACAATCCTCAGATCACGGATCCAATCCGCATTATTGCTACCATCATCTTTCAACTCTATTTCTCTAGGAACATATAAAAAATTCAAGGGAGCTACAATGCGAGCTAGTAATCTACAACATAATTTGCAAAGACATTTGGACTATGTTCATGATAGTGAGTTTAATAAATAATATTACTTAAAAACTCCTACTCAAATTGACATCCCTCTAGTCATTTGAGTGTCACACACTAGTAGAAAACATGGCATTGGTTCGGGCCGGGCCAGCACATTAGTCCCGGTTCAGTCACGAACCAGGACCAATGGGGCCAACGGTCCCGGTTCATGAGGCCAGGGGGCTCGGCGGGCCACGTGGGGCATTGGTCCCGGTTCGTCTGGAACCTTTGGTCCCGGTTCCAGACACGAACCGGGACCAACATGCCTTGCTCCTGGCGCACAACCATTGGTCCCGGTTCGTGGCTGGATCCGACACCAAAGGGGGTCCTTTAGTCCCGATTCCAGCCACGAACCGGGACCAATGAAATGCTTATATATACCCCCTCGCCAGTGAGCAGAGCACTCCACACTGCTCTGTTTTTTTGGCCGGCGAGGGGAGAGCTTTGTGGTGCTCTAGCTCACCTCTTATGCACATGAGGTGTTTGATGAAATGCCTAAGCCAAAACTAAGCTTTCTCCTCTCTAAGCTCCTTGTCCAAACTCCATTTTCGTCAAGATTTGTCTAGGTTTGGCACTCCGTCCTGTCCCGTCCCCGTCCTGAAACCGCCGTCGATCGCCCGCACGTGGTGAGCCTCTTGATCTTATCTTCTTGCTAAAAGAAAATATACTTACTCGTATGATTTTCTTACTTTTATTATTTTTCACTTATCTATTCATGATATGTTGTAATGGTTTTTAATACACTTTATTATATAACGCATGCAGATGAACCGGCAATGGATGTACAGTGACCGATGCACCTCCGAGTATATTAAGGGCCTGCATAATTTTCTCGAAGCGGCTGAGGCAAACAAGCAGAATGGTTTTATGCCTTGTCCATGTACTATCTGTGAGAATACGATGTATTTCTCCAACTCTAAAACTCTTCTCTTCCACCTGCTTCAGAAGGGTTTTATGCCACACTATAATGTTTGGACCAAGCATGGAGAAAGAGGGGTTATGATGGAAGACAACGAAGAAGAAGAGAATGATGACAACTACCCTCCCCCTGAATATAGTGATACTGCAATGGGGGAAGCTGAAGATCAAGAGGAACCAGACGATGTGCCCGATGATGATCTTCGCCGGGTCATTGTTGATGCACAGAGAGAATGCGAAAGTGAAAGGGATTGTCCATTTTGTACACGAAGTGCATCCATTTTTTGCCGTTAACCTCTCAACTTTTTAGCACATGCTATGTGGGTGAAATGATGACACCATGCCAACTTTCAACCTTTTCAGAATTCATTTGAAGTGCTTTTCAATTTCAGGGTCATTTAGCTCAAACAAATCAGTAAGTGCATGAAAAATACCAAATGAAGTTAGAACGGGTTGAAAATTGATGTTGTGGCTTTGAATGGTGCATTTTGAACACACAAAAAGTATGGAGTTCAAATGAGTTAAAAAACGAAATCCGTTTGTAACAAATGACTTCTTGTCCGAAACCCTGATACTTCGAAAGAGATTGTCCATTTTGTACACGAAGTGCATCCATTTTTTGCCGTAACCTTCTCAACTTTTTAGCACATGCTATGTGGGTGAAATGATGATACCATGCCAACTTTCAATATTTTCAGAGTTAATTTGAAGTGCTTTTCAATTTCAGGGTTATTTAGCTCAAAAAAATCAGTAAGTGCATGAAAAATACTAATTGGAGTCAGAAAGGGTTGAAAATTGATGATGTGTCTTTGAATGGTGCACTTTGAACACAAAAAAAGTATGGAGTTCAAATAAGTTCAAAAAATGAAATCCATTTGTAACAGATGAGTTTTCGTCCGAAACAGTGATACTTTGAAAGAGATTGTCCATTTTGTACAGGAAGTGCATCCAGTTTTTGCCGTAACCCACTCAACTTTTTAGCACATGCTATGTGGGTGAAATGATGATACCGTGCCAACTTTCAACCTTTTTAGAGTTGTTTGAAGTGCCTTTTAATTTCTTTCAAAATATCGTGGGAGTGGAGTTCAAAAAAGAATCAGCTAAAAAGCGTTTATAAACCTCTAGTATTTTTGAAACAATAATTATATAAAAATTATGCAACTAAAATTGTCAAAGTATTTTTTGTTTAAAACATTAATAGCAAAAAGAATATAATGATAAAACACACTGGAAATAAATAAAGCAAAAAATAAATAAAGCAAGAAACAAAACAAAATAATGGAAATTATGCAACTAAGATTATCATAGTATTTATTTGTTAAAAAGAATGAACTAAAATAACAGAATAAACATACTGGAAAAAATTAAAAAAATAAATAAAGCAAAAAACAAAACAAAAATACTGGAAACAAAACAAAACTAAACTCCCACCACGCCGCTGTGCAAGGCCATTGGTCCCGGTTGGTGGAACCAACCGGGACCAATACCAACCTTTAATCCCGGTTGGTGGCACCAAGCGGGACCAATGCCCATCTTTAGTCCTCGTTGGTGCCACCAACCGGGACCAAAGGTCTCTGCTTCCCGCTTTTTGGGCTGCCGAAGAGAGACCTTTGGTCCCGGTTGGTGGAACCAACCGGGACTAAAGATGGGCATTGGTCCCGGTTGGTGCCACCAACCGGGACCAATGCTTCTTGTATATAAGAAAACCCTTGGAAAATTTCAGTTTTCATCTACCAGTTTCCTCGAGCTGTTGTCCTCGTCCCTGTCGCCTCCCCGAGCCGCCGTCCTCGTCGCCGGCCCCGTTGCCTCCCCAAGCCGCCGTCCTCATCACCTCCCCGTCGCCGGCCCCGTCCTCGTCGCCTCCCCGTCGTTGGCCCCGTCACCTCCCCGAGACGCCGGGCCCGTCGCTTCCGTCCTCGTCCCCGCCGCCTTCCCATCGCCGCCGTCCTCGTTGCCTCCCCGTCGCTGCCCTCCCTGTTGCCTCCCCGTCGCTACCGTCCGCGTTGCCTCCCCGTTGCCGCCGTCCCCATCGCCTCCCCGTCGCCCCCTGTCGCCGTCGCCTTGTCCCCGCCGCCGCCGTCCCCGTCGCCTCCCCGTCGCCTCCCCCCAGTGAGCCCCCTGCTCCCCGTGTGTATGTGTGTATATGTTCATGTATATGTGTGTACATGTTCATGTATATGTGTGTATATGTTTGTATATGTATATGTGTGTATATGTTTTTTCATGTATATGTATATATGTTCATGTATATGTGTCATGTGTGTATATGTTCATGTATATATATGTTCATGTATATGATTTTTTCATGTATATGTATATATGTTCATGTATATGTTCATGTAAAAAGTCTTCATTGTTTTTCATATGTACGAAAATGTAGAGTGAAAACGAAAACAAACATATATGAAAAAACAAAGTAAAAAATGAAGAAGGAAAAGAAAACCGCCCGGCCCGGCCACCACCGCATTTTCATAAAGTTTTTCCACCGAGTCTAGGTCGCACCGAGCACCCGCGACAAAGCAAGTCTTTTTTTGAAGGTAGTTTTTTTGTTAAATGAAAATGTTGGCATCGGTTCTATCATCACGTTGGCATCAGCTCTATCTATCAACAAGGCCACGGGAGCACCCTGACCCCCTATCATCACGTTGGCCTTGGCTCCCCGAGAGCTTTCCAACAGATCCAGAATGTATGCCGTTGTTGATATACCCCCTCCCCAATAACTTCGACATCAGAGGGGACGTCAGACATGCATGAGAGAGAGGCGGTCCGCTCACCCGACCAACTATCGAGGCCACCCAAACCCTAGAAGAAAGAGCGTCATTGTCGATCTACCCCCTCCCCGATAACTTTGACCTGAGGGGGGACGTCGGACATGCATGAGTGAGAGAGGCGGTCCGCTCGCCTGACCAACTATCGAGGCCATCCAAACCCTAGAATAAAGAGCTTCGTTGTCGATCTACCCCCTCCCCGATAACTTCGACATGAGAGGGGACATCGGACATGCATGAGAGAGAGGCGGTCCGCTCACTCGACCAACTATCGAGGACACCCAAACCCTAGAAGAAAGAGCGTCGTTGTCGATCTACCCCGTCCCTACCCGATAAACTCTCGAGGCCACCCAAACCGGGACTGAAAAAGCATTGTCGAGGCCACCCCAAACCTAGAAGTGTTGTCGAGTCCACCCCAAACCCTAGAAGCGTTGTCGAGGCCACCCAAATCTACCAAGTTAAATGAAGAAAACTTCGGTAACATAGATTTATCAAGAATGCCCCCATTATGGATGTGCACAAGTTGATCCAATTTTTTATTATCTCATATATATATATATTATTCTATATGTCACGTTGTCTGTCAAAGTATTGAAGGAATCCATGGCTTCATCATTAGCCGGAAGTAACATGCATATGATGCTACGAAGCTCTTCAAAGTTGTTTTGAAACGAAGTCCCGGATAGAATAATTCGCTTTATGGTATGAATTTCAGCAAAGGCCTTACAAATAGCGATATTCAGAAGGCTCTTGCTGAACTTCGTACCAAAAAGCTAATTAATTATCCTATCCGGGACTCCGTTACAAAACAATTTTGAGAACTTCGTACCATTATGCGCCTGTTACTTCCGGCTAATGATGAAGCCTTGGTTTTCTTGAATCCTTTAACACTAGACAACGTGACATATAGAAGGGTAGATGAGATCAGGAAAAATATGGACCATTTTCTGCACATTCAGAATGGCGTCGTTAATTAAATCCCTTAAAGGTTAACAGAATCCCTTGTTTGACATTCATGAGAGAGGCGGTCTGGACGTCGAACATTCATGAGGCGGTCCGGACGTCGGACAGTCATGTTTGTATATTAATTGCCATGTTGTAATATTTGTAGGAACTATGGATCCAAGAGACGAAGAACAAGAACATTTGTTGGGGGACATAATCCACGGCGGACGTGATATCTTGTCGTTTCTCAACGACACCGATGGTCTGGAAGGAGAGGATTATGATGGCTCCGGTGATCGAACAATGGAGGAGGAAGGACATGATCATGATGGATCCGGTGACCGAATGCCGGAGGAAGAAGGAGACCATGATGACGGCTCTGGTGACCGATTGGAGGAGGGAGCTGTTGCAAAGTGCAGCAAGGTATATATATTAATTAAGCCTGTACTGACTAGCTAATTGATGCATTAATTGTTTTGGTATGTACATATATTAATTAACTCTTCTTTCTTCTTTTATAGCCCTCCGGATAGAGCCAAACTTCGGTAACGAGATGAGGCCTGAAGAAGAGGTTGCGCAAGGATGAAAAGTTCACGATCATAACACTCGTGAACGATGGCCATCCGATTGAACCCAAGTAGACCAAGAACGCATTTTCTGCTCAGTGCGGAGCTACTGTTACGGACAACATCCCGATCAGCATCAAGCAATGGTATAAGCCTAAGGATGGCGCCCCTAATGGTGATTATGTCACCGATAGACAGAAGGATGATCTTTGGACCGCGCTGAAGGCAAATTTCACCCTACCGCCAAAGGAGGATCCAAATAAGCCAGTTATAGAGCCACTGGTCAAGGCGTGTGCCCTTAAGAAGATGGCAGATCTATTCAGGAGGTGGAAGAATGAGTTGAAATCAAAGTTTGTCGACAAAGGGAAGACTCTAGAATTCATCGGCCGATTTGAGAAGATAAGAGATTACTAGCCCGCATTTGTGGACTACAAGACATCAGAAAAGAGTAAGAAAATGTCAGAGACAAACAAGGTCAATGCTGCAAAGAAGTAGTATCACCATCACATGGGGTCAGGTGGCTACCTCAAAGCCCGACCGTTGTGGGACAAAGCTGAGAATGACCTGATTGCTAAAGGGGTCATACCACAGACATCGAACTGGCCAGACCGTTCAAGGACTTGGTTCTTCGGGGTTGGGGGAACTTTGGACCCTAAAACAGGGAAGTGCCATTGGACGGACGAGCAACTTGCAATACCCATGAACACGCTTTAGAAGTATATCACCGCAGCGCAGCAAGGGACGTTCATTCCCGACAGAGAGAAGGACGAGCTGACTGAGGCCCTAGGGAATGCCGAGCACCCCGCACGAACACGAGGCACACCAGGCTCCGTTCCATGGAAGGTTGGGTTTCCCGATGCAGACAGTTATAGAAGCCGGGAGAGAAACAGGAAAGCGGACCTGAGCGAAATTCAGAAGCTCAATGCAAGCTAGAGGAAGCTGAGAGTCAGCGAGCTGCCGGCCAACCATCTCAGCAGCACGAAGCTACCCTGGAAGCTACCCCGCCATCTCAGCAAAGAAGCAGCGTTGCTTCCACGGAGCCCATTCAGCCTGACTTCACGTCTCCTAGCTACCCCGTGGATACTATCATGGAGGCCCAACATTGCGAGCTTATGACGAAATGTCGGAACCTCACTTTCGAGGCGGCTGTCGGCTCTATTGCACCTCCTCAACCCAACGGAACTTTTCACTGCCGGTCCGATTCCACCTGGCTATGCTGTTGTGATGGTGGATGAAGTAATGAAGGAATTTGAGGAGCTCGAGCTTGACCACTGTACATGTGAAGGAGAGAATAAGCTGGTTCGTGCCCTGAGGAGTACATGTCTATGGCAGAATGAGTACATCAAGCTTCCAAATTGGATGCCTCCGCCTCCTCCTCCTCCTCAGGCAAATCAGGGCACTCCGGTCCTCCTCCTCCTCCTCCTCCTCCGGCGAGTGATCAGGGCACACCACCTCCTTCTCTGGCTCCTCTGATGCGTGGGGGGTACTCCGCCTCCTCCTTTGCCTACTCCGGCACGTCGGAGAAGTACACCTCCTCCTCAGCCTCGTCGGCAACGACGGAAGATAGACGCCGCCGCTTCGGCTCCTCCGGCGCCTAGTAAGAAACGACGGAAGGGAGCCGCCGCCGCTCTGGCAGCTAGCAGTACAAGCATAGGCACGAGGAGATACAGATACGACCCATCTCTCAAGCCTCTGGAAAAGTTACCATATGAGAGAACCGAGTCTGAAAACGAGGAGATATGTCAGGCCGAAGTGAGGGCCCATTTTGCAAATAAAACTCCACCTCCAAAGGAGAAGATAGATCCGGTCAAAGCGATGCGCACTATCGATGCCCTGAAGCGACCACCACCGCCTCCGCCGGATTCCAACTTTGACCGCTGTATTAAAAAGACATATCAAGATGCGCGGCAGTCGGGAAGTACTTCCAATGATGCAAGGTTAGCAAAACGAAGAAGTGGGAAAAAAAATTCCCCAGCTCGGCGAACAGGCGAACCAATCGTGCCCCCGCTCAAGGTGTCAAGCAATATCATCGCTAATCATCCGGGGATGGTGCCCGGTACCAAACCTGGTGATTACCTGAGCGATAATGTACAGTTTAAGCCGTTGGAGGTGGACAAATTCTATTACCGGCACAGGCAGCCTCTTGTCAAACCTGATCCTCCTCCTCTAACAACGATGATGCGAAAATTCCATGAATGGTACATGAAAACCTGTCGCAAGTCTGGGAAGGATTCTTTGATACTGTCAGTTAAAGAGGAGCACGACCTCGTTGGAATGGAACTGTTGAATATTGAATTTGAGGAGATATTCCAGTTATACAATCAAAAGGCCCTCGACAAAACAATCGTGACTTGCTACTGTTTGTAAGTACTACTTCTGTAATTAAGTCTCTCTATGTATATAGCTTAGCTCTTTCATTGCATGTATATATAATTATCGTCACTACTATATTATGCAGATTGAAGATCGTCGAATGCAGAAAAGCACAAATCTATGACATTGGGTTCATTAACCCAAATGTCATATATGAGTATAATTTTCAAAAGTATCCCACACAAACCAAGGAGAACTTGCTGCAATGGTTGCTTAAAACTCAAAACAAAGGGACAATACTCTTTCCTTACAACTTCAAGTGAGTGTTACTATCTTGTGCATATTCGGTTTCCCTTATTACTCGAGGTTTATAGTAATGTAATTGATGAGTTATGCATGCATGCGCAGTTTCCACTTTATTCTGCTAGAGATTCAGCTTGGGGGGAGTAGTAACCGTCTTAGACTCGAAAGGAAAAGATCCCTAGGAATATGCGTACATGACTGAAATTCTCCAGAAGTAAGTTCAATCGATCATTATCGCATCATATCGGCAACTTTGTTCGTTTCCTGATATCAAGTAATTATTTTCTTTGTCTCGCAGGGTTTCGAAAGAGTTCACAACAATTGTGCCGGCACTGCTGGGGGAGCTGCGATTTACACACCCGAAAGTAAGTACTGCTAGCTAGTTCCGCGCATCTCCCATTGATTCTAGTTTCATCAATACCATTTATCATGCTTGATTGAACTCTATTTCTTATAAAGTGCTTGTGGCAGGAAACCGGGAATAATTTATGTGGATACTACGTTTGCGAGTTCATATACAACGCGACGACCCCTAAGCGGGGCTACTCTAAAAAACAATTTCAAGTGCGTAAGCAATAATATTCACAATTTTATTTTATTACCATATATATGTATTGACCCCCTTCTTCAAATTAAATGTGGCAGATGCAGGATGAACTCCTACCACATGATCGCATATGAGCAATTCAAGAAGAATTGGCGGGATTTTTTCTTGACCACGTCATAAATAAAGCCGGAGAATACCATCTGAAAGTTGACATTAGATGTTAGGGATTGTAAGAGATCTTATATTGTATATATGTAGCTAGTAGCGTAAGATATAAATACGAAAACTTGTTAT
This sequence comes from Hordeum marinum, assembly GCA_022496015.1. NCBI lineage: Eukaryota > Viridiplantae > Streptophyta > Magnoliopsida > Poales > Poaceae > Hordeum > Hordeum marinum. The sequence goes on along the minus strand of CM039673.1, from coordinate 558,187,352 downwards.
ACGACCAATCTCTCGGAGAAAGAGAGGTCGATCACTTCTATCTCTATATGTTCATGACGATCTTCTGTACTTAATGGTTCCTTCATTTCCTTACTAGCTAGCGTGTCGAGCTCTCTCTATAGTAGCTAACGTCGACCAAGCATGGAGAAAGAGAGGACACTTCTCTCTATCAATTAGCTAGCTAAAACAATATAAAACCCCTAAATTAACCGTCCAAAACCCCCTAACCCCCCTCCCTTTCAAACAAAAACCCATCAACTGCTAGATGCTGACGCATGGATGCCTTTTGGTCCCGGTTGGTGAGGTCCTCCTGCCTGGGCTCCCAGCACCGGCCACGTGGAGCCCCTTCTGTCCCGATTGGTAAGCGAACCGGGACTAAAGGTTTTGGGCTTTAGTCCCGACCCTTTAGTCCCAGTTCCAGATCCGGGACAAATGGGCCTTACGAACCGGGACAAATGGGCCTTTTTCCACTAGTGACATGATCCAAATCCACCAACTCTAGTCTGATCATCACGTGAGTTGAGGTGGTTTCAATGTTGAAGATCTTCATGTTGATCATATGTACTATATGACTCATGTTCGACCTTTCGTTCTCTTGTGTTCCGAGGCCATGTCTGTACATGCTAGGCTCGTCAAGTTTAACCCAAGCGTTCCACACGTGCAACACTGGCTTGCACCCATTGTATACAAACGTAGAGTCTATCACACCCGATCATCACGTGGTGTCTCAAAACGACAAACTTTCGTAACGGTGCTAACTCAGGGAGAAGACAATTTTACCTTGAAATTTAAGTGAGGGATCACCTTATAATGCTACCGTCGTCCTAAGCAAAATAATATGCATAAAAGGATTAACATCACATGCAAATCATAAGTGACATGATATGGCCATGAACCTGTGCTTTTGATCTCCATCTCCAAACCACCGACATGATCAACATCGTCACCGGCATGACACCATGATATCCACCATCTTGATCTCCATCAATGTGTCGCCATGAGGTTGTCGCGCCGAGTCTTGCTTCCACGACTATTGCTAACTCATAGCGATAAAGAAAAGCAAAGCGGCAAAAATAATTAAAGATAACCATATGGCTCCTACCGGTTGCCATACCCAACGACATACAAGTCATGATATTCTATACAATACATGATCATCTCATACATGACATATATCTCATCATGTAATTGGCCATATCACATCACAACATACCCTGCAAAAACAAGTTAGACGTCCTCTGATTGTTGTTGCATGTTTTACGTGGCTGCTATGGGTATCTAGCAAGAACAATTGTTACCAACGCAAAAACCACAACGATGATACAAAAATTTCTATTCAACCTTCTCAAGGACTGCCTTTGTCGAATCCGATCCAACTAGAGTAGAAGAGACAGACACCTGCCAGTCATCTTTGTGCAACAAAGTTACGCGTCAGTCAATGGATCCGGTCTCTCGTAAGCATATGAGTAAGGTTGGTCCGGGCTGCTTCATCCCACAATACCGCTGAACCAAAACATGACCAAGGGAGGAAGCAATCTAAGCATCAAATACCACAAACTCCTTTGTGGTCTACTCGAGATCTTATCTACACATACACCTCACTCATGATGCCATTGTTGGGGAAAGTTGCATGGGAAACAAAAATTTTCCTACACACATGCAAGATCTATGCATGGTGATGAGCATCTACGAGAGGGAGAGTGGATCTACATACCCTTGTAGATCGCTAAGCGGGAAGCGTTAAGAAACATAGTTCATGCAGTCGAACGCCTTCATGATCCTAATCGCCGAGCATCTCACGATCCCATCACGATCCGTCCTGCGATCAAATCACGAATCGTCTCGTGATCCTGACCATGGTCCTTCCGATCTCGCATCGAATGGACAACACTTTCGCGTTCTGCACATGTATAGCTCGATGAAGATCTCCGCCTTCTTGATCCAGGAAGAGGGGGCGGAGAGATAGATGAGTTCTCAGGCAGCGCGACGGCGCGGCGGCAGCGATGGTGGAACTATTCCAGCAAGGATTCGCCTAAGCACCACCGAAACTAGACTAAAGGAGAAAACGATCTAGAGGAAGTAGAGGGAGAACGTGACAATTAGGGTTCGCTCTCCCCTCTAAATGCTCTGGTATATATAGGAGGGAGGGAGGGGAGGAGGCAACCTCAAACCCTTAAGGTTTTGCTGAAATTGGAGGTGGAGGAGTCCTACTCCAATCCTACTAGGAGTAAGATTCCTCCTCTCCACTTGGAAACCCTTTCCACCTTTTCCACCTTTGGGTTTTCCCACCCCTAGCCGCATGGGCCTTAGTGGGGGGGGGGTTCTGACAGCCCAGTCTTGATCCATGCCCACTCAACAGACACCCTCAGAGATACCTATAGAGAATCTTTATCGTCACCCAGTTATGTTGTGATGTTTGATACACACAAGGTATTCCTCTGGTGTCAGTGAGTTGCATGATCTCATGGTCATAGGAACAGATACTTGACATGCAGAAAACTATAGAAATAAACTGATATGATCATATGCTATGTTTATAGTTTGGGTCTTGTCCATCACATCATTCTCCTAATTATTTGATCCCGTTATCAAATGACATATCATGTCTATGGCCAGGAAAGCTTGACCATGTTTGATCAACGAACTAGTTAACTAGAGGCATACTAGGGACACAGTGTTGTTTATGTACCCACACATGTATTTGAGCTTCCAATCAATATGATTATAGCATGGATAATAAACAATTATCACGAATAAGGAAATATAATAATAACCAATTTATTATTGCCTCTAGGGCATATTTCCAACAAATCAAAGCTGTCGGATTTCCTATACAGAGTTAAATTGTCATTCATCTCATTTCTCTGAACATCTGGTCCTTCGTGAGTCGTCGGACGTCCAACATTGTTCGAGCATCTGGTGTAATCCCACCAAAGACAAACCAACATATTTCTAGTACTAAATGAAAATCTGGTGTCATATGTCTAGAGGCATTATGTTAGATTTCGGATACTCACCGGATGTCCGACGCCTCCCGAGGCACCGAATATCCGACCAATACCAGACGTCTGACTGAACTTCCCTTGGCTTATTTTTAAACTACACTTATCCATCGGCATGCATCAGCCACTGGATGACTAGCGTTTGCACCGGACTTTCGGTGCTTGTTTTGTCACTGGATGTCCGGTACTACGCAGGTCTTCCAACACTTGCACAACTTTTCTTCTTCAATGGGCATAACTTTGCTTGCACTATGAATACCCCTCTACAAATCTGGTAGAGGGTTGATCACTCCACTCAAAATATACCAAGAACCCTAGAACTAACCCCTCTCTCTTTCTCGCACAAAATCTAAGATCTCAAAAGAATTTTAGTGATTTCTTGAGAGTTATTACAATCATGTGATATATCTACTCCCTCTCCTTCTTGTGACGAAAAGAATTTTGGATTTGATCAAGTCATGAGTGATACTCGTGATCTACGTTGAGTTTTCCGTGAAGAGGAACGGGTAATCGCAACACATAGTTGGTAAGTATTTTCCTCAGTTATGAAATAAAGGTTTATCGAACCAATAGGAATACCAATCCTCAACCGTCTTCAGCGGCTGCACACAAAACAACAAACAACTTGCACCCAACGTCGACAAGAGGGTTGTCAATCCCCTTGATCTCATTATTTGCAAACAAGTGAGTTGTGTAGATAATTGTGGATAATAGCAAAGTGAAAAATAAAATAAATGGTAATAAAAAACAAGGTAATGATAGCGTTTGTGAATATATAAGTGAATAGACTGGGGGGCCATAGAGTTCTCTAGTGGCATCTCTCATAAGCAAACCACCTATGGGTAAACTAATTACTGTTGGGCAATTGATAGCAAAGAGGATAGTTATGCGGTTTTCATTGCAATGATCATGTCTATGTAGGCATCACGTCCATAAAAAAATAGGCCGACTCGTGCCTGCACCTATTACTATTACTCCACCCATCTACCGCTATCCAGCATGCATATAGAGTATTCAGTAAAATAGAGTAATGCTTGGAGAACATTGACATGATGTTGACAAAGTAAACTCAATCAATATGAATAAACCCGGTCGTTTTACCCTTAGTAGCAGAAATACAAAGACACAACTTGTCCCCTTCTGTCACTGCCTCACTTGGATATAGAAACTCGCCAGGTTGAACCTACTACAATGCACCACTCCCACTGAAGAAATATCAATCTAGTTGGCCAAACTATCTCAATAGATCGGAGAGCATTACGAAGCTATGATGATCATGCAAATAAGAATCATAGTAATTAGATTTGACTCAAATACTTTTCATGAATAATCTGAACGTAGACTCACAATTCATTGGATCCCAACAAACACACCATACTAAGGGATTACATCGGATAGATCAAGGCAAATATGCGATGAACATTGTATTGAAGATCTAGAGAAAGTGAGAGAGATAGAGAGAGAGAGAGTGTAACAGCCCAAGTGCATCCCTTGCCATATTTGTAATGTTCCTCATGTGTGACCTCTCATTGCAACGACATTATGAGTTTGAGTTATTCTAGCCTTGTCATTTCATGCATCATGCATCATGGTCATCATATACATGCATAATATTTTCTTGCCTTGTTTGCCTTGTGGTGTGTGTTGTGAGTGCTTGTGTGGTGGAGTGAAGGCATGTGTTTCTTGTTTGAAGTGCTACTCTAATCCCTCTCATTTCAAAAACCCATCACCTCTTCCCTCTCATTCAATATTCCACATAATAATAATTTCCTGGCTGTTTTCTCTATTTAAAATTGTTGAACATCTTCCAAATATTCTACTAGGATTTATAAAATAATCCTCTACCATGGTTGGAGTTTTTCCCTTTTAAAATGTTTTGCAATAGTACCTAATTAATATAATTAGGTGAATTAATTTGCTTGCTCCAAAAAAGCCCAAACCATTTTTACCAAATTGCTAGCATTTTGGTGATCTGGAAAATATATTTCTTTTCCTTTTCAACTTCTCTCTCTGATCTATTTTGATTTTGTTCTCTTGGTTTGTTTTAAAGTACAAAGAGAGAGGAGCAGGGCCATCTGGGCTTTTCTCTCCCCGCGGCCAGCTAGCCTCCGAGTGGCCTTGGCCCGGCTCATAGGATGGCTACCTGCTCCGTCCCCTTCCTCCGTCAGGTTCAGAGACAGAGAGCATCGCCGTGCGTTCACGGACGTCGAGGAGCATCGTGTGGCCCCTCCTTTATAGCCTCGCATGTGCGTCCCTTCCCCTAGGGTTCCGTGTTTCCCTCCTTGCGGCCGCCAGCTCTCCTCCTCTCCATCTCCCTCCTCCTTGCTCCCTTCTTCCTTGTCAGATAAGTGCAGAGAAAGGAGTTCGTCAGAGAGCAAAGCCGCTTTTGTCGCCGTCGTCCTCATCTCCGGTGACCTCCTCCTCGTTGGCTGGGGTGCCGGGGAGCTCCGTGGTGCCTCCCGCCCCCGTTCCCGGCGCTAGGGCATGGAGAGAACCCTTGCATCGTGGGCTTCTTCCTCCGCTCCGACGCGAACCTGCAACCGCCCTGTATCTTATTCCCCGTCGCCGCGCTAAGCTCGTCTTCGCCCCCCTCTCGGTGAGCGCCGACCCCACGTCCTGTTCCAGGCCGTTTCTCGTAGGTCTTGCCGTTGTTGTGCTCGATCGCGGTCGCAACCGCCATGACCGAGCGAGCGCAAGCACGAGCTCGAGCCCCACCTTAACGCGTAGGTGTCTTCCCCCTCTAAGCGTGGGAATGGGCTCCCCTCCATGCTCCTAGCCCCTGCCAGTGCCCGTTGTAGCCGAGCGCCGTTGTCTCGCCATGATGCATTGCCGCCGTGTCTCTGTCATGTCGTGCTCAGTTTGTTCTTCAGTTTTGTCAGTTAACCAGCCGTGCTTGGATAAGAGGGATCCTTCGCCTCTCCTTAGGTCTTCAGTTTTGACTTATAAGTGCTTGTGCAGATTTTTCGATCTAGGTTTTGGGAGTTTTACAAATGCAAAGATAGGAGTATGATATATGATTTTGGGGTAGAATTTCCCAAGGAAGGCAATGGTTCTTTTTGTTTGGTCATTTGAGCAAGTTTTGCAAAATGTCATTTTGTTCCCATAAGCCATTTTTGTCATTTTTGTATGAATTAATTCATGCATGCTATGATATTTGTGTCAACATGTAAGTGGTAGAGTTTTGTGAGTATTATGCCCTGGTATTTTCTTTTGGCATAATAAGCTTGCATGTAAGTGGGTTTCTTGCTCCAAAGTAGCTAAGTAAATGTTGCTGTTTTCAACATGCTAAATATTTCGAAGTCTGAGATGCTGTAATTATTTTTATGCCATGTTTAGTGGTTGCTACCAAGTGTTTTGTTGTGTTTTAGCTCAAGCTCAGTGCTAGTGTTTTGTAGTTGTTAATTTTCATGCCATGAGGTGGTCTCTAGCATCATTGTTTTGTGCTATCAAATTGCTATCAGGTTATCTCAGATTCCAGAAAACTGTGATTTTCTCTAAGTCCCTAGAATGTGTTTCGTTATGCCATCTTGTGAGCTTCATGCTTACTGATCCTTGCTTCCTATCAAGTTTGTGTAGTTGGATGATTTGTTAAGCATGTTATGTAGTTTCTGTACATACTTTGTTTGTGGTTGGAAACCTCCTATAGCTCTAGATATTTGCTGTACAAGTTGCTATGTTGTTGTTTTGGACATGATGTTGTGTTGTGGCTTGTGGGAGCTATGCTCCATGGTTTTTCTTGAGCTTTGGCTCTATTGTTGCTAGTTTTTCATTTCCTATCCAGTGGCTACCTTTGAACACCAAGGAATAGCCCATGCCCTTCCTTGTCTGTGTTTTGTCTTCATAAATTGCCATGAGCATAGCGTGAGAACCGTTACTCCGTTTACTACGATCTACATATGAATTTGCATTGATTTTGCATGATGCATCCATATTTGTCATGTTCATGCATATTCATACAACTAAACATGTGGTTCTGTCCAGAATACTAATCAACCTAATAGTTGCATGAGAAACATGACTAGCTTAGGTTGCCATGTCAATGCACTAATATGGATCATGCATCATCTAGTTTGTGCACTACATCGTGCTTGGCTGTTTATTTGTTGTTGTTTCTCTTTAGTTATACGCGAGTGTAGCACCTGAGTACGAGGATCCAGGAGAGTACAACTACGAGGACCCAACTCTTTGTCCCTCTGAAGAACCAACAGGCAAGATGATCGTACCCGGATCCCGACACTATTTTTAATTTGCTAGATGTCTCGCTCTTATCGTTACACTTGCATTACCTACCACTTGAATGTCCAGCCTCCTACATTTCCATGATAGCCTCTAACCCCTCCACTACCTAGCAAACCTTGTTTGGCTAAGTTACCGCTGCTCAGCCCCTCTTATAGTGTTCTTAGATGTAGGTCAGGTTGTTTCCATGTGATAACATGGATATCGGGAGATATCACAATATTTACTGCTATTTAATTTAATGCACATATATATATCTTGGTAAGGTGGAAGGCTTGGCCTTTTGCTCGGTGTTTTGTTCCACTTTTACCGCCATAGTTACTTGTCACCGGTGTTATGTTCCATATTTTGCGCTCCTAACATGCTCGGGGTTGTTATGGGGACCCCCTTGATTATTTGTTTGAGATTAGCTGGCAAGACCCAACATTGGTACTATTTTCTTAACAACCTAATAAAAATGCATAGGGCTTAGCTACCCCATGGATAATTAATCAACAACCCGGGCCAGTACTCCTCATGAGTGTTGGTCCAATCCGGGCGATATCCGGCGCCCCTAGTCACCCGGGATTTTAGCCAACCCGAAGTCTTGCCCATCTGGTAGTGCCCTGAGAAAGAGATACGCATGGCTCCTATTGGGATCTTGCCTGCCGAGCGGTCTTGCCGAACTTGTTTTACCTTTCTTGAATTTGTTGCGTGAGGAACTTCGATCTTCTTCGGGCTATCTTGATGTGTCGATTTTCCTTTCGAATTTCCTAGGAAGATCACGAGATGTGTGGCCGCGGTTATTCTCGTGGAGTGTGGTTAATTTGTGATAGATTAGTTGGAGCACCCGTGTAGGGTTAAATCTTTTGGAAAGCCCTAGCCGCGGTTATGTGGAACTTGGATATTTTGTTTAACACCCGGTTATAGCCAACTTGATGTAAACTCAAAAAGAATACACCAACTGTGTGCGTAACCGTGATGGTCTCTGCTCGTGAACATGAACCAAGAGAGAACACGGCGGGGTTATGTTTGACGCAAGTAGGTGTTCAGGATCACTTAGTGATCATGGTAGTTCTCGACCATCTTTCGTAGACCACCATATTCACATTCATGTTCATTTAAGAAAGCCACCAAATACATGCTTAGTGCTTGCTACAACCTCAACACTTACCCTTTCCAAACCCAAAAGCTTACATAGTCTCGGTATAGGGGTTACATGATTGCTGACTCCCTGTGGCTCATAGATTACAACAATACAGGTGCATGTGTTGATGAGTATGTGCCAGAAGATGTGACTAAGCTCTAGTGGGAGTACGATGAATAGCGTGGCTGGATGTATGTCACACATCCGGATGAGTAGAGAGGACATGGTCGTGATCCTTGGGATAGCAAGGCAACTTTACATTACTTCTTTTCTTCATTTGATTTCGTCTATAGACGGACCCTGTCTTCTATATAATGCTTGAATAATTGTGTGAACTTGTAATTTAGCTTGTGGCGAGTGTAAGCCAATTCATATACTCATCTCTTCATACATGTATGCAATGTTTACTACACTTGTGAAACGACGAGATGCGCCTCTATCCCTGTCGAGGTTCCCGTGCCTAGATAAGGATAGGAGCGCATCTTGGGCATTACGAGTTGATATTTAGACCCATACGACCATAGGAGCCCTTTGCTTGATTGAACTTGGCCAAGTCGAGTCTAGTAAAAACTATTTTGAGTCTAGTTATATCGGAGGGTAGGTTTCTTTCACTCCTCTTCCATACTCTGGTGAGGTATTCGACTTAGGAATTTTGATTCTACTCCTCTTCTCGCCCAATTCTTTTTAGGATAACGCAAATATTTTGGAAACATGATAGCAATGTGACGGAGTTCTGTCTTGGTGCCTCCGTTCTGACTTGATTTCTTCCAAGGGGTTGAGATCTAGGGGTTTCTTGGCACAACGTTATCATTCAGTTTCCTTGGTATCTCAGGACGAAGGGTGTTCGAAATTGCTTCAATAATTATCGTGGCGAGATAAGGTCGAAGTCACCCAGTACTGGGGAGGCGTCCGGTGTACTGCCATGTTTGGTATCATTGTGTTTTCGAGGATCCGGGATAGATGGAGTTCTGAAGCCTCTGGTTAGTTGTTGATGGATGGATACTGTTGGAGTGTAGGGCTTGTTAGTTGTGTGAGATATTTTGCCTCCCTGTATCCCCAACACTCGATTGCATAACCAAAGATTTCAGAAGTTCTTAGGTGGGAATTCAAGTAGCTACCTAGGATCATCTTGTTCAGATGTATGAGTGTCTATACATTTGTTCTGAGCAACCTTAGCTCAATACTTTTGTGTTATTGCAAGTGGCTTCAAGATCTGTTGATGTTATTCCGAACCTGAAGTATTCGTTCATACAAAATTTTCAGTTCGAATGCATGTGATGAGATTCATTACAATTTCTTTCAACTCGTTGATTCAGCTTATTGCTTCATCCTTGTCAAATGGTGTGCTGATGTTCTTGTCCATCTCCAGGATGGCTCCACCAACTCGCGGGAATCCGGGTCGTGATGGGGAATAGTTTAACCCTCCACCACACCCTCCGCCTCCTCATCCAGAAGCTTGGCAAGCTGTGATGGCTGCGACCAACGCGAATACTCGGATGTTGCTATTGCAAGAGAGAGATCAGGGACAACAAGGTAATCAAGGGAATTTCTAGAATTAGCTTCAGTTCGTGACACTCAACCAGTTCCTTGCCAATCAGTCCATGTCTTTCACCTATTGTGAGCAGCCTTTTGATGTAGATGATTGGCTCCGCGACATGAGCAAGCATTGCGAATGCAGCAATGTCAGGCCAGATGACTATGTCAGGTTCGCGACGTTTTAGCTCAGGGGCCAGGCAGCAGATTGGTGGTAGCAATACAATGACTCCAGGGGTGATCGTTTTATCAGCTGGGATGATTTCTGCCGTGACTTCAGGGCCCATTACATTCCGACGAGCTTTATCGAGGAGATGCATGAGAAGTTCAAGCACCTGAAGCAGGGAAGCAAGTCTCTCTATCAGTACAACGTCGAGTTCCAGAATATGGCCCGCTATGCTACACAAGATGTTCTTGATGAGAAGTCCATGATTTATTAGTTCGGAGGTGGTATCAAGGATGAACTTCTTTCGGGTCTAATCTTGCAAGGGCCTCGTGAGTTTGATCACTTCTACAACATGTCCTTGAAGGTCGAGGCAACTTAGCTCAAGTTGGAGAACTCAAGGAAGCGTTCCAGGGAATCCTACTCTTCTTCGTCCAGCTCTCAGATGGTTCCTAAGCAGCAGATGTATTGGGTTCCTCCTCCTCCTCCGTTTTGTTCTCCTTAGTAGTAGACACAGCAAGGTGGTCGTGGTCCTTCCCACCCACCCAACCCAGGTTATCAGCAGAGGCCCCAGGCACCCAAGTCAGCTAATGTTCGTCTTCCAGGCAACTTCCGCCCGCTCTGAGAGGTACTTGTCACAAGTGTGGTCAGAAGGGTCACTACTCAAACAAGTGCACCAACCAGTGGCGTCTTCCGCCTCCTCCTCCAGTCAGACCTCCAGGCAATGCTATGGTAAGGCACAACCCCAAGTCAGCAAGAGTGAACTTGATCAATGCAGCTCAAGTAGAGGAGTCTCATGAAGTGATTATGGGTAATCTCCATGTCAATTCTGTTCCTGCTAAAGTTTTATTTGACACTGGTGCATCACATTCATTCATTTGAAAACCTTTTGCAACCAAGCATAATTTGCAACATGAGCAGTTATCCAAGCCTTTGTCAGTCGTTTCCCCGGGTGCCTTCATGCATGCGTAGATGGTGGTTCCGGATGTTTCTATCAAGATGGGCAGCTATTCTTTTTGTGCCTCTCCAAATTGTTCTCGGTAATTCCGATATTGATCTCATTCTTGGCATGTATTTTCTTGCGATGAACAAGGCGTATGTTGATTGTCAAGCCAAAGAAGTCAAGTTGACACATCCTTCAGAAGACGTGATCATTTTCGTAGCTCGCGATGACACGATTCGTCTCTTCGCTCTTAATGAGGAGGGTGAAATCTTAGCCATTTCTCAGATTCCGGTGGTTTGTAAGTGTGAAGATGCCTTTCCCGAAGAATTACGAGGAATGCCTCCGCACTGGCCAGTTGAGTTTGAGATTGATCTAGAACCTGGAACTGAACCGATGTGCAAGCGTCCTTATAAGCTTGGACCCGAAGAGCTGAAAGAGTTGAAGAAACAACTAGATGAGCAAGAGCGTTTGGGTTTGATCATACCAAGTTCTTCTCCATGGGGTTGTGGTGTTCTGTTTGTGAAGAAGAAGGATGGCACTGACCGACTTTGTGTCGATTACCATCCATTGAATAAAAAGACAATCAGAAACAAGTACCCACTTCCTGATACGTCTCCAACGTATCTATAATTTTTGATTGTTCCATGGTGTTATAATATCAATCTTGGATGTTTTATAATCATTTTATAGTCATTTTATATCATTTTTTGGAACTAACCTATTGACATAGTGCCAAGTGCCAGTTGCAATTTTTTCCATGTTTTTTACATCGCAGAAAATCAATACCAAACGAAGTCCAAATGCCACGAAAGTTTATGATGATTTTTTATGGGCCAAAAGGAACACAACGGGCCCTGGCTGCGCCTGGGGGTGCCTTGAGGGGGGCACAACCTACCAGGGTGCGCCAGGAGGCCCAGGCGCCCCCCTGGTGGGTTGTGCCCACCTCGGGTGCCCCCGAACCGCCTCTTCGCTCTATAAATACCCCAATATTCCAGAAACCCTAGGGCAATAGACGAAATATTCATCCAGCCGCCGCAGAGTTCAGAACCACCAGATCCAATCTAGACACCATCTCAGATGGGGTTCACCTCCTCCATTGGTGCCTCTCCGATGGTGCATGAGTAGTTCTTTGTAGACCTTCGGGACCGTAGTTAGTAGCTAGAGGGATTTCTCTCTCTCTCGCTGAATTCTCAATACAATGGTCTCTTGGAGATCCATATGATGTAACTCTTTTGCAGTCTGTTTGTTGGGATCGATGAACTTTGAGTTTATGATCAGATGTATCTTTTTATATCCATGAAAGTTATTTGAGTTTCTTTGATCTCTTATATGCATGATTGCTTATAGCCCCGTATTTCTTCTCCGATATTTGGGTTTTGTTTGGCCAACTTGATCTATTTATCTTGCAATGGGAAGAGGTGCTTTGTAGTGGGTTCAATCTTACGATGCTTGATCCCAGTGACAGAAAGGGAAACGACCCGTATGTATTGTTGCTACTAAGGATAAAATGATGGGGTCTATCTCTACATAGATAGATCTTGTATACATCATGTCATCGTTCTTATTGCATTACTCCATTTCTCCATGAACTTAATACACTAGATGCATGCTGGATAGCAGTCGATGTGTGGAGTAATAGTAGTAGATGCAAGCAGGAGTAGGTTTACTAATCTTGGACGTGATGCTTATGTAATGATCATTGCCTGGATATCTTCATGAGTATTTGAAGTTCTATAAAGTACCAAATAGTAATTTTTTCACCCACCATTTGCTATTTTTCTTGAGAGAAGCCACTAGTGAAACCTACGGCCCCCGGGTCTCTTTCTCATATTATTTGCCTTTGCGATCTACTTTTCTCTTGCATTTATTTTTAGATCTATACTTCCAACAACCCAAAAATACCTTGCTGCACTTTATTTTATTTGGCGTTCAATCTATCAACATTTACAACTTTCTCCCGTCCATGTGCCTTTATGGCGCCGTTACCCGAAAGGGATTGACAACCCCTTTAACAACGTCGGGTTGCGACTATTTGTTATTTGTGTGCAGGGGATGTTTATGTTGTGTTGCTTGGTTCTCCTACTGGTTCGATAACCTTGGTTTCATATCTGAGGGAAATACCTACCGCCACTGTGCTGCATCATCCCTTCCTCTTTGGGGAAATACCGACGTAGCTTCAAGCGACATCAAAAGGAATTTCTGGCGCCATTGTCGGGGAGGATCTTCAACATATACCAGGTTCCTAATCACCAATCTCATCTCCTTGCAATTTACATTATTTTCCATTTGCCTCTCATTTTCCTCTCCCCCACTTCACAAAATTTTTCCGTTTTATTCGCCTCTCTTTTTCCATTCACCATTCTCTTGCTTTCTAGTGTCGATGGCTAGCGTCCCTACTCCTCCTTTGTCGCCAGATTTTGAAGTTCTTTACTTCAACCAAAGACAAGTAGAAAATTTGAAAGATTCCTGGTATGGGCTTATGGAATCATATCATATTTCCAACTTAAAGGGGGACGCTAAAGTTTTGCTTCATAATTTTTACATAGGATTGGCTTTGCATCATAGACAACTTCTCGATTTTGCCGCTAAAGGAAATTTCATTGAACTTGATGCCAATGCTACCTATGAAATTTTAGAGGGAATTTTGGGATTTCCACCTCAAAATAAGGGGTTTCCTTTTACCCCCGAGGGATCTTCAAATGTCTGACAAACTTGGTGATTTGCATAAACATATGGTTGAAATACAGAAATATAATGAACCCCTCAAACTCCTCAATGGTAGTATCAATCGCCTGAATACTCTGATTACTCTTTGCAATGAGTGATTGGATATTTTGGATCTTAAGATGGTTTCTTTCCCGGAGAATTTAGGGAAGCGTAAAGAGCCTCCCAGGTTTGAGAAAACCCTTACAAAAGTTGCAAAAACTTCGGAATACGAAACTTAGATCCTTGCCTTATGCCTAGCTAAAGGCATAAAAAAATATCGCTTGTTGGGAGGCAACCCAATGAATAAAATTTATTTTTTGCCTTTTGCTTTCCGTTCTTGAGTTTTTACACAATTATGCTACTTTGATGATTGTGTTTTTGTGTTTTAATTAGTGTTTGTGCCAAGCAAAGCCATTGGGATTATGTTGGGTGATAGTTGCTTTGATCTTGTTAAAAAACGGAAACTTTGTGCGCAAGTCACAGAATTATGAAAAATCACAGAAGCATGATAACATTCTTAATTTTTTACAAAAGATTGATATACAAATTTCTCATGTGTTCCTAATTTTTTAGATTTGTTTGAGTTACAGAAGTATTCTAACAAATCACATTACTACAGACTGTTCTGTTTTGACAGATTCTGTTTTCTTTGTGTTGTGTGCTTATTTTGATGGTTGTATGGTTTTATTTGATGAGTTTTTTCAATAGAAAAGTTGGAATACAGTAGGTTTAATGCAAGAACGAAATGTTAATTGGTTTCATACAATACTTATAGTAGTGATCTATTTTTCTTGTACCAACGGATCTCACGAAGGTTTTGTTGAGTTTTGTGTGATTGAAGTTTTCAAGTTTTGGGTTATCTTACAATGTATGAAGGAAGGATGGAAGATCCTAAGCTTGGGGATGCCCCGGCATCCCAAGGTATTGTCGAAAAATGAGCAACCAACTAAGCTTGGGGATGCCCCCGAATGGCATCCCCGCTTTCTTCCAATGATCATCGGTATTTTACTCAAAACTATATTTTTATTCGTCACATGATACGTGTTTTGCTTGGAGAGTCTTGTATGATATGAGTCTTTGCTTTTTTTATTTTGTGTTTTAAGTCTTGATCCCTTGCTGGACACACCTATTTGAGAGATCCAAAATTATGTCATGACTTGTTAGAATTGCTCTCTATGCTTCACTTAAATTTTTTATGAGCAATGGACTTGCTCTAGTGCTTCACTTATATCTTTTTGAGCACGGTGTGCTTAGTATTTTTGAATAAATGCTCTATTACTTCACTTAGATTTATTTGAGAGTTAGTAATTTTTTCAAGAAATTCTCTTTTGCTTCACTTAAATTATTTTGAGAGAAAGAAGAAAAATTATGCTCTTGATCTTCACTTATATTTGTTTGAGCTTATGAAAAGCAACACATGAAAATTGGTCCCAAAGTGATAGATATCCAAGAAGGATATAATAAAAACTTTGATGAAGATCATTGGACAAAATAAACTTGATTCTTAGTAATAGTTTTGAGATATGATGATGTGATATCTGAGTTATGTTGATGAGTAATTATGCTTTAGTAAGAATATTGCTGTTAAGGTTTGTGATTCCCTATGCAAGTACGAAAGTCAATAGTCATGCAATGAAATTATATCCTACTTGTGGTGCATTATTCGGTGTTATTTATGCTTAATGCTTGCTTATGAGATTATCCGTTTGTTGGTTGGTCGATTCTCAATCTTTTGCTAGCCTTCATTTTGCACTAAGTATGAGCTCTACTTGTGCATCCAAATCCTTAAACCCAGTTTTTGCCACATGAGTCCACTATACCTACCTATATGCGGTATTTCTATGCCGTTCTAAGCAAATTTGTATGTGCCATCTCTAATTTTCAAAATAAACTTCTCTTTTGTGTGTTTGTTTTGCTCACGAAGCGGTGAGGGGTGGCTAATATTTTCCATGCTAGATGTGTTATTCTCATGATGAGTGTTTATTCACTTGTCATTGCACGAGAGTAAGGCAAAGGTATTAGGGATGCCCAGTCCCGAAATGAAAAAATTAATTTCCTTTATGTTGTCAAATAATAAATTCCTTGGAAAGTGAAAGTATGGTGGAAAAAGGAATAAACTTTATTTTCTGTTTGGGAACCGCCTATGATATATCTAGCATGGTAAGTGTTGGGAACTCTAAGTCGTTTTCGTTGGTGGGATGGATACACCTCCCAAAATGTTTTTACCTCTAAATTTTTCGCTTTGATCTCTGGCACCTCTAGAAATCCCTACTTCCCTCTATGAAGGGCCTTTCTTTTACTTTATGCAATTTTTATCTTTGAATTTGAGTCTCCATCTTCTCTTACCAAAGCACCAACTAGGAGGCAATATGATCGTACTTAAGTATTGGGTGTAGGTAATATTCGAGTGTGCTTCATGAATGGATCAATGTTTGAGCATGATGGGATAGGGATAACTTATTTTAGCGTTGATATTTTGAAAGACATGGTTGCTTTTTGATATGCTTGGGTCTAAATTATTATGTCAAAACTAGACTATTGCTTTGAATAACAAAAATCCCAAATGTCCAAGCTATAAGAAAAAGAATATGATATGACCTGTTAGGCATCATTCCACATCAAAAATTCTGTTTTTATCACTTACCTACTCGTGGACGAGTAGGAGTTAAGCTTGGGGATGCTGATACGTCTCCAACGTATCTATAATTTTTGATTGTTCCATGTTGTTATATTATCAATCTTGGATGTTTTATAATCATTTTATATCATTTTTTGGTACTAACCTATTAACATAGTGCCAAGTCCCAGTTGCCGTTCTTTCCATGTTTTTTACATCGCAGAAAATCAATACCAGACAAAGTCCAAATGCCACGAAACTTCACGATGAGTTTTTATGGGCCAGAAGGAACACAATGGGCCCTGGCTTCGCTTGGGGGTGCCCTGAGGGGGGCACAACTCACCAAGGCGCGCCAGGAGGCCCAGGCGCACCCTAGTGGGTTGTGCCCACCTTGGGTACACCTCAGACCGCTTCTTCGCTCTATAAATACCCCAATATTCCAGAAACCCTAGGGCAACAGACGAAATATTCATCCAGCCGCGGCAGCGTCCAGAACGACCAGATCCAATCTAGACACCATCTCGGATGGGGTTCACTACCTCCATTGGTGCCTCTCCGATGATGCGTGAGTAGTTCTTTGTAGACCTTTAGGTCCATAGTTAGTAGCTAGATGGCTTTCTCTCTCTCGCTGAATTCTCAACACAATGGTCTCTTCGAGATCCATATGATGTAATTCTTTTGCGGTGTGTTTGTTGGGATTGATGAACTTTGAGTTTATGATCAGATCTATCTTTTTATATCCATGGAAGTTATTTGAGTTTCTTTAATCTCTTATATGCATGATTTCTTATAGCCTCGTATTTCTTCTCCGATATTTGGGTCTTGTTTTGCCAACTTGATCTATTTATCTTGCAATGGGAAGAGGTGCTTTGTAGTGGGTTCGATCTTACGGTGCTTGATCCCAGTGACAGAAAGGGAAACGACACGTATGTATCAGTGCTACTAAGGATAAAACAATGGGGTCTATCTCTATATAGATAGGTCTTGTCTACATCATGTCATCGTTCTTATTGCATTACTCCATTTCTCCATGAACTTAATACACTAGATGCATGCTGGATAGTGGTTGATGTGTGGAGTAACAGTAGTAGATGTAGGCAGGAGTCAGTTTACTAATCTTGGATGTGATGCCTATGTAATGATAATTGCCTGGATATCGTCATGAGTATTTGAAGTTCTATCAATTGCCCAACAGTAATTTTTTCACCCACCATTTGCTATTTTTCTTGAGAGAAGCCACTAGTGAAACCTACAGCCCCTGGGTCTCTTTCTCATATTATTCGCCTTTGCGATCTACTTTTCTCTTGCATTTATTTTCAGATCTATACTTCCAAAACCCCGAAAATACCTTGCTACACTTTATTTTATTTGGCATTCGATCTATCAACATTTATAACTTTTGCCCATCCACGTGCCTTTCTGGCGCCGTTACCCGAAAGGGATTGACAACCCCTTGAACTATGTCGGGTTGCGAGTATTTGCTATTTGTATGCAGGGCTGTTTGTTGGGAGACGGAGTAGTAAATCAAAAAATTTCCTACGTGTTCACCAAGATCTATCTATGGAGAAACCAACAATGAGTAAGGGGAGAGTTCATCTTCATACCTTTGAAGATCGCTAAGCGGAAGTGTTACAAGAACGCGGTTGGTGGAGTCGTACTCGTAGCGATTCAGATTGCGGTGGACTCCGATCTTAGCGCTGAACAATGGCGCCTCTGCGTTCAACACATGTGCAGCCCGGTGACATCTCCTATGCCTTGATCTAGCAAGGAGGAAGGAGAGGTTGAGGGAGAGCTCCGGCAGCACGACGACATGGTGACGATGGAGCTGGGTGGTACTCCGGCAGAGCTTCGCTAAGTACTATGGAGGACGAGGAGAGGGAAGAGTAGGGCTGCACCGTGGGAGAGAGAGATGCGTGTCTCCGGCTGCCCCAAGGGCTCCACTATATATAGGAGGAGGAGGAGGGGGGCTGCGCCCTAGGGTTTCCAACCTAGGGTGGTGCGGCAGCCACAAGATCCCATCTGGCCGGCGGCCAAGAGGGAGAGGGGTGCGGCTGCCCTAGGGTGGGCCTTAGGGCCCATCTGCCCTAGGGTTTGCCTCCCTCCCACTTCAGATGCACCTTGGGCCCTTGTGGGGGGCGCACCAGCCCACCTAGGGGCTGGTTCCCTCCCACTTGCGGCCCATGCAGCCCTCTAGGGCTGGTGGCCCCACTTGTTGGACCCCCGAAACCCTTCCGGTGGTCCCGGTACATTACCGGTAATTCCCGAAACATTTCCGGTGAACAAAACCTCACTTCGTATATATGAATCTTTACCTCCGGACCATTCCGGAGCTCCTCGTGACGTCCGGGACCACGTACACTATTTCCCTATAACCCTAGCGTCATCGAACCTTAAGTGTGTAGACTCTACAGGTTCGGGAGACACGTAGACATGACCGAGACACCTCTCCGGTCAATAACCAACAGCAAGATCTGGATACCCATGTTGGCTCCTGCATGCTCCATGATGATCTCATTGGATGAACCAAGATGTTGGGGATTCAATCAATCCCGTATACAATTCCCTTTGTCTACCGGTATGATACTTGCCCGAGATTCGATCATCGGTATCCCTATACCTTGTTCAATCTCTTTACCGACAAGTCTCTTTACTCATTTCGTAACACATCATCCCGTGGCTAATTCCTTAGTCACTTTGAGCTCATTATGATGATGTCTTACCGAGTGGGCCCAGAGATACCTCTCCATCACACGGAGTGGCAAATCCTAGTCTCGACTTGTGCCAACCCAACAGACACTTTCAGAGATACCTGTAGTGTACCTTTGTAGCCACCAGTTACGTTGTGACGTTTGGCACACCCAAAGTATTCATATGGTATCCGGGAGTTGCACAATCTCATGGTGTAAGGAAATGATACTTGACATTGGAAAAGCTTTAGCAGACAGAATACACGATCTTGTGCTATGCTTAGGATTGGGTCTTGTCCATCACATCATTCTCCTAATGATGTGATCCCGTTATCAATGACATCCAATGTCCATGGTCATGAAACCGTGACCATCTATTGATCAACGATCCATCCAACTAGAGGCTCACTAGGGACATGTTGTGGTCCATGTATTCACACATGTATTACGGTTTCCGGTTAACACAATTATAGCATGAACAATAGACAATTATCATGAACAAGGAAATACAATAATAACCATTTTATTATTGCCTCCAGGGCATATTTCCAACAATCTCCCACTTGCACTAGAGTCAATAATCTAGTTACATTGTGATGAATCGAACACCCATAGCATTCTGGTGTTGATCTTGTTTTGCTCGTGAGAGAGGTTTAGTCAACGGATCTACGACATTCAGATCCGTATGTACTTTACAAATATCTATATCTCCATCCTGAATGTAATCACGGATGGAGTTGAAGCGGCGCTTGATGTGTCTTGTCTTCTTGTGAAACCTGGGCTCCTTCACAAGCGCAATAGCTCTAGTGTTGTCACAGGAATAGAGTCATCGGGCCCGACGCATTGGGAATCACTCCTTTGTCGGTGATGAACTCCTTCATCCAGATTCCTTCCTTTGCTGCTTCCGAAGCAGCTTACTCCGCTTCACATGTAGATGCCGCCACGACGTTTTGCTTGCTGCTGCACCAGCTGACTGCCCCTCTGTTTAAAATATACATGTATCCGGTTTGCGACTTGGAGTCGTCCGGATCTGTGTCGAAGCTAGCATCAACATAACCCTTTACGACGAGCTCTTCAGCACCTCCATATATGAGAAACATGTCCTTTGTTCTTTTCAAGTACTTTAGGATATTCTTGACCGTTGTCCAGTGTTCCGCTTCGGGATCACTTTGGTACCTCCCTACCAAACTTATGGCAAGGTTCACATCAGGTCTGGTACACAACATGGCATACATAATAGAGCCTATGGTTGAAGTATAGGGGATGACACTCATCTCTTCTCTATCCTTTGCCGTGGTCGGGCATTGAGTCGTACTCAATCTCACACCCTGTAACACAGGAAAGAACCCCTTCTTGGACCGGTCCATATTGAACTTCTTAAATATCTTTTCAAGGTATGTGCTTTCTGAAAGACCTATGAGGTGTCTTGATCTATCTCTATAGATCTTAATACCTAATATGTAAGCAGCTTCTCCAAGGTCCTTCATTGAAAAACACTTATTCAAGTACGCCTTTACACTTTCCAAGAGTTCTATATCATTTCCCATTATCAGTATGTCATCCACATATAATATGAGAAATGCTATAGAGCTCCCACTCACTTTCTTGTAAATACAGGGTTCTCCATAAACCTGTACAAACCCAAACGCTTTAATCACCTCATTAAAGAGAATGTTCCAACTCTGAGATGCTTGCACCAGCCCATAGATGGAGCGCTGGAGCTTTCATACCTTGTTAGCATCTTTAGGATCGACAAAACCTTCTGGCCACATCATATACAGTTCTTCCTTAAGGAAGCCATTAAGGAATGCCGTTTTGACATCCATTTGCCAGATCTCATAATCATAAAATGCGGCAATTGCTAACATGATTCGGACAGACTTCAGCATCGCTACGGGTGAGAAAGTCTCATCGTAGTCAACTCCTTGAACTTGTCGATAACCCTTAGCGACAAGCCGAGCCTTATAGACGGTCACATTACCATCCGCATCAGTCTTCTTCTTAAAGATCCATTTATTTTCAATGGCTCGCTTATCATCAAGCAAGTCCACCAAAGTCCACACTTTGTTCTCATACATGGATCCTATCTCGGATTTCATGGCTTCAAGCCATTTGTTGGAATCCGGTCCCGCCATCGCTTCTTCATAGTTTGAAAGTTCACCGTTGTCTAACAACATGATCTCTAGGACAGGGTTGTCGTACCACTCTGGTGCGGAATGTGTCCTAGTGGACCTTCGACGTTCAATAGTAACTTGATCTGAAGTTTCATGATCATCATCATTAACTTCCTCTCCAGCCGGTGTAGGCTCCATAGAAACAACTTCCTGCGTTATGCTACTCTCCGGTTTGGGTGGAGGTACAATTACCTCATCAAGTTCTATTTTCCTCCCACTTACTTCTTTCGAGAGAAACTCTTTCTCGAGAAAGGACTCATTCTTGGCAACAAAGACTTTGCCTTCGGATCTGAGGTAGAAGGTATACCTAATAGTCTCTTTGGGATATCCAATGAAGACACACTTTTCCGCTTTGGGTTCGAGCTTCTCAGGTTGAAGTTTCTTCACATAAGCATCGCATCCCCAAACTTTTAGAAACGACAGCTTAGGTTTCTTTCCAAACCATAATTCATACAGTGTTCTCTCAACGGACTTTGACGGTGCCCTATTTAAAGTGAATGTGACAGTCTCTAATGCATATCCCCAAAATGATAGCAGTAAGTCGGTAAGAGACATCATAGATTGCACCATATCCAATAGTGTGCGATTACGACGTTTAGACACACCATTTTGCTGAGGTGTGCCAGGCGGCGTGAGTTGTGAAATGATTCCACATTTCCTTAGGTGCGTGCCAAACTTGTGACTTAAATATTCTCCGCCACGATCAGATCATAGGAACTTTATTTTCCTGTCATGTTGATTCTCTACCTCACTCTGAAATTCCTTGAACGTTTCAAAGGTTTTAGACTTGTGTCTCATTATGTAGACATACCCATATCTGCTCAAGTCATCAGTGAGGGTGAGAACATAACGGTAGCCACCACGAGCCTCGACGCTCATTGGACCGCATACATCGGTATGTATTATCTCCAACAAGTCAGTTGCTCGCTCCATTGTTCCGGAGAATGGAGTCTTGATCATCTTGCCTATGAGGCATGGTTCGCATGTGTCAAATGATTCGAAATCAAGAGACTCCAAAAGTCCATCAGCATGGAGCTTCTTCATGCGTTTGACACCAATTTGACCAAGGCGGCGGTGCCACATGTAAGTGGGACTATCATTATCAACCTTACCCTTTTTGGTACTCACACTATGGAAATGTGTAACATCAAGTTCGAGTTCATCAAAAATAAACCATCGACCAGCGAGGCATGAACATAAAACATTTCTCTCATATAAATAGAACAACCATTATTCTCAGATTTAAAGGAGTAACCATCTCGCATCAAACGAGATCCAGATACAATGTTCATGCTCAAAGTTGGTACTAAATGACAATTATTGAGGTTTAAAACTAATCCCGAAGGTAGATGTAGAGCTAGCGTGCCGACGGCGATCACATCGACCTTGGAACCATTCCCGACGCTCATCGTCACCTCGTCCTTTGCCAGCCTCTGCTTATTTCGCAGCTCCTGCTTGGAGTTACAAATGTGAGCAACTGCACTGGTACCAAATTCCCAGGAGCTACTACGTGTGCTGGTTAGGTACACATCAATAACAAGTATATCACGTATACCTTTAATGTTGCCGGCCTTCTTATCTGGTAAATACATGGGGCAGTTCTGCTTCCAGTGACCGGTACCCTTACAATAAAAGCACTCAGTCTTAGGCTTGGGTCCATTCTTGTTCTTCTTCCCGGCAACTTGCTTACCGGGCGCGGCAACAACTTTGCCATCCTTCTTGAAGTTCTTCTTACCCTTGCCTTTCTTGAAACTAGTGGTCTTATTCACCATCAACACTTGATGCTCCTTTTTGATCTCGACCTCTGCTGATTTTAGCATCGAGTACAACTTAGGAATGGACTTCTCCATACCCTGCATGTTGTAGTTCATCACAAAGCTCTTGTAGCTAGGTGGGAGCGACTAGAGGATTCTGTCAATAACCGAGTCATCCGGGAGATTAACTCCCAGCTGAGTCAAGTGGTTGTGCAACCCAGACATTTTGAGTATGTGCTCACTGACAGAACTATTCTCCTCCATCTTACAACTAAAGAACTTGTCGGAGACGTCATATCTCTCAACTCAGGCATGAGCTTGGAAAACCAGTTTCAGCTCTTGGAATATCTCATATGCTCCGTGTTGCTCAAAACACTTTTGGAGCCCCGGTTCTAAACTGTAAAGCTTGTGGCACTAAAAAAGGGAGTAATCATCGCAGCTTGACCGCCAAGCGTTCATAACGTCTTGGTCCGCTGGGAAAATGGGTGGGTCACCTAGCAGTGCATCAAGAACATACAATCTCTTGGAAGCTATGAGGATAATCCTCAAGCTTTAGACCTAGTCCGCATAGTTGCTTCCATCATCTTTCAGCTTGGTTTTCTCTAGGAACGCATTGAAGTTGAGGGTAACATTAGCGTTGGCCATTGGATCTACAATATAGATTGTAAAGACAATTTTAGACTAAGTTCATGATAATTAAGTTCACATAATCAAATTATTTAATGAACTCCCACTTAGATAGACATCTCTCTAGTCATCCAAGTGATACATGATCCATGTCAACTAGCCCGTGTCCGATCATCACGTGAGATGGACTAGTCATCCATGGTGAACATCTCCATGTTGATCGTATCTTCTATACGACTCATGTTCGACCTTTCGGTCTTCCATGTTCCGAGGCCATGTCTGTACATGCTAGGCTCGTCAAGTCAACCTAAGTGTTTCGCGTGTGTAAATCTGGCTTACAACCGTTGTATGCGAACGTTAGAACCTATCACACCCGATCATCACGTGGTGGTTCGGAACAACAATCCTTAGCAACGGTGCACAGTTAGGGTGAACACCTTTCTTGAAATTTTCTTGAGAGATCATCTTATATACTACCGTCGTTCTAAGCAAATAAGATGTAAACATGATAAACATCACATGCAATCAATATAGTGACATGATATGGCCAATATCATCTTGCTCCTTTGATCTCCATCTTCGGGGCACCATGATCATCACTGTCACCGGCACGACACCATGATCTCCATCCTCGTGTCTTCATGAAGTTGTCTTGCCAACTATTACTTCTACTACTATGACTAACGTTTAGCAATAAAGTAAAGTAATTACATGGCGTTTATGATTGACACGCAGGTCATACAATAAAATAAGACAATTCCTATGGCTCCTGCCGGTTGTCATACTCATCGACATGCAAGTCGTGAATCCTATTACAAGAACATGATCAATCTCATACATCACAATGAATTACATCACATCCTTTGTCCATATCACATCACAAGGCATATGCTGCAAAAACAAGTTAGACGTCCTCTAATTTGTAGTTGCAAGTTTTTACGTGGCTACTATAGGTTTCTAGCAAGAACGTTTCTTACCTGCGCCAAAACCACAACGTGATATGCCAATTTCTATTTACCCTTCATAAGGACCCTTTTCACCGAATCCAATCCGACTAAGGTGGGAGAGACAGACACCAGCTAGGCACCTTATGCAACAAGTGCATGTCAGGCGGTGGAACCGGTCTCACGTAAGCATACGTGTAAAGTTGGTACGGGCCGCTTCATCCCACAATACCGCCGAATCAAGATAAGACTAGTAGTGGTAAGAAAATTAACAAGATCGACACCCACAACTGCTTTGTGTTCTACTCGTGCATAGATTCTACGCATAAACCTGACTCTGATACCACTGTTGGGAGATGTAGTATTAAATCAAAAAATTTCCTATGTGTTCACCAAGATCTATCTATGGAGAAACCAGCAACGAGTAAGGGAAGAGTGCATCTTCATACCTTTGAAGATCGCTAAGCGGAAGCATTACAAGAACGCGGTTGGTGGAGTCGTACTCGTAGCGATTCAGATTGCGATGGACTCTGATCTTAGCGCCGAACAACGGCGCCTCTGCGTTCAACACACATGCAACCCGGTGACGTATCATACGCCTTGATCCAACAAGGAGGAAGGAGAGGTTGACGGAGAGCTCCGGCAGCACGACGGCGTGGTGATGGTGGAGCTGGGTGGTACTCCGGCAGAGCTTCACTAAGCACTATGGAGGACGAGGAGAGGGAGGAGTAGGGTTGCGCCGTGTGAGAGGGAGACGCGTATCTCCAGCTGCCCCAAGGGCTCCACTATATATATAGGAGGAGGAGGGAGGGCTGCGCCCTAGGGTTTCGACCCTAGGGTGGTGCGGCCGCCACCAGATCCTATCTGGCCGGCAGCCAAGAGGGAGAGGGGTGCGGCTGCCCTAGGGTGGGCCTTAGCGTCCATCTGCCCTAGGGTTTGCCCCCTCCCAGTTCAGCTGCGCCTTGGGCGCTTGTGAGGGGCGCACCAGCCCACCTAGGGGCAGGTTCCCTCCCACTTGCGGCCCATGCAGCCCTCTGGGGCTGGTGGCCCCACTTGGTGGACCCCCGGAATCCTTCCGGTGGTCCCGGTACGTTACCGGCAATTCCCGAAACAATTCCGATGACCAAAACCTCACTTCCTATATATGAATCTTTACCTCCGGACCATTTCGGAGCTCCTCGTGACGTCCGGGATCTCATACGGGACTCCAAACAACCTTCAGTAACCACGTACACTATTTCCCTATAACCCTAGCGTCATCGAACCTTAAGTGTGTAGACCCTACAGGTTCGGGAGACTCGTAGACATGACCGAGACACCTCTCCGGTTAATAACCAACAAATGGATCTGGATACCCATGTTGGCTCTCGCATGCTCCACGATGATCTCATCGGGTGAACCATGATATCGGGAATTATATCAATCCCGTATACAATTCCCTTTGTCTACCGGTATGATACTTGCCCGAGATTCGATCGTCGGTATACCTATACCTTGTTCAATCTCGTTACCAACAAGTCTCTTTACTCATTTCGTAACAC
The DNA here is from genome assembly GCA_022496015.1 of Hordeum marinum. Lineage (NCBI taxonomy): Eukaryota > Viridiplantae > Streptophyta > Magnoliopsida > Poales > Poaceae > Hordeum > Hordeum marinum. The sequence continues at coordinate 558,161,299 of CM039673.1, read as the reverse complement.
ATCATCCCGTTGCTAACTCCTTAGTCACTTTGAGCTCATTATGATGATGTATTACCGAGGAGGCCCAGAGATACCTCTCCGTCACACGGAGTGACAAATCCCAGTCTCAATTCGTGCCAACCCAACAGACACTTTCAGAGATACCTGTAGTGTACCTTTATAGCCACCCTGTTACGTTGTGATGTTTGGCACACCCAAATTATTCCTACAGTATCTGGGAGTTACACAATCTCATGGTCTAAGGAAATGATACTTGACATTGGAAAACTATTAGCAGACGAACTACACGATCTTGTGCTATGCTTAGGATTGGGTCTTGTCCATCACATTTCTCCTATTGATGTGATCCCGTTATCAACAACATCCAATGTGGGGTCATGAAACCGTGAGCATCTATTGATCAACGAGCCAGCCAACTAGAGGCTCACTAGGGACATGTTGTGGTCCATGTATTCACACATGTATTACGGTTTCCGGTTAACACAATTATAGCATGAACAATAGACAATTACCATGAACGAGGAAATACAATAATAACCATTTTATTATTGCCTCTAGGGCATATTTCCAACACTGTTTACGTTGTATTGCTTGGTTCTCCTACTGGTTGGATAACCTTGGTTTCATATCTAAGGGAAATACCTACTGCCATTGTGCTGCATCATCCCTTCCTCTTTGGGGAAATACCGACGTAGCTTCAAGCGACATAAAAGGGAATTTCTGGCGCTGTTGTTGGGGAGGATCTTCAAAATATACCAGGTTCCTAATCACAAATCTCATCTCCTTGCAATTTACATTATTTGCCATTTGCCTCTTGTTTTCCTGTCCCCCACTTCACAATTTTTTTCTGTTTTATTCGCCTCTCTTTTTCCGTTCACCGTTCTCTTGCTTTCTAGTCTCGATGGCTAGCGTCCCTACTTCTCCTTTGTCGCCAGATTTTGAAGTTCTTTACTTCAACCAAAGACAAGGAGAAAATTTGAAAGATGCCTGGTATAGGCTTATGGAATCATATCGTATTTCCAAATTAAAGGGGGACGCTAATGTTTTGCTTCGTAATTTTTACATAGGATTGGCTTTGCATCATAGACAACTTCTCGTTGTTGCCGCTAAAGTAAATTTCATTGAACTTGATGCCAATGCTGCCTATGAAATTTTAGAGGGAATTTTGGGAATTCGACCTCAAAAGAAGGGGTTTCCTTTTACCCCCGAGGGAGCTCAAATGTTGGAAAAACTTGGTTATTTGCATAAACATATGGTTGAAATACAAAAATATAATGAACCCCTCAAACACCTCAATGGTAGTATGAATCGCACGAATACTCTGATTAATCTTTGCAATAAGCGATTGGATATTTTGGATCTTAAGATGGTTTCTTTCCCTGAGAATTTAGGGAAGCGTAAAGAGCCTCCCGGGTTTGAGAAAACTCTTACAAAATTTGCCAAAACTTCAGAAGACAAAACTTAGATCCTTGCTTTATGCCTAGCTAACAGCGTAAAACAATAGCGCTTGTTGGGAGGCAACCCTATGCATAAAATTTATTTTTTGCCTTTTGCCTTCTGTTCTTGAGTGTTTACACAATTATGCTACTATTATGATTGTGTTTTTGTGTTTTAATTAGTGTTTGTGCCAATTAAAGCCTTTGGGATTATGTTGGGTGATAGTTGCTTTGATCATGTTGAAAAATGGAAACTTTGTGCACTAGTCACAGAATTATTGAAAATCATATAAGTGTGATAAAATTCTGAATTTTTTACACATGATTGATATAAAAATTGCTCATTATTTTCTATTTTTTCAGAATTTTTGGAGTTACAGAATTATTTGAACAAATCATATTACTAGAGACTATTCTGTTTTGACAGATTCTGTTTTCTTTGTGTTGTGTGCTTATTTTGATGGCTCTATGGTTTTGTTTGATGAGTGCCATAGAAAAGTGGGAATATAGTAGTTTTAATGCAAGAACAAAATATGAATTGGTTTAATATAGTACTTATAGTAGTGATTTATTTTTCTTATACTAACGGATCTCACGTAGGTTTTGTTGAGTTTTGTGTGATTGAAGTTTTCAAGTTTTGGGTTATCTTATGATGGATGAAAGAAGGGTGGAAGAACCTAAGCTTGGGTATGCCCCGACATCCCAAGCGGTCATGGTTTAATCATGGCAGATGCCCGAGGACTTACGTTCGAGGCCATCGCTAAGGTGATGGACTCAAAGGGGTTGGTTGGGACGAAGGACACAAAATTACCTAGGTTCAGCCCCTCGAGATGAGGTAAAAGCCTACGTCCTGCTTGTGTTGTATTGATTGGAGTATCGATTACAAGGGAGCGGATTCGCTTGACCTAGTGCTCGATCGATTGGTTTCTGTCTAACTCGCCCCGGGTCTCGCCCTTATATAGGAGACCAAGACCACGGGTTACAAGTCTCATACCGAATCTTACAATGTATACGACTCTATCTCTATGTCGCCTTGCCTTCCTAGGCAAGTCGTATCCGGGCGGCTTATCCAACCGGGTCTTCATGCCTTCTTGGTCTAGGACTTGCCTAGGCCCATCTTGGTAAACCACCATATGTCTAAGCTTACATCTCCAGGCCCATCGGCCTTCGTCTGGTCCATGAGCCGCCAGATATAAGCCGGCCCCACCTGGGCGGGTCTCACCACGGGGTTATATCCCCAAAATTAGGCCCCAGGTTGATTTGAGCTTGCTCATGTCAATCGTCTAATTTGCTTGGCGGCGAGTCTCTTCCTTCAACACCTGAAAGTAAGAAAATGTAACCCGCCGTGACGTCATATTGGATATGCCAAAAAGATTGCCTGACAACCACAACATATCTTTCATCATTAAACCGATGGCCCGAAAATTGAGGCGTCCGTCTTGGTCGGTTAGTTTCGGTCGCCTGGATTCCCTCGCCTGTTTCCTCTTTTTAGCCTCTTAAATAGGACCGCGAACAGTCCTTCTCATTTACTTCACAACTTGCGCCTCTTCTTCTTCCTCTCGACGCCGTCGCCTCCGAGCTCTCTCACTCTGGAGAATCCTCTGCGCCCTCATTGCTCGAGGCCGCTGCATCAACCTGAACGGACCAGAGCATCCTTCGCGCCCGGCGCATCTCCTCCAGTACGTCCTTCTTCATCCCCTAGATCTGTAGTTTAGGGCAGAAAATCTATGGAGTTCCTCAGTCCACTCGAAACACGAGTTCCTCGTAATGCCCAATGTCATGTACCCCATGAATCCTGTAATGAATCTCTCCCTAATGCGGTAGACCGTAGGAGATCATCTGTAATTTAAGTCAGATTGATAGTTGCTTCCTTTTACCGTCTGCGAATATCACTAGTTCCTCCGTTCAACGTTAGGTTTAGAATAAATATGTTTTTTCCTCCGTCCGTAGATCTATCACTTCAACACTAACATGTGAATCTTGTTTTTCACACTTAGCAGTATTTTGCTCCATTGCCCTGCAACGTAACTCGCCATTAAACTGCCGGCTTTCACCATGAACTGCACGGGTGGCTCAGCCTCGTAGAACTTAGATTTCACCAGCCGCCCTGAATTGTCTGTCACCTTCTAACTCGCCACGCGCTGTTACTTTCCACAACTTTTTAAGCCGCCATTATGCCTCGTGCATCCAATTCCCACAACTGGGTTGGCTTTGCCGTTACTGAAGATTTTGTGAAGGATTACGTAGACACGGGGACCTTGCCTGCCAAAAACGTCATTCATTGGCGGGTTCCAGGCAATGAGAAGAAACCCACCCCCCAGAGGGTGAAGTGATTGTATTTGCAGACCACCTCTCACCTGGTTTCAGCCTGCCCGGCTCAAAATTCTTTCGAGACGTCCTTCACTTCATCAAGACATTGCACGAAGTTCTCTTTCGCACATGTCCAATTTCCAAATTCTCTGTGAAGTTTACTTGCAAGAAGAATCGTCGGTCGATCTCTTCCATGAGTTCTTCTATGCCAACCGCCAGACAAGTTGCATCCGGCCCAAGCTTGGAACTCGGCGGTATCTCCATCCAAAGAAGGCGGGACATGGCCTTTCCAGCTGTTCGTATGCCAAGTCATCCTAAGGATTGGAACAACACCTGGTTTTACTGCAAAGATACCTCTCCAGAAGGAGAGCATCCATTACCGGGTTATCACCCGTCCCAACTCAAGACCACGATCGAGCTCCCTGGCTGGATGTCAGCTTATGAATGGGCAAAATATGCACTGGCTTACGCCAAAATCAAAGCCCTGATGGCCAACGGTCTGACAGGAAATTATCTGACCCGTTGCTGGGTCTCTTGGCGAGTCATCCCTCTAAGCCGGAGAAGCCGCCTCATGTGTGAATATATGGGTGACGCCAACGATCCCCTCTGTTTTAATCCTACCATTTTTCCAGAAGACGACATCATTGCTGCCGTCAAAAGCCTTATCCATGAATCTCAAGATTCTTGCCGCACCATCGGATTATCACCCTTCTGTGCCGCAAACCGGCCCCGGATGTAAGGGCGACTCTTAATCTCCTGACTTTCGTGTTTAGCTATCCATGCATGTGTTCTAATATCTGACCTATTTCGGCTACTTTTACTTCTAGGCTAACTCCAACTTTTGGAAAAAGAAATACGTTCCTCCTTGGAAGAAGTTGAATGAGAAGGCCGTCGGCCGAAAGAAGAAACCTGCACCTCAAGAGCAGCCTGAAGCTGACAGCTTAGAGGTAAAACTTGACTGTCTTGGCCGTATCTTCATACACCTTATTGACAATAATAACTTCACAGGACGAGACAAAGACAAGCCACGTCAACGGCCCTGAGGTAACCTATGTCTCATCTGACTCAGAACATCTTGCACCACAGAAGAATCGGCAGGTCATCCGAAAAGTCCCATTTTCTCATCCTCTTGCTTACCTAGACCCCAACTTTCTTTTGAAAAAGCAACAGCAAGCCTCCCGGTGCCAGACCCGGAGCACCGGCTCTAAAGACCTTAGGCCGGGTTATCTCACTCGCCGGTTGAACGAAAACGGACGGCTGAGGTATTTGTTTCACTTGGCTTAATTTTATCAATCTTGCCTTACCACTTTATTCTGTGTTTATAATACTTTACCTTCTTTCAGGAATCACCCCATTCTTCAGACGACTCTACGGCAACCAAACTGCCGCCTCTGAAGATCAACCCAGAGTACGTGCTTCCATATTTGCATTCTATCCTTTGTCATCCTTTGGACTTTATATAATACCTTTCTATGCCTTCCAGGGCTCAAGCAAAGTGAAGAAAAATCGTTGGGTCTACCTCGGCCCCCACTGCTCAAGAACCGGAGGCTGCCAACCCGGACTCTCTGGTTGCACATGCTGATCCTTCTGCTGCCTCAAAGGATACACCTAAAGACACTCGTCGTTCTGCCGAGCCGGCGGCCCATGAGACGGCCACTGAGAGCCCTACGAGGACCAACTCTAAGCCGTCGAGCCCTTCAACGGCCATTGACGATTCAACTACTCCAGATGTCATCATCATCGGGGCCGGCTTTCAAACTCCTGAACCTCATGTGTTGACAAAACACACTGAGAAAACTGAAGCCTCTGACAAGCTGGACCTTGAACTCCCCGTGTTGGAGAAGTTAAATGCTGACGAGCTGCACGCTGGTTATCTGAACCGCTTCACCACGAGCCAGAACATGGAACTCAAGCTTGTCAACCCGATGAAGAAAAAATACGAGGGACTCTTTCCTTTCCTTATATCCTTATGTAGCCCCCAAGAGCCGGTTTAGTATTTCTTAATGGTAAACTAGGTCTTCCAAACCATGCCTTAAGTAGAACCACTTAACCTGTAGCCCCAAGTATTTGCTTAATATGAAAATATTGAGCTGGTACTCAATTTTAAGTAGTTGATCAACTATATCCCCCAAGTTCGGGTCAGTATAGAAATAATGGGCCGAATTTCCTCATGGAAAGAGCCAAATGTAGCCCCCAAGTGCCGGCTTATCTTTGAAAAATATGAGCCAGAACTTCAATGTATACTTGAACAAAGAGCCAATTGTAGCCCCCAACTCCCGGCTTAACTTGATAAAGATGAGCCGGGACTTACTTTGTGGTTTGTAGTTTGTAGTCTTGGAGAGAAAATAGACATTATCCCCCACGTGCCGGCTTAACTTGATAAAGATGAGCCGGAACGTACTTGTAGTCTTGGAGAACAAATAGACATTAGCCCCCAAGTGTCAATTATATTGCTTGCAATCTGCTGGAGACTTGCATTATATTTTTTAATTTAACCATCTGACGACATGCTATCCTAGCGGCTTACCCTTCTTGTACTTATTGTTTGTCACAGGAAGCTTTAAATAATGCCGAGTCTGAACTGACCGGCTTGAAGAGCAATCGGGCCTCCCAGTAGGCCGCCAGGAGTGCAATAGAAGAGAAGTGCCAGCTTGCGGCCGAAGAGCTTGTAAAAGCTAAAGCTGATTTCGTCGCCTTCAAGAAAGCTGCTGAGACGGAGAGAACTGCCCTGGCTCAGCATGCAGATAATGCTGACCAGCGGCTCATGGAAGTATCCAATGAACTGCATGCCCTGAAGCGCCATATTGCAAAGATGTCTACTTCTATCTTTGGTAAGTACTTTAGTCAATATCCTTGTGTGAAGAATTATACAGGCGGCTTATAACAAAAAATCCGTCTTATACAGGTCCAAGGAGTCATCAACTTGCCGCTGACAGCATGTTGTCTATGGAAGCTGTCTATACTCTCTCAGAATAGATGTACTATGGAACACTCTGCACCATCAAAAAGCGACGCTTAACAAAGAGAGTATCCCCCAGTCCGTGAAGGGAGTTATAGAAATGTTGTCCATTCTGTCCAAGCAAATCTAGGAGCTCAAGAAATCATCCGCCAGAAAGGGAGCCATTGCGGCCATAAGTCGGGCTTTAGCCTTCGCCCTAGAGCTAACTCCTGAAGAGATGATGGACGAGTTTCCATTAAAGAAGGATGATGTCTCAGAGTTCACAGAAGCCGACTACGCCCGTTGCATGAAGGCCTCTAGAGTCCTTGCATCAGTACTAGCGAAAGAAGTGAACCTGTCAACATATTAGGCGGCTTAGAATGCCGAGAACAAGCGAGTGCGCGTCCCAACCTTCGAGGCCACTGACTTAATTCCTGCACGCCATAAGCACTTCTTTGCTCCCGAGCTTGACCCGTCTCCCCTCTTTTAAGAGGCAACCTTTGAAGCTTTAACCAACTGCAACAGGGACGTGGACAATCTCCAGATCGAGGAGGTCGAAGACCCAGCACAGGGTGACCCGCCGTCCAGCTGAGCCCTTTGATAACACAATGGATAATCCGGCTCTCGTGACCCGGCAAACTTTGGGGCGTGTAAAAACTTTAAGTCATTGCTTTTGAGCTCTGTGGAGAGCATTGTAATAGGCTTGTAGTAAAAACTTTGCCTTGCTTGAACTGTGCCATCGTGCACTGCTTTAACATATAGTAGTGATCCAATTCATACCAGATGTCGTGGCGACTGTTCTTGAGATAACCAACCCGTGGAAACAGAATATGTTCCATACCGTTTGGCTAGGCGGCTTAAAACCGCACAACCCAGAGATGTTATATATTTTTGGATTTGTTTTCTGAATTTTTTTAACTCATGTGCCGGTTCTTCTGGGTGGACTCGCCAATTAAAACTCCTAATCAGTACAGGGTCTCTATCGAGATTAACCATCAATTTCTTAGAACGGCTCAGGGTCTCTAAACGAGATTAACGGATAGGAAGTGTAGCATCCCAGAGAGAGACACAGCAGGGCATGAGTACCCTGGTAGCTCAAAAACTGCCTCTCACGTGACATAAATCCGTAGTTTAAACCTTAAATAGTTCAGGGTCTTCAAAAGATTGACTGTCTAAGAGTATGAATGGGCCACATAGCAGAGAGTCGGCGGTAGACGAGAGAGTTTATCCTCGCTTTCTGTAAGCCAGCCCTCACGTGACAAGAACCACCGGTTTAACCTTAACCAGTATAGGGTCTCTAACGAGATTGGCCGTCAATTTCTTTGAACCGGCTCAGGGTCTCTAATGGAGATTAACTGGTAAGAGTTATGCGGGTAACCTGGTGGAGTGGCAAGTTGCAAACGGGAAGGTTTAACTCGGGCGGTTTAAGAGCCGGTCAAGAGGGCATGTAAGCTAAACCCAGTGGGTTGGAAGCCCCCAAATGATCTTTGTTGACGAAATCAATTGTTAACTTGAGAGCCGATCGATAGGGTCTGATAAGCTAAACCCAGCGGGTTGGAAGTCCCCTAGACGACCTTTGTTGATGAAATCAACTGTTTGGCATGAGAGCCGATTGATAGGGTGTGATAAGCTAAACCCAGTGGGTTGGAAGCCCCCTAGACGACCTTTTTTGCACAACTGAGATATGTGAAATGGTAGAGGCCCTGGCTTGCAGGGATGCAAACTTTATTCATATATATATGATATGTAAAATGATGGTGTACAATGTCGAGTCTCAATGACTTAGGTGTAATAAGGCCGCAGATGAGCTATGTTCCACGGCCGGCGGGTCTCCTGCCTAGAAGTACTTGAGTCGTCCTGGACGTCAGTGAGGTAATATGCCCATTGTTGAGATTTTTGCTGGCCATGAAAGGCCCTTCCCACAGAGGGGACAGCTTGTGTGCATCCATCTAATCTTGAATCAACCGCAACACTAAGTCGCCTTCTTGAAACGTCCGGGTCTTAACTCTATGGCCATGGTAGCGACGTAGGTCTCGCTGATAGATCGCCGATTGATCCGCCGCGAGATCACGTTCTTCCTCCAAGGCATCCAATGCGTCTTGAAGTGCTATTTCATTATCTTCCTCAATGTAAGTCGCCACTCGTGGCGAGTCATGACGAATATCGCTTGGTAATACGGCTTCTGCGCCATAAACAATGAAGAAAGGTGTATAACTTGTTGATCTGTTGAGAGTGGTTCTGATGCTCCATAAGATGGACGACAACTCCACCCAACAACCCAGCGTGCGCTACAAAGGAACTATAAGCCGGGGTTTGATACCTCTCAAGATTTCCTGGTTAGCACGTTCTGCCTAACCATTTGACAGCGGACGAGCCACCGCAGAAACATCAAGTCGGATGTGCTTGCTTTCATAGAACGCTTGCATAGCCCCCTTGGATAAGTTCGTGCCATTATCTGTGATGATACTGTGAGGATAACCGAAGCGGTAGATCAACTTCTTAATAAAATGAAATGCTGTAACCACGTCACACTTGCTGACTGGCTCAGCTTCTACCCACTTGGTAAATTTGTCTACCGCCACCAAGAGGTGGGTCTTCCTGTCCTTGGATCTCTTGAAAGGCCCGACCATATCAAGCCCCCAGACTGCAAACGTCCAAGTAATTGGAATCATGCGCAACTCTTGAGCCGGGACGTGAGTATGCCGACCGAACTTCTGACATCCATCGCACTTGCGAACCAAATCCTCTCCATCTTTATGAGCCGTCAGCCAGAAGAAACCATGTCGAAAAGCCTTAGCCACCAGAGATTTTGAGCCGGCATGATGACCACAATCGCTAGCATGAATTTCACTCAAGATTTCCTTGCCCTCTTCAGGTGAAACACAATGTTGGAAGACGCCAGTGACGCTCCACTTATGTAACTCACCATTGATTATGGTCATAGACTTAGAACGCCTGGTGATCTGTCTAGCCAGATTTTCATCATCAGGTAATTCACCGTGAGTCAAGTATGCCAAGTAAGGCACGATCCAGTCAGGAATAGCATGTAGAGCCGCCACCAGTTGCCCCTCCGGGTCAGGTATGGCCAAGTCTTCCTCTGAAGGTAACTTAACCGACGGGTGATGTAACACATTTAAGAAGATGTTAGGTGGTACCGGCTTACGCTGAGAACCCAGCCTTGACAGGGCGTCAGCCGCCTCGTTCTTGCGATGATCAATATGATCCACCTGATAACCCTTGAAATGACCAGCGATGACATCCACCGCCTGACGATAAGCTGCCATCCGCGGGTCCTTGGAATCCCAAGCGCCTGAAACTTGTTGAGCTACTAGGTCTGTGTCGCCGAGACACCTAACCCGGCTCAGGTTCATCTCTTTAGCCACCCGGAGGCCATGAATCAGAGCTTCGTACTCAGCTGCATTATTAGTACAAGGAAACGTCAACCTTAACACATAACAGAATTTTGTCACCTTTGGGGGAGGTTAAGACAACCCCTGCCCCTGATCCTTCCAGCTGCCTGGATCCATCAAAGTGTATTGTCCAATATGTGTTATCTGGCTTTTCCTTGGGTGCCTGACACTCCATCCAGTCGTTTATGAAATCCACCAGGGCTTGAGACTTGACCGCCGTGTGAGGCACATACTTCAGATTAAGAGGTCCAAGCTCCAATGCCCACTTAGCAATCCTGCCGGTGGCCTCTCTGTTTTGAATTATATCTCCCAAAGGGGCAAAGCGAACCACTGTGATCTGGTGCCCCAGGAACTAATGCTTCAGTTTACGATTGGCCATGAACACCCCATATACTAGCTTCTGCCAATGCGGATATCTCTGCTTGGACTCTGTCAGGACTTCACTGATGTAATAAACCGGCCTTTGAACTGGATATTCCTTTCCTGCCTCCTTACGCTCAACAACGATCGCGGCGCTAACTGCCCTGTTATTTGCCGCCACATATAAGAGCAAAGGCTCCTTCTCACCTGGAGCTACTAAAATTGGCGGCTCTGTGAGCTGCCTCTTGAGGGCCTCAAATGCTTCACCCGCCGTCGCACTCTAGACAAAGTTGTCTGTCTTCTTCATCATTTGGTACAAAGGGATGGCCTTCTCAACAAGGCGGCTTATAAACCGTCTTAACGCAGCAATCCGTCCCGCCAGGTGTTGAACATCATTGATGCATGCCAGCTCAGACATGGAAGTGATAGCCTTGATCTTATCTGGATTAGCCTCAATGGCATGCTCAGAGACTAGGAATCCCAAGAGCTTTCCTGCAGGCACACCGAAAACACACTTAGCCAGGTTAAGCATCATCTTGTAGACTCGCAAGTTGTCAAAGGTCTCCTTTAGGTCATCAAGCAAAGTCTCCTTCTTCCTGGATTTAATCACAATGTCATCCACATATGCATGAACGTTGTGTCCAATTTGGCTGTGAAGGCAATTCTGCACACAACATTGGTAAGTCGCCTGGGCACTCTTGAGCCCGAAAGGCATAGAAACATAACAGAAGGCATGATGAAAGCCGTCTTCTCTTGGTCCTTGACTGCCATCTTGATATGATGATAGCCAGAATAAGCATCCAGGAAACATAAGCTCTCACAACCCACCATGCATCGATGATCTGGTCAATACGGGGGAGAGCAAACAGGTCAGCTGGACAGGCTTTATTGAGATCCATGTAATCCACACACATACGCCACGTGTCGTTCTTCTTAACCACTAGCATCGGGTTAGCAAGCCACTTTGGGTGAAACACTTCAACGATGAAACCCGCCACCAGGAGCCGGGCCACCTCTTCCCCAATGGCCTTGCATCTCTCCTCATTGAACCGCCATAGAAACTGTTTGACCGGCTTAAACTTAGGATCCACATTAAGGTGGTGATCAGCGAACTCTCGGTACACCCGACATGTCAGAAGGCTTCCATGCAAAGATGTCCCGATTCTCATGGATGAATTCGATGAGCGCGCTTTCCTATTTGGGATCCATATTAGCCCCAATAGTAAACTGCTGCGATGAATCGCCCGGAGTGAAATCCACTAGCTTGGTGTCATCCGCCGAGAACTTGAGGGGCGGCTCAGATTCCGTGGTGGGCTTTTTGAGCGGAGTCATGTCCTCCGGGTCAACATTTTCCTTATAGAACTTGAGCTCTGCTTCCGTGCAACTTGACTCTGCATAAGCCGCATCTCCTTCCTCACACTCAATAGCCGTCTCTCGATCACCATGCATCGTAATCGTTCCTTTTAGGCCCGACATCTTGAGCTGCAAGTACACATAACAAGGCCTAGCCATGAACTTGGCGTAAGCCGAACGTCCAAACAAAGCATGATACGGACTCTTGATCTTTACCACCTCAAAACACAAGGTCTCTACCCTGTAGTTGTATTCATCACCGAAGGCAACTTCCAAAGGATAAGCTGACTTGCCAGGCACCACGCTGTGAAAAACTGTTGAGGAAGGCTTAAGATCCTTATCAAGCAACTTCATTCAGTGGAAAGTGTCGTAGTACAAAATATTGATGCTGCTGCCACCATCCATAAGCACTTTGGTAAACACATATCCTCCAACTTGGGGGGAAACTACCAACGCCAGCCGTCCCGGGTCATCAACACGCGGCGGGTGATCCTCTCTACTCCAGGTTATGTCGTACTCTAACCACTTCAAGTACTGCGGGAGAGCCGGTGTGACGACATTGACCGCCCGCTTGCGCAACTTCTGGTCCCGCCTGTTAAGGCTGGTTGTAAAAACATGATACTGACTTGAGCTGAGTTGCTTCGGATTACTCTGATACCCGGACTGGTTATTTTGCTGTTGATTTTTGCCATTGGTTTGCTGATGATGCCCTCCTTGGCTGCTCTGGCCCTGGTAGCCAGATCCTGATCCGCCAGACCCCAAGCAGACACTTGACCCGCCTAGCCCTAAGCCGCCTGGCAGGCCTCCGCCATGGTTGTTATGCTGCCGCACACTATAATCCTGAAATTTGTGCATAATGTGGCAATTTCTCCATGAGTGATTTGCCACTTTATCGGGCCGGTTGTGCTCTGGGCAAGGTTTGTTGAGCATCTCCTCCAAATTAAGAGGAGTTTTACCCTTATTAAAGGGTTGTCTGAAGTTCCCATTGCCTTTAGCACGATTGTTCCCGATGCTGGCATTGGCCACCAACTCTGACCCGCCGTCGGGATTCTTCCTCTTGCCTTGGTTGCCATTGCTTGCCAGACCCTTGCCATTGTTACTCTTCTTGCCCTGACCAGGCTTCTCCTCGTCAGAACCTGGATCCTTCTTATTGTTAGAGTCAGTGTACTTCATGAGAGCCGCCATGAGCTCCCCCATGTCCTGACTCGAGCGCTTGAGCCGGCCAAGCTTCCGCTTCAGAGGCATGAAGTGACAATTCTTCTCCAGAATCAAAACTGCTTGAGCCGCCGTAATCTGTTCAGACGAGTGGATGATGGTTGAGACCTGTCTGACCCAATGATGAGCGGACTCATTCTCCCGCTGCACGCAATGATCCAAATCCACAATCGTCATGGGCTGCTTGCATGTTCCCTGGAATTTTTTGATGAACTTCGCCTTTAACTCGGACCAGAAATTAATGGTGTTGGGTGGCAGGCCCTTCAACCATGTGCGAGCCGGCCCTTCCAGCATCATGATAAAATACTTGGCACACACCATGTCGCTGACGTCTAACATCTCCATCGCTAGCTCATAGCTCACAATCCATGCCTCCGGAGGCAGGTTAGCAGTATAGTTTGGGACCTTGCGAGGACCCTTGAAATCCTTCGGCAGACGTTCTTTTCATAAAGCCGGCGCCAAGCATGGCACTCCCACGACCCTGGTGGCCATTCTTGCTCCTACTGAGATAGAAGGTGTCGGTTCTTGATGAGCCATCATTGTCGCCAGGGCCGATTCCTCGCGCTGTGCCCTTGCCTGATCCACCAGAGCCTGAGCATCCAGAACTGCCTGATCGTCTCGTGGCGGGTTCTAGTGTCACTCACTGCAAGAAACCGCCGGCGACTCATAACGCCGGCTGAAGTTGCCGCTGGGGACGGGGGTTGAGTGCACACGACTCCGACTATAGGTGTATTTCTCCTACTGGGCCATCGCCGTCCGCAGGTACCCAATAGCGTTCCTCACCTCTTATGTGAAGGGTGCCTTGTTCGGGATAGGTATCATACCGAGCTGTGTTGCCGCCACCACCATGTTCTCCGCCGGGTATGAATAGTGACCCGTCGGCGTTGGAAAAGCCATTGGTGAGGGCTGGTTCCATCGGGGCGGGTTAGGGCGCTGTTGTCGAGCCATCGGTCGACTCTCTCGTGCTTCCACGGTCCGTCCCGCCCCCGGTGTGTTAAAAAGATTCCTGGCCTCGAACTGTTCTGGCAAGCGGGACTGATGTCTCATCCGCTGAACCGCCACTGCGGATTGCTGCTCCAGCTCAAGGCGGAAAGCATTTGCCTTAAGGCATTCTGCCTTTGCGTCCATCTGGGCCTTCAACACGTTGATCCCCTGCTGGACTTCAGTCATCTGTTCCTTTATCCTTGCGATCTCTGTGTTCTGAGCGGCTTGATTATTTGGTGTGACCTCAGTTGCCATTAGGGCTGTGAGCTCATTCATTAGATCCAGGAGAACTTGAGCCGGTAGCGGGTCAGTCCCCGACCTGGCTGCCCTAGCGGTGTACTGCTCGTGTCTGGTGTTGAACCCGCCATGAAGACGGCTGCATGCATCGGCGGCCCATAGTCCTCCGACTCATGACACTCCGACCCGGGGTAAGGCTCGTCATAGCCCCCGAGCCTGCCATTGTGAAGCGGGAAGATTGATTCTGTCTCTCCTCTCGAAGATTCATCCTCTGAACATACGAGAGTTTCCGGTGACATGGACCCCTCTAGATCAGTTCCTTGAGTAAAACCAACAAAGACATGCTTCCTGCCCTGGTTAACACGGGCGGGTTGCATGTGCTGAGCAGGTTGAATACGCCGGGCCGGCTCGATGATGTTGGTGCAGACGTCCGGCCCGGGTGTAGATCCGCCAACCTTGCCGATGAAAACGTGGATCCCACTAAAGGGGACTCGGAAGCCATACTCGACAGAGTCGGCCTTGGGCCCCCAGCCGGCGTTGTTAATCCCTGCCGACAACGTATCCCTCGATCCCTAGAAGAGAACCCTTTGAGAACTCAACACCACCGAGCGCTAGCCCCACGGTGGGAGCCAACTGTCGTGGTTTTATCATGGCAAATGTCTGAGGACTTACATTTGAGGCCATCGCTAAGGTGATGGACTCAAAGGGTTGGTTGGGACAAAGGATACGAATTTACCCAGGTTCGGCCCCTCGAGATGAGGTAAAAGACAACGCCCTGCTTGTGTTGTATTGATTTTTAGTTTCGATTACAAGGGAGCGGATTCGCTTGACCTAGTTCTCGATTGATTGGTTTCTGTCTAAATCGCCCCGGGTCCTTATATGGAGGCCAAGACCACGTGTTACAAGTCCCATACCGACACTGACAATGTATATGACTCTATCTCTATGTCGCCTTGCCTTCTTGGCAAGCCATCTCTGGGCGGCTTAACCGCCCGGGTCTTCACGCCTTCTTGGTTTGGGCCTTGCCTAGGCCTATCTTGGTAAACCGCCATATGTCTAAGCTTACATCTGTAGGCCCATCGGCCTTGGTCTGGTCCATTAGACGCCAGATATAACCCGGCCCCACCCGGGCGGGTCTCACCACGGGGTTATATCCCCAACACAAGCTATTATCCAAAAATGAGCAACCAACTAAGCTTGGGGATGCCCCCGAGTGGCATCCCTGCTTTCTTCCAACGATCATCGGTATTTTACTCGGAACTATATTTTTATTCGTCACATGATATGTGTTTTGCTTGGAGCGTCTTGTATGATATGTGTCTTTGCTTGTTTTATTTTGTGTTTTAAGTCTTGATCCCTTGTTGGACACACCCATTTGAGAGAGCCAAAATTATGTCTTGACTTGTTCGAATTGCTCTCTATGCTTCACTTAATTTTTTATGAGCAATGGACTTGCTCTAGTGCTTCACTTATATCTTTTTGAGCATGGTGTGCTTAGTATTTTTGAAGAAAGGCTCTCTTACTTCACTTAGATTTATTTGAGAGTTAGTAAAATTTTCAAGAAATTCTCTTTTGCTTCACTTAAATTATTTTGAGCGAAAGAACAAAAATTATGCTCTTGATCTTCACTTATATTTGTTTGAGCTTATGAAAAGCAACACATGAAAATTAGTCCCAAAGTGATAGATATCCCAGAAGGATACAATAAAAACTTTCATGAAGATCATTGGACAAAATAAACTTCATTCTTAGTAATAGTTTTGAGATATGATGATGTGATATGTGAGTTATGTTGATGAGTAATTATGCTTTAGTAAGAATATTGGTGTTAAGGTTTGTGATTCCCTATGCAAGTACGAAAGTAAATAGTCATACAATGAAATTATATCCTACTTGTGGTGCATTATTCGGTGTTATTTATACTTAATGCTTGCTTATGAGATTATCTGTTTCTTGGTTGGGCGCTTCTCAATCTTTTGCTAGCCTTCATTTTGCACCAAGTATGAGCTCTATTGTGCATCCAAATCCTTAAACCTAGTTTTTGCCACATGAGTCCACTATACCTACCTAGATGTGGTATTTCTGTGCTATTCTAAGCAAATTTGTATGTGCCATCTCTAATTTTCAAAATAAACTTCTATTTTGTGTGTTTGTTTCGCTCGCGGAGCGGTGAGGGGTGGCTAATATTTTCCATGCTAGATGTGTTATTCTCACGATGAGTGTTTATTCACTTGTCATTGCACGAGAGTAAGGCAAAGGTACTAGGGATGCCCAGTCCCGAAATGCAAAAAATGAATTTACTTTATGTTGTCAAATAATAAATTCCTTGGAAAGTGAAAGTATGGTGGAAAAAGGAATATACTTTATTTTCTGTTTGGGAACCGCCTATGATATCTAGCATGGAAAGTGTTGGAAACTCTAATTCGTTTTTTTTTGAGGGGCCAATGACAGTAGGAAAGGCTCCTACTGCCTTAAAGAATATATTATGCTAAAACAGATAAGAGTTTTACAGTTACATCAAACAAAGGGGAGATGGGGTTATGTACAAAGAGAGGGGTGTCAGAGACAAAGTTAGGCAGGCAGAAAGAAGATCAAAAGTCAGAACCAAGTGTCAACTAGAGTAGTAATTCAGCTCTCTAGGCTAGCTTTCCTATGAATGAGAGTTTTGAAGTCCTCCTGAAACCTAGCAGACCACCCACCAATGGAGGGAGGGATGCCTCTGAAATGCTTGTTATTTCTCTCCATCCAGATGCTCCATGCAACACTAGCAAAACATTCAGTGAACAGTGTTCCTGACCAAGCATTTCTCCCCGTTTGTACTTTTTGTAGTCTGTCTCCCCTGCTGGTCCACACCATCTGCAATTTGTTCCAACATGAGACACTGAATGGATAGTCGAAGAACAGGTGTTCTACTGTCTCCTTGGTTCCCCCGCACAATAGAGAATTGAGATCAGTGCCTATGTTATAGTGCCTTCGATGCAACATGTCTCTGGTATTCAATCTGTCCGCCAACAAAAGCCACAAGAACACCTTTATTTTCATGGTACATTTTGACTTCCAAATAAGCTTGAATTCTGGATCTGCTTGAGCGTCTTTGAAGCAGAATTCGTAGTACTTCTTGGCTGAATATTCACCCCAAATACAGGTCCAAACATCTCCCTCATCATTGTTTAGTTGGATGGAGCTCGTGCTTAGCTGAAGATCCCTGACCTCCTCTCTGGCTTGGACTGATAATGGCAGATGGAACATTTGCTAGATCAAGGAGGTTGTGAGCATGTCATGGACAGAGATGCCAGGTGTGGTCGCAAACGACCCCGCACTAGGATGTGACTTCTCCAGGATACTGTCCAACCAAAGATCTTTCTAGAAGAGGGTGCTTGCTCTAGACCCCACTAAAAATTTGGTGATTCCTCTATAAATAGGGGTAAGACTCAACAGTTCCCTCCACCAGGAATGAGCCGCACGCATTAGAAGCTTGAGGAATGGAGTCAGTGTAGTACGTGTTCTAGATCAGGTCAACCCACGGCAGGTCAGTGTGATTGTAGAATTTCTGCAGTTGCTTCAGAAGGAGAGCAGTGTTTTGAATCTTGATATCCATAATTCATAGTCCACCCCTATCTTTGGGTTTACAAACCATATTCCAGGCTGCAAGAGAGTTACATTTTACCTCATCCCCTTGTTTTTTCCGCCACAAACAACACCTTCTGATTTTATCAAGGTGCTCTACTATCTTCGGGGGTAGTATGATCGAACACATAGCATATATAGCTAACGAGGATAACACATAATTCACTAGTTGTAGTTTAGCACCCTGGGAAATCATGCATAGTAAGGTAGAGAGCCTTCTTTCCATCGAATTAACCAGGGGCATCATGTCCAAGACAGTGGGTTTGGTAGTGCCCAATGGCAAGCCCAAATAGGTGAATGGCATAGTACCCAGTGAGCACTGTAACAAAGCAGCCAACTTCGAGGCCATTCGACTATCTACATTGATAGGAATCAAAGTAGATTTCTGGAAATTTATCTTTAGACCAATGGACATGGCATAGTCAACCAAGATCTCCTTCATGAACGTAACCTGTCTTCTGTCTGCTGGCATGACAACAATGGTGTCATCATCATATTGGACAACTAGGTAGTCCGATGTGCCTCAGTTAGGAATTGGGAGTTGTAAGTGTTGCTTTCTGGCTGCATCATTAATTGCTGCCTGATGGAGTTCGACAGCCAGCACAAAGATCAATGGTGAAAGCAGATCACCTTGACTCATCCCCTCCTACAGTGGAACTGTCTTCCGGATGGTCCATTGAGGAGCACTGTAGATTTTCCGGATGAGAAGATGCAGTGCATCCACGATAGCCATTTCTCATCGAACCCCATGTTCCTTAGGATGTCAATCATGGCCGAGTGTTCCACCGTGTCAAAGGCTTTGGCAAAGTCTAGCTTAAGCAAAATCACCTCCCTCCCAGACTTCTGGCACTCGCAAAGTCTAGCTTAAGTCGCTTTCGTTGGTGGGATGGATACACCTCCCAAAATGTTTTTACCTCTAAGTTTTTTGCTTTGAGCTCTGGCACCTCTACAAATCCCTACCTCCCTCTGTGAAGGGCCTTTCTTTTACTTTATGCAATTTTTATTTTTGAATTCGAGTCTCCATCTTCTCTTACCAAGGTGCCAACTAGGAGGCAATACGATCGTACTTAAGTATTGGGTGTAGCAAATATTCGAGTGTGCTTCATGAATGGATCAATATTTGAGCATGCTGGGCCAGGGATAACTTATTTTAGCGTTGACACTTTGAAAGACATGGTTGCTTGCTGATATGCTTGAGTATCTAAATTATTATGTCAAAACTAGACTATTTCTTTGAAAAACAAAAAGTCCAAATGTCCATGCTAAAAGAAAAAGAATATGATATGACATGTTAGGGAGCATTCCACATCAAAAATTCTATTTTTATCACTTACCTACTCGAGGACGAGTAGGAGTTAAGCTTGGGGATGCTGATACGTCTCGAACGTATCTATAATTTTTGATTGTTCCATGCTATTATATTATCAATCCTGGATGTTTTATAATCATTTTATAGTCATTTTACATCATTTTGGGTACTAACCTATTGACATAGTGCCAAGTGCCAGTTGCTATTTTTTCCATGTTTTTTACATCGCAGAAAATCAATACCAAACAAAGTCCAAATGCCACGATACTTCACGATGATTTTTATAGGCCAGAAGGAACACAAGGGGCCCTGGCTGCGCCTTGGGGTGCCCCCAGGGGGGCACAACCCAACAAGGTGCACTAGGAGGCCCAGGCGTGTCCTGGTGGGTTGTGCCCACCTCGGGTGCCCCCCGAACCGCCACTTCACTCTATAAATACCCCAATATTCCAGAAACCCTAGGGCAGTAGACAAAATATTCATCCAGCCGCCGTAGAGTCCTAAACCACTAGATCCAATCTAGACACAATCTCGGATGGGGTTCACCACCTCCATTGGTGCCTCTCCGATGATGCGTAAGTAGTTCTTTATAGACCTTCGGGTCCGTAGTTAGTAGCTAGATGGCTTTCTCTCTCTCGCTGAATTTTCCATACAATGGTCTCTTGGAGATCCAAATGATGTAACTCTTTTGCGGTGTGTTTGTTGGGATTGACGAACTTTGAGTTTATGATCAGATCTATCTTTTTATATCCATGAAAGTAATTTGAGTTTCTTTGATCTCTTATATGCATTATTGCTTATAGCCTTGTATTTCTCCTTCTATATTCGGGTTTTGTTTGGCCAACTTGATCTATTTATCTTGCAATGGGAAGAGGTGCTTTGTAGTGGGTTCGATCTTACTGTGCTTGATCCCAGTGACAGAAAGGGGAAACGACACATATGTATCGTTGCTACTAAGGATAAAATGATGGTGTTTATATCTACATAGATAGATCTTGTCTACATCATGTCATCGTTCTTATTGCATTACTCTGTTTCTCCATGAACTTAATACACTAGATGCATGCTGGATAGCGGTCGATGTGTGGAGTAATAGTAGTAAATGCAGGCAGGAGTTAGTATACTAATCTTGGACGTGATGCTTATGTAAGGATCATTGCCTGGATATCGTCATGAGTATTTGAAGTTTAATCAATTGCCCAATAGTAATTTATTCCCACCATTTGCTATTTTTCTTGAGAGAAGCCACTAGTGAAACCTACGACCCCCGGGTCTCTTTCTCATATTATTTGCCTTTGCGATCTACTTTTCTCTTGCATTTATTTTCAGATCTATTCTTCCAAAAACCCAAAAATACCTTTCTGCACTTTATTTTATTTGGCGTTCGATCTATCAATATTTACAACTTTCTCCCATCCACGTGCCTTTCTGACGCCGTTACCTGAAAGGGATTGACAACCCCTTTATGTGCAGGGGCTGTTTACGTTGTGTTGCTTGGTTCTCCTACTGGTTCGATAACCTTGGTTTCGTATCTGAGGTAAATACCTACCGCCGCTGTGCTGCATCATCCCTTCCTCTTTGGGGAAATACCGACGTAGCTTCAAGCGACATCACTTTCCAACATCAATGAGTTGTTTGAACAAATGAAAGGTGCCAAAGTTTTCTCAAAGCTAGATCTTCGCATGGGCTATCATCGGATTCGCATTCGTGAAGAAGATATTCCAAAGACTGCTTTCAGGAAGAGTTTTGGCTCTTATGAGTACACCGTCATGTCCTTTGATCTCGCCAATGCTCCTCCAACCTTCTCCGGAATGATGAACTTCATATTCTCTCCTTTAAAAAATGAGTTCGTCTTGGTGTATTTGGATGATATTCTCGTGTTCTCGAAGACAGAAGAAGAACATGCAGAGCATCTCCGGTTTGTGCTTGACAAGCTAAGAGAGCATCGGTTCTATGCTAAGTTCTCCAAGTGTGAGTTTTGGCTCAATGAAGTGGTGTACCTTGGGCATGTGATCTCTGTCGAGGGCATTAAAGTGCACCCTGAGAAAGTTGAGGCAATCTTGAAGTGGGAGCCTCCTCAGAATGTCAAGCAGGTTCGTAGCTTCCTCGGGCTTGCAAGTTATTGCAGAAGATTCACGGAGAACTTCTCTCAAATTTCTAAGCCTCTGTCCAATCTCCTTCAGAAGAATGTCAAGTATGTTTGGTCTCCTAAGTGTGATGTGGCATTCAATACGCTCAAGCAGAAGCTGACTTCATCTCCAGCTCTGGTTCCTCCCTAGCAATCAAAGCCTTTCCAAGTGTTCTGTGATGCTTCCCTCCAAGGTCTTGGTGGCGTTCTAATGCAAGATAACAAGATTGTTGCTTATACCTCGCGACAGCTGAAGCCTAGCGAGAAGAACTACCCCACTCATGATCTTGAGCTGGCGGCAGTTGTGCATGCTCTGATGACTTGGAGGCATTTGTTGTTGGGTAGACTAGTTGAGGTGTATACCAAGCACAAGAGCTTGAAGTACATTTTTACTCAACCCAATCTCAATCTTCGTCAGTCTCGTTGGGTGGAAATGAATGAGGACTTCAATCCAAGCATTGAGTGTACACCTGGTAAAGCAAATATCATTGCAGACGCGCTCAGCCAAAAGGCGTACTACAACAGTCTTATCCTAAAGCCTCTTCAACCCGAGCTTTGTGAAGCCTTCCGCAAGCTCAATCTCCAAATGATTCCGCAAGGTTTTCTTGCTAATATTCAAGTCTCTCCGACTCTAGAAGATCAGGTTCACCAACCTCAACTTCTTGATGCTATGGTGAAGAAAGTGAAGAAAGATGTGGCCAAGTGCATTCCAAAGTATAAGTGCTTTTGAGTTGATGACAAAGATACCTTGTTCTTTGAGGATCGTCTGGTGGTCCCAAAAGGTGATCTCAAAAAGGTTATCATGGATGAAGCACGCAATTCTCTCCTCTCAATTCATCCAGGCAGTTCCAAGATGTATCAGGACCTCAAGCAAACCTTCTAGTGGACTCGCATGAAGTGGGAAATTGCTCAGTTCGTGAACAAGTGTGATGTTTGTCGTAGAATGAAGACAGAACATCAACGTCCAGCAGGTCTCCTTCAGCCTTTTCCTATTCCAGGTCTCCTTCAGCCTTTTCCTATTCCAAAGTGGAATATCGATCATGTGGAGATGGATTTCGTCACTGGACTTCCTAAGTCCAAGAAGGGCAACGATGCCATCTTTGTGGTTATCGACAAGCTGACCAAAGTTGCCCATTTCCTTCCAATCAAAGAGTCTATCTCGGTAGCACAACTAGCAGATTTGTACACGTTAAAGATAGTTTCTTTGCATGGTATTCCTCAGCTCATATCCTTAGATCATGGAATCCTCTTCACTTCCAAGTTCTAGGACTCCTGCCAGACTGCTATGGGTACCAAGATCCGTTTCAGCACTGCATTCCATCCTCAGACAAGTGGCCAAGTTGAGAGAGTCAACCAAATCTTCGAAGACATGCTCAGAGCCTGTGTGATTTCTTTTGGATGAAATGGTAAGATTGCCTTCCATACGCCAAATTTTCATACAACAATAGCTTCCAGGCTCGTTCATGCAAGGCCCCATTCGGGTTTCTCTACGACAGGAAGTGTCGTACCCCGCTCAATTGGTCTGAAACCGGTGAGCATCAAATCCTTGGAAATGACATGACCACTGAAGCAGAAGGGATGTGCCGTGTCATTCGTGAGAATCTCAAAGCAGCTCAATCCCGCCAGAAGAGTTATTATGATAACAAACATCGGGATGTCTCCTTTCAAATCGATGATTTTGTCTATCTCAGAGTTTCTCCCTTGAAAGGCACTCAACGTTTTGGTATAAAAGGGAAGCTAGCTCCTCGCTTTGTGGGTCCTTCCAGAATTGTGGGCAAGAGAGGTGACCTTGCCTACCAACTCGAGCTTCCTCCAAATTTCGCAAAGGTGCATGATGTGTTCCATGTCTCTTAGCTCCAGAGGTGCTTCAAGACTCCCGAGCGTACCATTGACCTCCAAGACATTGATCTCCAAGAAGACCTATCCTATTGTGAGAATCCAATTGCTATTCTAAAAGAAACTGAGCGTAAGACTCACAACAAGTCAATCAAGTTTCTCAAGGTGAAGTGGTCTCATCACTCCGACAAATAACCTACTTGGGAACGTGAGGATCTTATCCGTTCCGAATTTCCAGAGTTCTTTCATTCTTAGATCTCGGGTCAAGATCCTCTTGTAGTGTGGGAGAGTTGTAACAGCCCAAGTGCATACCTTGCCATATTTGTAATGTTCCTCATGTGTGACCTCTCATTGCAATGACATTATGAGTTTGAGTTCTTCTAGCCTTGTCATTTCATGCATCATGCATCATGGTCATCATATACATGTATAATATTTTGTTGCCTTGTTTGCCTTGTGGTGTGTGTTGTGAGTGCTTGTGTGGTGGAGTGAAGGCATGTTTTGCTTGTTTGAAGTGCTACTCTAATCCCTCTCATTTCAAAAACCCATGACCTCTTCTCTCTCATTCAATATTCCACATAATAATAATTTCCTTCTTGTTTTCTCTCTTTAAAATTGTTGAACATCTTCGAAACATTCTACTAGGATTTATAAAATAATCCTCTACCATGGTCGGAGTTTTTCCCTTTTAAAATGTTTTGCAACAGTACCTAATTAATATAATTAGGTGAATTAATTTGCTTGCTCCAAAAATGCCCAAACCATTTTTACCAAATTGCTAGCATTTTTGCCGACCTGGAAAATATATTTCTTTTTCCTTCTCAACTTCTCTCTCTGATCTGTTTTGATTTTGTTCTCTGGGTTTGTTCTAAAGTAAAGAGAGAGAGGAGTAGGGCCATCTGGGATTTTCACTCACCGCGGCCCAGCTAGCCTCCGAGCGGCCTTGGCCCAGCTCATAGGACGACTACCTGCACCGTCCCCTTCCCCCGTCAGGTTCAGAGACAGAGAGCGTCGCCACGCGTTCACGAACATCAAGGAGCGCAATCTGGCCCCTCCTTTATAGCCTTGGTGTGTGCGCCCCTTCCCCTAGGGTTCACTTTTTCCCTCCTTGCTGCCGCTAGGTCTCCTCCTCTCCATCTCCCTCCTCCTTCCTCCCTTCTTCCTTGTCAGGTAAGTGTAGAGAGAGAAGTTCGTTAGAGAGCAGAGCCGCCTTCCTCGCCGTCATCCTCGTCTCCGATGACCTCCTCCTTATCGCCTGGGATGCTGGGAGCTCCACGGTGCCTCCCGCGCCATGTTCCCGGCGCTAGGGCATAGAGAGAGCCCCCGCATCGTCGACTTCTTCCTCCGCTCCAACGCGAACTCGCAGCCACCATGGATCTTCTTCCCCGTCGCCACGCCGAGCTCGTCTTCGCCCCCCTCTCGGTGAGCGTCGACCCCGCATCCTGTCCCGTGCCGTTTCCGGCCCGTGGGTCTCGCCGCTGTCGTGCTTGGTCGCCGCTGCAACGGCCATGCCCGAGCGAGCGCAAGTTCGAGCTCGAGCCCCGCCTTAACGCGTAGGTGTCTTCCACCTTTGAGCGCGGGAATGGTCTCCCCACCATGCTCGCAGCTCCCGCTAGTGCCCGCTATAGCCGAGTGCCGTCGTCTCGCTGTGATGCAACGTTGCCATGTCGCTCTCGTGTCGTGCTCGGTTTGTTCTTCTGTTTTGTCAGTTAACCAGCCGTGCGTGGATAAGAGGGATCCTTCCCCTCTCCTAGCAGACACCCCTCCGTAGCCTAGTGGCCAGCGTCGCGCCCTCCCAGCGGGGAGACCCGGGTTCGATCCCCCGCGGGCACAAAAACCCCCGTTTTAGCTGTTTGTATTCCCTGTTTGTTTATATCTGTTTTTGGAATGTTGCCAATTCAGATCACTGTCATTTAGGGAAAGATCCATTTTGGGTAAGTTTTGACTTATAAGTTGTCGTGGTTTTGTCATGACAGATGTCCGAAGACTTAGGCTTAAGGCCATCACTAAGGTCTTGGACTCAAAGGGGTTGGTTGCCTACGTCCTGCTTTGTGTGTAATTGCTTGACCTAGCTCTCGATCGATTGGTCTCTATCTAAGCCGCCCCCAGGTCTCGCCTTTATATAGGAGGTCAAGACCACGGGTTACACAAATCTCATACTGATTCTTACAATGTGTCCGAATCTATCTCTAAGCCGCCATGCCAACTCTGGCAGGCTGTCTCCGGGCAGCTTACGCGCCCGGGTCTTGCATCTTCTTCTTGACTCTGGGCCATCGCCTCAGCCCATCCGGTGATCCGCCGTGTAGCCCAATCTTCCTCTTCCAGCCCATACGCTAACGAGGCGTCAGGTATGACCCGTCCCCTCCTGGGCGGGTCTTACCACGTGGTTATATTCCCAACATTAGGCCCTGGATTTATTTGGTCTTGCTCATGCCAATCTCCACTTGTTATCCAGCGGCAAGTCTCACACCCTTGTCACCTGAAAGGGAAAACACATAAGCCGCCATGACGCCACCTTCATACATGTCAAAAAGATTCCGTGATGTATGCCACAGATCCTCTCATTAAACGGTTAGCCTGGAAATTGAGGCATCCATCTCGGTTGGTCATCATTTCTCGCCTTGATTCCTGCGCGCCCGTTTGGCCTTCCACCCCCTTAAATAGGGCCATGAGGGGGTCTTTTCATTTTCGTCGCCGCCACTACTCTTCTTCTTCCTCTCGACGCCAACGCTCCTGAGCTCTCTCGGCCTGGTGGAGTCCCGTTGCCGTCGACAAACTTGGCCGCTGCATCAACCTAAACATTTCTAGACTCTCGCCCACGTCCACCGCATCCTTAAGGTATGTTTTTCGTCCTCCCTTAGATTTGTAGCTTCCCACTTGAATCATGTCAAGTTCATCGGACCCCATTAGCGTGCCTGTTCTTCTTCATAATGCCCACTGATGAACGGTCCTTTAGATCTTGTGATATTGCTTATCTACCACGGACACCCATGCAAAACAAACAGTAGTCCGACCTAGATCTACACTTTGTTCCTCTTCCTGCGCTAAACTGCTCGTTCTTCCTCGGCTCCCTTTTAGGGTTGAATTAAATCTGATTTTTCCTTGCCTGTAGATCTTGTAGTTGCAGTATAATATGCAAAACCTATTTGTATGTACTTTCTAATTTTTGCATCATGACCTTGTTCACTAAACCCATCATCAAATCTCCAGCTCTTCCGATAAACTGTTCCGACGGCTTAAGGTCACAACATTTAATTTCATCAGTTGTCTTGGCTTTCTAGTCACTTTCTGACCTGCTGCATCCTGTCGCCTTTTCGCAGCCTTGACCCGCCGTCCTGTCTCGTGCATCTTCATCCTATGACTAGATCGACTCTGGGGTCACTGAACAGTTCTTACAAGACTCTGGTCTCAGAACATCATTCATTGGCGGGTTCCGGGGCTAGAGAAGGGACCCATCCCATAAGAGGGTGATGTTGTTATCTTTTTCGATCATCTTATGCATGGTTTCAGCCCACCCGGATCTAAGTTCTTCCGAGATGTCCTCCATTTCTTTAAATTGCATCCTTAAGACATTGCCCCAAATTTTGTCTCCAACTTGTGTAACTTTCAAGTCCTCTGTGAAGTTTCCTTGCAAGAGGAGCCGTCTGTCGATCTCTTTCATGACTTTTTTTATGTCAACCGCCAAACGGAAGTGGCGGCCGGCCCAATCTTGGAGCTCAGCGGTGTCTCCATCCATAGAAGAAGAGACCTGGTTTATCCAGCTGTTCAAATGCCAAGTCATCCCAAGGACTGGCACAAAACCTGGTTCTATTGAAGAGACACCTCTCTAGAGGGAGAAAATCCACTATCGGGTTATCGTCCTACCTGGCTCTGCACCTCAACTGAACTTCCAGACCGGATGTCCGCCACAAGCGAACGAAGTATGCTCTGGCTTTTGCCAATATCAAGGCCCTTTTGGTGAACAGGTTGACGAGAGTTGATTTAACCCGCTGTTGGGTCTCCTAGAAGGTCTTACCATTGAGCCGGCGTGATCGACTTATGTGTGAGTACACGGGCGATGCAAACGATCCTCTCTGCTTCAATCACACCCCTCTAACAGAAGAAAACATTACTTCTGCTATCAAAGGACTTACTCTTGAATCCTAAGAGGCTTGCCGTACAGTCGGGTTAAAACCTTTCTGCGCCGCAAATCCAACACCAGATGTAAGGACGGCATTCAAATCTCCTTTCTGTCAGTATTGACTTTATATATATATGTAGCAACCTTAAATTCTCTTGGCACCTTTCGCTTACAGGCTAACTCCAGCTTTTGGAAGAAAAAATACACTCCTCCTGTGAAGAAGAAGTCTCAGGCGGGTAACACCCGTGGCCGCAAATCAAAAACGTTGCCTCAAAACCTACTTGAACTTGACGACTCAGAGGTAGATATTGATTCCCTTGGCCGTCTTTTTATGCAACTTATTGACAATCACTATACACAGGAGGAGATAGAGACGAGCCACTTCAACGCCCCTAAGGTAACTTATCTTTCTTCTAACTCAGAAATCTTCCCATAAGCGAAGATACGACGGGTCGTTCGAAAAGTTCCTTTTTCGCACCCTCTTGCTTACTTAGATCTCGAATTTTTCTTGAAAAAACAACAACACGACTCTCGACGTCAGACCTGGAGTACCGGCTCTGGGGATCTTATGACCGGCTTACCTAACGCCTCGACGCCGCGGAAACGTCCCGATGAGGTACTTATCAGGAACCCAATATCCGTCTTATATTTTTGTAATGTTGTCTTACTATTGTATCTTATTGATTTAACCTTGTAGGAATCACCTCCTTCTTCTGGCGACTCAACCGTGTCCAAACTTCCTCCCATGAAGGTCAACCCAGAGTATGTCTTCACCTCTTCTGTGTGTACATTACTTGTATTACCTTTGTACTGTGTTGAATCTTTTCACTTTTAGGGCACAAGCCAAACATAGGAAAGCAGGCGGGTCTACCGTTGCTCCAACCATTCAACAACTGGATCTTGCTGAGCTGCCCCTCTCTCCTGCTAAACCTTTTGAAGCTAACAAAGAGACACCTAAGCAACCTCCCCCGCCTTCAGAGTTGGCGGGTTATCATTCGGCGGCTTCCGATAGTCTAGCGACCGACCCTAAGCCGCCCAATCCTACCGCTGAAGACTTGTCTCTCCCCGACGTTACCATCACTGGAACGGGTTATCAATATCCCACACACTATACTCTGACACAGCATTCTAGAAAATTTGCTACTTGTTCTCCCGAGAAGCTTGACTTCGAATTCCGTGTCTTGGAGAAGATGACTGCAGACGACTTACACGCCGGCTATCTGAACCACCTGTCTGGAAGTTGCAACAGGAGAGCAAGCTTGTTGGCTTGATGAAGAAAAAATATGAGGTATTTGTCATGTTCCATCTTTCTCTTATACCCGTACATCGCAAGAACCGGATTAATATTGAAAATAATAGACCAGGTCTTCCAAACCTTCAATCGTACTATATAGAGCTTAACCTGTGACCCCCAATTACCGGGTTAAATTGTATATAAGCCAGTACTTTATACTTAGTCATAGATCCAATTGTAGCCCCCAAGCCTGGCGCACTATGATAATGACGAGCCGGATTTTCCACTTTTGGAAAACTCGTCGGGTGTAGCCCCCAAGTCCGGAGCATTATGATAATGATGAGCCAGATCTTTGACTTTTAGGCATAGAATGAAAACAGACATTATCCCCCCAAGTGCCAAGTATATTGCTTGCAATCTGCTTGGGACTTGTATCGAAGAGTAGCTCCACTTTGGCGACTTAATCCTCATAACCTTCCACTTTGTGTAACACAGGAGGCGCTAGACGCAGCCGAGTCTGAACGTGCCGGCTTAAGGGAAAACTTGACCATGCAACAAAACACCCGAGCCACCGCAGAAGAGAAGTTGGGCGGCTGTTGAAAAATTTGAAAAACGTCAAGTTGAATTCTCTACATATAAGAAGATTGTTGAATCTGAGCAAACTGCTTTGTCCAAACGTGCTATCGATGCTGAAGAGTAGCTAAAACTTGCATCAACAGAACTGAATACTCTCAAGGATCACATATCCAAGATGACTGCCGCTATCTTTGGTTAGCACATACGGCTTAAAAATTCCTTTATGACAGAAATACCAACCAGACGTCTTATAACTTTGATCTTTTCCTTGCAGGAGAAAGAAGCCACCAGCTATCCTTTGATAGTCTGATGAAATTGAAAGCAATCTACACTATGACTGAGCAACTCTACAGCGGAGTCCTCTGTACTATCAAGGCCATGATGACAGCTAAGTATGTCCCTAAATTTATGAAGGGTCTCATAGAAACCTTGTCTACCTTGCCCAAGCAAGTGGATGAAATAAGGCGATCAGCCACCAGGAGATGGGCCATAGCTATGCTGAGCCGGTCCCTGGCCTTCGCTCCTTAGTTAACCGCTGAAGAGATGATGACCGGCTTCCCTTCCAAGAAGGACGATGGCTCAGACTTCACCGAAGCAGATTATGCCAAGTGCATTAAGGCCTCCAGGCAGCTTGCCTCCATACTGGTTGATGAAAGGGACTTGGTTCCTTATCAGACGGCTTATGACGAGAACAACCAACGGCTACGCTGCCCGACCATTGAAGCTAGAGACTTAGTCCCTGCACCTCGTAAGTTGATCTTCTCCCCTGACGTTGATCCTTCTCCACTTTTCGATGATGGAAAATTCGAAGTCTTACTAAACTGCAACTAGGATGTGGATCGTCTTTAGATCGAAGAGCCTAAAGACCCGGCGCGAGATGACCCGCCAACCAGTTAAACTCTTTGTTCCCAACCGAATGTAACCCGGCCAGCTGAGCCGAACAAGTGCAAAAAACTTCAAGTCCTTCATCTTTTAAGCTCTTCGAGAGCCTTGTAACATATCTTGCAATCTTCTTATGTCTTATCATCGACTCATCTTTAGAGATAAAGCCTGCAAAAACCAAATAGAATACTCTGCAATATTTGCCTGGGCGGCTTTGGAAAAGCATAACCCAGAGATCTTAACATAGCCTTGCTTCATCTTTCACAATCTTGCTCTAGCCCGACTTATAACATGAATGCAATGTATGATGCAATGTATGATGCAATATGTGATGTAATGCATGATGATCTTGCTCTCCCCTTGTTTTTCGTTTTTCTAAAACTCATTTACCGGACCTTCTGGGGGGGTACTATTGCTTTGAACCACCCAACAGTGCAGGGTCTCTAACGAGAGTGACCGCCAATCTTGCATGGCTCAAGGTTTCTAGGCGAGATTAGCTGTTAAGGGTGCAACAGACCAGAATTTGCAGCGAGGTGAGTGCCCCAAGGCTCATAAGCTACTTCTCACGTGACATAAATCTGTCGTTTGAACCTTAAGCAACATCACTTGTTAAGAGTATGACGAGCCACTTAGTAGAGAGTACGTAGCAGATGAGAGAAATTCCCTCGCCGATGTATGAAGCCCTCGCGGGGGGTGAGTTGACAGCTCACTGCACCCCTAGATGAGAGGCAGCTACGTACAGGCAGGTATAACTCGACCTTACAACGGCTGAAAAGCCAATCAAGAGTGGGGGGAAACCTTCACCCACTCTTGCACTTGCTCTAGGTCCGCGACCCGCCTTACGGTGGCTAAAACGCCAATCAAGAGTGGGGGCAACCTTCACCCACTCTTGCACTTACTCTAGGTCCATGACCCGCCTTGCAATGGCTGAAAAGTTGATCGAGAGGGTTGAAGCTTAACCAGGAAGGTTGAAAGCCCCCAAATGACCTTGTCGGGCAAGGTGGGCCGGCGGCTCACGTGCTGCGAGTGGGCGAGGTGTGTTGGGAACGTTGCATGGGAAACAAAAAATTCCTACGCACACGCAAGATCTATCCATGGTGATGAGCATCTACGAGAGGGAGAGTGGATCTACATACCCTTGTAGATCGCTAAGCGGGAAGCGTTAAGAAACACGGTTGATGTAGTCGAACGTCTTCACGATCCAAATCGCCGAGCGTCCCGTGATCCCATCATGATCCATCTCGCAATTCAATCACGATCCGTCCCGTGATCCAATCACGATCCGTCGTGCAATCAAATCACGAATCGTCTCGCGGCCATGATCACGGTCCTTGTGATCTAGCACCGAACGGACGGCGCCTCTGCGTTAAGCACACATACATCTTGATGACGATCTCCGCCTTCTTGATCCAGCAAGAGGGAGTGGAGAGGTAGATGAGTTCTCCCACAGCACAACGGCATGGTGGCGGTGGTGGTGAACTAATCCTGCAGGGCTTCGCCTAAGCACCGCAGCACGTGGAAATTAGGGTTAGCTCTTCCCTCTAAATCATGTAGTATATATAGGAGGGAGGGAGGGGAGGAGGCAGCCTCCTACTCCAATCCTATTAAGAGTAGGATTCCTCCTTTCCACTTGGAAACTCTTTCCACCTCTCCACCTTTGGATTTTTTTCCTTCTCAAAACTCATGGGCTTTAGTGGAGGCTTCGGTCAGCCCACTAGGGGCTGGTTTGTCTCCTCCCATAGCACATTAGGCCCCTCGGGGCGTGACACCCCTCCCGATGGTCCCCAAGTACCCTCCCGACACTCCCGGTACACTACCGATGAGCCCAAAACTTTTTCGGTGACCAAAACAGGACTTCCTATATATCAATCTTTACCTCCAGACCATTCCAAAGCTCCTCGTGATGTCCGGGATCTCATCCAGGACTCTGAACAACCTTAGGTCACCAACATACATAACACTATACTACCGAAACGTCACCGAACCTTAAGTGTGCAGACACTGCGGGTTCGAGAACTATGTAGACATGACCGAGACACATCTACGGTCAATAACCAATAGCGGTACCTAGATGCCCATATTGGTTCCTACATATTCTATGAAGATCTTTATTGGTTGAACCTCTATGTCAAGGATTCAGTTAATCCCATATGTTGTTCCCTTTGTTCTTCGGTATGTTACTTGCCCGAGATTCGATCGTCGGCATCTCCATACCTAGTTCAATCTTGTTACCGGCAAGTCTCTTTAATCATTATCTAATACAAGATCCCGTGTCTAACACTTTAGTCACATTGCTTGCAAGGCTTATTCTGATGTTGTATTACCGAGTGGGCCTTGAGATACCTCTCTGTCACACGGAGTAACAAATCCTAGTCTTGATCCATGCCAACCCAACAGACACCCTCGGGGATACCTATAGAGCACCTTTATAGTCACCCAGTTATGTTGTGACATTTGATACACACAAGGTAGTCCTCCGGTGTCAGTGAGTTGCATGATCTCATGGTCATCGGAACATATACTTCACATGCAGAAAACTATAGCAATAAATTGACACGGTCATATGCTATGTTTATAGTTTGGGTCTTGTCCATCACATCATTCTCTTAATGATGTGATCCCGTTTATCAAATGACATCTCATATCCATGGCCCGGAAACCTTGACCATCTGTGATTAACAAGCTAGTCTATTAGAGGCATACTAGGGACATGGTGTTGTCTATGTATCCACACATGTATCTGAGTTTCCGATCAATACAATTCTAGCATGGATAATAAACGATTATCATGAACAAGGAAATATGATAATAACTAATTTATAAATGCCTCTATGGCACATTTCCAACAAGGTGAAGCATGACGGTAGTAGAAACAAATGAGGTGGGGCAAAGCGAGGCCGTAGCGGCTCGGACGCGAGGCAACGGAGGCCGGTGTCTCGGCGGCTCAAAATGCGGTAAAACCTCAACCATTCGGACGTGAGGTAGGCACCGTGGGCTGTGGAGGCACAGGCGCAGCGGAGAGGCGGCCACGGCGCAACATCAGGGCGAGGCAAAGCTCGACGGCTCTAGCAGAGAGGTGTCGACGACTAGGAGCGTGGCGGCACATCGGTGAGGTATAAGCGACGAGGTGAATCGGCAGCTCGGAGGCGCGGGAGGAAACAACCATTGCGGTGTGGCGAGTCACGATTGGGGTGAGGTATGGCAGCGAGGTACGGCGGGTGTGGGAGCAGTGGGCTGGCTTGGCACGCAGGTAGGTGAGCAGTGGCTGGGCGCACGACGTTGGAGAGGCAGCAACTTGCGGTGGAGGTGGAGTCGGATGTGACTCAGACGCGCGACAATGTGACGAAGGAGGAACCATGGGCGACTCGGGCACAATCAGGGTCGAGCAGAAGGCGAGGCGAAAACAGCTGGGGGCAGTGACGCGCGGGGGTGAGGTGTGGCCATAGTGGTGAGGCAAAGCAGAGCCGAAGACAGAGTCCGTGGCAGCCTAATTCTCTCTCTTTTGCACAATATGGCAACTCCACGGTTGAAGCTAGATGAATCCCCGCGATGCAATAATACTTGTTTATTCATTCCTTTGGTTTCGCGATCGGATTCCTTGCGTCTTGTTATTTCTTCTTGGCAACGGAGACTCATGGATCAAACCAATATACTAGTAACCTTTCCTTTCTTAATTCTTGAATTATATCTCGTGGTAGCCTTCCTGTGTCCATATGAGTAAAGTAATAGCAGCAGACAACTCGACAGCTTTGATGTATCTTGCGACAACTTTGCTTCTGTCGCCTCGTACAGGAGAAGACCACGCGTTCAGAACACCTCGGATTGGATTACTGGTATCGCAGAACAGGGCGTGTCAAACCCTTGAGGTGGCACGGATGAATTTGTCTGGTCTCGGCTAGTTTGCAAGGTGACTCCAAAACACGAGGCTTCATATTGATGGATCGCCTAGTCACGTGTGGCGACGTACACCATGTAACTCCAAAAATCTCTTGATCTCAAAACCTCGTACTATTAGGTCCGAAGTTAATTGATCACAAACAATGATTTTGCCGGCTCTGCCCAAGATTATACCATGGCAAATTACCCTGGGCGATTGTTTCTTGTCGGCCTTTCTTTATCCGGCCAATGCTGAGCTCCTTGATCCCTGGAAGACTTCCCTTTAAGTACATAACACCACCGTGTGCTCTCCCCAAGGTGGGCACCAACTGTCGTGGATTTATCACGGTAGATGTCCGGGTGAATGGACTTAGGTTCGAGGCGGTCGCAACTATGTGGCGGCTTGAGAGAGGTTTGTCAGAATTGAGAGACGTGAGTTTTTCCCAGGTTCAGCCCCTCCGATGGAGGTAAAAGCCTATGTCTTGCTTGTCTGTTATTGATGATGAGGAATATCTCTCGGTTACAAGGGTGCTAATTGCTACCTCTAATCCCGAGAGTCTCTAATCTGTCTATCTCTAATGATGTGTGTCTCTCTAAACTTGGGAACTTGTCTTTCTAGGGGTGCTCTACCCCTCCTTATATAAGCGGAGAGGGTAGGTTTACAAATAGTCTTACTCTCAGTAGGACTAGGACTAGTCTTTCATGAATCCTAATCCGGGTCTTGTTTCTCTTGTAAGGGAATCCTGACTCTCTTCTTGGGCCTTCTCTTGTGAACCACCTGGCGCCGGCTTGTACGCTGGGTCTTCAGTCTGGTCATCCTATGACCCGCCTGCCGGGTCACCAATAAAATTCCATGTCTTAACTAGGTCTCCTGTGAGTCGCCAGGCCGGGTGATACTGCGGGGTATATCCCCGACAGGCACCCATGTTTGAATGGCTCGCTGCATGGCGACTCATCCTCTTGGGCGACTTTAGATCTTTCACCAATAACGTAATGCACCCATGTTTGAACGGCTGGCAACGTGGCAGCTCATCCTCTTGAGTGACCTTAAATCTTTCACCCATAAGGCGGTGCACCCATGTTTGAACAACTCACAACATGGTGGCTCATCCTCCTGAGTGACCTTAAATCTTTCATCAAGAAGGCGATGCACCCATGTTTGAATGGCTCGCAATGTGGCGGCTCATCCTCTTGAGTGACCTTAAAGCTTTCACCATCTTGCACGACGCCATCGCGTGGTCCGCCGATTTGTAAGCCGCCATCTTGCAGACCGCCATCTTGTAAGTCGCCACACGATGGTGCTATTTTTGGCTGAAGAGCTGATCAAAAAGTTGAGCAAGCTAAACCCGGCAGGTTGGAAGCCCCTAAGTGATCATGTAGACGTGTTCATCTTTGCACAAATCTGTAATGCAAAATAGTAAAACGGTAGAGGCCCCGTCTTGCAGGGATGCCAACTTTATTATATGAGAAGCATAAATACAATGGAATATGTATGCACAAAGATAGGAGTCGATGACTCAAGTATAGTAAGGCCGTAGATGAGAGATGCTCCATGGCTGGTGAGTTTTCTGTCTAGAGGTACGTGACTCGTCTCGTACGTCAATGAGATAATAAGACCCATTGTTCAGATTTCTACTAACCATGAACGGTCCTTCCCATGGGGGTGATAACTTGTGTGCATATGTCTGATTTGAATCGAACGTAACACCAAGTCGCCTTCTTGGAACGTTCGGGTCTTGACCCTGCGGCTATGGTAGCGACGCATGTCCTGTTGTTAAATCACCGATCGAGCTACTGCAAGATCGCGTGCTTCATCTAGAGCACCCAATGCATCCTGACACGCCACCTCATTGTCAGCTTCCACATAAGCCGCCACCCATGGTGAATCATGACGTATGTCGCTTGGTAACACGGTCTCCGCACCGTAAACCATGAAAAAGGGGGTGTAACCCGTCGACCTATTAGGCGTAGTATTGATGCTCCAAAGGACAGACATCAGCTCCTCAACCCAAAAACCCGGCGTTCTCTACAAAGGAGCCATAAGCCGAGGCTTGATACCTCTCAAGACTTCCTGATTGGCCCGTTCCGCTTGACCGTTGGACTATGGATGAGCAACAGCCGAAACATCAAGCCGGATGTTCTCGCTTTCACAGAACACTTTCATAGCCTCCTTGGATAAATTTATGCCATTATCTGCGATGATGCTATGAGGGTATCCAAATCAGTATATCAATTTTTTGACAAACTGAACCGTCGTGGCCGCATCACACTTACTGACTGGCTCAGCTTCCACCCACTTGGTGAATTTGTCCACAGCCACCAAGAGGTGGGTCTTCTTATCCTTAGACCGTTTGAAAGGTCCAACCATATCAAGCCCCCATACTGCAAACGGCTAAGTGATTGGTATTGTGCACAACTCCTGAGCCGCCACGTGAGCACATCTTCCAAATTTCTGACACCTGCCGCACTTCTCGACCAGATCCTCCGCGTCCTTATGAGCCATCAACCAGAAGAAGCCATGTCGGAAAGCCTTAGCCACCAAAGACTTTGACCCGGTGTGATGTCCACAATCACTAGTATGTATTTCATATAAGATTGCCTTGCCTTCCTCCGGTGAGACACAACGCTGGAAGATGCCGGTGATGCTGCACTTGTGCAACTCCCCTCTAATGATGGTCATGGACTTAGAGCGCCTCACGATTTGCCGCACCAGAGTCTCATCTTTCGGCAACTCGCCCCGGGTCAGGTATGCCAGTTATGGCAACGTCCAGTCCGGAATAGCATGTAAAGTTGCCACTAACTACCCTTCCAGGTCAGGTATAGCGAGATCCTCCTCTAAACGTAGCTTAACAGACGGGTGATAAAGTACATCCAAGAAAGTGTTAGGCAGCACCGGCCTACATTGAGAGCCCAGTCTTGACAATGCATCTGTCGCTTCGTTCTTGTGACGATCAATATGATCCACCTGATAACCCTTGAAATGACCAGCAACAATATCTACCTCTTGCCGATAAGCCGCCATCCGCGGGTCCTTGGAATCTCACGTGCCTGACACCTGTTGTGCCACAAGATCTAGTTGCCAAGGCACCTAACCCAGATCAGGTTCATCTCCTTGGCCACGCGAAGTCCTTGAAGCAAAGCTTCTACTCAGTTGCATTGTTAGTGCAAGGAACCATCAGCCTTAATACATAAGAAAACTTATCACCTTTGGGGGAGGTTAAGACAACTCCAGCCCCCGAGCACTCCAACTGTCTAGATCCATCAAAGTGAATTGTCCAATACATGTTGTCCGGCCTTTCCTCTGGCGACTGACACTCCGTCCAGTCATTTATGAAATCCACCAATGCCTAAAACTTCATGGCTATGCGAGGTGCATACTTCAAATTGAGAGGCCCAAGCTCCAGCATCCACTTAGCAATTCTACCAGTGGCTTCCTGATTCTGTATTATATCTCCCAACTGAGCAGAACTAACCACCCTGATCTAATGTCCAAGGAAATAATGCTTCAACTTGCGATTTGCAATGAACACCCTGTATATTAGTTTCTGCTAGTGCGGGGATCTTTGCTTTGATTCTATAAGCACCTCACTAACATAATAAACCAGCCTCTGGACCGGATACTCTTTCCCTGCCTCCGTGCGCTCTACCACAATCGCAACACTGACCGCCCTATTGTTAGCCGCCACATAAAGGAGCAAGGGTTCCTTGTCAGTCGGAGTGGCTAAGATCGGCGGCTCAACCAACTGCTTCTTAAGCGCTTCAAGAGCTTAATATGCAGCTTTACTCCAAACAAAGTCATTTGTCTTCTTCATCATCTGGTACAGAGGAATGGCCTTCTCCCCCATGTGGCTGATGAAGCGGCTTAAAGCGGCAATACGTCCCGCCAAGCGCTGCACATCATTGACGCTCGCCGGCTTAGCTAATGAAGTGATGGCCTTTATCTTGTCCGGGTTGGCTTCGATACCTCGTTCTAAAACCAGGAAACCCAGAAGCTTGCCTGTAGGAACTCCAAAAACACATTTAGCCAGGTTAAGCATCATCTTATAAACTCGTAAGTTATCAAATGTTTCCTTCAGGTCATCCAGCAATGTCTCCTTCTTCCTTGACTTAACCACAATATCGTCCACATAACCATGAACATTGCGCCCAATCAGACCATGAAGGCAATTCTGCACACAACGTTGGTAAGTCGCCTGTGCACTATTGAGCCCAAACGGCATGGACACATAGCAGAAAGCTCCAAAGAGTGTTATAAACGAGGTCTTCTCTTGGTCTTTAACTGCAATCTTGATCTGATGATAGCCTGAATAGGCGTCCAGGAAACATAAATTCTCACAACCCGCCGTTGCATCAATAATCTGGTCGATACAAGGGAGAGGAAATGGGTCAACTGGACAAGCCTTGTTAAGATCTGTGTAATCTATACACATACGCCACGTGACGTTCTTCTTGAGAACCGGCATAGGATTGGCTAACCACTCTGGGTGAAATACTTCCATGATGAATCCCGCTGCCAACAGTCGGGCTACCTCTTCTCCAATCGCTTTATGCCGCCCCTCAGTGAAACGGTGGAGGAATTGCTTAGTCGGTTTAAATTTAGGATCCACATTAAGGTGGTGCTCAGCGAACTCTCTCGGTACACCCGACATGTCAGATGGCTTCCATGCAAAGATGTCCCGATCCTCACAGATGAATTCGATGAGCATGCTTTCCTATGCGGGGTCCATGTTAGCCCAAATAGTGAACTGCTTGGATGATTCACCCAGAGTAAAATCCACCAGCTTCGTGTCATCTGCCGCAAACTTTAGGGGCGGCTCAGACTCTATACTGGGTTTATTCAATGGAGTCATGTCCGCCGGATCAACGTTATCTTTGTAGAACTTAAGCTATGCTTCTGCAAAACTTTACTCTGCATAAGCCGCGTCTCCTTCCTCGCATTCAAGGGCTACCTTCCGATCACCATGGACCGTGATCGTTCTGTTGAGAGCTGGCATATTGAGCTGCAGATAGACATAACAAGTCTTGGCAATAAACTTTGCGAAGTCAGCCGACCAAACAGAGCATGATACGGGCTCTTAATTTTCACCACCTCGAACCACAAGGTCTCAACCCTATAGTTATATTCATCTCCAAACGCCACTTCCAAGGAAATATTCCCCACTGTGTAGGCCGACTTGCATGGCACCACCCCATGAAAAACGGTCGATGATGGCTTACGAGCCTTGTCAGTTAACTCCATCCGCGGGAAGGTGTCGTAGTATAGGATATTGACATTGCTACCACCGTCCATGAGCACTTTTGTGAACTTGTATCCTCCAACCTGAGGAGAGACCACCAGAGCTAGATGACCTAGATTGCCGACCCGTGGCGGGTGATCCTCCCGGCTCCACGTAATCGGGTACTCTGGCCATTTTAAGTATCATGGGAGAGCCGGCATGGCCGCATTGACCCATCCTCTTGTGTGGCTTCTGATCCTGCTTATCCATGCTCGTAGTGAAGACATGATATTGTCCCCCACTAAGCTGTTTCAGGTTGCTCTGATATCCTGAGTGGTTATTTAGTTGCTGACCACCATTGCTCTGCTGCTGATGATTTGCTCGATTCTGATTGTTTTGGACTTGATAACCTGAACCTGACCCACTAGCCCCAAAGTCGACTCCTGAGCTGCGCGGACCTGAACCGCCTGATGGGCCGTTACCATTGTTATAATTTTGACGAAGGCTTTGCTCCCAAAATTGGCGCATAACGCTGCACTCCTTCCAAGTATGGGTGGCCTCCCTAGCTGGCCGGCTATGCGCCGGGCAAGGTCTATTCAGCGCCTCTTCCAAATTGTAAGGCACAAGTGCCCTATTTTTATTAAACGGCGGCCTAAAGTTCCCATTACCTCTAGGACGACCATTCTCGGTCGGTTGTGCGTTGGTGTTCGCCACAAACTCTAACCCGTCATCTGGGTTCTTCCACTTGCCTTGGTTGCCGTTCCCAGCACCTCCCTGCTGGTTCTTTCCATTGCCGCCCTTCTTACCATGATCTGACTTCTCATCGTTGGAGTCTGGGTCCTTGGTAGTGTCTGAATCTGCATATTTGGTGAGAGCCGCCATGAGCTCACCCATATCCTGACAAGAATGCTTCAACCGCCCGAGCTTCTGTTTCAGAGGTACAAAGTGACAGTTCCTTTCTAAAATCAGAACCGCCTAGGATGCTGAAATATTCTCACACGAGTGGACCACCGTCGAGACCCGCCACACCCAATAATGGGCCGACTCACCTTCTTGTTGCACACAAAGATCTAGATCCACAATCGTCATTGGTTGCTTACAGGTTCCCTTGAAATTCTTGATGAAGCGTGCTTTCAACTCAGCCCAAGACGTGATGGTATTGGGTGGCAACCCCTTTAACCAAGTGTGGGCAGGTCCTTCCAGCATCATGATGAAGTATTTCGCACAAACTGCCTCGTTGACATGTAGCATCTCCATAGCAAGCTCATAGCTTTCGATCCAAGCCTCCGGGGGCAGATCCGCCATGTAATTGGGCACCTTCCGTGGCCCCTTAAAGTCCTTGGGCAAACGTGCACTCCTCAGATCCGCTGTGAGACACTGCACACAAAATCCCTTGGAAGAAACGCTTACGGGTGTTGCCGGTGCCATCTCAGGGACCTCCGGGTAATCCATCACCGGTGTTGATCCTCGCTGAGCCCGACCTCTATCCATAAGCCCTTGAATATCCATATCAGGTGGGTTATTATTGGGCAGGATCTGCCTCTGCTCACTGTTGGAGACCGCTGGCGACTCAATGCGCCGGCTGTAGCTACAGCTATGAACCAGCATGGAGTGCACCTGGCTCCGGCTGTGTGTGTACCTCTCTTTTTTTTAGGGTCCAATGACACTAGGAAAGACTCCTACTGCCATAAATAATATATTAACCTAAAACAGGTAAGAGTTTTATAGTTACATCACACAGGGGAGATGGGGTTATGTATAAAGAGAGGGGTGTCAGAGACAAAGTTAGGTAGGCAGAAAGCAGATCAGAAGTCAAAACCAAGTGCCAACTAGAGTAGTAATTCTGGTCTCTAGGCTAGCTTTCCTATGAATGAGAGTTTTGAAGTCCTCCTGAAACCTAGCAGCCCACCCCCCAATGGAGGGAGGGATTCCTCTGAAATGCTTGTTATTTCTCTCCTTTCAGATGCTCCATGCAGCAGTGGCAAAACATTCAGTGAACAGTGTTCCTGACCAAGCATTTCTCCCCGTTTGTAATTTTTGTAGTCTGTCTCCCCTGCTGGTCCACACCATCTGCAATTTGTTCCAACATGAGACAATGAATGGACAGTCAAAGAACATGTGTTCTACTGTCTCCTTGGTTCCCCCGCACATCAGACAATTGAGATCAGCGCCTATGTTATAGTTCCTTCGATTCAACATGTCTCTGGTATTCAATCTGTCTGCCAACAAAAGCCACAATAACACCTTTGTTTTCATGGTACGTTTTGACTTCCAAATAAGCTTGAATTCTGGATCTGCTTGAGTGTCTTTGAAGCAGAATTCATAGTACTTCTTGGTTGAATATTCACCCCAAACACAGGACCAAACATCTCCCTCATCATTGTTTAGTTGGATGGAGTTCGCGCTTAGCTGAAGATCCCTAACCTCCTCTCTGGCTTGGATTGATAATGGCAGGTGGAATATTTGCTGGATCGGGGAGGTTGTGAGCATGTCATGCACAGAGATGTCAGGTGTGGTCGGAAACGACACCGCCCTGGGATGTGACTCCTCCAGGATACTATCTAACCAAAGATCTTTCCAGAAGAGGGTGCCTGCCCCAGACCCCATCGAGACTTTGGTGATTCCTCTATAAATAGGGGTAAGACTCAATAGTTCCCTCCACCAGAACAAGCCGCACGCATCAGAAGCATGAGGAATGGAGTCAGTGTAGTACGTGTTCCAGATCAGGTCGACCCACGGCAGGTCAATGTGATTGTAGAATTTATGCAGTTGCTTCAGAAGGAGAGCAGAGTTTTGAATCTTGATATCCATAATTCCCAGTCGACCCCTATACTTGGGTTTACAAACCATATTCCAGGCTACAAGAGAGTTACATTTTACCTCATCCCCTTGTTTTTTCTGCAACAAACAACACCTTCTGATTTTATCAAGGTGCTCTACTATCTTCAGGGGTAGTATGATCGAACACATAGCATATATAGCTAACGAGGATAACACAGAATTCACTAGTTGTAGTTTAGCACCCTGGGAAATCATGCATAGTGTCGGGGATATACCCCGCGGTATGACCCGGCCTAGCGACTCATAGGAGACCTGGTAAAGACATGACATTTTATTGGTGATCCAGCAGGTGGGTCGTAGGACGACCATGCCCAAGACCCGACATGTGAGCCGGCGTCAGGCGGCTCACAAGAAAAGGCCTAAAGGAGAAAGGATTTCCTTACAAGAGAAACAAGACCCAGAATAGGATTCTAAAGAGACTAGTCCTACTCCTACTCCTAGTAGGACTCTATTTGTAAACTACCCTCTCCACTTATATAAGGAGGGGTAGAGCACCCCTAGAAAGACAAGTTCACAAGTCCACAAGTTTAGACGAACAGATTAGAGGCTCTCGTGATTAGAGGTAGCAAAATAGCACCCTTGTAACCGAGAGATCTCCTTCATCATCAATGCCAGACAAGCAGGACGTAGGATTTTACTTCCATCGGAGGGGCCGAACCTAGGTAAACTCCATGTCTCGCGATTCTGATCAACCCCTTCAAGCCGCCACGTAGTTGCGTCTTCGCTCCGAACCTAAGTCCGTTCACCCGGACATGTTAAAACCACGACAGTTGGAGCCCACCATGTGGCGAGCGCATGGCGGTGTTATGTTTTTGAAGGGATCTCTCTTAGGGATCGAGAAGCTCGCAATTGGTCAAATGAAAAAAGAGTTGGTATGAAACAGTCTCGCGAGATAACCCGGCAGGGGACAACCTTTGGCAGAACTGGCAAATTCATTGTTTGGTGATCAGATTCGCAATTAGCTGTGGAGTTGGAAGTACGAGGGTTGACATGAAAATTAGGGTTGCATTGTGTGCGCCGCCGCGTGCCAAAAGCGATCCATGAAGCCTTGACAATTCCTGCTGGGCCGCCCTACCAGGTCTCCAGGTTCGACAGGACCCTCCGCTACAGCCAACGTACAACAATAATCCACCGAGGCTGGCGGGAGGTTGGCTTGCCCGACCGTCTCTAGTTACCGAGTCAATCTGCTGGTCCACGTAAGGGCTTAAAGTCCGAGGCAGTCAGGTTTGTAGCAAGTCACGGAGGATGTGACCGACCTAGAGGAAACCAAAATCAATTTGCTACATTGTTAAACCAGGTAGTATTACTAGTGCTACATCTCACATGAAGGAAGTGATGGCAAGTACTAGTTGAAAGTACTGCTATTAGTGCTTGGACAGTTTATAAAAAAAGGGAGCGACACGACCCGGAAGAAGATAGACACACGGACTCCATGCTACTGTCTCCACCTTGTCTTGCTCCGAGTTTGTCTTGCCTTTATGAGCCGTCCTGCCGCATTCCTCGTCTCCACCTCCACGCATCCGAGCTCGCCTCGCTTGACTTGCTCCGCCTCCACCATGGCCTCGGCTCGCCTGCACGTCTCCGCTACAGCCTCGGCTCGCCCGGAGCCGGCTGCCCACCATGGCCGCACATGCCTCCTTCGTCGTGGCCGGCCAACGCCGTGACCTCAGCACAAGCTGACCCAACTCCATGGCTTCGCGTTCTAACCGGCCGCCGCGCCTCCTGACCACTACGGACTCGGTCGTCTTCATCACGCTCGCCCCTGCTGCCACTGGCTTGCGCCATGAGCCGCCGCCTTGCGGTC
Organism: Hordeum marinum; assembly: GCA_022496015.1. Lineage (NCBI taxonomy): Eukaryota > Viridiplantae > Streptophyta > Magnoliopsida > Poales > Poaceae > Hordeum > Hordeum marinum. The sequence continues at coordinate 558,117,610 of CM039673.1, read as the reverse complement.
TCGCGCTAAGCCGCCTCGCCTCACCTATCGCGGCCGCCATGGCTTGCTTCGCCTTTGCCGCGTCCACCGAGTCACCAGCTTACCCGTGGTCTCACCTCAAGCCGGCCCCGCCGCGTGTGCCTCCACTCTGCCCTGCGCGCGCCTCACCTGCGCCACTCCGGGCGGTTTTGCCTCCGAGCGCCGTCGCCACCACCAGTTCACCTCGCTCATCGAGCCGGCCCGCCGCTGAGCCTGCACCGACGGCTGGCTCTACACCATGCCTCCACTGCTCGGCCCTCCGACGAGCCATCGGCCTGCTGCTGCCCCGTGGCTCCACCGCCATCGCCTCAGGCCGTCTGGCCAACTCGCCACTCCGCCCCAGCTCCGGTTTGCCCGCTTCTGGCCGGGCCAAGCCCCTGCTCTCCGTGTCCGACCATCAGACGACATCCATGGCGCCTCGCCTTGTTAAGTTGGCTCGTACAATTACTACTACCCATACATGAGGAGGCTACCAAATGAAAAAAGGTAGTTGCTAGCTAGCATGCTATAATCGTCGCAGGGACAACATATATATAGAAGAAAAGGGCCAGCACCCAGACGCACCGAGGTCAGCCTCACGGGCCACAATTGCGTGTGCACAAAAGACAGTAGCAGGGTACAATCACATCAGGCGGCGTTATATCGTGAATATGGAGCGCGGGTCAGCATCATCCAGTACTGGCGTTTGTCCATACTACGCTGCTCCATAAACGCGTGCAAGGCACCGTCCCCGCGGTTTGGTCTACATGAATGCGCAGGCTTATAAACGCCACGGGCGACTCACCGTTCGCCCGGCTTTCAACGTCGTGGCTGTCTCTTACCATCCGCGTCGGTTTACAATGTCGTGGCCGTCTCTCACCATCCGCATCGGCTTACAACGTTGTGGCCGTCTCTCGCCATCCGGCGCCGGCTTACAATGTCGTGGCCGTCTCTCGCCATCCGCGCCGGCTTACAACGTCGTGGCCATCTCTCGCCATCTATGCCGGCTTACAACGCCGTGGCCATCTCTCTCCATCCGCGCCGGCTTACAACGACGTGACGTCTCTCGCGACCACACTGGATCACAACACCACGGCTGTCTCTCACGAGCGCACTGGTTTACAACGCCGTGGCCGTCACACGCCATCCGCACTGGCTTACAACGCCGTGGCGTCTTTCACAACAACAATGTCTTACAATGCCGTGGATGTTTTCTACGTCTACATCAACACGCCAGTGGCTGCATACACCAGTACAAGCCGCCCAATGAACGGTTTTGAATCGCCGCCCCGCGGTCTTATCTACGTCAACATATCGGTGCAGTGCTCGCCTCTACGAGCCGCCCAACAAATGCGTGCAAGACGCCACCCATAGTTTGAGCTACATCAACATATCGGTGCAGTGCTAGTCGATATGAGCCGTCCAACGGACAAGCGCACAAATCGCCACCATTATAGTTTGGTTTACTTCAACAACCATTCGGGACGAACCATCAACCGGATTATTGAAACAAATCATACGGGATCATATATAGCCCGCCACAGCCAACCTCGACCTTCAATGGAGATTCTCAAGCCGCCTTTTCAAGTCAACTTCAGACTCGGGGGTTATAGACATGGCGAGACACATTTGGTCATTTTCAACGAGAATCGTGGGTCTTTGCAAGAAAAAACCCAATCCTTGGGGCTATTACATTATTGGCGGAAGAATTAAAAAGTTGTCCAAGAGGACGAACCGCCGAGATATACCATTCAAACACGGGTGCTCGGATTCATTGGATCATCATAAAGCCACTTGGAGGCTTCTGCCGTTTTCTTCATTGCAAGATGGCGACTTACAAGATAATGCAAATAGTTGACTCTGTCGACATGACCGTCCAGGGGGCTTCCCACCCACCTGGTGTAGCTTATCACACCCTATCGGTCGGCTCTCAAGCCAAATAGTTGACTCCGTCAACATGATCGTCCAGGGGGCTTCCCACCCACCGGGTGTAGCTTATCAAACCCTATCGGTCAGCTCTCAAGCCAAATAGTTGACTCCGTCAACATGATCGTCCAGGGGGCTTCCCACCCACCGGATGTAGCTTATCAAACCCTATCAGTCGGCTCTTAAGCCAAACAGTTGATTCCATCAACAAAGGTCACTTGGGGGCTTCCCACCCACCGGGTGTAGCTTACACACCCTCTTGATCGGCTCTTAAGCCAAACAGGCTTAAACCTGCCTGTAAGTTGATGCTACTTTGCTAGGTGACCCGCCAAACTCTTACAAGTTAATATCGCCTAGAGACCCTGAGCCGGTTCAAAGAAATTGACGGCCAATCTCCATAGAGAACTTGTACTGGTCAATGTTAAACCGGCGGCTCTTGTCACGAGAGGGCCGGCTTACGGAAAGCAAGGATAAACTCTCCCATCTACTGCTAACTCTCCGCTATCTGGCCTGTTTGTACTCTTAGACAATTAATCCTTAAGGACCCTGTACTATTTAAGGTTAAAACGACAGATTTATGTCACGTGAGAGGCAGTTCGTGGGCTATAAGGGTGCTCATGCCCTATCGTGTCTCTCCTGGCATGTCACACTTCCTTTCAGTTAATCTCGCTTAGAGACCCTGAGCCGGCTCAAAGAAATTGACGGCCAATCTCCATAGAGACCATGTACTGCTAAGGAGTTTTAAGTGGCGAGTCAGCCTAGTAGAACCGACACATGAGTTGTCCAAAAAAATTCAAAAACAAATCAGGAAAGATATAACATCTCCGGGTTGTGCTTTTTTAAGCTGCCCTCACAACAATGTAGAATATATTTTGTCTTGTTTATTTTTGCAGATCTTATCTCTTAAGATGAGCCGTCATTAAGTATTATGAAAAAATTCTGCAAATAGCAAATGGATCTTTAATAGCCAACTTGGCTGGATCTTCGTGGTTTATCATAACCAATACTAAATGGTTGGGTTTTCAAGCCAGCTCGGAGAATTTATTATTTTTCAAGAGACGCCCGTTAGATATAATGTCATGTCATCTAATTTACTGGTTCTCGGATTTCTTCAAATGTGCTCTATAGTAATCTACAACACTCATGGATTTCTCCCACATATATTTGCCGGGTTGCACCGCAACCACGAGCAGTGATTTCATGTCAAAGACAAAGGAATTATTCAAAGATATTCATTCCGGGTTATATTACAACCATGGTCAAGGATTCATTCAACAAATTGTGGTGAATCATATTATTCTTGCGTGGTCCCGAGTCTCCGGACGCAAACGACCCAAAAATTGGGGGCTACACTATTCAAGTCCAGTTTATATCAATTATGCAAGTCCCATGTCACTGCAAGCACGCACCCTGGCACTTGAGGGCTAATCCAAGCCAGTTTTCAAATCATTACATTGTCGGCAAGACCATATTATCTCAAGGAGAGGAGCTGGCCTTTCTACATTTTTCTAAGTCCCAGTCCAGTAATTCTTACTGACCCGGCACTTGGGGGCTACACCGCTCAGGTCAAACTTTTTAAAAGTCCCAAGTCGCTGCAGGCATGCGACCCGACACTTGGGGGCTACAGTACTCAACCATTTAAACAGATTATATGGTTCAAATTGAAGACCCGGCCCACCACATGATGGTAAGCCGGCCCTTGGGGGCTACACCTGCTGAAGTTTCATAAGGTATAAGACAGTTATAAGTCCCAGGTTGCTGCAGGCAGGACAACCCGGCACTTGGGGGCTACACAGTCCAAAATATTATTGCAAAGCACCAAGTTATCATGGATAATCATGGAGCTTGGGGGCTCAGGTAATATGGACATATCAAAAACTTTGAGGAGAATTTTCAAGATGTTAATTATGGAGTTCAGTTGTTAGACCCGGCGTCACCAACATTCATGACCCGACGTTATCAAAAGATCATAACCCGCCAGATTTTATATAAGCCACCCTACTTCACAACAATGGAAGTCCGGTTTTACATCAGATGGATTTTCATCCCAATATTTTTATCAAGTCAGCTGGATTCTAGTTATTTGACCCGACGTCACCAACGATAATGACCCGGCATCATCAATGATTATGACTCGACGGAGATGACCCGCCAAGAGTATTGCAAGCTGACTCAATGGCATATGGGTGTTCTATTCTCAATATTTTTCAAAGGACATTGACAAGCAAGATGATTATCAATACGACTCATTCATATGCAGAAAAGACCTGGATTTCTGAGGAGCCATTTTATAAGCCGGCCATAGGAGCAAGCCGGACACTTAACATATTTGTTACTCTTATTCAGGAGCTTAGCATGAATAAATTCAAGCTAACCTGGGGGATAATGTCGGGGATTTACCCCGCGGTATGACCCGGCCTGGCGACTCACAGGAGACCCGGTAAAGACATGATGTTTTATTGGTGATCCAGCAGGCGGGTCGTAAGACGACCAGGCCCAAGACCCGGCGTGTGAGCCTGCGTTAGGCGGCTCACAAGAAAATGCCTAAAGGAGAAAGGATTTCCTTACAAGAGAAACAAGACCCGGAATAGGATTCTAAAGAGACTAGTCCTAATCCTACTCCTAGTAGGACTCTATTTGTAAACCTACCCTCTCCACTTATATAAGGAGGGGTAGAGAACCCCTAGAAAGACAAGTTCACAAGTCCACAAGTTTAGACGAACAGATTAGAGGCTCTCGTGATTGGAGGTAGCAAAACAGCACCCTTGTAACCGAGAGATCTCCTTCATCATCAATGCTAGACAAGCAGGACGTAGGCTTTTACCTCCATCGGAGGGGCCGAACCTGGGTAAACTCCGTGTCTCTCAATTTCGATCAACCCCTCCAAGCCGCCACGTAGTTGCATCTTTGCCCCGAACCTAAGTCCGTTCACCCGGACATCTGTCGTGACAAAACCACGACACATGGTGTGGTAGAGAGCCTTCTTTCCATCGAATTAACCAGGGCATCATGTCCAAGACAGTGGGTTTGGTAGTGCCCAATGGCAAGCCCAAATAGGTGAATGGCATAGTACCCACTGAGCACTGTAACAAAACAGCCAACTCCGAGGCCATTCGACTATCCACATTGATAGGAATCAAAGTAGATTTCTGGAAATTTATCTTGAGACCAATGGACATGGCATAGTCAACCAAGATCTCCTTCATGAACGTAACATGTCTCCTGTCTGCTGGTATGATGACAATGGTGTCATCAGTACATTGGACAACCGGGTAGTCTGATGTGCCTCGGTTAGGAATTGGGAGTTGTAAATGTTGCTTTCTGGCAGCATCATTAATCGCTGCCTGAAGGAGTTTGACAGCCATTACAAAGATCAATGGTGAAAGCGGATCGCCTTGACGCACCCCTCCTACAATGGAACTGTCTCCCGGGCGATCCATTGAGGAGCACCGCAGATTTTCCGGATGAGAAGATGCAGTGCATCCACGATAGCCATTTCTCATCGAACCCCATGTTCCTCATGATGTCAATCATGGCCGAGTGTTCCACCGTGTCAAAGGCTTTGGCAAAGTCTATCTTAACAAAAATCACCTCCTCCCAGAGTTCTGGCACTGATGAATGTATTCGAAGGCCCAAGCAATGCAATCCTGGATAGATCTCCCCTTCAAAAACCCATACTGGTTCTTATGGACTATCTTCAGAATGAGCTTTTGAAGTCTGTTGGCTAGGATTTTGGCGATTACCTTTAAGCAACAGTTAAGAAGAGTAATGGGTCTGTAATCATTCGCTTTCTCCGAGGAGTTATTTTTTGGGATAAGGGTAATGTACCCATCATTGATGCTCTCGATATTCAAATTTCCTTCATAGAAATTGAAGCAAAGTTGATAGAAATCCTCTTTGACAACATGCCAACATTTCTTCAGAAAAAGCCCATTGAACCCATCAGGGCCCGGCGCACGATCTGCTGGCATGTCCTTGACAACAGCATCTATTCAGGTTTAGTGAAGGGTACCAAAAGTTCTGCCAGTCCTTCCACTCTCTTTATGATATCAGCAAGGTTGAACTTCATGTGTGGAGTGTTGGCGTGCCCAAGTCTATCCCTGAAAGTGTCAAACAAAATATTCTCCTTACCAACATGGTCAGAGATAACCGAGCCATCTGGACTCACCAAGGTGGCAATGGAATTTCTCCTATATCTCTCTCTGGCCATGCGATGGAAAAAATTTGTGTTCTCATCTCCAAATCGGATCACACGGACTGTACAATGTTTCTTCCAACATTGTTGTTGGTAGGACAGGAGATTCATTAAGTGAGCCTTTACAATTTTTCTGAAGTTGGCCGCCGCAACCGAGACAGGCCTTAGGTTTTCAAGTTCGTCAAGGCCAGCTAGCACTTTGTTTGAATTCTCGATCAACGTGCCCAATCTGGAGATCCCTCTACTCCATTTTTTAGATCATATCTCAAAAATTTGAATTAGGACAGATGCGGGCAGCACTAGAGGCTGCGTGGCAAGGTTTATTGCAGTTGTTTTGGACTGTCTCCATAAACCCTTGATGTTGTACCCAGAATATTTCTAAACGAAACACCTTACTAGCAGGGATGGCAGACTCAATTCGGACAGTGCATGGAATGTGGTCGGAGACTGGCTTCCCCTGAGGCGGGACAATAGTGTTTGGGTGCGTAGATGTCCAGTTGAGAGATGTGAAGAACCAATCAATCTTCTCAAGAAGCGGGTCCTGCTGCATATTACTCCATGACAAACGATGACCCTTGATAGGTAACTCCACTAGCGATTGGGCCCTGATGAACTCATTAAAGGTCAGCATATCATGAGCATTTCCACCCGGTTTGTTTCTGTTATTTGGATCTCTATAATAGTTGAAGTCACCAAGCAATTATCAGTTTTCATCATCAGGAATAACGAGATCAAACAGCCAATTAGTAAAGCTCACTCTTGCCTCGCCACGACAAGGGCCGTAAACATTTATAGAAGTCCAACTGGCACCCATTTGTGTGGAGGTGAACTTGACAGCAAGAGCAAAATCATGTGAAAACAATAAGGAGCCAGTAAAAACAGCACTATTCCAGATAGTGAGTAGTCCACCTGACGCCCCATCCGAGGGCACATACAGGAACTGATCAAATCTTGGAGGGCATAAGGATTTAATAACAGACATGTCACAAAATGATAATTTAGTTTCTTGCAAACAAACAACATCACACCCACTCACATTAATAGCGTTCTTAAGTGCGATACATTTATCATTGGAATTCAATCCGCGGATATTCCAGCATAATACATTCCAAAGTTTATTTCGCGCCATGAAACTTGGAGCTATTCTGCCGGACCATCCTCCTAGGATCTTGCTAGAAGTTTCTGTGGAGAGAGATCTTTAGCTGGCACACCACAATTGCCACCAATGTGCTGCAGAACAGGAATAGGTATATCCTTCATCATAGCTGAGACACGATCACATCAGATGGGTTAGCAGTAGAAACACTGATAGAGGGCACAACCCTTGGTTTTTACCTTTGATTTGGCCACCCTAATGTCCTTGGGCTGAGAGGTTTTGAATCCATCAAACTTATTAGCCCGGGTGCTCCTATGCACCTGGGTGGTGTCAAGGGGCATCATTTGCTTTCCTCTGTTACAAGTACTAGTGACTTGTGCCATGTAGAAGGGTGGTGGTTCAGTCACAGCGAGAGTTTGGATGACAACAAATGAAGGAGCAGGAAAGAAGCCACATGTAATCTGGCATCACTTGTTGGGCCTCGAAAGAAGCCACATGGGCCAGCACAACAGTATTGGCCATCATGGTGTTTGAAAAAACTGGACTGCATTCAACTGGGTTACGATCCACAGGGTCCAAAAGTAGACCAGCCATTTGTACAATTTCCTTGTTTAAACTGAAACAAACCTCCTAGGCAGACAACCAGTTAGCACTGAGATTCACTGATTCAGATTTAATGAAATGCAGAATAGCAGCACAAAAGCTCTGTATCTGACCCCTAATGACAGTGAAAGGATTAGCAGGAGATGGAGCTCCAGGAATTACAAGAGCAGCCATAATCTGAGGGGTGTATATATGCTTCATCATTTGTCCAACCCAAAGGAGGAAATCAGTGTCCATCAAGATCATGTCTGGAGAGGAAGCACTGCCCGCTCTGCCAAAATTCAGATTGTCACCCCTGACTAGCTTGAGTGAGGAGCGAGAAGCACAGCACAAAGAGTTACAACGCACAATGGATTGGTCGTTCTAGGGGGTGGGATTGCTTGCAGCGGTTAGAGGGATACGGTGCGGCACGGTGCAATGAAGAGAAGGTACTGTTGGGGAACGTTGCATGGGAAACAAAAAATTTCCTACGCACACGCAGATCTATCCATGGTGATGAGCATCTACAAGAGGGAGAGTGGATCTACATACCCTTGTAGATCGCTAAGCGGGAAGCGTTAAGAAACGCGGTTGGTGTAGTCGAACGTCTTCGCGATCCAAATCGCCGTGCGTCCCGCGATCCAATCATGATCCGTCCCGCGATCCAATCACGATCCGTCCCGCGATCCGATCACGATTCGTCCCACGAACTTGATCATGATCCGTCCCATGAACTTGAACACGATCCTTCCGATCTAGCACCGAACGGACGGCACCTCCGCGTTCAGCACACGTACAGCTTGATGACGATATCCACCGTCTTGATCTAGCAAGAAGGAGTGAAGAGGAAGAAGAGTTCTCCGGCAGCCTGACGGCACTCCGGCGATGGTGGTGGTGCAATTCCGGCAGGGCACTGCAGAAAACCAATCTAGAGGACAAACTATGCACTAGAGATTAGGGTTTGCACGTGGCTGTAAATCAAATCCAAAACCCTAGAAATCCACTAGTATATATAGGAGGGAGGGAGGAGGAGAGGCAGCTTTGGCCTCCAAGCCTTGGAGGCTTCGGCCGAAGTGGGAGGTGGAGGAGGACTCTCCTCCTCCAATCCTAGTAGGACTAGGATTGCTCCTTTTTGCCTTTTTTCCACCTTTTCCTATTGGGTTTTTTCCTCCAGCCACATGGGCCTTCTGTGGGAGTTTCCACCAGACCACTAAGGGCTGATATTCACTCTCCCACAACCCATGAATCCTCTTGGGTCGAAATACCCCTCCCCGAGGCCTCCCGGTACACTACCGATGAGCCCGAAACTTTTTCGGTGACAAAACGGGACTTCCTATATATGAATCTTTACCTCCGGACCATTCCGGAGCTCCTCGTGACGTCCGGGATCTCATCCGGGACTCTGAACAAACTTCGGTCACCACCATACATAACTCTATACTACCGAAACGTCACCAAACCTTAAGTGTGCAGACCCTGCGGGTTCGAGAATCTATGTAGACATGACCGAGACACCTCTACGGTCAATAACCAGTGGCGGGACCTGGATGTCCACATTGGTTCCTACATGTTCTATAAAGATCTTTATTGGTCGAACCTCTATGTCAAGGGTTCAGTTAATCCCGTATGAGGTTCCCTTTGTTCTTTGGTATGTTACTTGCCCGAGATTCGATCGTCGGTATCTCCATACCTAGTTCAACCTCGTTACTGGCAAGTCTCTTTACTCGTTCCGTAATACAAGATCCCAGAACTAACACTTAGTCACATTGCTTGCAAGGCTTATTGTGATGTTGTATTACCGAGTGGGCCCTGAGATACCTCTCAGTCACACGGAGTAACAAATCCCAGTCTTGATCCATGCCAACTCAACAGACACCCTCGGAGACACCTGTAGAGCACGTTTATAGTCACCCAGTTACGTTGCGATGTTTGATGCACACAAGGTACTCCTCCGATATCTGTGAGTTGCATGATCTCATGGTCATAGGAACATATACTTGACATGCAGAAAACAGTAGCAATAAACTCACACGATCATAAGCCACGTTTGTAGTTTGGGTCTTGTCCATCACATCATTCTCCTAATGATGTGATCCCATTATCAAATGCCATCTCATGTCCATGGCTAGGAAACCTTAACCATCATTCGATCAATGAGCTAGTTCACTAGAGCCATACTAGGGACATTGTGTTTGTCTATGTATCCACACATGTATCCATGTTTCCAATTAATACAATTATAGCATGGATAATAAATGATTATCATGAACAAGGAAATACAATAACAAAAACTTTATTTATTGCCTCTAGGGCATATTGCCAACAGTCTCCCACTTGCACTAGAGTCAATAATCTAGTTCACATCACTATGTGATTTACATTGTAATGAATCGAACACCCATGCAGTTCTGGTGTTGATCATGTTTAGCCCTTGGAAGAGGTTTAGTCAACGGGTCTGCAACATTCAGATCCGTGTGCACTTTGCAAATATTTATGTCTTTCTCCATGATGTAATCGCAGATAGAGTTGAAGCGTCGCTTTATGTGTCTAGTCCTCTTGTGAAACCTTGGTTCCTTGACAATAGCAATGGCACCAGTGTTGTCATAGAACAGGTTCATTGGATTCAGTGCACTGGGCACTACTCCAAGATCTGTCATGAACTGCTTCATCTAGACACCTTCCTTCGCCGCCTCCGAGGCTGCGATGTATTCCACTTCGCACGTAGAATCAACTACCATGCTTTGCTTGGAACTGCACCAGCTTACCGCTCCCCCGTTAAGAATAAATACGTATCCGGTTTGCGACTTAGAGTCGTCCGGATCAGTGTCAAAGCTTTCATCGACGTAACCCTTTACGACGAGCTCTTCATCACCTCCATAAACAAGAAACATTTCCTTAGTCTTTTTCAGGTACTTAAGGATATTATTGACCGCTTGCCAGTGCTCCATTCCAGGATCACTTTGAAACCTTCCGTCCATACTTATGGCAAGGCTGACATCGGGTCATGTGCACAACATTGCATACATGATAGAGCCTATGGCTGAAGCATAGGGGATGACACTCATCTTTTCTCTATCTTCTGCAGTTACTGGGCATTGAGTCTTACTCAACTTCACACCTTGTAACACAGGCAAGAACCCCTTCTTGGACTGTTCCATTTTGAACTTCTTCAAAACTTTATCAAGGTATGTGCTCTGTGAAAGTGCTATTAAGCGCCTCGATCTATCTCTATAGATCTTAATGCCAAATATGAAAGCATCTTCTCCTAGGTCCTTCATTGAAAAACACTTGTTCAAATATTCCTTCACGCTTTCCAGCATTTCTATATTGTTTCCAATCAGCAATATGTCATCCACATATAATACTAGAAACGCTATAGAGCTCCCACTCACTTTCTTGTAAATACAAGCTTCTCCGTAAACTTGTATAAAGTCAAACGCTTTGATCACCTCATCAAAGCCCTTATTCCAACTCCGAGATGCTTGCACCAGTCCATAAATGGACCGCTGGAGTTTGCAAACTTTGTCATCATTCTCTAGATCGACAAAACCTTCGGGTTGCATAATATACAACTCTTCCTCAAGGAAACCGTTGAGGAACGCTGTTTTGACATCCATCTGCCAAATTTCATACTCGAAATAAGCAGCTATTGCTAACATGATTCTGACAGACTTAAGCATCGCTATGGGTGAGAAAGTCTCATCGTAGTCAACTCCTTGAACTTGTGAAAAACCCTTTGCCACAAGTCGAGCTTTATAGACGGTGACATTACCGTCCGCGTCTGTCTTCTTCTTAAAGATCCATTTGTTCTGAATGGCCTTTCGCCCTTCAGGTAATACTTCCAAAGTCCATACTTTGTTTTCATACATGGATCCCATCTCGGATTTCATAGCCACTAACCATTTCTCGGAATCCGGGCCCATCACTGCTCCTTCATAGCTCCTAGGTTCATTGTTGTCCAACAACATGACCTCCAAGACAGGGTTGTCGTACCACTCAGGGGTAGTATGCGGCCTTGTCGACCTACGAGGTTCAATAGCAGCTTGATCCGAAGCTTCATGATCATCATCATTAACTTCCTCTTCTACCGTCGTAGGTTCCACAAAAACATCTTTCTGTGCTGCGCTACTTTCTGGTTGAAGTAAAGGTTCAATAACCTCATCAAGCTCTATTTTCCTCCCACTCAATTCTTTCGAGAGAAACTCTTTCTCAAGAAATGTTCCGTTCTTAGCGACAAACACTTTGCCTTCAGATCTGAGATAGAAGGTATACCCGACTGTCTCTTTCGGGTATCCTATGAAGACGCATTTCTCCGCTTTGGGTTCCAGCTTTTCAGGCTGAAGCTTTTTGACATAAGCATCACATCCCCAAACTTTAAGAAACAATAACTTTGGCTTCTTGCCAAACCATAGTTCATATGGCGTCATCTCAACGGATTTTGATGGTGCCCTATTTAAAGTGAATGCAGTTGTCTCTAATGCATAACCCCAAAACGACAGTGGCAAATCAGTAAGAGACATCATAGAAAGCACCATATCTTATATGGTTCGAATACGACGTTCGGACACACCATTGCGCTATGGTGTTCCGGGCGGTGTCAACTGTGAAACAATTCCACATTGTCTTAAGTGACTACCAAACTCATAACTCAGATATTCACCTCCTCGATCAGATCGAAGGAACTTAATCTTGTTGTTACGGTGATTCTCAACTTCACTCTGAAATTGCTTGAACTTTTCAAACGTTTCAGACTTGTGTTTCATTAAGTAAATATAGCCATATCTACTTAAGTCATCAGTGAAGGTGAGAAAATAACGATATCCACCATGCGCTGTAACATTCATCGGACCGCACACATCAGTATGTATGATTTCCAATATGTCACTCGCCTGTTCCATTGTTCTAGAGAACGGTGTTTTAGTCATCTTGCCCATGAGGCATGGTTCACATGTGTCGAGTGATTCAAAATCAAGTGACTCCAAAAGTCCATCGGCATGGAGCTTCCTCATGCATTTTACACCAATATGACCTAAACGGCAGTGCCACAAGAAAGTGGTACTATCATTATCAACTCTACATCTTTTGGCATCAATGTTATGAACATGTGTGTCATCACTATAAAGATTCAATATGAATAAACCCCTAACATTGGGTGCATGACCATAAAAGATATTACTCATATAAATAGAACAACCTTTATTCTCTGATTTAAATGAGTAACCGTCTCGCAATAAAGAAGATCCAGATATAATGTTCATGCTTAACGCAGGCACTAAATAACAATTATTCAGGTTCATCAATAATCCCGATGGTAATCGAAGAGAGAGCGTGCCGACGGCAATCACATCAACCTTGGAACCATTTCCCACGCGCATCGTCACTTCGTCCTTTGCCAGCCTTCGTTTATTTCGTAGTTCCTGCTTTGAGTTGCAAATGTGAGCAACCGAACCGGTATCGAATACCCAGGCACTACTACGAGAGCTAGTAAGGTACACATCAATAACATGTATATCATATATACCTTGTTTGTCGTTGGACGCCTTCTTGTCGGCCAAGTACTTGGGGCAGTTCTGTTTCTAGTGACCAGTTCCCTTGCAATGAAAGCACTCAGTTTTTGGCTTGGGTCCATGCTTGGGCTTCTTTGCAGGAGTAGCAACTACTTTGCCATCCTTCTTGGTTTTACCCTTCTTGCCATTGCCCTTGACTTTGCCATTTTTCTTGAAACTAGTGGTTTTATTGACCATCAACACTTGATGTTCTTTCTGGATTTCAGACTCAGCGACTTTTAGCATCGCAAACAGCTCGGCGACTGACTTGTTCATCCCGTGCATGTTATAGTTCATCACAAAGCTCTGGTAACTAGGTGGCAGTGATTGAAGAACTCTGTCAGTGATCGCCTCTGGCGGAAGGGCAATTCCCAACTCCGCTAGACGAGTTGAATACCCAAACATTCTAAGTATATGTTCACTGATAGACCCGTTCTCCTCCATCTTGCAAGCATAGAACTTATCGGAGGTTTCATACCTCTCGCTCCGGGCGTTCTTCTGAAAGATGAACTTCAACTCCTGGAACATCTCATATGCTCCATGACGTTCAAAACGTCTTTGAAGTCCCGGTTCTAAGCCATACAATATTGCACACTGAACTATTGAGTAGTCTCTAGTGTGTGCCTCCCAAGCGTTCTTAACGTCTTCGGAGGTCATGTCTTCTGGTTGGTTACCAAGCGGTGCATCAAGGACATATGATTTCTAGGAAGCCGTGAGGATAATCCTTAGATTATGGGCCCAATCGACAAACTTACTTCCATCATCTTTCAGTTTAGCTTTCTCTAGGAACGCATTAAAATTCAGGGGTGCTACTGCGCGAGCCATTGATCTACAACATAAATATGCAAAGTTCACTTAGACTATTGTTCAAGATAATGAGTTTAGTTAATCAAATTACTAAAGCTCCCACTCAAATTGACATCCCTCAGGTCATCTGAGTGTCACATGATCCAATCCACCAACTCAAGTCCGATCATCACGTGAGTTGAGGTGGCTTCGATGGTGAACATTATTACGTTGATCATATCTACTATATAACTCATGTTCGACCTTTCGGTCTCTTGTGTTCCGAGGCCATGTCTGTACATGCTAGGCTCGTCAAGTTTAACCTGAGTGTTCTGCGCGTGCAACACTGGCTTGCACCCATTGTATGTGAACATCGAGTCTATCACACCCGATCATCACGTGGTGTCTCAACACGACGAACTTTCGCAACAGTGCACACTCGGGGAGAACACAATTTTACCTTGAAATTTAAGTTAGGGATCACCTTATAATGCTACCGTCGTACTAAGCAAAACAAGGTGCATAAAAGGATTAACATCACATGCAATTCATAAGTGACATGATATGGCCATGAACTTGTGCTTTAGATCTCCATCTTGAAAGCACCGGCATGATCTTCATCGTCACCGGCACGACACCATGATCTCCATCATCTTGATCTCCATCAATGTGTCGCCATCGAGGTTGTCACGCCCTGCATGCTTGTACTACATTGCTACCAATTAGCGATAAAGTAAAGCATTACATAGCGCTTAATGATTGACACGCAGGTCATACAATAATTAAATACAACCCTATGGCTCCTGCCGGTTGCCGTACTCATCGACATGCAAGTCGTGAAATTCTATACATCACATGATCATCTCATACATCACATATATCACATCATGTAATTGGCCATATCACATCACAACATACCCTGCAAAAACAAGTTAGACGTCCTCTAATTGTTGTTGCATGTTTTACGTGGCTGCTATGGGTTGCTAGCAAGAACGATTCTCACCTACGCATAAACCACAATGGCGATACATAATTTTCTTTTCTACCTTCTCAAGGACCGCCTTTGTCGAATCCGATCCAACTAAAGTGAGAGAAACTGCCACCCGCAAGCCATCTAGGCAAAAAGTTGCGTCGAGGGAACCGGTCTCTCGTAAGCGTACGAGTAATGTTGGTCCGGGCCGCTTCATCTCACAATACCGCTGAACCAAAATCCGACCAAGGGAGGAAGCAATCTAAGCATCAACGCCCACAAACCTTTTGTGTTCTACTCGAGATCTCATCTACACATAGACCTAGCTCATGATGCCACTGTTGGGGAACGTTGCATGCGAAACAAAAAATTTCCTACGCACACATAGATCTATCCATGGTGATGAACATCTACGAAAGGGGGAGTGGATCTACATACCCTTGTAGATCGCTAAGAGGGAAGCGTTAAGAAACGCGGTTGGTGTAGTCGAACGTCTTTGCAATCCAAATCGCCGTGCGTCGCGCGATCCAATCACGATCCGTCTCGCGATCCAATCACGATCCGTCCCGCAATCCGATCACGATCCGTCCCACGAACTTGATCACGATCCTTCCGATCTAGCACCGAACGGACGACACCTCCGCGTTCAGCACACGTACAGCTTGATGACGATCTCCACCATCATGATCCGGCAAGAAGGAGTGGAGAGGAAGAAGAGTTCTCTGGCATCCTGACGGCGCTTCAGCGATGGTGGTGGAGCAATTCCGGCAGGGCTTCGCCTAAGCACTGCAGAAAACCGATCTAGAGGAGAAGCTATGCACTAGAGATTAGGGTTTGCACGTGGCTGAAAATCAAGTCCAAAACCCTAGAAATCCACTAGTATATATAGGATGGAGGGAGGAGGAGAGGCAGCTTTGGCCTCCAAGCCTTGGAGGCTTCGGCCGAAGTGGGAGGTGGAGGAGGACTCTCCTCCTCCAATCCTAGTAGGACTAGGATTGCTCCTTTTTGCCTTTTTTCCACCTTTTCCTATTGGGTTTTTCCTCCAGCCACATGGGCCTTGTGCGGGAGTTTCCACCAGCCCACTAAGGGCTGATATTCACTCTCCCACAGCCCATGAAGCCTCTTGGGTCGAAATACCCCTCCCAAAGGCCTCCCGGTACACTACCGGGACTCCCGGTACACTACCGATGAGCCCGAAACTTTTCCGGTGACCAAACCGGGACTTCCTATATATGAATCTTTAACTCCGGACCATTCCGAAGCTCCTCGTGACGTCCGGGATCTCATCTGGGACACCGAACAAACTTCGGTCACCACCATACATAACTCCATACTACCGAAACGTTACCAAACCTTAAGTGTGCAGACCCTGCGGGTTCGAGAATCTATGTAGACATGACCAAGACACCTCTACGGTCAATAACCAATGGCGGGACCTGGATGTCCACATTGGTTCCTACATGTTCTACGAAGATCTTTATCGGTCGAACCTGTATGTCAAGGATTCAGTTAATCCCGTATGATGTTCCCTTTGTTCTTCGGTATGTTACTTGCCCGAGATTCGATCGTCGGTATCTCCATACCTAGTCCAAACTTGTTACTGGCAAGTCTCTTTACTCGTTCCGTAATACAAGATCCCGTAACTAACACTTAGTCACATTGCTTGCAAGGCTTATTGTGATGTTGTATTACCGAGTTGTCCCTGAGATACCTCTCCGTCACACGGAGTAACAAATCCCAGTCTTGATCCATGCCAACTCAACAGACACCCTCGGAGACACCTGTAGAGCACCTTTATAGTCACCCAGTTACGTTGAGACGTTTGATGCACACAAGGTACTCCTCCGATGTCTGTGAGTTGCATGATCTCATGGTCATAGGAACATATACTTGACATGCAGAAAAGAGTAGCAATAAACTGACACGATCATAAGCTACGTTTGTAGTTTGGGTCTTGTCCATCACATCATTCTCCTAATGATGTGATCCCGTTATCAAATGACATCTCATGTCCATGGCTAGGAAACCTTAACCATCTTTCGATCAACGAGCTAGTTCACTAGAGGCATACTAGGGACATTGTGTTTGTATATGTATCCACACATGTATCCATGTTTCCAATTAATAAAATTATAGCATGGATAATAAACGATTATCATGAACTAGGAAATACAATAATAAACACTTTATTTATTGCCTCTAGGGCATATTTCCAACAGGTACTTCTCCAACAACCGGGATTTTCTTTTTCGCAATCCAAACCTTCTCGTGTGTACCTGTCCTTGGAAGTCGTATCAGAGAGGGAACCCTCGTGTTTGGCAATATGTTTTTCTGTTTCCAAATAAAGCTTCTTTTCCCTTGGCCCGGACGATTGCATTCATGGGCCAAGTGGCCCAAAAAGTGACATCCATTACAACGAACATTGTCGGGGCAAAGATGAATGAGATGGCCATCCTGGTTACATATTCGACATCTTTGGCCCATGTTGCAAGAACAATTATGATACCCATGGACGTGACAAAGAACCTTAGGTATCGGCCGACAGCAGCAGACATATAAGAGAGCATCACATCTGTGGCAAAAAAAACCTGGACAGTCAGTCGTAGCGTGCCCAAATTTTTCACATGATGCACACCATTTCAGCCTTTTTTTAATATAATCCAGAGATGGCACGTAAATGATTTGAAGAGCATTTTTGACATCATCATTCTGATAGCCTGCCTGCCAAAGATCAAGGATACTATAGAGCTTATCCTCGGGAATGGAATCCTAGAAATCTCGGCAAAATTGTCCACCTTTAAAGGAAGAAAGCTTGACAGGTAATCCCTCGGATTGCGAGAATTTGAATTTACCAAACTTAATCACCATATCACCAGAAAAATGCAGAGAACCAAATGTAAATCCACTGGCCGCCGCCGGCGAAGTAAGGTCCAACTCCGGCGACTTTAAAATTCCAAAACGCTGCAATTCATCAGAAGAGGCTGGATCCAAAGGTCTAGTAACTTGAGATTTTAACCAATTTGAACGAATGGCCGGACCTCTAGAGGCAGAGACCTCCCATAATTTCGTATCAACAGGCCATCCAAGATCACTTGGTGTCATGGGAGATTCAACAACACCTCTATAGAGATGGAAATGGCAGACGAAATCTGGCCAAATACGATCTTTGAGCCCATAGATTAAATGACCCACCCGGTTGGAAGCCACAGAAGAGCGAAAACGTCTATCACTAAGTTTGATCACCTTGAAGGCCGGACTCAAACCACCAATACAGCAGTGCAGGGCTAAACCAACCGATTCTTCAGAAAGAGGAAATGAGGCCGAGGAGAATGAAACCACCAGAAAGAATTTTTTTGCGGTAAGGGAGGGGGAGAAGTGCACCGATGACTTGAAGCATTGACGCACTTGTGCCTCAACCGCAAGGCCGGGGGAAAAGTCCCAGTGGAGGAGGCCGTCCATAGTAGCCGGTTGGATCTGTGTGTACCTCTCTTGTTGAGCCACCGCTGTCTGCAACAGGTCAATCGCATTCCTTGCCTCTTCAGTGAATGGCGTTCCTTCGGCCAAGGGGAGGGCATCGAGCCTGGCAGTCACCACTATCATATTTTCCACCGGATTAGAGTAATGGCCAGGTGGCTGCTACTTCTCGAGCATGCGTTGGTTTCCCGTGAAGAGGAACGGTTTAATGCAGCAAAGTAGATAACTATTTCCCTCAGTTTTTGAGAACCAAGGTATCAATCCAGTAGGAGATACAAGCGAGACACCAATAGATATACCTGCACATGGAATCAAACTCTTGCACCCAATGCTATAAAGGGGTTGTCAATCCCTTCACGGTTATTTACAAGGATGAGATCTAGTAGAGATAGATATAATAGGATGCTTGGACAGACAGTAAAACTAAAAGTAAAAACAATGCAGAAAGTGTTTTTGGTGTTTTTGGTTTTAGATCGGAAAGTATAATATGGAAAATAGACCCGGGGGCCATAGGTTTCACTAGATGGCTTCTCTCATGATGGCAAGTATTACGGTGGGTGAACAAACTACTGTCGAGCAATTGATAGAAAAGCGAATAGTTATGAAGATATCCAAGGCAATGATTATGCATATAGGCATCACATCTGTGACAAGTAGACCGAAACAATTCTGCATCTACTACTATTACTCCACACATCGACCGACTCATGTCTGCATCTATAGTATTAAGTTCATGAAGAACAGGGTAACACATTAAGCAAGATGATATGATGTAGAGGGATAAACTCAAGCAATATGATGAAAACCCCATCTTTTTACCATTGATGGCAACAATAAATTACGTGCCTCGCTACACCTACTATGTCACTGGGTGAGGACACCGCAAGATTTAACCCAAAACTAAGCACTTCTCCTATTGCAATTACCAATCTAGTTGGCAAAACAAAACCAATAACTCGAAGAGACTTGCAAAGATATGAAATCATGCATAAAAGAATTCAGGAAACACTCAAATAATATTCATCAATAATCTAACATAAACCCACAATTCATCGGATCTCGACAAACACACCGCAAAAGAGTATTACATCGGATAGATCTCCATGAAGATCATGAAGAACATGGTATTGAGAAGTAAAGAGAGATAAGAAGCCATCTAGCTACTAGCTATGGACCCATAGGTCTGTGGTGAACTACTCACGCATCATCGGAGGGGCAATGGAGTTGATGTAGATGCCCTCCGTGATCGAATCCCCCTCTAGCAAATTACCAGAAAAGGCTCCAAGATTGGATCTCTTAAGAACGGAGGCTTCTCACGACGGAAAAGTGTTTTCGTGGCTCTTTCTGATCATAATGGAATGTTTGGGTATTTATAGGCCGAAGATTAGGGTTAGAGGAGGTGCCAGGGGCCCACAAGCCTGCCCGGCACGGGTGGCCCCCGTGGCCGTAGAAAGTGGGCTTGTGACCCCGTGGCAGCTCCTCTGCCTTGGTTCTCCAATCTCGTGGCTTCCATATTTTCCAAAAAAAATCTTTCCGGAGGTTTTATTTCGTTTGGACTCCATTTAATATTCCTTATCTGCGAAACTCAAAAACAAGGAAAAACATAAACTGGCACTAGGCTCTAGATTAATAGGTCAGTCCCAAAAATAATATAAAATAGCATATTAATGCATATAAAACATCCAAAACAGATAATATAGTAGGATGGAACAATCAAAAATTATAGATACATTGGAGAAATATCAGTGGCGTCACAACGTGCCATGACAAAGGTATGTTCTATTGGGGAACGTTGCATGGGAAACAAAAAAATTCCTACGCACACGCAGATCTATCCATGGTGATGAGCATCTACGAGAGGGAGACTGGATCTATGTACCCTTGTAGATCGCTAAGCGGGAAGCGTTAAGAAATGCGGTTGGTGTAGTCGAACATCTTCGCGATCCAAATCGCTGAGCGTCCCGCGATCCAATCACGATCCGTCCCGCGATCCAATCACGATCCATCCTGCGAACTTGATCATGATCCGTCCCACGAACTTGATCACGATCCGTCCCATGAACTTGATCACGATCCTTCCGATCTAGCACCGAACGGACGACACCTCCGCGTTCAGCACACGTATAGCTTGATGACGATCTCCGCCATATTGATCCAGAAAGAGGGAGCGGAGAGGAGGACGAGTTCTCCGGCAGCGTGATGGCGCTCCGGCGATGGTGGTGGATCTATTCCAGCAGGGCTTCGCCTAAGCGCAGCAGAAAACCGATCTAGAGGAGAAACTATGCACCGGAGGAACGGGACACACGTGGCTGAAAATTCTGTCCAAAAACACTAAAACCTCCAGTATATATAAGAGGAAGAGAGGAGGAGTCTTGGCACAAGTGCCAAGCCTCCAAGGAGGAGGCCGAACCAGGTGGAGGAGGTGGACTCCACCTCCAATCCTAGTAGGACTAGGATTCACCCTATTTTTGTCTTTTTCCACTTTTTCTCTTTGGGCCTTTTTTTCCCAAACCGCATGGGCCTTGTGTGGGACTTCCACCAGCCCACTAAGGGCTGGTAAAAACTCCCCCACAGCCCATAGAGCCTCTTGGGTCGAAATACCCCTCCCGATAGTCTCCTGGTACAATACCGGCACTCCCGGTACACTACCGATGAGCCCGAAACTTTTCCGGTGACCAAAACAGGACTTCCTATATATGAATCTTTACCTCTGGACCATTCCGGAGCTCCTCATGACGTCCCAGATCTCATCCGGGACTCTGAAAGACATACGGTCACCACCATACATAACTCTATACTACCGAAACGTCACCAAACCTTAAGGGTGCAGACCCTGCGGGTTCGAGAACTATGTAGACATGACCGAGACACCTCTATGGTCAATAACCAATAGAGGGACCTGGATGCCCATATTGGTTCCTACATATTCTACGAAGATGTTTATCGGTCGAACCTCTATGTCAAGGATTCAGTTAATCCCATATGATGTTCCCTTTGTTCTTCGGTATGTTACTTGCCCGAGATTCGATCGTCGGTATCTCCATACCTAGTTCAACCTCGTTATCGGCAAGTCTCTTTACTCGTTCTGTAATACAAGATCCCGCAACTAACAATTAGTCACATTGCTTGCAAGGCTTATTGTGATGTTGTATTACCAAGTGGGCCCGGAGATACCTCTCCGTCACACGGAGTAACAAATCCCAGTCTTGATCCATGCCAACTAAAAGGACACCCTCGGAGATACCTATAGAGCACCTTTATAGTCACCCAGTTACATTGCGACGTTTGATAAACACAAGGCACTCCTCCGGTATCCCTGAGTTGCATGATCTCATGGTCATAGGAACATATACTTGACATGCAGAAAACAGTAGCAATAAACCGACACAATCAAATGCTACGTTTGTAGCTTGGGTCTTGTCCATAACATCATTCTCCTAATGATGAGATCCCATTATCAACTGACATCTCATGTCAATGTCTAGGAAACCTTGACTATCTTTGATCAACGAGCTAGTTCACTAGAGGCATACTAGGGACAAAGTCTTGTCTATTTACCCACACATGTAATGTGTTTCCAATTAATACAGCTATAGCATGGATAATAAAAGATTATCATGAAAAAGGAAATATAATAATAAACACTTTATTTATTGCCTCTAGGGCATATTTCCAACAGTCTCCCACTTGCACTAGAGTCAATAATCAAGCTCACATCACTATGTGATTTACATTGTAATTAATCGAACACCCATGTAGTTCTGGTGTTGATCATGTTTAGCCCTTGAAAGAGGTTTAGTCAACGGGTCTTGGGTCGAAATACCCCTCTCGATAGTCTCCCGGTACACTACCGGCACTCCCAGTACACTACCGATGAGCCCAAAACTTTTCCGACGACCAAAACAGGACTTCCTATATATGAATCTTTACCTCTGGACCATTCCAGAGCTCCTTGTGACGTCCAGGATCTCATCCGGGACTCCGAACAACATTCAGTCACCACCATACATAACTCTATACTACCGAAATGTCACCAAATCTTAAGTGTGCAGACCCTATGGGTTCGAGAACTATGTAGACATGACCGAGACACCTCTACGGTCAATAACCAATAGCGGGACCTGGATGCCTATATTGGTTCCTACATATTCTACGAAGATCTTTATCGGTCAAACCTCTATGTCAAGGATTTAGGTAATCCCGTATGATGTTCCCTGTGTTCTTCGGTGTGTTACTTGCCCAAGATACGATCGTCGGTATCTTCATACCTAGTTCAACCTCGTTATCGGCAAGTCTCTTTACTCGTTCCGTAATACAAGATCACGCAACTAACAATTAGTCACATTGCTTGAAAGGCTTATTGTGATGTTGTATTACCGAGTGGGCCCTGAGATACCTCTCCATCACACAGAGTAACAAATCCCAGTCTTCATCCATGCCAACTCAACAGACGCCCTCGCAGATACCTGTAGAGCACCTTTATAGTCACCCAGTTACGTTGCGATGTTTGATACACACAAGGCACTCCTCCGGTATCCGTGAGTTGCATGATCTCATGGTCATAGGAACATATACTTGACATGTAGAAAACAGTAGCAATAAACTGACATGATCAAATGCTACGTTTGTAGTTTGGGTCTTGTCCATCACATCATTCTCCTAATGATGTGATCCCATTATCAAATGACATCTCATGTCAATGGCTAGGAAATCCTAACCATCTTTGATCAATGAGCTAGTTCACTAGAGGCATACTAGGGACAAAGTATTGCCTATTTACCCACACATGTAATGTGTTTCCAATTAATACAATTATAGCATGGATAATAAACGATTATCATGAACAAGGAAATATAATAATAAACACTTTATTTATTGCCTCTAGGGCATATTTCCAACATGTTCCTCTATGGCGGGTCTAACTGCCGTGGTGCCTCTGCCACCCGGGTCACCATCGGCGGTGTACTTGGCCCGGTCCCAGGAGTATTGAAAAGATTCCGAGGCTCAACAGGCAGTCCAACTTGAGTCCTTCTACGGTGAACCGCCTCTAAAGCCCGCTGATCCAGATGAAAACGGAGAGCCTCTGCCCTCAAATGTCCCGACTCAGCATTCATCTGAGCTTGCATTGCGTTGATATCCTCCTGGGCCTTAGTCATCTGTCCCTTGATCCGGTTAATCTCGGTGATGCGCTCGGCCTGATTCTCGGCTGTCACCTCCGTGTCCATTAGAGTCGCTAGCTCATCCATGTGCTCCAGCAAAACTTGAGTCGGCATCTTAGGAGGCTCCACATCGGGGGGGGGCAACTGTCGCTCCGGAAGTCGCACCATTGGAAGCCGGCGCCAGGCCTGCCATGAATATGGCGGCTCGACTCGACGGGTCATAGGGCTCCGGAATAATGTAACCATCGGCATAGCGCCCTAGACCACCATCATGAAGATGATAGATCGATTCCCCATCCTCACTGGAAGATCCTTCATCTGATAAAGCCAAGGTCTCTCCCGAAAAGGAATCCCCCCGTCCTGTGTAAAGCCGACGAAAACACTCTTTCGCCTGATTTGAACGCGGGCTGGTGTCATGCGCCAGGCTGGCTCGAAGAGGTCGGTGTAGATGTCCAGCCTAGGTGTAGATCCATCCAGCTTGCCAATGAACACGTGCATCTTCCCAATGGGAACCCGATAGTCGTACTCGACTGAGCTGGCTTCAGGCCCCCATCTTGAATCGTCGACGTAGAGTTTGTCGCGGCGACTCTTTGTCATCAAGCCAACGGTGTATCCATCGATCCCTGAGAGAGAGCCCATTGAGAACACAACACCACCGCGCGCGAGCCCCATGGTGGGCGCCAACAGTCGTGGTTTTGTCACGGCAGATGTCCGAAGACTTAGGTTCGAGGCCATCGCTAAGGCGGTGGACTAAAAGGGGTTGGTTGGGACGAAAGAGATGGATTTACCCGGGTGCGGCCCCTCAAGATGACGTAAAAGCCTACGTCCTGCTTTGTGTGTATTGATTGGAGTATCGATTACAAGGGAGCGTATTTTCTTGACTGAGCTCTCGATTGATTAGTCTCTGTCTAAGCTGCCCTCGGGTCTCGCCTTTATACCAGAGGTCAAGACCATGAGTTACACAAATCTCATACCGATTCTTACAACGTGTCTGACTCTGTCTCTAAGATGCCTTGCCGACTCTGGTAGGCTGTCTCCGGGAGGCTTACGCGCCCGGGTCTTGCATCTTCTTCCTCACTCTGGGCCACCGTCTCAGCCCTCTAGTGAGCCATCGTGCAGCACAACCTTCCTCTTCCAGCCCATACGCTAACGAGCCGCCAGGTATGACCCGGCCCCTCCTGGGCGGGTCTTACCATGGGGTTATATCCCCAACATAAGTGCTTGTGCAGATTTTTCGAGCTATGTTTTGGGAGTTCTACAAATGCAAAGATAGGAGTATCATATATGATTTTGGGGTAGAATTTCCCACTGAAGGCGATGGTTCTGTTTGTTTGGTCATTTGAGCAAGTTTTGAAAATTTCATTTTGTTTCAATATGTCATTTTGTCATTTTTGTACGAATTAATCCATGCATGCTATGATATTTGTGTCAACATGTAAGTGGTAGAATTTTGTGAGTATTATGCCCGATATTTTATTTTGACATGATAAACTTGCATGTAAGTGGGTTCTTGCTCCAAAGTAGCTAAGTAAATGTTGATGTTTTCATCATGCTAAATATTTCTAAGTTTGAGATGTTGTAATTATTTTTCTGCCATGTTTAGTGGTTGTTACCAAGTGTTCTGTTGTGTTTTAGCTCAGGCTCAGTGCTAGTGTTTTGTAGTAGATATTGTCCTCTACCATCCTATTCATTTTCATGCCCTGAGGTGGTCTCTAGCATCATTTTTTTCTACTATCAAATTGCTATCAGGTTATCTCAGATTTCAAAAAACCGTGATTTTCTCTAAGTCCCTAGAATATGTTTCAATATGCCATCTTGTGAGCTTCATGCTTAGTGATGCTTGCTTACTATCAATTTTTTGTACTTGGATGATTTGTTAAGCATGTTATGTAGTTTCTGTGCATACTTTGTTTGTGGTTGGAAACCTCCTATAGCTCTAGATATTTGTTGTGCAAGTTGCTATGTTGTTGTTTCGGACAGAATGTTGTGTTGTCGCTTGTGGGATCTATGCTCCATTGTTTTGCTTGATCTTCGGCTCTATTGTTGCTAGTTTTTCATTTCCTATCAAGTGGATACCTTGGAACACCAAGGAATATCTCATGGCCTTCCTTGTCTGTGTTTTGTCTTCATACCTTGTCGTGAGCGTAGCGTGAGAACCGTTACTCCGTTTACTACGATCTACATATAAATTTGCATCGATTTTGCATGAAGCATCCATATTTTCCATGTTCATGCATGTTCATACAACTAAACATGTGGTTCTGTCCAGAATACTAATCAAATTAATAGTTGCATGAGAAACATGACTAGCTTAGGTTGACATGTCAATGCACTAATATGGATCATGCATCATCTTGTTTGTACATTGCATCGTGCTTGGTTGTTTATTTGTTTCTGTTTCTCTTTGGGTAGATGTGAGTGTTCAACCTGAGTACGAGGATCCAGGAGAGTACAACTACGAGGACCCAGCTCTTTGTCCCTCTAAAGAACCAACAGGCAAGATGATCGTACCTGGATCCCAACACTATTTTTGCTTTGCTAGATGTCTCACTCTTATCATTACACTTGCGTTACCTACCTCTTGAATGTCTAACCTCCTACATTGCCATGATAGCCTCTAACCCCTCCACTACCTAGCAAACCTTGTTTGGCTAAGTTACCGCTTCTCAGCCCCTCTTATAGCATTCTTAGATGCAGGTGCAGGTTGTTTCCATGTGATAACATGGATATCTAGAGATATCACAATATTTACTGCTATTTAATTTAATGCACATATATATCTTGGTAAGGTGGAAGGTTTGGCCTTTTGCTCGGTGTTTTGTTCCACTTTTACCGCCATAGTTACTTGTTACTGGTGTTATGTTCAATATTTTGCGCTCCAAACATGCCCGGGGTTGTTATGGGGACCCCCTTGATTATTTGTTTGAGATTAGAACTTGTCTGGCAAGACCCAACATTGGTACTATTTTCTTAACAACCTAATAAAAATGCATAGGGCTTAGCTACCCCGTGGATAATTAATCAACAACCCGGGCCAGTGCTCCTCATGAGTGTTGGTCCAATCTGGGCAATGTCCAACACCCCCTGGTCACCCGGAGTTTCAGCCAACCCGACATCTTGCCCATCTGGTAGTGCCCTGAGAAAGAGATACGCGCGACTCCTATTGGGATCTGGCCTACCGGGCGGTCTTGCCGGACTTGTTTTGCCTTTCTAGAATGTCTTCCATGAGGAAATCCGATCTTCTTTGGGCTATCTGAGGTGTCAGTTTTCCTTTCGAATTTCCTAGGAAGATCACAAGATCCGTGGTTGAGGTTATACCCGCGGAGTGTGGTTAATTTGTGATGGATTAATTAGAGCACCCGTGCAGGGTTAAATCTTTCGAAAAGCCATGCCCGCAGTTATGTGGCAACTTGGATATGTTGTTTAACACCCGGTTATAGTTAACTTGAAGGAAACTCTAATAAAATACACCAACTGTGTGCGTAACCGTGATGGTCTCTGTTCGTGAACATGAACCGAGAGAGAACATGGTGGGGTTATGTTTGACGTAAGTAGGTGTTCAGGATCGCTTAGTGATCGTGGTAGTTATCGACCGTCTTTCGTAGACCACCATATTCACATTCATGTTCTCGTAAGAAAGTCACCAAATACATGCTTAGTGCTTGCTGCAACCTCAATACTTACCCCTTCCAAACCCAAAATCTTACATAGTTTCGGCACCCGGGTTACATGATTGCTAAGTCCCTGTGGCTCACAGATTACAACAATATAGGTGCAGGTGTTGATGAGTATGTGCCAGAAGATGTGACTCAGCTCCAGTGGGAGTACGACGAAGAACGTGGTCGGATGTATGTCACGTACCCCGATGAGTAGAGAGGCCATGGTCGTGATCCTTGGGATAGCAAGGCAGCTTTACATTGCTTCTTTTCTTTGTTTCATTTTGTCCGTAGACGGACCCTGTCTTCTGATGATGCTTGAATAATTGTGTGAACTTGTAATTTAGCTTGTGGCAAGTGTAAGACAACTCATATACTCATGTCTTCATACATGTATGCAATGTTTACTTCACTTGCAAAACGACGAGATGAGCCTCTATCCCTGTCGAGGTCCCCGTGCCTAAATAAGGATAGGAGCGCATCTTGGGTGTTAGAGAGAGAGAGATTTCCATCTAGGTACTACATACAAACCCATAGGTCTGTGGTGAACTACTCACACAACATGGTGAGGGTAGCAAGGTTGATGAAAAAGCCCTCCGTGATTGATCTCCCCTCCGACAGGGTGCCGGAACGGAGGTGTAGATGACCTCCCGTCGGAATAGAGACTTGCGGTGGTGGAAAAAGTGTTTCGGGAGCGCTTCTGGTGTTTTTCGGGTAGATGTGAATTTATAGGCCACAGAACGACGTCAAGAGACCCACTAGTGGGCCACCACATATATGGTCGCGCCCCCTTGGTGGCGGTGTGGGATATGTGGTGGGGCCCTGGAGCATCTTCTGGTCTTCCTCTGAAGCTTCCAGGTCTTGTATTGGTCCAGAAAAAATCATCAAAACATTCATGGAAATTGGACTTCATTTCGTACTTTAACTCTAAAAAGGCAAAAACACGCAGAAAAAAGGAACCGACACTCGACACTGGGTCAATAGGTTAGTGCTCAAAAATACTACAAATTTGTAAATAAATACCCAAAAAGTATCCTAGAATGATAATATATTAGCATGAACAATAAAAAAAATTATATATATGCTGCAGACGTATCAGCATCCCCAAGCTTAATTCCATCTCGTTCTCGAGTAGGTAAATGATAAAAACAGAATTTTTGATTTGGCATGCCCATTATGTAACCTTTGGTATGTATGCTCATTAAGAAATTATGAATTAACAAACTGTAACATAGTAATATTTGTATGTATAGTAAAGAAAATTATTAATTTTTCAAAGTATATGATCCTAAAAGAATCTTTACCCCTATTCATCCTATTATATTAGGAAGGCATGACTCCGTCTTCACCACATAGATATAAATGTTAATCACCACGGTGTCCAAGTGAAGCAATTGGACCGTACTTTTCAATATGCATCAACTTTTTATTCTTCACGCAATACATGAGCGTGAACCATTGGACATAGCATATAGGTGGTATAGAATATGATGGTAGGTATCAAAGGGGTAAAAACTGGAGAAGATAGTCTCACGTCAACTAGGCATATCAACAAGCTATAGAGATGCTCATCTATAGATGTCAATGCAAAGAGTAGGGATTTCCATGCAAATGATGCAAAAAAATTTAAAAGTAGTACTAAATTTGCACCAAATTTGAAATCAGTATTAGCATTTGAAAAAATGACGGAACTAGCATCCTGTCGGCCTCAGTTGGGCCGACCGACCACCCGTCGGCTTAGTGCAGGCTGAAAAGGGCCCATTGGCTGCCACCAGGCCGAAGTGCCGGGCCGTCGGCCCATGCCATGCCGAAGAGCACCCGTCGGCCGCCAGGAGGCCGAAGAGCCCCTGGATAAGGCCGACGTGGCCAGCTCCTCTTCTTCCTCCAGCTTCCTCTGTTCTTCATGGTTCTTGGCCGAAATCCCTCCCCCCTTGATCTCCCTTTCCCTCCATCCATTTTCCGTTTCAATCCGATGAATCAATAGATCATCTTCGTCTCCCCCGCCCTACGGTTTTATTTTTTGAAACGTGGTAGTGATTTGTTCGTGGGGAGGAGAAATGGTGTGGTGGTGGATGTGTGAATGGTGAGAAGGTGGAGTGGTGGAGAGGAAGAAGAAGGGCACTCATGCGTCAAAGGTATAATTTTTTTCTGTTAGTTTAGGTTAGTTTTTTGTTAGTTTTTTGAATGTATGTAAAATTAGTTCAGGTTATTTTTAGTAGTGTAGTTATTTTAGGTTACTTTTATTAGTGTAGTTACTTTTATTAGTGTAGTGATTTTAGTGTATGTTTTCCGAGCGTAGGTTTAGTTAGTGTAGTCATATTAGTGTCGGTTTATTTTTGTGAAGTTCATTTTAGTGTAGGTTTATTTAGAATACGTGGATATATTTTAGTGTACGTTTTATTTTAGTGCCGATTTATTCATTGCGAATAATGAGAAGCTGGCAATGTCTGACAGGTTAAAATGTCTGAATCCGTAAATTTGAGTGTGTTTTACGGCCCTGCTAATGTTCGATATAATGAGTTGGGGGTTGATCTTAGTGAGTTTAAAAGAGGCAAGATGACACTTTTAGACCCGGATAGACTGGACATTAGGCAGTTGAAGCACTGGTTGACAACTAGTTTTGGCCTGGATCCTGAAGTTTGTTCCGTCAGTATTCATGCCGTGTGGACCAAATCCTGTAAAAATGTGAAGTGGGATTTGATTCTGATAGATAGGAGCCAGCACTAGTTGTCTCTGTTAAGTCATTGCAGAGACCGAAGAATCCATCCGTCTGCCCTAGTGCAACCAGTGGCGAAGGAGGAGAATATCGTACCACCCACCGTGCGGTATGAACCAGGCCAGAGTAGTCAAGTGGCTAACGAGATTTATGTATCCGGGTCACAGCCACCGGATGTGAATGCTAGCCAAGCCGAGAAAGAGTCAGATTATGTGCCACACAATGTTAGTGGTCATGCTGCTGGTCAGAGTATTCAGTCGATAGTATTAGCTGCCTTTGGTGTTGCCGATGGGGATGAGGAAGGCAATGAAATGCAGAGGGTGATGGAGGAAGAGGACGAGGATGGGATTGCAGAGGAACTTGATTCTGAAAATTCCGAGGATGAGGATGAGGTACCAATTCCTGCTGCATGGGAGCAGGACATATCCGCATGCTTTACTGTCAACGATGGCTATGAGACTCCATGGCAATATAATCTGAACCAAGTCCAGATTGGGGCTATGTTTGACACAAACAAGAAAATGAAGTATGCGGCGATAAAGTGGGCTATGTCTACCTAGAGGGTTTTCCGGACACACATATCCAGTCCAACGAAATATACTGTGAAGTGTGTTGAATCAGGTTGTCCTACAAAGGTGCACGCCCACGTGCCAAAGTATAACATCCACTGGGTTGTGACAAATGTTGTCCCGCATAATTGTGTTAGGAAAAACATGTTGGTTCGTCATCCAAACCTTACTTCAACTCTCATAGCGCAACTCATGTATACTGAGATAGTGACGAAGAAAGATATGGAAGCAAAACACATCCAGACAGCAGTGAAGGTCAGATGGAAGTATGACATTCCATATGGGAAGGCTTGGAGGGCTAAGCAGAGGAGAGGTTTGGGACGTTCTTCGACTCCTATGATAATGTTGTCCGTCTCCTTGACGTATTGGAGGAGAGAAATCCCAGCACTTATGTTAACATTCAGCACAGGTTGGATAGTATACCAGATTACAAGGTGTTTGAAACGAGTATTCTTCTCTTTTGGTATGTGCATCGAAGCTTTCAGGCATTGTCCTCCTGTGATGTTTGTGGATGGTACATTCCTGACTGGTCAGTACAAAGGGCAAATCCTGACTACTATTAGTGTGGACGGGAACAACCAAATCATCCCACTAGCCATGGCATTTGTGGAGGGTGAGAACTTTCCAAGCTGGGTATGGTTCTTCTGGCAAGTTAAAATTGCGATCGTGAAGGACCGACCAAATGTGTGTCTCATTCATGACACACATCCCGATATATTGAAGGCCGTGAAGACACTGAGTAATCCAACTGCTGACAAGCCAACACCTTGGAAGGACTTGCATAGTCGGTGGTGCATGCGCCATCTGGGTGCTAATTTTTTCTCACAGTTCAAGAACAAACGGTTGATGAACTTGTTCAAGAAGTTATGCAAGCAGAACTAGAGGCGCAAATATGATTTTATTTGGTCAAAACTTGATGAGTTCACTAAGAAGCAGGTCCTTTCTAGGAAGAAAATGGAGAAAGACCAGGTTAAATTAACAGCACTCATTGCGGAGCTTGAGGAGCCAGTTGGTCTTTGTGACTTGCCAGCAATTGACCCTCCTAATATGAAGAGAAAGAAGGGCAGGGCAATAAAGAATGTTTTTGAGTGGATAGAGAAAGAGCCTCCAGTGAATTGGTCTTTGATGCATGACACCCATGGAGCTAGGTATGGTCACATGACAACCAATCTTGTAGAGATCTATAACTTTGTACTCAGAGGGAATAGAGCATTGCCACTGACAGCTATTGTGGAGGGTGTATTCCATGGCACTGTGAGATATTTCAGAGAAAGGCACGAGTTAGCAAAGAAGCATAGTGCAGATAATTAGAACCCTCCTTATTGTAGCCATGTCATGGAGTACATGGCTGAGAAGATAAAGAAAGCAAAAAAGCACACTGTCACACTCATAGGTAATCAGGAAAGGAGGTATGAGATTCAGCTTCCTACTGATGGTTTTGGTTCTGCAAATGAGGTGAAGACACATGAGGTTACAATTGGAGGAAAATTTTATCCAACTTGTGAGTGTACATGCAACAAACCAAAGTTATTGCACCTGCCTTGCTCACATGTGTTGGCTGCCTATGGCCAGATTCAGTTGGACACTATCTCCTTCGTGTCTCCGTACTATTCAAAGGAGGCAGTACTCAATGTCTGGACAGGTGAGATGACAGGGTTTAGAGTCGTTGGCAATTTCAACAAGGTAAACGATGTTGATAGAGAATACATCCCGGATCCTGCACTATGGCGAACTAGCAGGGGCAGGCGTAAGGTAAAGCGCATACGAAATGATATGGACCAATCTGAAGCTGGTGGACAGTGTTTGCTTTGCACGGCTTATGGGAATAGAATGAATATTGCCCCGACCTGAAGAAAGACGGTGCTTTCACATCGACGAGCGCTTCCACATCGACGACTGGAGCAACAGTTGCAAGAGGTGGTCCTGGGAGTCGTGGTGGACGAGGCTCTCGAGGCCGAAGGGGCGGACAAGGAATAAATAACTCTGAAGCTGCATAATATGCCGGACTATGTTTTTATTTGTAATATGTCGGACTACGTTTTTATTTGTAATATGTGTGCACTATGTTTTTATGTGTAATATGTGAGACTACGCTTTAATGTGTAATATGTGAGACTAAGTTTTTATTTGTTATATGTGAGACTATGTTTTTATTTGTAATATGCAAACATCTAAGTTTTTATTTGTAATATGTGTGGACTATGTTCTAATTGCAGATATGGCTTCGTATCCGATGCTTAATGGCAATATCGATAGAGGTCACCTAGGCGCGCTTACGGAATCGGGCACGAACTTAGACGTGTTGATCACTCGCACCCCAAAGTCTACTTGGATGATACACCCTTCATGGGTGGATAGGTATGTGTCGGTATAATCACTTACTATGTTTGACATCGCTTTTATAGAAGCTAATTGTAATCTACATTCTGTTTATTTTGTAGGTTGAATTGGGCTGGACTATTACCCCTGGCACGACTGGTTGAGGGTACATTGGATGAGTGGGTTGATCACCCGGACTTGGATGACGCAGGTGAACCAATGCAGTTGCACAAGAGGCAAGTATCACGCTTCTCTTACGACGGGTCACTCCTTAGCTGTTTGGTCGATAGATGGAGACCAGAGACACATACGTTTCACTTTCCCTGGGGAGAGATGGCTCCTACTTTACAGGATGTGTCCTACTTGTTGGGATTACCTCTGGCCGGTGCTGCCATAGGACCTTTAGAGGTAGAAACCGATTGGCTAGCATCTATGCATTCCCGTTTTCTGGTTGCGGTGCCAACTACCAAGACACTACACAACGATCGGCACAGGCCTCTTTTCGGGTGGTCGAGCCAGTTTCAGATTGTCGCCTTAGGATATCCCACTTTTCAGTTGTCAGAGGCACAGATTGACCAGTCCCTAGAGGCATATATTATGTGGTTGTTTGGCAAGACGATGTTCACAGAGAACCACGTAACCACTGTAGACGCACGACTGATCAGTGTTGCACGAGAGATAACTGACGCATGTTCCCCAGAGGACATTGTGCAGAGGAGTTTCGGTTCTGCTCTGTTAGCAGCTACGTATAGAGGCCTGTGCAAAGCTTGCCAGTTGAGGTCAAGGAAATCTGGTCTTCTCGGATGTCCACTATTGTTCAGCTTTGGTCATATGAGAGATTCCCTATTGGTCGACCCTACGTCAGCGTTGACAAGCCTTTTGGTAATGAGGACATGGCTAGACATTACGTGCCTTCTATCGGCGACTTGCCTACTATGGGATCTGTTTGGGCACGAAGAGTGGTATTTTCATTATTAACAATATGAATTAAGATACAACTTGCTGAAATTAAGACACAACATGGATATTTTCTCCTGCCTGGGCTACAAGAGCCCTTTCTTTCTTTCTCACTGTGGCAGATAGCTGAAAACAACAACTAGCTCCTGTTCACGTTGTTTGAATGTTACGAGCACCAAATTGTTGACTTCATAGACGATGCCAGCAGAAAATTACTGAAGCCTTCATTATTCAACACCATTCGATCACACAAGCCAACGAAGTACGAACAAGGAATGCTCACAAATATATCATCATCTTCTGAATCCAAAGTAATTTCAAGAGTTAAAGAACCAGTCCTAGGAATAGCCACAAATTTCATCAAACTCCTGACAACCATGGTAGGAATAACCTGACAAAAACAAGCAAGTTATATGATCCGTCCTATGAACCAGCAAAGAACAAACAAATAAAAAACCTGAAACCAAAGCTTACCATGTGTTGAGAAATAACATTCATGTGATCCATCCTATGAACAAAAGGAGTACACAATATGTAGTTGTCATTAAAGAGCTGCCGCGACATGACATACATTTGATGATAATTCAGAGTGACACCACGACTATAAAAACAGTTGTCAACAAGTTCCCTCTGAGTTTCACTCA
Organism: Hordeum marinum; assembly: GCA_022496015.1. Taxonomy (NCBI): domain Eukaryota; kingdom Viridiplantae; phylum Streptophyta; class Magnoliopsida; order Poales; family Poaceae; genus Hordeum; species Hordeum marinum. Next base: position 558,083,018 of record CM039673.1, on the reverse strand, counting down.
GATCCTCAAGAGCTACAAAAAAATGATTTCACTAACTGAGATGAACAGCAAAACATATAAGATGAAACAAATCTGAAAATCAGTCAAACAAATATCTTACCAACATGGGGTAAAGGAAACAACATAACACCATCCCGATGAAATTCGACACTAACATAAGTTCCATAGTGCTCAAGCATAACAGTCATCATGTCACTATGGTGGAGACCATAATCATTCACAAGTTCCTCCCACGTAGGACCATGGAATTTACTGCTCATCCTACCATGTGTAAATATAACATGGTATAAGTTACCATCGTTGTTGTGCAGAGCAAGATCAATATCTATGTCACCTCTCCGAATAGCTAAAGCTTTGCACTCCTCAATGTACCGAGCAAGATGTGATCTAACACTGCACGGAACATACTACAACAAGAATGGAAGCAAACATCATAATCATATAAACAAAGGCATTTGAATATGCCATAGTCAGATAATCAAGACATAGAATCTTACAACACGTCTTGAAATCGATGATCCAGCACCACAGTAAATACAGACGCACCGGAATCAACAGCAACACAAGGCCACTTGGAGCTTGGCAAAATGGGCAAGCCATTTAACTTCAGACGGACGGTGACCAATAAGAACTAAATCCACTACCAACTTCAGAGTTCTCATTCGATTGAGTTCGAAGCTAAAAAAACCGTAGGCCGGTAGAGAGCGCCCTGATCTATTGTTTACGCGGGTACGATAACAACATGGGTGGTCGAGCAAAGAGATCGGCGAGGCGGTGGAAGCACCGGAGAACAACGGGAGTGAGAGGTGGAGAGGAGCAGGCTGCTAGACGGGGGAGGGTGAAACGAGTGGTCGGAAGAGGAAGAAAAGAAGCCCTGGGTCTTATCCAGGGGCCCATCGGCCTCCCTCTGGCCGACAGGTGGCCCTTCGGCCGCCCTCTCGCCGACAGGGGGCTCTTCGACCGGGTGCTGGCCGACAGGCACCACTTCGGCCTGGTGCTGGCCGACGGGCCCCTGTTCGGCCTGCTGCTGGCCGACAGGGTATTAATTTCGAAAAAAATTCAACTGCTCTAGCTGTTTTCAAATTTGGTACAAAATCCGTACTAGTTTTGAAAAAATTCCAAATGATGCACTAGAGCTATAAGTTTATGAAAGCTCAACTGAAGCTAAGTGGGGTGTGCATCAAACTTGCATGCTCATGAAGTCCTCGGGCATTTGAGGAAGCCCGTCATCGGAATATACAAGCCAAGTTTATTATATGAAAAGGTAGTTCCCACTACCATATGGAAGTGTCAACATAGGAGACTCTCTATATGAAGAACATGGTGCCACTTTGAGGCACAAGTGTGGTAAAGAATAGTAGCAAAGTCCCTTCTCTTTTTTCTCTCATTTTTTCATTTTTTATGGTGGTCTTTTCTCCTTTTTTCGTTTTTGCCTCCCCCGTTTTCTCTTTTTTATATATGGTGGGCTCATTTGGCCTCCCCCATTTTTATTTCACTTTTCGTCCGGAGTCTCATGACGACTTGTGGAGGAATCATAGTCTCCATCATCCTTTCCTCACTAGGACAATGCTCTAATAATGATGATCATCCCACTTTTATTTACTTACAACTCAACATGAAGGACTGATAGGAAGATTTGACTCTGAATGAATGCCTATGGCAGTGTACCCTGATGTGCAATGATCTAGCGTGACATGTATCAAAAACATGATGAACGGTGGCTTTTCCACAAATACTATGTCAGCTCTATATGATCATGCAAAGCATTATGATGATGATGAACAAACTAGTCATGTGAAGTGACGATGGAATTTGCATGGAAATATATCTCGGAACGGATGTGGAATTGCCATAACATGTAGGTATGGTGGCTGTTTTGAGGAAGATATAATTAGGATTATGTGCAACAGAGCATATCATGTCACGGGGTTTGGATGCACCGGCAAAAGTTGCACTGATCCTCGAGGTGAGAATGGGCTATGCACGGTACCGAAAGAGGCTAGCAAATATGAGAAGGTGAAGATGCGTATATCCATGGTGTCACATTAGTCATAAAGAACTCACATTCTTATTGCAAAAGTTTATTAGTTTTATCACAAATCAAAGTACTCCTCGCATGCCCCAAGAGAGGAGATTGGTAGGAGTTAACCATCGCGCGCCCCCCGACTCGAAACAACACTAGGATTTCAACAAGGAATATAAATGCTCACACATCATCACCATGCCTCATTAAATTTTAGATGAATAACAAGTTAAAACCTCTTAATCTCGACACTTCTACGAATCAACAATTTTGGACTCACACCTTTTTCATATTACTACATCAATGTCATTAACCCACAACTTCTATATATGTGCTACACAATGGTTTTGATTATCATTCATTGAATACCTAATATTCTTGGACTAGTCTTATGACCCATGAAAATTACCGTCACTATGAATTAATCTCTCAAACATGTATAAGTGAAGAATGAGAGAACATTATTTCTTTAAAATCTACATGCCACCGTGCTCAAAAAGATATAAGTGAAGTACTAGAGAAACTGCCTAGCTCGAAAGATATAAGTGAAACACATAGAGTATTCTAGCAAATTATCATGAAGGTGTGTCTCTCCCAAATAGATGTGTCCAGCAAATGATGATTGTGACAAACTGAAAGTAAAACCAAACAAAAGCAAATGACGCTCCAAGCAAAACACATATCATATGATGAATAAAAATATAGCTCCAAGTGACATACCAATGGATTGAGACGAAAGAGGGGATGCCTTCCGGGGAATCCCCAAGATTAGATGCTTGAGTCTCCTCAGAATTATACTTGGGGTGACTTGGGCATCCCCAAGCTTAGGCTCTTGCTACTACTTATTCCGTAGTCCATCGTGATCACACCCAAAACTTGATAACTTGCATCACACAAAACTCAACAAAACTTCGTGAGATCCGTTAGTATAAGGAACATATTGCATAATTGAGGTACTGTGATAAATTGATTTAAATTCATTTTTTCATAATATATATTGTATTCTAACTTCCCCATGGCTTACACCCCCCGATATAGTCCATGGCATAATAAAAACAAGCAAACTATGCAAGCAAAACAGAATCTGTTTGAAGCAAAACAACCTATAGCAATCTGTAAAGAGTCCATACTTCTATAACTCTAAAAATTCTGAAACATTAGGAAAACGTAAAGAATTTTTATGAAAATACTGTGTTAAAATTGCATATCATTATCATGCTCTAGGAAAAAAATGACAAGTCCTGCACTGGAGTCAAAGTTTCTGTTATGTTTCAGGATCGTTTCTACTCATCTTTTGGGTCATCCCAAAGGCTTTACTTGTCACAAACACTAATTAAAAAATAAAACATAATCATTATATAGGCAACAATTATGTTATCACACAAAAACAGAAACGAAAAACAAAAATAAAGATACAAATTGTGTTGCTTCCCAACAAGCACTAATGTTTTATGCCCCTAGCTAGGCGTAATGAATAGTTTCAAGTGTTGTCATCTTTGACACTCAACCCATAGTTATCCCTCATGATTGATTTATAAGGTGGTTTAATTCTCTTCCTAGGGAAGTTTTCCATCCCTTTCTTTAATGGGAATTGGAATCTCATGTTTCCCTCTTTCATATCAATAATTGCACCTATAGTTCGTAAAAATGGCCTTCCAAGTATTATGAGACAAAAGGATTGCAATCAATATCAAGCACAATGAAATCTACATGCACATAATTTATGTTTGCATAATAAGCACATCATTAATTCTACCTAAAGGTTTTTTGATGGTAGAATCCGCAAGATGCAAGTTTAGGGAACACTCTTCAATATTAGTGAGACCAAGCACATCACGAAAAGTTTCAGGTATAGTTGAAACACTAGCACCAAGGTCACACAAAGCATTGCATTCATATTTATTTATCCTTATTGTGATAGTAGGTTCCCAGTCATCATGCAATTTCCTAGGAATAGAAATTTCAAGCTCAAGTTTCTCAACATAAGCTTTTATCATAGCTTCTACGATATGTTCGGTAAAAGCTTTGTTTTGTTCATAAGCATTGGGTGAGCTAATAATGGATTGCAGCAAGGAAATACATTCTACTAAAGAGCATTTATCATAATTAAAGTCCTTGTAATCCAAGATAGTGGGCACATCACTAGTTAAAGTTTTGACATCTGTAACCCACTTTTCTTAGTTTTAGCATTAGAATCATCACCCTCCAGGCAAACGAGACGCTCCTTACCTAAAGTTGACTCATATACAGTACCTTTATCATTCATATTCGGAGAAGTAAACAAAGATTCAATAGGAGAAACACCAATCATTTTAAGGTCTTCATCATGATTCCGGTAAAAACCAGGTGGAAGAGCTTTTTCTAAGAATTCTCGCTTAGCTCTCAACTTAGCGGTCCTCTCCTTACTTTCATTAATAGATAATTGGATAGATTTAATAGTCTCATTAAAATCATTATTGGGTGGAACAGACTTATTTGTAAGGGTTTCAACATCAAGAGCAATTATATCCATGTTTTAGCCAAAGTGTCAATCACATGCAACTTTTCTTCTAACGTAGTGTTGAAAATCTTTCGAGAATTAATAAATTCTTTAATTGTGTTTTCAAAATCAGAAGGTATCCTATTAGGATTTGTACAAGAATTTCCATAGTTGTTATAGGAATTACTAGGATACAGTCCGACATTGAAATACGACAAGTACCCACCTACTAAGGCCAGGAACAGCTGCTGCCGCCCAAGCTGTTGCACGATGCAGAAGTAGGGCGACTGATATTACTCGAGCCGTGGTGGTGTATGCAAGGACGGATACGGCGGCATGGTACCGGGACCCGTCCTCGCCCTCCCCTTCACCACGTTCATTTCCACTCCCGACCACTTGCGCCGCACCATCCTATACAAGCGGTTTTTACCCCCATTCCATGACGGAGTATTAAACCGTCACCTTGCTTGTGTGTGCGACAAGAGGGTCCTTCCCACGACACAAAATTTGTCTGCGGTGGTGACCGATGATGCAGACGCTCTGCTAAATATAATCATATGCGGTGTAGTAACATATCACACACACTATATAATTGGCACACATGTGGGATATTGGGACCAATCGCACACGTCGAAACACATCTAATTGCTAATGGAAAATAGATGGTGTTTGGCACTGAACCATTTACGACATATTAACTAAGCCACACGGGCTGTTGTAGAAACAATGTGTGATATCGGCATCGTCGCACACGATTGTTCTATGGAAAGCGTCTGTCATGCATGTTAAGATCGCACATGTTTTCTGAATAATGTACGAGTGAGATTGTATTTTGCATCGGGCACGGTTTCCTCTAAGCTCACCTATGAGATAATGTGCTATCACAACCGGTCGAGGATTCCCTATTCACATGTAGAAGTGTTGCAAACAGTGTGTGATTTGTTATGTATCACAAACATTTCAGTTTCTATATTGTTGCGCTATGAGTGGTGTGAGCTTTGCGTTTTGGATCCTACGCGCTTATTTGCTTGAACCGTGTACGCTTAAATGGTCAGGTTATGGCAAAATATCACATTTGAATTGCCCTGCAATTTTTGCTACCACAATATGCAATTGAACAAAGTGTCCACATGAAAAACACTCATCAAAATCCATGACAATACAAAATTGAACAAACGCTAGCTAAATTCCACAAATGTATCGTCATATGCGATACCTAATGACAGTGTACGAAATACAAATACCTGATCACATGGAAAAATAGGCATTCATGCATATATGTTTAGCGGCTAACACTATTTGAATGCATAATTATTGTTGCATAAAAAGGCATGATGAAATATTCATCATAATGATAGGACTTGTGATACTTATGATCAATATGCAACACAATATACATAAGTATTTCCCTCAGTGAGAATCAAGTCTATCGAATCAATAGGAGGACCACACAACTCACGTTTTCGGCGCCTACACATAAAAGAGCAAACACTTGCACCCAACTCGGACAAGAGGGTTGTCAATCCCCTTGAACTCATTAGTTGCAAGCAAATGAGTAGTGTAGATGGTAGTTTATAATTATTAATTACAAAATAAAAAACAAATAAATGTTAGCAAGATAATAATAGCGTTTGTAAATATATAAGTGAATAGACCCGGGGGGCATAATGTTCGCTAGAGGCTTATCTTTTAAATAAAGCATACGACGGGTAAACAAATTACTGTTGGGCAATTGATCGAAAAACGCATAGTTATGCAATATTTATTCACGGTAATGATCATGTGTATATAGACATCACGTCCATAAACAAGAAGACCGACTCCTGCCTTCATTTACTACTATTACTTCACGTCGAGAGCGTTTCTATGCTTGCCTCTCTAGGTATTAAGTTCATGCAAACAGAGTAATACTTGCAAAACGATGACATAATGTAGACAAAGTAAACTTAATTAATATGAATGAACCCATCATTTTATCCTTAGTGACAGTAATACAAATATGTGTCTTGTCCCCACTTTGACATTGGGATATAAAACACCGCAAGATTGAATCCACTATAATGCACCCCTCTCACTGAAGATAAGCCGATCTATTTGGCCAAACTAAACTGATAGATCGCAGAGATTTACGAAGCTATGATGATCATGCAAATAAGAATCAAATAAGTATTCAGAAATGACTCAAATCTTTTATTATAAATAATCTGAAAAAAATCACAATTCGTCGGATTCCAACAAACACACCGCAAAAGAAGATTACATCGAATAAAACATCGTGAAGATAACGGTGAACTCTGTATTGAAGATTAAAGAGAGAGAAAAAGCCATCTAGGTAATAGCTATGGACCTGTAGGTTTATGATGAAATACTCACACATCATCATGGGAACAACAAGAATGATGAAGAGGCCCTCCGTGATCAATCTCTCCCTTTGTGTTCGACGCATTTTTATCACAATTTTATGAAAATATGGCATCAATATGCACGTACAGGCGTGTACATGACAGTGACAAAGATGTTAATGTTATTTGAAGAATATCGTATATAGCCGGTGGAGAGCATTCTTTATGCCCACCTGTACGTTGATCTAATCAATTTGATTAGCTAGCTATTCATGCAGACTCAGTTGCGCTATGAAGAATGAAGAATATTATGTGTGTATCCATGTGGTATGTGTTAGTATATACCTTAGACAACTCGTCATCGACAGGAACGTCTTCTCTCACTGAATGCGCATCGTCGGAAATCCTAAAATGATTCCAAGAATAAATGCAAGTACCAAAATTTAAACCTTGATAGGCTAGAGATATCATCGTCCCTCTAACCATTCAACTATAGGTTGGTTCGCGTATATACCTACTAATTAAATGGTCAAGTTGTACAGAAAGCAAATGACCACATATTCGTGCATGTCTGATCGATCAAGTTGTTGTGCACCGCATGCTTAGCGCGTACATACGCGTCACAGCTTAATGACCGGACGGATAAGCACCAGGAAGCAGATAACTATGACCTGCACAAGATCGTACATATGTGCTCCAAGAAAATCGGCAACGACGAGCTCGCCGGTAACTTGCCCTCTACCTATAAATACTAGAGCAGATCGATCAACTCGAGGGGGAACTCAGGAGTGTGCCCAGCGAGGCACCCAGGGGAGATTGAAGAAAGAAAGAGCCAACGACTGTACGCGCCGGCGAAGGCCGCGGGCATCATGCCGAGGAAGACCATGAGCTCCGTGCACTCATAGCAAGGATGGCCGCGGACGACACGTCGACATCCGCCACGACGACGGATGTCCGCCGGAAGGCCTGGCGAAGCCTTCTTTCATATAGGCTGTCACACGACTTCAACACATGCATCTATCTTTGTCCATGGCGTGCATACATGATTGATCATCTCATTATTTATTCTCTCTTTTCATCTCTCGTTCCGACGGGGAGTGACGACGCGTAGAGCGTGCCCTGGCAAAGAGAGCCAACACATACCCATGCGAGATGCACACACATGACCAAGAGGCGGCTGAGTACAACGCCGGCGGAGGCCAGAGCACCAAACGGAGGAAGGGGAGCCTCACAAAAGACTCTAGCACTGGATGCACTTGCACCCAAGGCAGCCGTGGACGACCCACTGGCGACTGTAGCTCCATGGACGTACCACCACGACGGCGGCGAGGCTAGCTGCCGGCGAGTATCACGGCGCCAACTCCACCCCGGCGGCATCCGTCCTGACACCATCTACACCACCACGACGGAGACGAAGCTGGCGGTGAGTATCACGGCGCCAACTCCACCTCGGCGGCAACACCGGAGAGGTCGGCGGCATCCGGCCCGACACCATCTACACCACCACGACAACGCTGTAGCCTGTAGCTGCCGGCCTGCAGCTAGACGCTAACTCTACCACAACAACGTCGAAGTCGCCGACCTCAAGCCCGACGCTATCTCCACCATGACACCGTGCGGCCCGGCTCCATCACCACCGCCACGACGACGTCGGAGCTGCCGGCCAGAAGCCCGGTGCTATCTCCATCACCATCGCCACGACGATGTCGGGGCTACCGACCTACAGTCCGGTGCCATCTCCACCATCCCGGCGTGCAGCTCGGTACCATCTACACCGCCACGACTTCGACGAGGCTGCCGGTGAGGAGCACGGCGAACTCTACCTCAGCGATGACATCGAAGAGCCGCCGGCCTCAATCCCGACGCTATCTCCATCACCACCGCCACGATGATGTCGGCTGCCGGCCTGCAGCCCGGCGCCGTCTACGACACCACCATGACATTGAAGCTACCGACATACAGTCCGGCGCCATCTCCACCCTGCCGACATCAACCTGCACCAAAGTTGAGAGCGATGATTCATCATGTAGAAGCGGCGACACATCAGCGACCAGGACGAAGACCGCATATGATGCGCCAAGACCAAGCATACCGGCGCCGATGATGAGCTTGTGCGTGCATACGTATTAAAGCTGGAGCAGTACATGAATCTTCCGGGAGAATCTATGCAGCCACACACAAGCAAGGATGAGGAGTCCAACATCTAAGGCCACGAGATTATCTACCTCAACAAGGGAAGATCAAACTCATGGCATCCATATTCTTCAATGTCAGGCCTACACAAACCATCTTCTAATTAATTATCTCCTTATCTTTTTCTCTCTCCCTCATTTCAGTGCATCCGGAGTTGAATGAACTATAGGACTCACCACGAAGATGATGGCCGGATGATCAGAGCTCGCCCATGCACCACTGAAGAAGACATAGGAGGATTTTCCCATCTTCAGCACATCTTCATCAAACTCACCGGGGCCAACTTTATGGACATCTGACCCCGACGGACAAGCCAAGTACATCGACACACGTCACAATCTTCATCAACTCTTCATGTGACGCCATCTACGTTGGCACCACCAGACCTTCACATGATGTCACCCTCTTCACCGGCTTCACATCCGGCGTGGACGCCAACTGCATCGACATGCCGCCTAACTACATCGACATGGCGTCGCCAATTTCATCAACCCCTTCATCCGGTGAGAACGTACGTCGTCTACATCGACGTCATTGGACGCCTGCAATGACATGATGTCACCACCTTCATCGAAAACGAGCAAGCCGACTGCACCGACACGTCGACATTCTCCTACACCAACCGTCTACACCAAGCGGAGGCCGTCCCTGTAACTGCGACGCCCCGAGGTCTACATCGACGAGCTCGTATTATCGTCATGTTCAAGCAACGCTGCCACGCGGCGACACTCAAGTCTACTCCAACCTCTACATCAACACACTTCCCCAACCTCATCCAAGCTCCGACCAGGCGAAGTCACTCCATCGACATGTATTTTTCTAATGAAGCTACCCATATCTAGCCGGCCGCCGACGAGGCGAAGGCAAGCCACCATGTCCGACACCGACGAAGCGTACACAACCAGGCCGGGCACCAACAAGGCAAAGGTCGCCCATCTGTCTGAACCGACGAAGCCAAACATCTTCATCATCAGACATTGACACGCGGGGGGGGGGGGCATATGGCTAAGCATCGCCGGAGCGAGGGACGTACCGCCATCGTCACACAAACCATTTGGAGAAGACGAGATTTGAAGACGACGACCATTGCAGCAGCTTAATCGGAGGTGGTCCGTGACTTTGACTCGCGGACGTAATTAAGCAGGAGCCTTCCGAGGCCCTGTGAACCAGAACTTCACAATCACCCAAGTCATATCAGCCGTGCTAGCATGCCATGGAGCGCACATGTAATGGGATCTTGTAATTTGTTTCTTCGATGAGAGATTAATAAAGTTCATGCTTCCATCTATTTATTTGTGTACTTAGTACACTGGCACGCCCGCAATGTTTTATTTCCTCTGAAGCGTAGAGAGATAATAACACAACAATCGTTGTTATTATTATTATTTTTCTTGTCAAACAGGTCGACAGTGCACCGAAAAAGGGCTCCAAATGAGATCAGAGTGGAACAGAGACTTGTGACGACGGAAAAACTGTTTCGAAAGCTCCTCTAGGGTTTTTAGAATATATGTGAATTTATAAGCCATGGTACGAGGTCAGGAGAGCCGCGGGGCGGCTACAAGCTAATAGGACACGCCGACCCCCCCTAGACGTGCCATGTTGGTTTATGGGACCCTCGGGCGGCTTTTGTTATTCTCCTGAAGCTTCCATGTATTCTTTTGGTAAAGAAAAAATCATAATAAATTCTGGGGCAATTGGACTTCGCTTAGTACCGTAAATCTGAAAAACCAAAAACATGCAGAAAAGATTAACCGACACTTGGTACTGGGTTAATAATTTAGTGCTAAAAAATAATATGATTCAGGAAATAAATGCCCCAAAAGTATTCTAGAATAATAATATTATATCATGAAACAATCAAAAATTATAGATAGGTTGAAGACGTATCAACATTCCCGAACTTAATTTCTACTTGTCCTCAATAAATAATAAAGCCAAAAATTCTAATGTGACATGTTACCAACATGTAATCTCTTACATGTATGCTCAATGAACATTAATCTGGTTCTTTGTGGTGTAACCTACCCACCCGGTTTCCAGCTCTGGGCTGTGAAACTATCAACCAACAACCAACAAACACAGTCCGTACATATTTAGCAATAATTCTACACCTACGTAATTTATTACGTAAAGCTACGTTCTTTCTTTTCTTCAACACTAATTACCGCCCCTGATTTTTATTGGGTGGGCCTTGGGCCTTGTACCTTCCAACCAAATCTGGCCAACTCAGATTTTTCATAAGTTAGGTAGAAAAATTCACATAGGTATAGCAAAGCTCTTATTCTACAGAAAGGTCATTTAATTTGAAATCACTAATTAGCGAGTACACCTTTCAACGATTACTCTCATCTCCCCGGGTTGCAACAAGTGGCGGACTGCATGCGTGTCACTTGTCGTAACCTGAGAATTTTCTTTTTTTCGTAGATCCGTGTTTTCAAAACATTTTATCTCCTAAACCATGCGTTCGAATCTTGAACCGTTTTCACCGTTGGTTTTTTGCGTCGAGATCTTTAAAACTAGATCTCATGTTGATAGGTTTTGACGAACTTTTCTTTTCACGAAAAAAATCGGACGAAAAAACCATGCCTCACACGATAGAAGAAAACAACAGAAAACACCTTTTTCCCTTTCCGAGAGGCCGTGCCTCTCGCGAAGGTAAAACCGTGTCTCTCGCGGAAGCAAAATCATGCCTCTTGTGGAAAAAAGAGAGAGCAGAAAATACGTTTTTTCCGTTTCATGAGAGGCACAGTCGTGCTTCTCACGATAAAAAAAACATGCCTCTCGTGGAAGCAAAACCGTGCCTCTCGCGGAAAAGAAAAAAGCAGAAAACGCATTTTTCCGTTTCTGAGAGGCACGATCGTTTCTCTCGCGAAGGCAAAACCGTGTTTTTCGCGGAAGCAAAATCATGTCTTTCTAAAAAAACAGAAAACGCGTTTTTTCACTTTTCGATAGGCACGCGGAAGCAAAACCGTGCCTCTCGTAAAAACAGAAAACGCGTTTCTCCGTGCAATTTTTTTTTATTTTTTTTATCCAAAAGCTACGAAAGACCAGTGAAAAACCGAAATATAAAAAAAACGGGAAAAATCCACTCCAAAAAAGCGAAAACGCGTGCGAAAGAAACACTCAGAACACGACACGTGACGGCGACTGAAAACGTGCCAAGTGGCGGCACGTGGGAACGATCGCTGGAACGCGTATAATCGAGTGAGGAAGTCACTACTTAGTTGCCCCCTTTCCATTTCATTCTTTTCCGAGGTCGTCGTATAATCGAGTGGGTCGGGCCCTCCCCCCCCCCCCCCCCCCCCCGCGCCGCCGCTTGAGTTTGTACTCGAGTAGGCTGCGGCCACGTACCCTCCTCCTCATCAAAAGTCAAAACAAGCGTGCGGTTCCTTCGTTGCGGAGGTTAATGGCGGCGGCGGCCAACTGGGTTCCGACGGGCGATGGTCTCCGTCTGGAGACGGCGAGGGCGGTGGCCAAGGCGCACGGCGTTCCCCTCGACGTGGTGCTCAAAGGGTTCTACGTCGACGCGGTGGACGGGCAGGACGGCTTCCCCGATCTGCACGGCGTGGAAGACCACGTCACCGTCACCAACCAGGCCGACGGACGGCATCTCATCAAGTTCGCCAACTACAAGGCCTTCGAGGACGCCTGCGAGGCGCCGACGGCTCTGGGACAGCAGCAGGAGCAGGACGACGCCAGGCTCACCGTCGTCATCATGCCCTACGCAGACCTCGACTCGTGCGAGAAGCTACAGGATCTGGTGGCGTATCCCGAGTTTGGCTACGCCGAGATCGACATAGCCAACTACGATATGCTTCTATGGAAGAAGAGAGACATGGCCGACCTCAACGAGGAAGCGGACAAGTGCCGTCAGCTCAGCACTGAGATGGAGACCATGGCGAGCAGACTCTTCCCGGTGAACAAGTGGCGCAGGTTAGGGATGGGGAGCGGCGACCGCACGATCGCCAAGGAAAGGCTGCTAAAATCGTACCTCGACGCCAAGCGCTATGGGGACGCGCACGACCTGCTCTTGTCGTTCGACAAGGGGAAGCACGACGACATCTTCACAGGGTACGCGTGCTATGACCCATGTCACCCCGACGACAACAACGCTTCTTTAGGTGATCATGGCGCCGCACAAAAACAGGCGACCGCCGGCCTCCTCGAGCTCTACAAACAGGAGCTAGACGAAATATATGGCGCTCACCCGCTACACCCGTATCCCGAGCGCTCAGATATCCTCAAGATGGAGGCCCGGGACAAGCTCAGAAGGGAGTTGGCCAACGCACGCAGGGAGGTTCAGGACATCATTGAGACTGCAACACAAGAGATTCAGCGTATAGCTGACCAACTCGAAGCTATGGGGGTCGAGCCCAGGCTTCTTGGCTGCGCAATCTGATCGATACATGCATCTCACACCCCATTTCAGTGCCAGATAGCAGTATGAATACAACAAAGCCGGTGGTCTTTCAGAAATGTTTTGCATTCTAGTTATATGTTGGACTTTTTTTTAATGGTCATTATATTCTTGTACTGTTTAAGTGTCTGCTAGTTAATGCTTTATATGGTTATCATCTCTAAGTGAAATATTTTATATCCTTGTGCTGTTTAAGTGTCTGCTAGTTAACGTTATATCCATCATCTAGTTATATCACTAATAAAAAACAGGGCTTTGGTTTAGACCAGGCCAACCCATTAGTCCCGGTTCAGTCACGAACCGGAACCCGGGACCAATGAGGGCAACGGTCCCGGTTCGTGAGGCCAGTGGTCCGGGCAGGTCACGTGGGGCATTGGTCCCGATTCGTCTGGACCCTTTGGTCCCGGTTACAGACACGAACCGGGACCAATGTGCCTCGCTCCTGGCCCATAACCATTGGTCCCGGTTCGTGGCTGGATCCGGGACCAAATGGGGTCCTTTAGTCCCGGTTCCTGCCACGAACCGGGACCAATGAGATGCCTATATATACCCCCTTGCCAGCGAGCAGAGCACTCCACATTGCTCTGTTTTTCAGGCCGGCGAGGGGAGAGCTTTGTGGTGCTCTAGCTCACCTCCTATGCACATGATGTGTTTGATGAAATGCCCAAGCCAAACTTAAGCTATCTTCTCTCGAAGCTCCTTGTCCAAACTCCATTTTCGTTAAGATTTGTTTAGGTTTGGCGGGACGTCCTGTCTCGTCCCCGTCCTGAAACCGCCGTCGATCGCCCGCGCGTGGTGAGCCTCTTGATCTTATCTTCTTGCTAAAAAAATATACTTACTCATATGATTTTCTTACTTTTATTATTGTTTGTTATTATATAGTGCCATGGTTATGATATCCGTCCACGTCGGCCCTCATCCAGTCTATGATTCAGATGTGGTATATTATCTTTTATATAACTATTTCACACATCTAATGTCTATGACAATTAATTATGTCACCAACTTGACGTAGATGTTTTTATCTATAGGAAGTAGTTGAACCAGAAATGGATACCGACTATGCAATTCTGCTCGACAAGTTAACTAAAGCTGAAAAAGAAATCGATCATTTGAAAGAAAAATTGAAAAGAACTGAAGATGACAAGATGGGATTGGAGTTGCATGTTGTCGATGTCGTCGTCGATCACAAGACCAAGATGGATGTAATGCACTTGAAGCTTAGAAAGATTAGAAAATATGTCATTCATACTGAGGCTTGGTATTATTATGCCGTTGGATCAATTGGTACCTTAGTAGCGGTTATGATTGCATTCGTTGTTGTATTTAAATTTTTTACATAGTGGAATTTTAAAACTAGGAATTTATTTGTGAATTTATTTTTTTCAAATTTTAAAACTGGGAATTTTAAAACAATAATTCATAATTCATAAATTATTGTGCCTTAAAAATTCTTTGTGATTTTAAAAAAATATTACATAATTTTCTAATATATGTCCGGGAAATAAACATAAATTCATGAGTATCTCTAAAAAAGTTCATGTATTAAAAAATGTTTTCAAATTTCATAAAATTTCGCCAGTTCAAAAAATATTCATGTATTAAAAATTGTATAAAATAAAACTGTCCATAAATTCAAATATATAGTTTATTGATTCATAGAATATATGCTAATTCAAAAAAGATCATGCAGTTTAAAAATGTTCATTAATTTAAAAAATTGTTTCATAAAATCCCCAAAAAAATGATAGTCAATCATAGAAATGTTCGCCGATTAAAAAAATGTTTTCAAATAGTATAATATTTTCATGAATCCAGAAAACGTTCTTGATTTTACAAAATGTTTGTGAATTTAACAAATGTTCACAATTTCAAATATGCTTACGAGTTTAAAAAACTGTTCATGATTTATAAAAATTATTCATGTTTTCACAAAAATGAGAGGGATAGTGTATATCGATGATGTAGTGAAATGTGATCATTGCCATTCGAAATTATGATTTTTTTTCTCCCGTTGCAACGCACAGGCATGTTTGCTAAATCAAACCCTGAACATTGAATCCCGAAAATTGGCACTCTGGACTTGTAATCCCAGTCCATTTTAAACCCTAGACCTGTTTGGCATACTGGGATTACCAGCTACTCACACAGACAAGAATTTGGGCCGGCCCATTATACCATAAGGAGAATTCGTGAAATTTAAAAAATATTTGCGCATTTCTAAAATTGTTTAGAAGTTAAAAAATGTTCAAGTTCTCTATTCTTTAACGAATTCAATTTTCTATTGTGCTTTCAAAAACTGGTTCCAATTTTGAAGTTATATTAACATTTTTTTAATCTGTCCATGATTTCAAAAAAATAACATTTGTCAAAAAATTTAAGAATTCCGCTAATTTTCCCAAGCTATGAGAATGATTCATATTTTAAAAAATTGTGTCAAAATTTTCAAATATTTTTTTGGCAATTTCGTAAATTATTTCCCTTCTGAAAAATACTGAAGGGTCAAATTTCAAAAAGTGTTTTTGGGGGGCAAAAAAATATTGAAAACGTAATCAATTTTGGAAATGTACGCACATTTCATAAAGTGTGAGCACTTTTCTTAAATTCTGAATACTTAAAATACAATTATTTTTTGAAAATAATCAATTTCGAAAGTTAGGACACTTTTTTAAACATATTTTTCTAAAACCGGAACAAAAAATTAAAGTGCAAACACTCTTTGAAAAAATTAAAAATGGAAGAAAATTATAAACCTGAACAAATTTGTAAAATAAATGTTTGTGACATCTAAAAAATATCATCAGTGTCGAAAAATGCACATGGCATTTAAAGAAAAAGTTTCGAAAATGTAGATAATATTTGTTCAAACAAAGGTTTCGTCTATTCAAAATAGTTTAAAATTTTAAGAATGTTCACGAATTTGAAAAAATGTGCTTCTGACATTTTCAGAAAGAAGTGTATACAAATGTAGAGAAAATTTGCTTGATGTAAAAAAAATGTATCATACCCTTAAGAAATATACATGACATGTGTTTGAAAAAGTTGTATAAAATTTGAAAAATATGTAACAATTTGAGAAATGTTCATCTAGTTTTGTAAAATGTTTTTTGTCGCTAAGAAATGTAAGACGTGTATTTGGAAAAATAGTACCGTGTGAAAGAAACAATATAACAAAGTTAAACACTGGAAAAAATCAAGAAAGAAACAAATTAAACCAAAAGTATAACAAAGATAGAAAAACCAGATAAAAGACAATGAAAAAATAAAGTATAACATAGTAAAAAAAACAAGGAAAGAAAAAGGAAAAAAAAACATACCAGCGCGAGACTGCGGTAATGGGCCGGCCCAATTCAGCGAATACCGGCTAAATCCTCTTAAGGTTCAAAATAGACCGGGATCACAGAATTCGGTGTGCTGATTTCAGGAATTGGGAGTTGGAGATTTGATTTAGCTTTCACCTATAAATTCCAGGTTTATTTTGGACTTTTTCCTAAAAAAAGGAAACGCAGCGGTCGCGCGGCCGCCACCGAGTTGCACGCATCGCACGATCAATTTCCAGAGTTCAGACTCCATCGCTCACACGGCGCCACCCTTCGTCGTGGTGTCGCCTCCGCCCCGTCACTTCCCCCTGCTCCTGTGCTCCCGGGCGCCGTCCTCCTCTACGGTGCATCGTTCACCCGCATGGCGCTCCATCCCGTGTTGGCAGCTTCACTATTGTTGCCATACATTGTATTTTTTTTCTTTGATGCTTTTTCTGTTTCACCAGATGATTTCTACTTGTACTCTTTTATCATGTTCTACTTGTATGAGTGTATAAACTGCTTCGAACTGAAATTTAATTGAAATAGTATATGTGGGTGGATGCATCCAGTCATA
This sequence comes from Hordeum marinum, assembly GCA_022496015.1. NCBI lineage: Eukaryota > Viridiplantae > Streptophyta > Magnoliopsida > Poales > Poaceae > Hordeum > Hordeum marinum. The sequence continues at coordinate 558,065,688 of CM039673.1, read as the reverse complement.
TATCATCTAGGGTATTGTTGGGCTCAAATTGATGGAATTGTCAATTCATTTCATATTTTAGAAAAAGAAGATGAAGAGATTGGACTCATGAAGGGCTTTTACCTCATCGAAGTGGTCAGTTTTAATATTTGTATCAATGATAATTGTTTCACTTGATGTTTATGCCTTTTCTTATGATTTTTTGTGTCCTTGAGGCGGTAGCTCTTCTCCACCGTTGATGAGGTTATGCGAGGCACCGATAAAGCAAATAATTGATTTGGTACTCTTTTTTATCATGTACTGTACTTCATAGTTTTTGTCATGTTTTCATCTATTTTCTTGTATTGTTAAGCATTGAGTTTCAGATCTAAAATTTTCAAGCAATTGAGCCATATTTTGTATAAGGTATCTTTTGAGGTAGCTACAAGCCTCATGGGCGTAGTTTTTTCCACGCGGGGGAAAAATAGGCCCAGGGTTTGCTCCAATCCTGGCTCTGCCACTGATTATGTAACAGAGTATTGATGGTGTCAACAAACTTTTTCTCATGCCTGCTCCTCCTCTCTTCGTCTCCTTTAGGACCGGAATTTGTTGCCATGGCAGAATCAATGCTCAAATTAGAATGAGAGTTCCATCGCATTTCTACATCCTTGACAACGTACTCATCCGTGCAGCATCTTTTTAGTTGTGATATTATTATTTTTAGAATATCCTGTTAGAATAAATCAACTATGTAGGGTAAGGAATCACAATTATCCCTCCAACTCACACTGAAATTGTCCTTTAATGTGGGCCCACAATTATCTCTCTGTAAAATCTTCATGGAATTCCAGAGGCAACAAACGAGAGCATATTGCATGGTAGTAGATATTTTTTGTTGAAAAGGAGGATAGCCCCGGCCTATGCATCAGCATGATGCATGCAAATATTTTACTAAGTAAAAGTAGTCCAAAACAAAGTGCAATTGTAACATCCCAATTTTCTTGAATTAGATCATTCATATTGCATATCATATTTTTCTATGCATTATTTGTTTTTTTTTGAAAATTCTTTCATTATGCAACTCAAGGCAAATTATTGGGGTGGAGATAATATGACTTCTTCCTTGTCAAATAAACAGTTCATAATGTCCAGAATAATAGTTGGATTTCACTTGAGGTGTTTTTGCAATTCTGTAAATCCCAAATGCTTTTAAATTTATTTTACAATGCTCATTGTGTCGCCTATTGCATAAAAAATATTTTCAAAAAAAATGCATTATGTTTGGAACTAATGTTCCTATAGTTTATATTAGAGGCATCTATTTTACTATATGTTATTTTATTTTTAGGAATTATATGGTCTTTTCTTTTAGCCAGAAAATAATTTTGTAGTTGTTTTCTAAAAAAACAAGCCGTACTGTGCAGCCGTGGCCCAGCATGGACTTCGCACGCGCGCGCGTAGCATCGCTGCTGGCAGGTAGGCCACGGCCCAGCTAACCGCCGAAGCGGTACGATCCCTTACCTCTAGCCGCTGATCAGCGGGGCCCGACTCACTTTCTTCCACCCCAAGCCGGACTCAGCCCCGACGCCCGCACGCACCACAGAGCTGGCGCACGAGTCAAACTCGAGGCCCTGGTGGACCTCCTGCAGCCTTGGGCCACCTCACGCGAGGAAAAAAGCCCTCGAGAGACCCCAGACCCCTTCTCCCAATTTCTCCCGTCGCCGCACGCCTCTGCCAGGGCGATTTGGATCTCGCCGTGGAGCTCGAGCGACCTCGGCCATCGCCAGACGTTTGCATGGCCGTAAGAGCACTGTCGGACGCGTTGTTTGCTTGCTTCGATCCTCTACTCCGCGGCGCACCTCGTTGACGCTTTGGTTTGACCCACAACACACCGGAGAGACCACCCGACGCCGAGCCGAAGCTCCGGACTACTCCAGAGATTCCGTCGTCGTCGTTGGCCATCGAAGACGCCCCCACCGCTCATAGAACTACCGTCACCACCCCCATCGAACGCCGCATCCACCCGCCACCGCAGTTTCGCCGGAGAAGCGCCGCCGCCAACGCCCGATCCGCCGCCGTTTTTTCTCTGTTCGTCGTGAGCTCGCACGCACCTTTTCCCCTTGGCCAATCCTAGCATGACACTTGGCAAACACTATAGTAAACGCGGGGCTACAGTAACCACATCAGCTGAAAAACGTAGTTTCGGACAGATCCTCACCTATATTTCAAATTCCTCTAACTTTTAATCTGTAAATCCTTTTTAGTTAATTCTTTTTCCTGTGTTTTCAGAATGACTTGCATGTTTGCAATGTTCAAATTTGAACTTGACCAAGTTTAAAATGAATCTTTCGAAGGACATTATTTGCAAACCGTTTAACGAATTTTGTTGATTCTTTTTGTGTTGTGTTTCTATTGAATTGTAGATGATTTATACCTACTGTTATGCTACTATTTTTGTGATTTTAAAAATGATTTCTTGCTTTTGGTTTATTTGGTGTTATTTGAGTGTAGTGATTTATTTGTTGTGGTTATTTGAAACGTGTAGATTTCCCGGAGTGCGATGCAAACTATTGTTAGGAGTGTGACCTTTTGAACCAGAACCAAGGCAAGTTACATTTTGATCATCCGTCACCTATTATTTTCTATGCATGTAGTATATATATCACACTATGAATTTATGCATGTATAGGGATATTGTTATATTATGCTATTCTATTGAGTTATCTCCTCAACAATGAAGATCGTGGTTGTTGTAGTTTTGCTATGCTATGTAGACGGGGTTGGTTCTTGTATTCATTGAGATTATGTGAGGAATATTTAATAAATTGAGTAGTAAGTAAGGTTATAATTCACCTCTAGGCGGAATTGGTATTGCTGGGTGGATTCAAGAACATCATGGTATCGGCCCTCTGAATGTAAGTGGAATGTCGTCCAGGTTCAAAAAGATCAGACAGACTTAGTGACTAGTAGTTTCCATGCGCAACCACTAGCTATATGGGCACTGGCTTAGTGAGTAGGTTGTGGGAACCTCGCCTGGGCAAAGCTAGTTGATGTAGATATGAGTAGGTGCACCGGTTGCCGTTGGGTGGAGGTGACTGCTTGACAAAGACTTCATCTCAACCTTCGGGTTGGGTCTAGTGGGTAAAGTGTGCAAAACTCTACAGAGTAATAAAACTAATCATGATTAGCCCTGTCCCCGGTTATGGACAACTTTGAGCAGCTAGGCCATTACAGTTGTTGGATGATCTTGACAGATGTTACCCTTAATAAAACTTGGTGGGAAACTTAATAATGGTTTAGGTTGGAGTTTGAGATGCCAATTCAACCATATGTATTTACTTGTAAAAAATAAATTAAAATTTGACTATTATGTAGTTATGAGGATAAAATTAGCTTTGCAGCAAAATAACCATCAAGCCTTCCTTTTTTTTATATGCATGTACATGTAGGTCTGCTTTATTATTTCTCCTATGTAACTTGCCAATACATTCAATGTATTGACCTATACGGTTGCAACGTCTCATGTTTCAGGATATTCAGACGAATAGTAAGGTATCGTTAGGGTCGCTTATGCCATAGGCTCATACGTCTCATGTTTCCCCTATGCTTCAGCCATAGGCTCTATCATGTATGCAATGTTGTGCACAAGACCCGATGTCAGCCTTGCCATAAGTATGGTCAGAAAAGGTTTCAAAGTGATCCTAGAATGGAATATCCTTAAGTACTTGAAAAGGACTAAGGAAATGTTTCTCGTTTATGGAGGTGATGAAGAGCTCGTCGTAAAGGGTTACGTCGATGCAAGCTTTGACACTGATCCGGATGACTCTAAGTCACAAACCGGATACATATTTATTCTCAACGGGGGAGTAGTAAGCTGGTGCAAGTTCCAAGCAAAGCGTGGTAGCCGATTCTACATGTGAAGCGGAGTATATCGCAGCCTCGGAGGCGGCGAAGGAAGGTGTCTGGATGAAGCAGTTCATGACAGATCTTGGAGTAGTGCCCAGTGCACTGACTTCAATGAACCTGTTCTGTGACAACACTGGTGCCATTGCTCTGGCCAAGGAACCAAGGTTTCACAAAAGAACCAGACACATAAAGCGACGCTTCAACTCCATCCGCGATTACATCGAGGAGAAGGACATAAATATTTGCAAAGTGCACACGGATCTGAATGTTGCAGACCCGTTGACTAGACCTCTTCCAAGGGCTAAACATGATCAACACCAGAACTGCATGGGTGTTCGACTCATTACAATGTAAATCACATAGTGATGTGAGCTAGATTATTGACTCTAGTGCAAGTGGGAGACTGTTGGAAATATGCCCTAGAGGTAATAAATAAAGTGTATTATTATATTTCCTTGTTCATGATAATCGTTTATTATCCATGCTATAATTGTATTAATTGGAAACACATTACATGTGTGGGTAAATAGACAACACTTTGTCCCTAGTATGCCTCTAGTGAACTAGCTCGTTGATTAAAGTTGGTCAAGGTTTCCTAGCCATTGACATGTGATGTCATTTGATAAACGGGATCACATCATTAGGAGGAGGATGTGATGGACAAGACCCAAACTACAAACGTAGCATATGATCGTGTCAGTTTATTGCTACTGTTTTTCTGCATGTCAAGTATATGTTCCTATGACCATGAGATCATGCAACTCACGGATACCGGAGGAGTGCCTTGTGTGTATCAAACGTTGCAACATAACTGGGTGACTATAAAGGTGCTCTACTGGTATCTCCGAGGGTGTCTATTGAGTTGGCATGGATCAAGACTGGAATTTGTTACTCCGTGTGACGGAGAGGTATCTCAGGGCCCACTCGGTAATACAACATCACAATGAGCCTTGTAAGCAATGTGTCTAAGTGTTAGTCACAGGATCTTGTATTACGGAATGAGTAAAGAGACTTGCCGATAACGAGGTTGAACTAGGTATAGAGATACCGACGATCGAATCTCGGGCAAGTAACATACCGAAGAACAAAGGGAACATCATTAACTGAATCCTTGACATAGAGGTTCGACCGATAAAGATCTTCGTAGAATATGTAGGAACCAATATGGGCATCCAGGTCCCGCTATTGGTTATTGACCGTAGAGGTGTCTCGGTCATGTCTACATAGTTCTCGAACCCGCAGGGTCTGCACACTTAAGGTTTGGTGACGTTTCGGTAGTATAGAGTTGTGTATGGTGGTGACCAAAGGTTGTTCAGAGTCCCGGATGAGATCTTGGATGTCACGAGGAGCTCCGTAATGGTCCAGAGGTAAATATTCATATATAGGAAGTCCTATTTTGGTCGCCAGAAAGTTTCGGACTCATCGGTAGTGTACCGGGAGTGCCGGTAGTGTACCGGTAGACCATCGGGAGGGGTATTTCGACCCAAGAGGCTCCATGGGCTGTGGGAGAGTGTTTACCATCCCTTAGTGGGCTGGTGGAAGTCTCACACAAGGCCCATGCGGTTTGGGAAAAAAGGCACAAAGAGAAAAAGTGAAAAAAAGGCAAAAATAGGATGAATCCTAGTCCTACTAGGATTGGAGGTGGAGTGCACCTCCTCCACCTGGTTCGGACGACTCCTTGGGGGCTTGGCCCTTGTGCCAAGCCTCCTCCTCTCTTACTCTTATATATACTTGAGGTTTTAGAGGTTTTGCACAGAATTTTCAGCCACGTGCTGCCCGTTCCTCCAGTGCATAGTTTTTCCTCTAGATCGGTTTTCTACAGCGCTTAGGCGAAGCCCTGCCGGAATAGCTCCACCACCATCGCCGGAGCGCCGTCACGCTGCCGGATAACTCTTCTTCCTCTCCGCTCCTTCTTGCTGGATCAAGACGGTGGAGATCGTCATCAAGCTATACGTGTGCTGAACGTGGAGGTGTCGTTCGTTCGGCGCTAGATCGGAAGGATCGTGATCAAGCTCGTGGGACAGATCGTGATCAAGTTCGCGGGACGGATCATGATTGAATCGCGGGACGGATCGTGATTGGATCGCGGGACGCACGGCGATTTGGATCGCGAACACGTTTGACTACACCAACCGCGTTTCTTAACGCTTCCCGCTTAGCGATCTACAAGGGTACGTAGATCCACTCTCCCTCTCGTAGATGCTCATCACCATGGATAGATCTGCGTGTGCATAGGAATTTTTTTGTTTCCCATGCAACGTTCCCCAACAGATACTCCCCGGCAACGGCGCCAGAAATCCTTCCTGATACTTGTGATCTACGTTGGGTTTTCTCGTGAGGACGAGAGGATGATGCATCATAGTTTAGATAAGTATTTTTTCAGTGAGAACCAAGGTTATTGAATAAATAGGAGTGTCACCTAACTTTCCGTCTTCAGCGCCTACACACAAAAAAGCACACACTTGCACCCAAAGCGGGAAGAGGGTTGTCAACCCCTTGAACGTGTTAGTTGCAAGAAAATGAGTAGTGTAGATGATAGTTGCAAATTTTAAATTTAAAAATAAAATAAAAAGTAATAAATGGCCGCAAGGAAATAAAAGTGTTTGTAAATTTATATTTGGATGGACCCGGGGGCCATAGTGTTCTCTAAAGGCATATCTCTCTCGAAGAAGAAAGCATACAATGGGTAGACAAATTACTGTTGGGCAATTGATAGAAAAGTGCATAGTTATGTGATATTCACGACAATGATCATGCATATAGGCATCATGTCCATAAACAAGTAGACCTACTCCTGCATGCACCTACTAATATTACTCCACTTTGAGAGTGCTTCTATGCTTGCCTCTCTAAGTATTAAGTTCATGACAAACGGAGTAATACTTGGAGAAAGATGACATGATGTAGACAAAGTAAACTCAACTAATATGAATAAACCCCATCATTTTATCCTTAGTAGCAGCAATACAAAATACGTGTCTTGTCCCCTACTTTATCAATGGGCAATAGAGCACCGCAAGATTGAACCTACTACAACGCACATCTCTCCCACCGAAGAAAAAAATGTATAGTTGATGAAACTAAACCGATAGATCAGAAAGAAATACGAGGCTATAATAATCATGCAAATAAGAATCAAATAAGTATTCAGAGGGGACTCGAATCTTTTTCATGAATAATCTGAACATAAACCCACAATTCATCGAATCCCATTAAATACACCGCAAAGATTGATTACATTGAATAGACAATCGCGAAGATATGCGATAAACTTTGTATCGAAGAACATAGGCAGAGAGAGAGAGAGAAAGAGAGAGCTATCTAGGTACTAGTTATGGACCCGTAGGTCTATGGTGAACTACTCACTCATCATCATGGGAGCTGTAAGGTTGGTGTAGAGGCCCTTTGTGATCAATCCCTCCTCTGTCACAACATCGAAACATGGCTCCAGATGGGAAAACGACGGAGCAGAGACTTGCGGCGACGAAAAAATTGCTTCGGGAGCTCCCCTAGGGTTTTCAGAGCATCTCTAGTAGACCCCCTATTCTGTAAAACTGTAAACGCAGTTTATAGTACGCGGGGGGGGGGGGGGCTATATGGGCTGAAAATTGATGCGGCAGAGCAGAACCTGTATCACTAACCGTAAAATTAGAAAAAAATGTTTCGCATGAGAAATTTAACGGAAAATATAGCTGAGCATCGATCATTCATTGCATAGCACTGATCATTCGTTTTACATAGCATAGATATATACATAATCGGTAGTCGAAGGTACGCCGGAGCTAAGCTACCCTAGCACTACCCAAAATAGAGCTCACCGGAGCTCGTGCGGTAGCTGACCAACGGCAGCGCTCAGTTGTCATCGGAAGAGGAGGTGAGGTCGATGAAGATGCGCTCCTTCTTAGCGGATTCATGGTGCCACTCCTCCTCCCTGTCACCGAAGGCGAGGGCCAAGTGAAACCCTGCTAGTAGAGCATGGTGTTGATCTCCTCGTCCCTTCGGCGGCACCACCGCTCCGCTTCCTCCTCCCGTGCACTGCGCGCCAGCAGCACGGGCAAAAGGGCGTCTGCCTCTGCCGGGGGGAGGAAGTCCTCCGGTCCGATGACGCCCCCGACACGTCGCTCCGGCCTTGCCTCGGCCTTCGGATCCCTCTTCACTCGGGTGAGGGAGGAGCGCGATGTTGACGCCCCGAAGGAGCTGCTGGTGTCGGAGAAGAGGCGACCATGTGCGGTCATACTCCTCTGTCTCGCAACGGAGGAGCGACGACGGTGGCGACTGCTCCCAGCGCGTGTACCGCAAGGCGGCGCGGTTGCGTGACGTGGCTTGAGACTGCGTCGGTATTTCCACAAAGAGGAAGGAATGATGCAGCACAACGACGGTAAGTTTTTCGCTCAGTTAAGACACCAAGGTATCAATCCATAGAGGAAGATCAAGAAACTATGTAAACATCTTCTGCACACGAAGAACAAATACTTGCAACCCGACGCGTAAGAGAGGTTGTCAGGCTCTCAACGATAAAAAGCTAGATTAGATTGTGATAGTTTGGGCAAATAGATCTCGCAAGCTCGCAAAATAAAAGAAGTAAATAAAAAGTGAAGCAAGGTATTTTTGGGTTTTTGGATTAATAGATCTGGAAACAAACGCGGCAAAAAATAGATCGAAAAGCAATATGTTGGAAAAGTAGACCCGGGGACCGCAGGTTTCACTAGTGGTTTCTCTCATGAGTATAGCACACGGTGGGTGAACAAATTACTGTTGGGCAATTGCTAGAAGATCGAACAGTCATGACGATATCCAAGGCAATGATCATTATATAGGCATCACGTCAAAGATAAGTAGACCAAAACGATTCTGCATCTACTTCTATTACTCCACACATCGACCGCTATCCAGCATGCATCTAGTGTATTAAATTCATGGAAAAACGGAGTAATGCAATAAGAATGGTTACATGATGTAGACAAGATCTATTCATATAGGAATAGACCCCATCTTGTTATCCTTAATGGCAATGATACATGTGTGCCTTGTTGTCCCTTCTGGGAAAGGACGTCGCAAGATTGAACCCATCACAAAGCATCTCTTCCCATGGCAAGAAAAATCGATCTAGTTGGCCTAACTAAACTGAAGATTCGAAAAATAAATACGAGACTATAAGTAATCATGCATATAAGAGATCAAAGATGACTCAAGTAATATTCATGGATAGAAACTAATCATGAACACAAAATTCATCGAATCACAACAAACACACCGCAAAAAGTCATTACATCACACAGATCTTCAAGAGACCATTGTATTGAGAATCATAAGAGAGAGAAAGCCATCTAGCTACTGCCTATGGACCTGTAGGTCAATGGTGGAGTACTCACGCATCATTGGAGAGGCTCCCAAGAAGACGATGCACCCCTTCGTGATGGTGTTTGATTGGATCTCGCGGTCCTGTAACTTGCTGCAGTTGGAATTGTGTTTCGTCGACTCCTCTAGTGTTTTATGAATATTTGAATATTTATAGATCTGATAGGCGGTGGAGGGGCGTCCCGAGGTGGGCACAACCCACCAGGGCGCACCAAAGGTGTCTTGTGCCCTCCTCGGCCTTCCTCTCTGGCATATCTCTGGCCTACTAGATATCTTCTGGCCCAAAACAATTCTCCAAAAAGTTTCACGGTGTTTGGGCTTCATTTGGTACTGATTTTCTGCGAAGCAAAAAACAAGCAAAAATAGAAACTGACATTTTGGCAGTATGTCAATAGGTTAGTCCCAAAAAATGATATAAAGTTACTATAAAATGATTGTAAAACATCCAAGATTGATAATATAATATCATGAAACAAGCAAAAATTATAGATATGTTGGAGAAGTATCATTGCGTGCCATGTCGGATCTGACACAACGCGCCCTCGGGGGGTCGTTGTTGCCCCGACAGCCGGAGTTGGCCGCCGCGACAGTGGATTGGAGGGGCGGGGCGACGGATTGGATGCTCACGCAGCGAATCTGAGGCGCCAGCGGTGAGGGGTGGTGGATTTTAGCGGCGACGGAAGGACAGGGTTCGGACCCGTATCCAGTGGCCGAACCCGAACATATAGTGGCCGAGGGGTCATGTTTCCAGGCCATCGCAATTTTTTTACGGGCCGGGCTGCGTTTACGGTCTCTATTTTGGCAAATAAAACGGTCCAAACCCGTATAATCGTTGGAATTTTACAGTTCGGACGATTTATACAGGGTCTACTAGAGATGCTCTCAGAATATATGTGAATTTATAGGCCAGAATATGGGGTCAGGAGAGCTGGGGGTGGCCCATAAGCTAACAGGGCGCGGCCACCCCCGGGGCGCGGCCAGTTGGCTTGTGGGCCCCCATGTGCCCTCGGCCTTATGCCGAAGCTTACAGGCCTACTTTTGGTCCGGAAAAAACGTTAAAAAGTTTCGTGGTATTTGGATTCCGTTTGTTATTGTACAACTAAAAAGCCAAAAACAAACAAAAAATGACACTAGGCACTAAGTTAATAGGTTAGTTCTAGAAAATAATATGAATTGGCAAATAAATGCCAAAAGGCATCCTAGAATTGACAATCAAAAATTATAGATACGTTGGAGGCGTATCAGGTACCTAAGAGGCTACAAAAAATATGAGGAGGTGAGAGTGTGATTCACGTTAGTCATAAATAACTCATAAACTTATTGTAAGTATTATTAGTTTTCTCGAAGCAAAGTATACTCGTATGCCCCTAAGAAGGAGGTTAGGATGAGTTAATTAACCATCGTGCACCTTCGACTCAAAACAACACTAGGATTTCAACGAGAAATAATAATGATCACACATCCCCACCATGACATGACCAATATTTAGACAAACAAAAAATTAACAACTTTTAATATCGTTACTCATACGAACCGACAACCATGCACTCACATCCTTTCACATTACTACATGAATAGTATTAATCCACAGTTTTTCTTTTATGTGCTACATGAAAGTTTTGACTATGCACTTCTTGAATACCTATTAGTTTTGTACTAGTTTAAAAACCCATACAAATTAATGTCACTATTTATTAACTCTCAAAGAAATATACGTGAAGAAAGGGAGTGCAATTATTTTTATAAAATTTATATGTCACCGTGCTTAAAAAGATATAAATGAAATACTAGAGCATGTGCTAAGCTTAAAATATATAAATGAAGCAATTAAAATATTTTAATAAATCATGATAAAGGTGTGTCTTTCTCAAATAGTTATGTCCAGCCAATAATAATTGTGGCAAACTTTTTCTTTGCGGGGTAATAATTGTGGCAAACTAAAGCAAACGACGCTCCACGCAAAATTCATATGATATGATGAATAAAAATATAGTTTCAAATGACATATCGATGGATTGAGACGAAAAGAGGAAAACGAACGCGTTTGTTGAATAAATAAAGGGTGTGTCTAGGACACATCTAGATGTGACATAGTTATTGCACATCTAAATGAGTAAATCAAACGTAAAAAGGAAAAGAAAAGGAAAAAAGAAAATACCCACACGAATCTCCACGTAAAATCAATGATATATGACTTAGATGTGCAATACTTATCTCACATCTAGATGTGTTTCAGCAAAACCGATAAATAAAGCTCCCTAAAGTTCCTTGAAAAAAAAATAAGTTCTCTTTTCTTGATCTGAAAGCCAAATTTGACAAGGCATCGTGGGCCTACATGACAACGCGCTCTACAAACATGCGTCGAGAGGATTAATCTGTTATAGCCATCCATAACCCTAGCCGTCTCATCCCCTCCCTCCCCTCCCCTCGCCGAACAGGACCCCATCCGCCTCCGCCGCCGTCGATACACCGCCACGAATCTCCTTCTCCCGGTGCGTCCCTCACCGTCGCTTTCCCTCGATCCAGCCTCCCTCGTCTCAATCTCGCGGTTTCTTGCAAAAAGGAAAAAAGAAATCGCTGTTCCGATCGGGGACCATCGGGCGGGGCGTGGCGTTCCGTGAGCTCTATTGCCCGATCGATCCATCGATTAGCGAATAGCGATGCATGCATGCGCGTTTATTATAAATATAAGAACTTCCAGTATGCGGAAATTCATCCATGCCTACCTTCAAATCTGGAGGTTTCATTGTTGTTTCTTTCTGTTTGATGCTTGTTTCAGAATCGTTCCGTGGAGAGGAGGCATGGCACTCCGAAGGCTGCTTCAGGGGGCCGATCTACCACGGACGACGGTACGGTCCTTCTCCACCGCGCCAGCGGAGGCTATCCGCGCAACCCTCTTTCCCGGCGACGGCATTGGGCCGGAGATCGCCGAGTCAGTGAAGCAGGTGATCAACGTTGCAGGCGTACCGATAGAATGGGAAGAGCATTATGTCGGCACGGAGGTTGATCCCAGAACACAGAGCTTCTTGACATGGGAAAGCCTGGAGTCGGTCCGCAGAAACAAAGTTGGCCTGAAAGGCCCTATGGCCACACCCATTGGAAAAGGCCACCGTTCTCTGAATCTCACGCTGAGGAAAGAGCTCGGTCTCTACGCCAATGTCAGACCTTGCAACAGCCTCCCGGGCTACAAGACCAGATACGACGATGTGAACCTCGTGACGATCCGTGAAAACACCGAAGGAGAGTACAGCGGCCTTGAGCACCAGGTCGTGAGGGGTGTCGTGGAAAGCCTGAAGATCATCACACGCCAGGCGAGCCTAAGGGTGGCAGAGTACGCATTCCATTACGCCAAGGCCAATGGCAGGGAGAGGGTCTCCGCGATCCACAAGGCCAACATCATGAGGAAGACAGACGGGCTTTTCCTCCAGTGCTGCCGCGAGGTGGCCGCCAAGTACCCTGAGATCAAGTACGAGGAGGTCGTCATCGACAACTGCTGCATGGAGCTCGTCAAGGACCCTGGCACGTATGATGTGCTGGTGATGCCGAATCTGTATGGTGACATTATCAGTGATCTGTCCGCTGGTTTGATCGGAGGCCTGGGCTTGACTCCCAGCTGCAACATTGGTGAAGGCGGCATTTGTCTGGCAGAGGCTGTTCATGGCTCTGCGCCTGATATCTCCGGCAAGAACCTCGCAAACCCAACTGCTCTTATGCTGAGTGCTGTCATGATGCTGCGCCACCTGAGTTTCAACGACCAGGCAGACCGGATCCACAATGCTATCCTCCGCACCATCGCCGACGGCAAGTACAGGACCGCTGATCTTGGTGGCAAGTCGTCGACATCGGACTACACAAAAGCAGTTTGCGATCATATCTGATTGAGCACCAGCTCTTGCTCTTTCTTTCTCTACTTGTTTATTTATTTGTCTCCCGCTATTTTTTGTTGCATGCCTCGGTTTCTTTAGATGACGGTTGACACGGTTTAATTCAGACCGTCGAAGAATAATTGCCACTTTCTTGCTCCTGGAAAAGATTTTACCTCCATTATTGCACTCAAGCTGCAGAACCGTCTGTAATGCTCATATAGTTTGTTTGTTAAAGCTGTTGGTTACCTGGATTGTGATCAAAAATTATAGTCTTCTGCTTGCGATCATAACTAAGCACAAGATGTTTTATTTGTCTCCCCCTATTTCTGCTGCATACCTCAAATCCTTTGGGTGGTTGTTGATATAATAAGATCATCAAAGAATAATTGCCACATTCTTGCTATCAGATTTTTTTACTAGCATTATTATTGCAGTCAAGAGAAGCGGAGCCTTGGCGCAGTGGTAAAATTGTTGTCTTGTGACCCTTGTCCGGACCGTGCGCAAGAGGGAGCTACATGCATCGGGTTGCCCTGAAAAGCCTTCCGTAATAATTTGTTTGTTCAAGTTCTTGGAGAACCAAAGTTTGATCTAAAAAATGTCTCAATGGATTTTGTGCTGGCCTCTACAACGTATGCTATTAGCAATTAATAACATCATCTTTGGTTTTGCCATCATGCGTCGAAACAAATGTATGGTCTGATTTTAATTAAATGAGTTATCTGGTTAATTTCTGATGCCGGGCAAGGTTTGTTGCATCAACATTAACCTGTCAAGGAGATGCATGTTCAATGCATTAGTTGAGGCCATGCATGCTCAACACCTAATGTATCTTTGCTGTGAATTTTGTGTATCCGACACATAAATCTTGTGAACTTGGTTACGGCTAGAATATTTTCTCTGAATTTATGAATATGGCTTTGTTGTGACCTTGGCTCCAGCCAGAACTTTTGAACTTGCAATGTATGATATATCTTTTGAATGATGTTATATATGTTAGTGATGAAATTTGTTTTGAATTATGTGATATATGTTCAGCTGAATGCTGAGATGAAAATTGGTTTATATAGTTTCCAGAATTTCTGGTTTGTAAAGCCTGTAAAAATAAAACTTGACGTCTCAAACTACTTTGTCGGGTGCTTTCTACAAACAGACTGTGAAGCAACAACACGTGGTGATGGTAAAGTCGTATGGGTAACATGGCCAGGTGTTACATTCGATAAGTTGCCGACGTGTGGTGTTGGAGAGCAGTGGCCACATAGCGGGCTTTACCGAGTGTTTCTCCTCAGTAAACACTCGATAAATTAAACATGTGTCCAAGCTAGGCACAAGCCACGTCGCGGGCTTTACTGTTTGACGGTAAATCACTTACCGAGTAGAGTATATCCGATTAAAAGGAACAATCCGAAAACAAATTTCGCCATCTACACGACGACCATTAAGTAAATGTTTTACTGAGTGTTATGTGTCCACTAGGTAAATCCATGTGTACACCTTTGCCGAGCTCCGCAATAGAATACTGTACTTGATAAATCCATAGTGTTATTTAGCGAGTGTGACACTGTTGCATTAGGCCTTTAGGCTAATAATCCTATTATCGAAGGTGATTCAAGCCAAAGAAAATCGGCTTGATGCTCAGTAGCCAGGAGTCGACAACATTTACGCCAATTTGATACCACGGACCTTTTAATTACTTTATTTTTTGCCTTTAACGTGGTTTTTTGGAACTTGGGGCAAATGCACCCGAATTGGAAAAACGATTAAAAAGTTCAAAATGGATAAAAAAATCAAACTTTTTTTAACAAACATGGCCTAGGGTAATACTCATGTGAAAAGTTTTGCGGGGGGAATGACTCTCGTGGTATTTTCTGTGAAAATAAAATTACAAGTAGAAAAATGTGAACAGTGCCTATTTACATAGTATCGACTTTTCTTCGTCCAGAATACCACGGTAGTCATTCCTTGGCGAAACTCTTCACACGAGTATTACGCCAAGTCACGTATGTTATAAATTATTTTGAGATTTCTTTTACTCTCCTTTTTTATTTTTTTCCATATTCCGGTGCAGTGGGACCCAAGATA
Source organism: Hordeum marinum (assembly GCA_022496015.1). Taxonomy (NCBI): domain Eukaryota; kingdom Viridiplantae; phylum Streptophyta; class Magnoliopsida; order Poales; family Poaceae; genus Hordeum; species Hordeum marinum. Next base: position 558,050,521 of record CM039673.1, on the reverse strand, counting down.
CATTGATTATTTCCATTATTTTGTCTTGCACTATGTTGTTACATAAACACCTAGCTATTGCCTTGCGTCCTAGTAAAGTAGATGTTTAATGTGCTTGGAAGGTTGTATTAGTGACACACATATAGTTTAATGGAATAGAAACTCGCCTACTAGCAGTGTTTGATACTCGTTATTTTTACATTGAAAATGCTACGATAACCCCTTACGTTTGAGGGGGAAATACCCTAGGTCTTACTGGCTAGCACCATGAGTTGGTGGGCTAGCTTGATAGGATTCGAGACTCACTTTTTAATATTAAACTCTCCAACACCAAATGGGCAATCTGTTTGTTCGGAGAAGAGAGCGATATCAGGGTCATGAAGAATTTTGATTACCAATGTTTGAAGAGATATGGCCCTCCCGTGCTCCTTGATGTCCGTGTCCACAAACTCTCCGTACCACGATTTGTACACCTTGTCCCTCCTTGTCAATCTCCTGCATACAAGGTTAGAAGTTAAACAAGAAAAAATGAGTTTGCAATAGAGGAAAATTACATCTTAATTGCGTAAGATCTGTTCTAATTGTACCTTGTGAGGTCGGTGCACCTGAGAACTTCGTATTTGTGTTTGTGTCTAAACACCCTGAAGCAATGGCAGAGCTTACCGAGGAACAAAGGGGGCCATGCCCCCCCCCCCCAAGCCTCGAGCTTGGACCACACGGGATTGATAATTGAGAACAACGTTGGTTCCCTCGTTGAACATGAACACGTGGATATTATCGTCCTCCGCGTGCTCAAGGTACGCCTTTGCCGTGATGCACGTCTGACCCCTGCCTCCAAAAATATCCATCACCGAGTGGTCAATCTATTTGTTGTGAGAAGAGAATGAAATCACAGGTGACTATCCAATTTCACTTTGGGCATCGAACATAACAAAGCAAAAGATCAAGACGACGCTGGCCATGAAGAATTCTGATTACCAACGTTGTTCCGGATATGGTCTCCCCGTGCTCCTTGATGTCCATGTCTATAAACCCTGTCGGAAATATGCCCTAGAGGCAATAATAAATTGATTATTATTGTATTTCCCTGTTCATGATAAACATCTATTATCCATGCTAGAATTGTATTGATCAGAAACTCAGATGTATGTGTGGATACATAGACAACACCGTGTCCCTAGTGAACCTCTACTAGACTAGCTCGTTGATCAAAGATGGTTAAAGTTTCCTGAACATACACAGAGTTGTCATTTGATAACAAGGTCACATCATTAGGAGAATGATGTGATGGACAAGACCCATACGTAAGCATATCATTTGATCGTATTAGTTTATTGTTACTCCTTTCTTCATGTCAAGTATCTGTTCCTAAGACCATGAGATCATGCAACTTCCTGGCATCGGGGGAATGCCTTGTGTGTATCAAATGTCACTTCGTAACTGGGTGGTAATAAATGTACTCTACAGGTATCTCCAAGGGTGACTGTTGGGTTGGCATGGATCGAGACTGTGATTTGTCACTCTGTATGATGGAGAGGTATCTTTGGGACCTTTCGGTAATACAACGTCACAAGAAGCTTGCAAGCAATGTGACTAAGGAGTTAGTCACGAGATCTTGTATTACAGAACGAGTAAAGAGACTTGTCGGTAACGATATTGAACTAGGTATGGAGATACCAACGATTGAATCTCGGGCAAGTAACATACCGCTGGACAAAGGGAACTGCATATGGGATTGTCTGAATCCTTGACATCGTGGTGCGACCGATGAAAATCTTTGTGGAATATGTAGGAACCATTATGGGCATCCAGTTCCCGCTATTGGTTATTGGGCAGAGAGGTGTCTCGATCATGTCTACATGATTCTCGAACCCGCAGGGTCCGCACGCCTAACGTTCGGTGACGCTAGAGTAGTATTGACATATGTATGTTGGTGACCAAATGTTGTTCGGAGTCCCAGATGAGACCCCGGACGTCACAAGGAGTTCCGGAATGGACCGGAGGTAAAAAATTATATATAGGAAGTCCTATTTTGGTCGCCTAAAAAGTTTCGGGCATTACCGATAGTGTATCGGGGTGTTGAAAAGGGTTCTGAGGGTCCACCTGCCCCATGGGACCATATGGGCCAGGTGCATCAGCCCCTAGAGGCGAATTAGGCTTGGGGGCAAGAGTCCCAAAGGGACAAGGCACCGTGGAGGTGCCTTGGAGGAGGGGGACTCCTCCCTTCCTTGTAAAGGGGGGACTCTCCCTTGGCCGCCGACCCCTCCCTTGGAGGAGGGGTCAAGGCTGCGCCTCCCCTCTCCCCTTTGCCTCCTATATATAGTGGAGGTGAGGGGAGGGCTGCATACAGAAATACATATGTCCCGGTGGCAACCCTCCCTCTCTCGTTACTCTGTTTCTCCTCGGATCGCATCTACGGTAGCGCTTGGCGAAGCCCTGTCAGGATTGCTTCACCATCGTCTCCACCACGTCGTCGTGCTTGTTGAGATCCAATCTACTTCTCCTTCCTCACTTGATGGATCAAGAAGGAGGAGATGTCATCGACCTGCACGTGTGTTGAACGCGGAGGTGCCGTCCGTTCGACGCTAGATCGGATCGAATCGTGAAGAGTACAACTACATCAAACACGTTATATACGCTTCTGTTTAGCGATCTACAAAGGTATGTAGATACACTCTTCCTCTCATAGCTATGCATCTCCATGGATAGATCTTGCGTGTTCGTAGGAATTTCTTTGTTTCCCATGCAACATTCCCCAACAACCCCCCACCCCCACCCCCGTTGCCCCCATATGGCAGTCTGTACACCTTGTCCTTCCCAGCTGATCTTTTGCAACATGAGTACACAAGTTAAAACAAGGAAAATATGAGTATGCCATAGTGAAAAATTCCATCTAAATTACGGGGTTGTGTTATAATTGTACATTTTGAGATCAGTCCACATGAGATCTTTGTGTTCCAGTTCATGTTTGAGAACTCTGAAGCAGTGGTGGAGCTTAGTGAGGGCCAAAGGGGACCATCGATGATGTCCTGGATAAGGGGGTACTAACCACATCGGCCCTCGAACATGGGTTGGGCCAATGACCCTGAAACTATCAACCAAGTGGGACATGTTTGTTAGGCCCCACGACGTACTCAACATGAAATATTTCGAAGACTTGTGCACACTCCAAGGCATGATTTAATCATTACCATGTTTACCTCCCAATGTAACCGACCTAGGTGTAACCCTAAATACTCTTGGTGTCTATATAAGATGACTGGTTTAGACCATAGAGGTAGATTCATCCACACATACGGTCTTGGGGTAGATTAACATGCACTCTGTACCCCATCCATAATTAATACAATACAAGCACGACGTAGGGTTTTACCTCTTCGAGAGGGTTCAAACCTAGGTAAACATCGTGTTCCTTGTCTGGCCTATTACCATAAAGCCAAGATCACCAACTCGAGACCCCCTACATGAGATTTGTCGGATTTAGCTTCGTCAACAGTGCCACCCACCCCATGCCTCGAGCTTGGACCTTGGATTCAACCTCTACTTTAGTGTATCATAAAAACAAATGTAAGCTTCAATCCATAGGAGGCCAGTGCAAAGAATAAAGTAGTGAAGTGGTGTGAAGCACCACCAACCCACTCGCTCTAGAAGCTATGTTGCATAGTAATACGATATGGTAAGCGATGTTTACTGTCCTTGGAAGGCTTATCATCTCTTACTTATCATGTGTTTTGGTACATGGGGAGTGGCGCCCATAAGCAATGCCCCGTGGATATGGTCGTGTTGGTGAATCTCGTTAGCAAATATCGATGTCTTTTCTTGTGCTTGTTCTCGACGGATCGACAATGGCCTCAAATATTTCTAACAATACCTATATAAAAATAGCGAGTTGCGAAGATCCATCAAATATCATCAGTTCAACCACATATATCCAATGGTCTATGTCACTCCAAAAATTCTTTTTTTTATGCAAATCAATCTGTGCCAAAAATAACAATATAGTAAGTAGTAATTTCATAAATCCATGCAGTTGCCCAAGAATTCACTATATATTATTAATCGAGAAAAAACTGAAGAAAAATACTTAATAATATGGCAAAACATATATAAAAAACACCTACTCCAAGCACACGCAAGGGAAGCCTAGACAGGCAAGTGAAATCCATTCCACGAATTTGATCCATGGACGGACCGTCATAGTAAAATTCATAATTCTAGAGGAATCATTACGGCAATGTGGTGTTTAGCGTTAATCATGTTTATCACTAAATAAAAATATCAACCATCCATAATTTTTTTGCAAGAATAATTTTCAATCTATTCATCAACTGTCAAGGCAATACAAAGAACACCAGAAGCAAAAAATACATTTAGGTCCGTAAACCACCTAGCGACGACTACTAGCATTGGAACGAGCCGAAGGCACACCGCCATCTTTGCCTCTCACCCATCGGAGCCGGTCAAGCCTTGTTGTAATAGACAGTTGGGAAGTCATCGTGCTAAGGCCCCATAAAATCAGCACACCAGAACAGTAACCGTCGCCGATGAAGAGAAGCGTAGAACGAAAGGATCCAACCTGTAGGCATACGAACACAGACGAACGAAGACAAGATCCACATCAATCCATCGAAGAATAATGTCGACCGATTCCCGCCAGATCCGACGGAGACAAACCTCTACACACCTTCCGATGATTCTAGAAACATCACCAGAACAGTGACAAGGCGGGAAGACCTTTATTTCATCTTTAGATAGCCCTCGCCTCCTCGCCTCTCTGAGCAGGACACAAAACGTAAAAAAAAAAAATCAAAAGAGCATGAAAAACGAATCCCTCTCGCCAACAAAGATAGGGTTCCACCACGCCTCGATGGCCCTAAGACCATATGAGGCGAGGTAGACCATCGACGGCACCAGCGGGAGGCACGAGAAACCCTAGCACTAAATACTATTTAGGACCCTTCCCTAATTAACAACATACCTACTCCCTCCGTCTCGGTGTATAAGTCATCTTAGGTTGTGCACCGTGACCAAGACGAAGTGGAAAACGAGAAAAAATAATGTTAATTTGCTAATTAATACCATTGCATGCAATGAATTGACCAATGCATGTCGTGTTAGTTAGTCTCAAGTCATTAACCTCAATTATTTCATTGGTTGATTACAAAAACGAGGTGAAAGTTAATGCACCGCGCTTACATATTTTAGGATTATTTGATTTTCGTAAGATGACTTATGCACCGAGACGGAGGGAGTAATATCAACGCTAGCATTAACCAAGTACCGAACATGAACATGTAATTTATGTCTTGTCTAATAGTACTATCAACATAATACAATTAATATCTCGCCAAACTCAATTACTACTAGTAGTAAACTGAGAAACGCAAGATGGTGCATCACATAAACCCAAAAAACCGCAAAGATGGAGCGATCGAGTCCAGTCCAGGCTACAAACTACGACCCACACGAATGATTAGTCCCTTCCTGATCTACCTTCAGCTGCTCACTCCGACAGAACCACACACGGGATTTACAGACGCACAGGCACAGCACAATACAAGACACAAATCCATTGACAGTTCATCATGCCGTCGGAGCCCGAAATGCACACGCACACGCCGCAGGCCAAGTCGATGCGGTGAGATCAGATGCGGGTCATGCCGATGCCGCCGCCGTTGATGATGGGCGGCGGCGCGGCGCGGGCCTTGGAGTAGAAGACGTAGTGGAGCATGACGAAGAGCGTGGTGAGGAAGGCGAAGGCGGCGCCGGCGCCGAAGACGCCCCTGCGCAGCATGGCGCAGGGGAGCGGCGAGTCGGGGTAGTAGCCGCTCACGTACTTGGTGTGGTACGCGTTCCGCACCGACCCCGCCAGCAGGCACACCTCCGCGATGACGAACGCCAGCCTGCACCCACCATGCACCACCCACAGCAGCTTCAGATAAATCATCAAATAATAATGTGGTGGAGTCTGATCCTAGGGTGTCAAGTACGTATTTAAGAGCAAATAACATGGTCAAAGTACCAAATAAATTAAAACTGAGGGTGTACAATTAAAATTCAGGATGTACACTAGAGTCATGACCACCCACAAGTTCAGAGTTCCAGAGCAAGGAACAGACGACAGCGTCGGTACCGGTCTAGATCGTACCCCTCCGTCCGGAATTGGTTGACCCTCAAACGGATATACGGAGGAAGTACTAGCACTCTGTAGGTTTTGCTGAACTGAGTTGTAAACTATACTCCCTAATTTTGCTGAACAGAGTTATAGGCTGCACTCTGTAGTTTGTGCCGAGCAGAGTTCTTTCTAGACTGCATTCTATAGCGTGTGATGAACAGGGTGTAGAATCAAAAAATTCGTTCGGTTGGAAGCTTCAGGTCCTACAGACATGTCATGTGCTAATATTTGACCAACACGTCACTGCTTTGTACCGTCTGTTGACAAAAAATGTCAGCCATAGCAACTGACAGTGTGCCATGGCACTTGTTTAGATGTTATCATGTTCAGGAATCAACTACTACGCTGCATATATTTTTCCATCTCTGTCACATACGCTCCAATGCCTACAGCACACCGACACGGTCGATTAAACATATCCCAGACGGTGCTTGCAAGAATTAACTAACACTGGTGCACAGCTCAATCGGCACCGTCAGATTCAGGTGTGCGACCGTGATAGGGCTGAACTACAGGGACGCAATCGCACGAAAATAAGCAGCAGCAGCAGCAGCAGATGCTAATCAAGAAGCCGGAAGCTAGCGAGCGACCATGGATGATGGATGGATGAGATGAGGGCATCAGGCATCGGGAGGAGGTGTAAATCGTCTGACTTACCAGCAGAGGAAGAAGAAGAGGCCGGAGAAGAAGCGCCAGCGGCCCGGCGAGAGCGAGCGGCCGCAGCAGAAGCAGCGGCTGGCGACCATGGCCACGGCCTGCCCGACCAGCAGCAGGACGAGCGCGCCGACGCCGTACCAGGTGGACGCGTCCGTGCCGTAGACGCAGAACTGCCTCCCGGCCCCGTCCACGCTCACGTGCGCCTGCACTTTCCCCAATCAATCAGACGGCCCGCTAATCAGGAAGCTGCTGACGGTTTTACTGGAATACTAGGAGAGCTGGTGCCGCGAACGGGCGATGGGGTTGCATGCTCACCGTGCTCCGGCGGCGCTCGGCGCCGATGGCGAGGACGAAGGCCAGGATGTCCAGGAGGAGCACCAGACCGATCACCACGATGGACGCCATGCGCTCTCTCCGCCGGCCGATCAAAACCAGATCACGCCTCTGGCTGGCTGGCTGGCTAGCCTTGCACCGGCGATGGATCGAATTCGCTAAGCGGAGCTTGGAGAGCTCGCTGGCCGGCTGGGTTTGCTCTGCTTCGGGGGATAAGGGGCGAGGAAGAAGGAATGGGAAAGAGGAAAGAGGAAAGAGAGGGGCGATGCGCAGCGCACCGGAGATGTGGCTCGCCACTACTAGTGCTGGTGCTGGTGCTGGGTCTGGGGGGGTCTCTCTGAGGTTGACGTGCCCCTCCCGCACATTCGATCTACTACTCTACTGCACTGATTGTTCTAGTGGCTCGTCTGTAGACTGTGTAGTCTATGCCACCGCCTTCTCTGCTGGCGCAGCCCCCGTCATTAGAGAGTAGAATACACATCCCGCGTATGTACCGGGGCGAGCTGGCGGTTGGCGTGGCTTGCAGATGAAACAATTTCCCTGTCACTTTCCTCTTCCTTCTTCCTTTTTTTTTTGTATCAGAGCTTCCCTTTCCTTGCGGGCGAAGGATTCGACCGGCCGACGAACCGACGCGCCGGCGAAGGTGACGGCGACACTCGTGCGCTTTGCCTTTGCGGTGGCGAGTAGCTGGCTGGCACGGCAAAGAGCGGGCGCTGCTGTCTGGAAGGGAGGGGGAAAGAGGTGGCGGTTGCGGCCATGCGCGGCGAAAGAAATCGGGCGTCCGATCGGAGGTGCGCGGTCCTTTTCTCCGGCCGGCGTGCGCAACACGGGCCGGGTCGATGCAACGTGGGACGGGCCAAGCATACATCCACGTCCCTTTCGGCCGTCGGCGATCCGCCGTTCCGTGCGGGGCGATGGCTCCGCCTCCGTTCCCGTATGCTACCAACCACGTCCACGCCCAACGCTCATGCCATCCGCGTGGGAATCTTTGCGGCTTGACACGGAGGGACATCAGTCTGCGCTGTCCCGTTCTGGCTCACGTTAATCAAAAATTTCATGAGCGCCTACTTCATGATCCTTCCGGTAGAATTGAAATCTACTGCTGGTATACTGGGGTAAAAGTGGAATACGCCTGACTATTTTTTTTCTAAAATACTTTCTTCATAAACTAATAGTGATCTAAACGCTTTTATACTAATTTATAGAGGAAGTAACATTTAATTCACAGCTACTTTTTTCTCGAAAAGGAAGGGCCAACCGTCCTCTGATTTCTCAGCTGGACGTAGCCATAGCTTTCGTTAAAGTGGTGCTAAGCATCAAGACCAAACAATTGGTTTTCAAAAATAAATCAATAAATGAACAAGACCAACTGTTACGTACTGTTCCTTGAATACTTTATTTATGTAAGTAATGATTTTGAGGACTATCGGACAAAAACTCCGTTTATGAATTGTGATGTCGTTGGTGTTCTAGGCATTTTTACCAAGATATGCACGAGCATCATTCCTACCACAGTATACCCGAGAAATGTCATTAGCGCATCTTCAACGACGACCCTTAAATTTTCTTCGGTATCTGTCTACGGACAAGGAAGCGCTGATGTCGGAGGCCGTCATCCAACAATATCCGTTATTTGTCCGTCTGTAAAGGACAATTTGAAATCCAAATTAAGTCTGATCCACACACCAGCGTTGGATCTCATGCCCAATCACAACCAAAAAGACACAAGTATGCTTAGTTTCTACATGCCCGCATCCAAAGAACTTTAGCCCAACAGTCTATGCAATTTTGCCCACCCGGACCGGTTACCCTAGCCATCTTCACGCCAATCAAGGGGTCGTCGCCGCCACGTACGCAGCTTCCACCTCCGCGTCCGCCTCCTCCGCGTCCTTAATGTCAGCCGCTATCAACCGATCTTACTGCCGCTCCAACGTTTGGAAGCGGACAAATCGATTGCACGATCATGTTTGCGTTGGCATCCAGAGACTCTTCAAGGTCAACATCTTGGCAACCGTCGCATTGGCGGCGATCTTCGCGTTCTTTTCCTCAAGGTGGCATTTCTCTCTTCGATCATTGTCCTCCTCACTTCGAGCTCCAGCTTCTTCTGTGTCGCCTCCATCAACAATTTGAATATCTCTGCCCTTTTCTCCTCGTTGGGATCCGAGCACTTCACGCATGCCTCCTCCTTCTTCGACAAGATGTCCTCGAACTTCTACGTCTGCTTGGCCGCCACACCTTCTCGCTTGGCCCTCTCCCCCTCCCACTTCTTGTCCGTAAAAAAATTCTAACCTTCTTTGGCGGTTCTTAGGTTGGCTCGGTAGGTTATCAGTTTCTTCCTCGATGGCTTGGGCGGTGGTCTTGGCTATGAAAAGGTTTCACTTTGGTTGTCCCTTCAACTTCAACCAACAATGCATGGCGAAGAAGTTTGTATTTTTCAACTTCTTGTACACCAAACAAGCTTGAGAAGGCTACAAAATGAGCAACAAAACTAAGCATATCCGTCTAGTGATCAACTAAACTAAGCATTTTCCGGCTAGTGAGCAACAAAATTAAGCATTTCTGGCTAGTGATGAATTTATTTGCCCTATTATTTGTGTGCCGCTAGGCCACCGTGTGATGAGATGCTTCAAGTGCCCGCAATACTTTGTCACGGTCTCTTGGATAATGTATCATCGATGATTGAGGGAATTCGATTCACAGTTGCAGATGACCACGTCGCAGTAAGGGGCGAAATGCTTGTGTTCGTGGAAACAAATGTGAATGTTCTGCCCTTTTGCTCCGTGCCGTGGATCGTATCAAGGCTAGTGGCCAACCATGCATCACACAGCACCTCATCCTTCCGCATGTTGACGCTCTCTCCTCTACCCTTCTTCTTTGGATCATCGGATGTAATATCTAGATCATCGTCCTTGTCGTATTCCTCCTCCTCTTGCTACTGTCCGGCTGCCCAATCAGTTGTTGTTGTGTGCCCACGTTGTCTTGGGTGTATGACTGTTGCGTGCCCTTCTAGGTGTAGGACTACTACAGCAGGTAGTTGTCGGACTAGGTGTGATCCAAGTCTTCTACCTATCCAACCTCACAACCATATCCTCCTCATCCGCCAACGTCGTGGATGATGTTGAGCATATCACTGTCTAGGCCGTTGTACGTCGGGTGTCCCCCTCTAGGCATTGTAGCGACAAGTGTGCGACCACCCATCTTCTCCCCACCAACCGCTCAGTCGACTTGGAGCAAAGAACACTAAGAGAAGGGCAGCGCCGCGTTAACGTCGACACTGTAATGCACCTTCCTGGCGGCGGGTTTGAGCTGCTTGATGACATAGTAGTACAGAGGCTTGTAATGCTTCGGCCACTGCGTCATCTGTGATGTGGGCATGCCCGTCTTCGCACCGCGACCTCCATCGGTTTGTCCCTTGCCCGTCTTCGCATAGCGCACGAGGTCACACCAACGCTGGATCGCATGCCGATCACAACCAAAAAGACACAACTTTGCTTAGTTTTTAAATGCCCGCATCCAAAAGAACTTTAGCCTCGCAGTCTATGCGATTTTGCCCTGCCAGACCGGTTACCCCAACCATCTTCACGCCGATCAAGGGGCCGTCACCGCCATGTACGCAGCCTCCACCTCCGCGTCCGCCTCCACCTCAATGTCAGCCGCTATCAACCGGTCTTTCTGCCGCTCCAACATTTGGAAGCGGACGGATTGCACGATCATGTTTGTGTCGGCATACAGAGACTTCACATTCAAGGTCAACATCTTGGCATCCTCCGCATTGTGGTGATCTTCGCTTCTTTTCCTCAAGCGTGGCATTTCTCTCTTCAATCATTGTCCTCCGCTCTTCAAGCTCCAGCTTCGTTTGTGTCGCCTCCATCAACAATTTGAATCTCTCTGCCCTTTTATCCTCCTTGGGATCTGAGCGCTTCACGCATGCCTCCTCCTTCTTTGACAAGATATCCTCGAACTTCTCCGTCTGCTTGTCCGCCACACCTTCTCGCTTGGCCCTCTCCCCCTCCCACTTCTTGTCCCGTAAAAAATTTCTAACCTTCTTAGACGATTCTTGGGTTGACTCGGCAGGTCATCGGTTTCTTCCTCGGTGGCTTGGGCGGTGGTCTTGGCTATGAAAAGGTTTCACTTTGGTTGTCCCTTCAACTTTAACCAACAATGCATAGCGGAGAAGTTTTTCTTTTTCAACTTCTTGTGCACCAAACAAGCATGAGAAGGCTACAAAATGAACAACAAGACTAAGCATATCCGGCTAGTGATCAACTAAACTAAGCATTATCCGGCTAGTGAGCAACAAAACTAAGCATTTCTGGCTAGTGATGAATTTACTTGCCCGGTTATTTGTGTGCCGCTAGGCCACCGTGTGATGAGATGCTTCAAGTGCCTGCAATATATTGACATGGCCTCTTGGAAGATATACCGTTGATGATTGAGGGACTTCGATTCACAGTTGCGGATGACCATGTGGGAGTAAGGGGCGATATGCTTGTGTTCGTGGAACCAAATGTGAATGTTGTTCCAAAATGTTCTTCCCTTTTGCTCCAAGCCACGGATCGGATCAAGGCTATTGGGCAACCATGCATCACACTGTACCTCGTCCTCCCGCATGTTGAAGCCCTCTCCTCTACCCTTCTTCTTTGGATGAGCGGATGTAACATCCGGATCATCGTCCTCGTCGTACTCCTCCTCTTGCTATTGTCCGGCTGCCCAACCCATTGTTGTTGTGTTCCCATGCTGTCCTAGGTGTATGACTGTTGCGTGCCCATCTGGGTGTAGGACTATTGCAGCAGGTAGTTGTCGGACTGGGTGTGATCCGAGTATTGCACCTGTCGGTCCTCATAGCCATATCCTCCTCGTCCACCACCATCATGGATGATGTCGAGCATAACACTGTCCATGCCGTCGTACGTGGGTCTCCCGCTCTAGGCACACCCATCTTCTCCCCGCCAAGAGCTCGGTCGAGTTGTAGCAAAGAACACTAAGAGAAGGGCGGCGGCATGATAACGTCAACATTGTAATGCACCTTTCCGGCGGCGGTTCCTTGATGGCGTAGTAGTACACAAGGTTGTAATGCTCCGACCACTGCATCATCTGTGTTGTGGGCGCGCCCGTCTTCCCACCGCAGCCTCCATCGGTTTGTCCCTTGTGCAAAAAGGGCGGCCTGTAATCGTCTTGTTATTAACTTAGATAATTTGTATGTAGTTGACCCAATCAGAATATGGTCAGCAAGAGCGGTGGCAGCAGTTTTTGATGATTTTTATTATTTGGCTTCTGATTTTCCAATTTCTTATTTGATTTTTGTAATAGAGAGGGTAATAAGGTTGCTCATGAACTTAATAGGTTGGTTAATTTTTCTCCGACATTTCATTGGATTGAGAATTCTTTAAATGAAATTGTATCCCTCCTCATAAACGATGTAACTGTTATTTTCCATGAAAGCGTGAGTTTTGTTTGAAGACAAATGGGCAATGGTTAGTGGAGAGCCAAGAAGGAGCCGGACGCACTGCCACAGCAGGCTTTTGGCGCGGGTGCACACCGTGGCCATAGCGAAGCGGACGAAGCCGCATGGTCAGTACTATCATTTCACTAATTTGTATTGATACATGTACTTTAAGAAACCTAATTCCATCTTGTTCTATCATCTTCATTTTGTGATGTAAAATTTGTGACATCCTACTTTAGTCTTAATATCATAGGTGCATTGTAATTGTCATATGTCTGATTATATATTTTTAGGTGATAGGCTTGTTTTCTACATGTTTTCGTCATACAAACATTTGGTTCGACACAACCAGTGAGCCCAATCTTGATCTCTCGTGTGCTTATCCCGGACTAGCAGGTCCCAACTAATGTTTGAGTTCTCGTGTGCCCCATCTTTGTCCAATGCAGCCACACGGAAAGCCGAGTTGATGAGAGGAGACCACTCCCGCCTATCGTCTACGGCGTGATTTGAGAAAATGTGTCTCCATTTCTCTAATTAATATTATCAATGACAACTTTGTATCTAGTCCTTTTCATTTTGCATCTGAAGCTTTAGGGCTTCGTGTTCTAGCTACTTTCGTCTAGGACCATCGAAATTTCAGGACAGGGTCTGCTTCGGTACACCCTCCCGACTCCCCCTGTCTACCACTTCAATGCAGTTCAATGGTTGAGATTATAACTTACCTCCTCAGTTAAGAGGGCAATATAGTATTTTACATGGTGCCTTATTTTTTTAAGAAAATCATTTAGCGATTAAAAGTCTGGTCGGTCAATCTGTTTGTTGTCCATGGTATTCGTGTAATACTACCCAAACCAAGCCGTACCACCGCATTTAATAAAGCTAATGAAATTATTAAAAAGTTCATAAATAATTTATAAAATCATCAAGAATTTGAATTTTTTGTGTATTTCAAAAAGTACAAATATTCGAAAAACATTCATGTTCATATTTTTTATGAATTTCAAAAATGTTCACAAGATTTAAAAAATATCACGATTTCAAAAAGAGGAAAACAAAAACAAAAACAAAAACATGAAAAAAGAAAAACCAAATTGAAAACCTGACAAAAAAAGAATAAGAAAGGTTCGAAAGCTTCTGGAAGCGTCCCAACAGCAAAAGCATGCCTTCCTTCATCAAAACACACATAACGAAAGCGTGGCATCGAATAAAGCGGTACAACGATGCGCTGGTCCATTCTGAAGGGGTGTTCGCGCCTATATCTCGCTTAATGCGGTATAGGCGAGCGCGAGATTGGGCCATCCCAACATGCGGGAGACCGCAGGCTGCTTTTATTCTCTTTTACAACGTTTTATTTTTATTTTCTTACTTTTAAATTGGAGAATAATACAAAAACCTTTATATAAAATATTTTAAAAAGGCTAACCATGCATTTGAATAATGTTAACTTTGCATAGAAAAAATGTTCAGTTGGATATGAAAATTGAACAATGTGTAAACAAATTGCATAAACAAATATAAGTTTTTAAAATGTAAATAATGTATTTATAAAAATAGAAATATGTATAGAATTTTTTTCCTAAGTATCAAAAAAAAAATGTGCAATGTGTATCGATAATTTTAGACATAAAAATATAAGAATTCCAAATACTGATCATGCTTTTGGAAAATGTTAAACGTATACGAAAAATGTTTCTGATTTACACAAAAAAATTACAGTATGCATGGAAAAATTATAAATAAAGATTTACAATATGTATGTGAAAAATGTTAATTATGCATTTGCAAGATGTTAAACTTGTATATATAAAATGTTCCTATTGCATAAAAATGTAAATGATTTAAAAAAATAGAATTAAAATTTATGTTTTTAAAACAAATAAAACGCATTTAAAATATAAAAAATTTAAAAATATTCCAAATGTATAAGCAATGCACAATGTTGAAGGAAAAATAGATATCAAAGGAATATAAATTACAAACATAAATGTTAATCATGTATTTTAAAAAAATCTTAAATGAAATATTCTTGAGCATAAAAAAATTGTACAAAGGAAAAGGAAGAAAACCAGTAAAAACTGAAAAAAACAAGGGAAAATGAAGAAAGGAAGAAAAGCAAAAAATATTTTGTAAACTGAGAAAAAGGAAAAAAATATACCGTTAAAGAAAGGACAAAGGGTTAAAAAGGAAGAAAAACTAAGAAAAAAAACCATGAATAAAACCGTATAGATACAAAGAAAACCAAAAAGGGACAAAGAAACGAAAACAGAAAAAATAGAATAAAACTGGATTAAAACCAATACAGTGAGTGAGGACAAGTAGGCCTGCCTTGTTAAAACGTGATGTGAATTTTCTTCACGTGAGCGTACGATACAACTCGCCACAAGCAACATAGCGCGACGGTTGACGAAAATCGCTAGGCTCTATTGGGATTGCCGTTTGACGATCGTATTTTCTTCCGCGGGAGCTATTTCTCGATTAAAGTGAGACGAGAGCGTGTTGTTGTTGGAACATGAACAGTAATCAGGCCAGTCCACTATATATAGCAGATAGAAACAAAGGGAGAAAAGGACGACACCAAAGATCGATACCAGGACCAACTGCTTCCAACGTACCAGCCACTACCACAGTATCAAGTTCGTGCTTTACTACAAGGCCGAGTACTAACCAAAGGAAATAAGGCGGTTTTCATTTTTTCATTTTTTCTTTTCTTTGGATTTCTTTATTCTCCTCTTTCTTTCTTTTATTTTGTTTCTTTTTTCTTCTCTGTTTTTTCAATATTTTTTCCATTTGATTTTTTCTTTTTCATTTCTTTATTTCTTTATTTATTTCTTTATTTTGTTTCTATATTCAGTTTTCTTTGTTTTCTTAGATATTATTCTATATTGTTTATATGTCAAATTTTTTTCTAATACTCGTCTAACTTTTTTGCAAAACAGATTATACATTAATGGAATACATGGCCACATTTTATTGATATGTAATTTTATCATTTTTAAATACATGTTAGAATTTTTGTATACAATTGAATTTTCTTTAAATAAATTCTTTTAAATAGTTTTCAAATAAAAGAATAACATTTTTAATACATGGTCAACATTTTTTCATACACATTTACCATTTTCCAAACACTTGATTAACATTTTTCAAACTATTGTTCCACATTTTTTTGAGAAACTTGATTAACATATTTATATACTTGATCAAGAAATTTAATCATTTTTTAATACATGATCAAGATTTTTCTATACACATTTAACATGTCCCAAATGCTTGATTAATATTTTTCATATACTTACATTTTTTCAAATGCTTGATTTTAATTTTTACACACATGATAAAAAAATAATTATTTTTAATACATTATTAGTATTTTTTATACACACGTTCAACATTGTCCGAACGCTTGTTAAAAATTCTTTAAATACTTGTTGAATATTTTAAAAAACTCGTTTAACAATTTTGAAATAGTTTTCAAAATTTTGCATGTAATTTTTGTAGAGTGTTTTTGTAATATACTGTATATGATTAAAATATTTTAAGGTATAAAGAAAAGTATAAAATGAAGCAAAAAAATAAAACAAAAAAAATGAACCTGCAGCCGTTCACCGAGTCCGAAGGTGTACTCGCTTAAGACGAGACATAGGGACGCCTTTGTTTTTCTACACGCGTAACTGTTTCCTTGATGAGGTGAGCCGTGATGAGGCCGTCAAACTTTGATTGGAGCGAATCGTCAAGCAAACCCTCCGTCTGGATTTATTAGGCCCCTTTTAATTTGAGTCAAAATTTGCCCATTAATTTAACTACTCCTTTCATTCTTTTAGACAAGGCCACTTCGTTTTTTATGTCAAATTTTGATTTATAATTTTGGTCAACAAAATAAAAAATGTATCATCAGAAAGTTCTTTGAAATATGCATCCAAAGACATACTTTTTGTGGCATATAACATAAATTTTGTTGGGAAAACTAATGGTTAAAGTTGAATAAAAAAATATGAAGTGGCCTTGTATAAGAGAATGAAGGGGTTAATAAATTATAAACTATCTGTGACAAAAATTATATCATAAAACACCTCTTTCAAATGCAAATTCAACAATTTTTAGTTAAATACACGATCAAAATTTAATCTAAAATATAAATGGGGCTAATAAACCAGAACGAAGAACAACGAAGGTAGTAATAAAAATAATTATGCCGAAGAAACAATGAAGCGTCGATAACTGATAGGTTACCAGGAGAGGACGAAGAAGATGCCCGAGAAGGAGCGCCAGCGGCCAGGCGAGAGCGCGCGGCCGCAGCAGAAGCAGCGGCTGGCGGCCATGGCCACGGCCTGCCCCGCCATGAGCAGGACGAGCGCGCAGGGGCCGTACCACGCCGACGCCTCCGTCTCCTGCCCGTACAGGCAGAAGGGCCTCTCGGGTTCGTCGCCGAACACCAGCACGTTCACGTACGCCTGCACTTTCTTTCCCAATCAGAAAATCCCGACGCTTCCCATCATATGCATGTACGTATATATTACTCCTACTTGCTTACCGTTCTCCGGGGTAGCTCTCCGCCGATGGCGAGGACGAAGGCGAGGAGGTCCAGGCCGAGCACCAGGCCGAGCACGATGAAGGGCGCCATGGCTCCGGCTGCTCGCGCAGCCGGCCGGTGGAAAGCTGGAAACACGCCCGTGCTGGCTGGATTAAACGACTTCCCTTCATTCGTGGGCGAAGGGTTCGAGCGATGGAGGGACGGCTTTTGCCGTTTTCTGCAGCAAAACGACGAACCCAAGCGCCGGCTGGCCGCCACCGGCGGAGCTACTTGTGCCGTTGTGCGTACGTACTGCTGGCGAATACATTAATTTTTCTTAGTAGCGATGTTTTCTTAGAACAATCCTCTAGCCTTTGTTCATCATAACCAACATTTACCAAAATAATATTGGGCGCGAATCTAGCAAAATATGACGTCCACTAGCTAGCAAGGGTCAAGGAATGCCTAATGTGAGCTGCATACTAGAACTCCTACCTCTATAAACTAATCCCTTCGTACCTAAATATATGACGTTTCGGTAGGCTAGTTGATTAAAAACCGAGGAAAAAGAAATGATAGCTCATGTTTGGCCTTCCACGCCTGAATTTATCTCGTTCACAGCAATGCCGCAAATCTGAGCTAATATGTGTGTGCTCCATGTCCTGATCAACTGCGGGGCTAAATCTTCTCTACATACACGACAGCCTTAAGTACATGTGGATCCGAGACAACTTCAAGACGAATGGCAGAAACGTAAAGACCCTCCTGGTGCCGACGTACATGAGCGCGTGGTAGCCGCTTTTCCACGGCACAACTTTAAACGGTTGGATTTTGCAAGTCGCCCAAAGCCTAACTAAAATCTGAAAGTCTCTTGACCCATTTTCTTTGGCTCAGTGTAGTGTGGGACTAAAGTTTAGTTCCATATCGTTAGTTGGGAGAAAGTTACATCACCTTATAAGGTAAGCTTTTCTAGCGCTTGTAAGAGAATGAGAAGAGAAGAGACCCTCGCACACTCCTCCTCCTCGCTCGCCTCGCCATGCCACGCCTCGTCACGTCGCGCCGCGGGTTGCCGGATTGAGAATAGCCGTGCTCATACCTACACGTTTATTTTTGCCGGTCAGGAACGGAGAGTCTGTAACAGACGCGCCACGATATGAGATGTCCGATCGTGGGCTGTAACCCGGGACAACAGGCTTTTGAAATCCCGTCTCTCGTGATCCTGTATGGGAGAGGGGCGATTAGTTTTTTGAAGAGCATACTCGCGCGACTGCTGGCAGCGACGATTTATTCAACTACGACCTCTTTCCCGATCTCGGCAACCTCTTCCTCAGCGACATAGGCGACAACATCAACACAGCGGTTCTGCTCCCGCTGCACCGTCTGCAATCTTGTCCTCTCCGTTTGAGATCATGTTAGAATTCTTATGTATAGTTTGTGCCACACATTTAATCTATTCGTCTACTATGATAGTCTGCATGATTAGTTTAGTCTCCGTTATTATCGTCATGATTTCTTTACTGTTTATCGGATTAAATCTCATAGTAATTTGCTCATATATTCAACAATTCAAAAACTTGATTATAGGCAATTTACTCCAAGTGATTTTGCTGCACATCTGAAGCCGCCCATCTTCGTCGGGAAAAAGAAATTGAAGACCTACACAGGATGTGACATCATTTTGAATGCCAGAAGCTTTGATCTCGATGTTCTAACACCACCTTGATCACCACTATTGTCGAGCTATCCGACCGAAAACAAATGCTTCGTATGAGGGAACCCAAAAGTAGTCAGGTAAGTTTTTATTTTTGTTTTTAATAAAATAATGATTGAAGTTCGATATGAAGAAGTGAGTTTGGAAGAGTTGCTCTAATGAAGGCCTAGCCTTGTACGAGATGATTTATATGCTTGATGTTTGAATGCCTGGAAATATGTCTATGTATTGTTATGGAACTAAACGAAGAAAAACACAAGTTCCGAAAGAAATAGACCAAAAGACTGCCTTTCCTGTGACTGCAGCGATCACACGGGCATTCGTTTGGCCTACAGGAGGTTCAAGCGCCAGAGGTAACAAAGAGAAGGACGACATATAAAACGGACACACACACACTCGTTTTTTGGTCATTTTGATTCTTTGCAGAAACCATCGATGAGTTCAGAGCGTTTCACGACGTTCCAAACAGGCACATGAGCCTGTTCGAGTGGTCATTTGACATCTCCGACCAGGAGCACAAAAAGAACAGAACGAATGGCGGTGTTCAAAACAGACACCGACGTCCATTTACACACAAGCAAAGGTGAGTTAAATTGGGTTAAGAACGACGTTTCATGCGAGCGCTTGCGCCCGTACGAGCGGTCGTTTTGCAGGCTGGCGGCTCCAATAAGCCCGAAGAAGGAGGTATTTCGCCCCCATCTCTCACTTTTCTTCTTCCTCTTCCTCCAAACCTCTCCAACCCTAACAAAACTTTGTCCGATCTCTCCACTTGTTCGTTTTCAGTTCCAATCCTTCCTTGTGATCGATCTACTGTACGTCTCTCTTCCAATCCCCAATTTATTTTTCTTGTATCCATGTTCTACATGCTTAGCATTGCCATGTCTAGGATATGCATATTTTTGACTTAAACTTGAGTTTCACATGGATTTGTTGATGTTTTCAGAGGAGTATGATGTTTTGAGTACCATATGATCATTATTGTTTCATTGTGTTGGAGTGAAAAACTATTTTATTTATGTTTACACGTAGGTATTCTCGCGTACGTTGTGGTTCAAGTTCATCCACCGCACAACCACAACAAGTTTTCACTCAGGGGAACGTCTTCACCGATCGTGGAGCAAAGAAGATGTTCTAGAAGCTCACCACAAGGAATATCAAAGTAACCAAATGGGCTTGTGCAGTACTCTCCCCAAGCTAGGTATCAGTCATGATTTTAATTTACTTTGTATAATGTTGGGTCACATCATTTTTAGGGATGTGAGACGTATGAACGATTGGCGCTTGAGTTTCTTAGTAGTCTCTCGCATAATGGTTTAATGTCAAATGCATATGAGGAGGAGAGGATCACTTTCCGCCTCCTTGACCAAGACTTTAACATCACTTTTGTTGAGTGGTGTAACTACTTTGGCTTCCCCGACAATGATGATGATATTAGATATGTTTATGATTTCACTGACCTGTACCCAAGACAATCCTTCTATCAGATGAGTCATCATGGCTCTAAGCAAATAGCCAATTGCATTGAAAGTCCTGCTATATGTTATTTCTACTATGTTATCACTAACTCGTTGCAGGCATGAGGAGAAGTTTCTAAGGTGAATGATGAGAACATGCTAGTTCTCAGGAAAGCAACAAACCTAGACATCGGTTATTCACCCAACCTAGGGGCAATACTTTCGCTACACCTCACGCATCAAACAAATCATGCACAAGGAGATATCATGTGTGGAGGAGTGATCACCATGTTAGCCAATTCCCTTGGACTCAACTACAATCATCTCTGCCCCATTGTCGGTAACACCCTTGTTAATATTCATGTTCTTACTACCGCTGGAATGGTAGTAGTCCATAATGTCCGTCATTGTATCAAAATTCTTGGATTGGCGTGCTTTTTACCCACACCCATGCATAATCGTTTCTCCATCGAGAATGGACAATTTCATTATGTTACATAGGAATGAGATGCAGCTTTTGGCCAAGAAGGGCCAGAACCTGAACAAGTAGATTAATAAGAACTTGCCACCGACGAAGAGGAGGAGCAGCCCAAGCAAGACTACAACACCTTTGCGGACCTCAACAACCTTCAGGGCTCTATCCATGATATGAGCAACCTCGGATCGTCCCTTAGAGGCACAGCCGCCAACATGAACGTGGACATCTCCAACTGGAGGCAGGAGTGGGCTCCTAACCAACCACCACAATGATCTCACCGGTTTGGGCTTGTAAGATCCTAAGGTTGGGGGATGTTATCACCATGTCTACATCAAGATGTGAAGGTATTTGAATAAGTTGTAATGAGGTTGTACTTAAGCTCGAGGAGCTTCAAAACACCCGTGTTGGTTTGCTTCAACACTTTGATTGTTATTTGCTTTTTATTTTTATTTTTATTTTTACCTTTGCGATTTTTCGGTTGCAGGTTAGTTTTCAAAAACCAAAACTATATATAGAACAAGCTTTGCATTTCTCTTGTTCCTCACTTAGCCCCTTGGAGTTCATTTGCATTTTGTTTTCAGAGGAGTTGATCTATGCCAGGACAATGAGAAATGCAAGAGTAAGGAAGAGAAGTGTGTAAATTCACAACCGTGAAGGTATGTCCTACAACCCTCATCTTTTGCACTTGAATACTTAGAGTAGATGTAGTGGTTGTACGTGTGATATGTGTAGATGGGAGTATGTCTTGACAATTTTTCCAAAGGTTTTGCTCTAGTAGCTGAAATAATTTGTAGCATTTGTTTTCTTAAGTTTAGACCACAAAGACTCGTCGTGGGATAATGTTTGAATAAAATGTGATTAACCAAGTAGAACTTTGCACAAGAGAAAGTCTTTCAAGACTTGGGAGTTGAGAAATTATAGTGGAAGTGATGTTTAACATACTCAACCCCATGTTGTTAATTTTAATAGACTTGATAGCACTTGTGGGTTAAACTGTCTAGAGGAATTTAGTTGGAAGTTGGGCGAGATTATGCTAAAATCCTATGTTCTATATCTCAACATGGTGTTATAGCCTTTGCTACTATATATGCGTTTACGTGTAAATGTGGCTTCGTCGCCCTTCTTGATGTTATGTTGAGGACTCCATTGGCCAATGAACGATCTACCAAGAGCAATAGCTCGGATTTCGGTTATGAGTTTGTCACCGTACGTAGTGGAAACACTACAAACGAATATTATTCGACTTTCTCTTAAGTGGGTGTGTATGTGGTAAATAAAGGGGGCTGATCAAAAGAGCTTGAAAAGGAAATTATTGCTAAAGGTCCATAGTTCCCAAACATTAAGCCACCGCGAAAACGCATGCATGATCACTTATTTGGCATAATCTCCTTCACGTGACAATCAAAGTTTCAACAAACAATGATAGAAACAAAGTGTTAAAGAGCCTAGAGGAGGATACAATTGTGGGTGTGTTCATGAGCACTTGAGTATCATATTTTACTACATGCTTTCTACTCCCTAAATTATGTTTTCATGGCTCTATCTTAAGAAAATCTTCTGTGCATTTCCGGCAAGCAAGTGTTGTCTAGATTAAATGAAATTAAGTGTTTCAAAGTTGTTTTATCTATTACATCACAAACTTTGTGTTGATTATCTTTGCTTCACTAACATTTGCACTATAACCATGCCACCGCTATATTTATGATAAATTACCAGGTCCAAGAAGCGGAGGGCTATCTAGGCATACATATCTATATTTATGATAAACTTTTAGTTTAAACAACTAAGTACCTTATGCTTCGGATTTCTCTCTATGTTGATCGAGGACGATCAAGTTTAAGCTTGGGGGAGTTGACGAGTGATATTTTTACGCTCATTTCAACCTTGTTTAAACCGAGATATTTCATTAAAAGAGACATATTCACTCCGATATTGTCACTAATGTCTAGTGAATGCAAAGGATTTCATAAATCCTCTCTTTCATATTTTGCCACAAGAAATGGGCTAAAAGGGGAACAAATCACGTGGGAGAAAGAAAAACAAGGAAAATGCAGAGGAAATAAGTCACCAGGGGGCCACCAAAGTCGAAGATGGCATTCCAAGCTACCGCACGCGCTTGCTGAGCGGTCGTTTGGCATGGAAACCGAGGTAGGTCATCCACCTGAACAACTTTTATAAAGGGGACCCGTTGAAATGTCAACAGAACAGTGTTGAGCACAGCTGGAACCTCTTCATCATCATCTTCATCCACAAAACCTAGCTAGCCGCCGCCATTTTCATCTCCATACGCTAGTAGAAAAAGGCCCATTTGTCCCGATTCATAAGGCCCATTTGTCCCGATTCCGGAACCGGGACTAAAGTGTCGGGACTAAAGCCCAAAACCTTTAGTCCCGGTTCTCTTACAAACCGGGACAGAAGGGGCTCCACGTGGCCTCTATGGGGAGCCCAGGCAGGAGGACCTTTAGTCCTGGTTGGTAACACCAATTGGGACCAATAGGCATCCACGCGTCAGCATCGGCAGTTGCTTGTTTTTTTATTTTTAAGGGGGGGGTTAGGGGTTTTTAGAGAGTTAATTTAGGGGTTTTATATTGTTATAGCTAGCTAATTGATAGAGAGAAGTATCCTCTCTTTCTTCGTGCTTGGTCGACGCTAGCTACTATAGAGAGAACTCGACACGCTAGCTAGTAAGCAAATGAAGGAACCATTAAGTACAGAAGATTGTCATGAACACATAGAGATAGAAGTGGTCAACCTCTCTTTCTCCGAGAGATTGGTCGTATAACAAGTTTTCGTATATATATCCGACGCTACTAGCTACATATATAAAATATAAGATCTCTTACAATCCCTAACATCTAATCTCCAATTTCATATGGTATTCTCCGGCTTTATTTATGACATGGTCAAGAAAGAATCCCGCCAATTCTTCTTGAATTGCTCGTATGCGATCATGTGGTAGGAGTTTATCGTGCATCTTCCACATCTAATTTAAAGAAGGGGGTCAATACATATATATGGTAATAAAATAAAATTGTGAATATTATTGCTTACGCACTTCAAATTGTTTTGTAGAGTAGCCCCGCTTAGGGGTCGTCGCGTTATAGATGAAGTCGCAAACATAGTATCCACATAAATCAGTCCCGTCTTCTTGCCACAAGCACTTTACGAGAAATAGAGTTCAATCAAACTGATAATCAAGTATGATAAATGGTATTGATGAAACTAGAATCAATGGGAGATGCGCGGAACTAGCTAGTAGTACTTACTTTCGGGGTGTGTAAATCGCAGCTCCTTCGGCAGTGCCGGGACAATTGTTGTGAAATCTTTTGAAACCCTGCCAGAAAAAGAAAATAATTACTTGATATCAGGAAATGAAAAAATTAAAGTTGCCGATATGATGCGATAATGATCGATTGAACTTACTTCTGGAGAATTTTAGTCATGTCCCCATAATTCTCGGGATCTTTTCGTTTCGAGTCTAAGACGATTACTACTCCCCGCTCAAGATTAATCTCTAGCAGAATAAAGTGGAAACTGCGCATGCATTCATAACTCATCAATTACATTACTATAAACCTCGAGTAATAAGGGAAACCGAATATGCACAAGACAATAACACTCACTTGAAGTTGTAAGGAAAGAGTATTGTCCCTTTGTTTTGATTTTTAACCAACGATTGTAGCAAGTTCTCCTCGGTTTCTGTGAGCTAATGTTTTATATTATGCTCATGTATGACATTTGGGTTAATGAACCCAATGTCATATATTTGTGCTTTTCTGCATTCGACGATCTTCAATCTGCATAATATAGTAGTGAGGATAATTATATATACATGCAATGAAAGAGCTGAGCTATATACATAAAGAGACTTAATTACAGAAGTAGTACTTACAAACAGTAGCAAGTCATGATTGTTTTGTCGATGGCCTTCTGTTTGTCTAACTGCCATATCTCCTCGTATTCAATATTCAACATATCAATTTCAACGAGGTCGTGCTCCTCTTTAACTGACATTACCAAAGAATCCATCACAGACTCGTGGCAGCTTTGCACGTACCATTCATGGAATCTTCGCATCATCTTTGTTAGAGGAGGAGGATAGGGTTTGACGAGAGGACGCCCGCACCGGTATTTGAATTCGTCCACCTCCAACTTCTCAAACAATACATCATCGCTCATTTAATCACCACGTTTGTGTTGGAAATACGCCCTAGAGGCAATAAATAAAGTGTTTATTATTGTATTTCCTTGTTCATGATAATCGTTTATTATCCATGCTATAATTGTATTAATTGGAAACATGGATACATGTATGGATACATAGACAAACACAATGTCCCTAGTATGCCTCTAGTGAACTAGCTCGTTGATCGAAAGATGGTTAAGGTTTCCTAGCCATGGACATGAGATGTCATTTGATAACGGGATCACATCATTAGGAGAATGATGTGATGGACAAGACCCAAACTACAAACGTAGCTTATGATTGTCTCAGTTTATTGCTACTGTTTTCTACATGTCAAGTATATGTTCCTATGACCATGAGATCATGCAACTCACAGATATCGGAGGAGTGCCTTGTGTGTATCAAACATCACAACGTAACTGGGTGACTATAAAGGTGCTCTACAGGTGTCTCCGAGGGTGTCTGTTGAGTTGGCATGGATCAAGACTGGGATTTGTTACTCCGTGTGACGGAGAGGTATCTCAGGGCCCACTCGGTAATACAACATCACAATAAGCCTTGCAAGCAATGTGACTAAGTGTTAGTTGCGAGATCATGTATTACGGAACGAGTAAAGAGACTTGCCAGTAACGAGGTTGAACTAGGTATGGAGATACCGACGATCGATTCTCGGGCAAGTAACATACCGAAGAACAAAGGGAACATCATACGGGATTAACTGAATCCTTGACATAGAGGTTCGACCGATAAAGATCTTCGTAGAATATGTAGGAACCAATGTGGACATCCAGGTCCCGCCATTGTTTATTGACCGTAGAGGTGTCTCGGTCATGTCTACATTGTTCTCGAACCCGCAGGGTCTGCACACTTAAGGTTTGGTAATGTTTCGGTAGTATAGAGTTATGTATGGTGCTGACCGAAAGTTGTTAGGAGTACCGGATGAGATCCCGGACGTCACGAGGAGCTCCGGAATGGTCCGGAGGTAAAGATTCATATATAGGAAGTCCCGTTTTGGTCGCCGGAAAAGTTTTGGGCTCATCGGTAGTGTACCGGGAGTGCCGGTAGTGTACCGGGAGACCTCCGGGAGGGGTATTTCGACCCAAGAGGCTACATGGGCTGTGGGAGAGTGGAAACCATCCCTTAGTGGGCTGGTGGAACAACCACAAGAGGCCCATGCGGCTGGAAGCAAAAAATCCCAAGAGAAAAGGTGAAAAAAAGGCAAAATAGGTGAATCCTAGTCCTACTAGGATTGGAGGTGGACTCCACGTCCTCCACCTCCTTTCGGCCAAAGCCCTTGGCTTGGGAAGCCAAGTCTGCCTCCTCTCCTCTCTTCCTCCTATATATACTGGTGGTATAGAGGGTTTTTGCACTAGAATTTCAGTCACGTGCTACCCGTTCTTCCAGTGCATAGTTTCTCCTCTAGATCGGATTTTTGCAGTGCTTAGGCGAAGCCCTGCCGGAATTGCTCCACCACCATTGCCGGAGCACCGTCAGGCTGCCGGAGAACTCTTCTTCCTCTCCACTCCTTCTTGCTGGATCAAGACGGTGGAGATCCTCATCAAGCTGAACGTGTGCTGAACGCGGAGGTGCCGTCCATTCGGTTCTAGATCGGAAGGATCGTGATCAAGTTCGTGGGACGGAGAGTGATCAAGTTCGTGGGACGGATCATGATCGGATCGCGGGACGGATCGTGATTGGATCGCGGGACGCATGGCGATTTGGATCGCGAAGACGTTCGACTACACCAACCGCGTTTCTTAACGCTTCCCGCTTAGCGATCTACAAGGGTATGTAGATCCACTCTCCCTCTCGTAGATGCTCATCACCATGGATAGATCTGCGTGTGCGTAGGAAATTTTTTGTTTCCCATGCAACATTCCCCAATAGTGGCATCATGAGCTAGGTCTATGTGTAGATGAGATCTCGAGTAGAACACAAAAGGTTTGTGGGCGTTGATGCTTGGATTGCTTCCTCCCTTGGTCGAATTTTGGTTCAGCGGTATTGTGAGATGAAGCGGCCCAGACCAACATTACTCGTACGAGAGACCAGTTCCCTTGACGCAACTTGTTGCCTAGATAGCTTGCGGGTGGCAGTTTCTCTCACTTTAGTTGGATCGGATTCGACAAAGGCGGTCCTTGAGAAGTTTGAAAAGCAAATTATGTATCACCATTGTGGTTTATGCGTAGGTGAGAATCGTTCTTGCAAGAAACCTGTAGCAGCCACGTAAAACATGCAACAACAATTAGAGGATATCTAACTTGTTTTTGCAGGGTATGTTGTGATGTGATATGGACAATTACATGATGTGATATATGTGACGTATGAGATGATCATCTGATGTATAGAATTTCACGACTTGCATGTCGTTGAGTACGGCAACCGGCAGGAGCCATAGGGTTGTCTTTAATTATTGTATGACCTGCGTGTCAATCATTAAGCGCTATGCAATGCTTTACTTTATCACTAAACGGTAGCAATAGTAGTAGAAACATGTTGGGCGCAACAACCCCGATGGCGACACGTTGATGGAGATCATGGTGTCTTGCCGGTGACGATGGAGATCACGCCGGTGCTTTCAAGATGGAGATGTAAAGCACAAGTTCATGGCCATATCATGTCACTTATGAATTGCATGTGATGTTAATCCTTTTATGCACCTTGTTTTGCTTAGTATGACGGTAGCATTATAAGGTGATCCCTCACTTAAATTTCAAGATAAAATTGTGTTCTCCCCGAGTGTGCACCGTTGCAAAAGTTCGTCGTGTCGAGACACCACGTGATGATCGAGTGTGATAGATTCTACGTTCACATACAACGGGTGCAAGCCAGTGTTGCACACGCAGAACACTCGGGTTAAACTTGACGAGCCTAGCATGTACAGACATGGCCTCGGAACACAAGAGACCGAAAGGTCGAACATGAGTCATATAGTAGATATGATCAACATAATGATGTTCACCATTGAAGCCACCTCAACTCACATGATGATCGGACTTGAGTTGGTGGATTTGGATCATGTGACACTCAGATAACCCGAGGGATGTCAATTTGAGTGGGAGCTTTTGTAATTTGATTAACTAAACTCATTATCTTGAACAATAGTCTAAGTGAACTTTGCATATTTATGTTGTAGATCAATGGCTCGCGCAGTAGCACCCCTGAATTTTAATGCGTTCCTAGAGAAAGCTAAGTTGAAAGGTGATGGAAGTAACCTTGTTGACTAGGCCCGTAATGTGAGGATTATCCTCACGGCTTCCGAGAAATCATATGTCCTTGATGCACCGCTTGGTGACCAACCAGAAGACATGACCTCCGAAGACGTTAAGAACGTTTGGGAGGCACGTACTAGAGATTACTCAATAGTTCAGTGTGCAATATTGTATGGCTTAGAACTGGGAATTCAAAGACGTTTTGAACGTCATGGATCATATGAGATGTTCCAGGAGTTGAAGTTTATCTTTCAGAAGAACGCCCGGATCGAGAGGTATGAAACCTCCGATAAGTTCTATGCTTGCAAGATGGAGGAGAACGGGTCTATCAGTGAACATATACTCAGAATGTCTGGATATTCAACTTGTCTAGGGGAGTTGGGAATTGCCCTTCCACTAGAGGCGATCACTGATAGAGTTCTTCAATCACTGCCACCTAGTTACAAGAGCTTTGTGATGAACTATAACATGCACGGGATGAACAAGTCAGTCGCCAAGCTGTTTGCGATGCTAAAAATAGCTGAGTCTGAAATCCAGAAAGAACATCAAGTGTTGATGGTCAATCAAACCACTAGTTTCAAGAAAATGGCAAAGTCAAGGGCAAGGGCAAGAAGGGTAAAACCAAGAAGGATGGCAAAGCAGTTGGTACTCCTGTAAAGAAGCCCAAGCATGGACCCAAGCCAGAAACTGAGTGCTTTCATTGCAAAGGAACTGGTCACTAGAAGCGGAACTACCCCAAGTACCTGGCTGACAAGAAGGCGGCCAATGACAAACAAGGTATATATGTTATACATGTTATTGATGTGTACCTTACTAGCTCTCGTAGTAGTGCCTGGGTATTTGATACCGGTTCGGTTGCTCACATTTGCAACTCAAAGCAGGAACTATGGTATAAACGAAGGCTGGCAAAGGACAAAGTGACGATGCGCGTGGGAAATGGTTCCAAGGTTGATGTGATCGCCGTCGGCATGCTCTCTCTTCGATTACCATCGGGATTAGTGATGAACCTGAATAATTGTTATTTAGTGCCTGCGTTAAGCATGAAAATTATATCTGGATCTTGTTTATTGCGAGACGGTTACTCATTTAAATCAGAGAATAAAGGTTGTTCTATTTATATGAGTAATATATTTTATGGTCATGCACCCAATGTTAGGGGTTTATTCATATTGAATCTTGATAGTGATGACACACATGTTCATAACATTGATGCCAAATGATGTAGAGTTGATAATGATAGTACCACTTTCTTGTGGCATTGCCGTTTAGGTCATATTGGTGTAAAACGCATGAGGAAGCTCCATACTGATGGACTTTTGGAGTCACTTGATTTTGAATCACTTGACACATGTGAACGATGCCTAATGGGCAAGATGACTAAAACGCCGTTCACTGGTACAATGGAACGGGCGAGTGACTTATTGGAAATCATACATACTGATGTGTGCGGTCCAATGAATGTTACAGCGCGTGGTGGATATCGTTATTTTGTCACCTTCATTGATGACTTAAGTAGATATGGGTATATTTACTTAATGAAACACAAGTCTGAAACATTTGAAAAGTTCAAGCAATTTCATAGTGAAGGTGAGAATCATCATAACAAGAAGATTAAGTTCCTACGATCTGATCGAGGAGGTGAATATCTGAGTTATGAGTTTGGTAGTCACTTAAGACAGTGTGGAATTGTTTCACAGTTGACACCGTCCGGAACACCACAGCGTAATGGTGTGTCCGAACGTCGTAATCGGACCTTATTAGATATGGTGCGTTCTATGATGTCTCTGTTGGAAATATGCCCTAGAGGCAATAATAAATTATTTATTATCATATTTCCTTGTTCATGATAATCGTTTATTATCCATGCTATAATTGTATTGATCGGAGACTTAGATGCATGTGTGGATACATAGACAAAACCATGTCCCTAGTATGCCTCTAATAGACTAGTTCGTTGCTCAAAGATGGTTAAGGTTTCCTAGCCATTGACATGAGATGTCATTTGATAACGTGATCACATCATTAGGAGAATGATGGGATGGACAAGACCCAAACTACAAACATAGCATATAATTGTCTCAGTTTAATGCTATTGTTTTCTGCATGTCAAGTATCTGTTCCTATGACCATGAGATCATGCAACTCACTGACACCGGAGGAGTGCCTTGTGTGCATCAAACGTCGCAATGTAACTGAGTGACTATAAAGGTACTCTACAGGTATCTCCGAGGGTGTCTGTTGGGTTGGCATGGATCAAGACTGGGATTTGTTACTCCGTGTGACGGAGAGGTATCTCAGGGCCCACTCGGTAATACAACATCACAACAAGCCTTGCAAGCAATATGACTAAGTGTTAGTCACGGGATCTTGTATTACGGAATGAGTAAAGAGACTTGCCGGTAACGAGGTTGAACTAGGTATGGAGATACCGACGATCGAATCTCGGGCAAGTAACATACCGAAGAACAAAGGGAACGTTATACGGGATTGACTGAATCCTTGACATAGAGGTTCGACCGATAAAGATCTTCGTAGAATATGTAGGAACCAATATGGTCATCCAGGGCCCGCTATTGGTTATTGACCATAGAGGTGTCTCGGTCATGTCTACATAGTTGTCGAACCCGCAGGGTCTGCACACTTAAGGTTTGGTGATGTTTCGGTAGTATAGAGTTATGTATGGTGGTGACCGAAGGTTGTTCGGAGTCCCGAATGAGATCCATGACGTCACGAGGAGCTCCGGAATGGTACGGAGGTAAAGATTGATATATAGGAAGTCCCATTTTGGTCGCCGGAAAAGTTTCGGGCTAATCGGTAATGTACCGGGAGTGCCGATAGTGTACCGGGAGACCACCGGAAGGGGTATTTCGACCCAAGAGGCTTCATGGGCTGTGGGAGAGTAAATACCAGCCTTTTGTGGGCTGGTGGAAGTCCCACACAAGGCCCATGCGGCTGGGAGAAAAAGCCCAAAGGGAAAAAGGTGGAAAAATGCCAAAAAAGGAGGAATCCTAGTCCTACTAGGATTGGAGGAGGAGTCCTCCTCTCCTCCCCACTTTGGTCGACCCAAGGGCTGGCTTTTTGGCAGACAAGACTCCTCCTCCTCTCCTCCTATATATACTAGATGATTTAGGGTTTTGGCACAAATTTTTCAGCCACGTGCTACCCGTTCCTCTAGTGCATAGTTTCTCCTCTAGATCGATTTTCTGCAGTGCTTAGGCGAAGCCCTGCCGGAATAGCTCCACCACCATTGCCGCAGTGCCGTCACTCTACCGGAGAACTCTTCTACCTCTCCGCTCCCTCTTGCTGGATCAAGAAGGCGGAGATCGTCATCAAGCTGTACGTGTGCTGAACGCGGAGGTGTCGCCCGTTCGGCGCTAGATCGGAAGGACCGTGACGAGTTCGCGGGACGGATCGTGATGAGTTCACGGGACGGATCGTGATGAGTTCACAGGAGGGATCGTGATGAGATCGTGGGACGCTCGGCGATTTGGATCGCGAAGACGTTCGACTTCACCAACCGCGTTTCTTAACGCTTCCCGCTTAGCGATCTACAAGGGTATGTAGATCCACTCTCCCTCTCGTAGATGCTCATCACGATGGATAGATCTTCGTGTGCGTAGGAAATTTTTTGTTTCCCATGCAACGTTCCCCAACAGTGGCATCATGAGCTAGGTCTATGTGTAGATGAGATCTCGAGTAGAACACAAAAGGTTTGTGGGCGTTGATGCTTAGATTGCTTCCTCCCTTGGTCGGATTTTGGTTCAGCGGTATTGTGAGATGAAGCGGCCCGGACCAACATTACTCGTACGCTTACGAGAGACCGGTTCCCTCGACCGCAACTTGTTGCATAGATGGCTTGCGGGTGCCAGTTTATCTCACTTTAGTTGGATCGGATTCGACAAAGGCGGTCCTTGAGAAGGTTGAAAAGCAACTAGTGTATCACCATTGTGGTTTTTGCGTAGATGAGAATTGTTCTTGCTAGATACCCGTAGCATCCACGTAAAACATGCAACAACAATTAGAGGTCGTCTAACTTGTTTTTGCAGGGTATGTTGTGATGTGATATGGCCAATTACATGATGTGATATATGTGATGTATGAGATGATCATGTGATGTATAGATTATCACGACTTGCATGTCGATGAGTACGGCAACCGGCAGGAGCCATAGGGTTGTCTTTAATTATTGTATGACCTGCGTGTCAATCATTAAGCTCTATGTAATGCTTTACTTTATCGCTAAACGGTAGCAATAGTAGTAGAAGCATGGTGGGCGCGCCGATGGCGACACGTTGATGGAGATCAAGATGATGGAGATCATGGTGTCATGCCGGTGACGATGGAGATCATGCTGGTGCTTTCATGATGGAGATCAAAAGCATAAGTTCATGGCCATATCATGTCACTTATGATTTGCATGTGATGTTAATCCTTTTATGCACCTTGTTATGCTTAGTACGGCGATAGCATTATAAGGTGATCCCTCACTTAAATTTCAAGATAAAATTGTGCTCTCCCCGAGTGTGCATCGTTGCGAAAGTTCGTCATCTTGAGACACCACATGATGATCGGGTGTGATAGACTCTACGTTCACATACAATGAGTGCAAGCCAGTTTTGCACGCGCAGAACACTCGGGTTAAACTTGACGAGCCTAGCATGTATAGACATGGCCTCGGAACACAAGAGACCGAAAGGTCGAACATGAGTCATATAGTAGATATGATCAACATAATGATGTTCACCATTGAAGCCACCTCAACTCACATGATGATCGGACTTGAGTTGGTGGATTTTGGATCATGTGACACTCAGATGACCTAAGGGATGTCAATTTGAGTGGGAGTTCTTAAGTAATATGATTAATTGAACTCATTACCATGAACATAGTCAATAGTGTCCTTGCAAATTATGTCATAGATTACTAGCTCACGCTGTAGCTCCCTTGTATTTCTATATGTTCCTAGAGAAATAGAGTTGAAAGATGATGGTAGCAATATTGTGGACTGGGTTCGTGATCTGAGGATTGTCCGCATTGCTGCACAGAAGGCTTATGTCCTTAATGCACCACTCGGTGCACCAACCCCTCTAGCGTTATCTGTAGATGTTGTGAACATCTGACAGGCACGTTCTGATGACTACTTGATAGCTTAGTGCATCATACATTACGACTTAGAATTGAGGCTCCAAAACGTTTTGAACATCACGGAACATATGAGATGTTTCTAAGAGCTGAAATTAGGATCTCATGCTCGTGCCTGTGTTGTGAGATATGAGATCTCCAACAAGATTCTTTGCCTGCAAGATGAAAGAGAATAGCTCAATCATTGAGCATGTGCTCAGATTGTCTGGGTGCTACAATCGCTTGAATCAAGTGGGAGTTGATCTTCCAGATAAGATAGTGATTGATATAGTTATCCAAGTCACTATCACTAAAGCTACTAGAACTTGGTGATGAACTATAAAACGCCAGGGATAGAAATAATGATCCCTGAGCTATTCGTGATGTTTGACACCGCGAAGGTAGAAATCGAGAAGGAGCGTCAAAGTGTTGATGGTTAGTTAAAACCACTAGTTTCGAGAAGGGCAAGAGCAAGGAGGGAAACTTCATGGATAGCAAGTCAGTTGCTGCTCCAGTGAAGCAACCCAAAGTTGAACTCAAACCCGAGACTAAGTGCTTCGATTATGAGGAGAGCGGTCGCTGAAGCGGAACAACCCTAGATACTTGGTAGATAAGAAGGCTGGCAAACGTCAATAGAAGTATATTTGATATACGTGTTATGGATGTGTACCTTGCTAGTACTCCTAGTAGCACCTGGGTATTGGATACCGGTTCGGTTGCTAAATGTTAGTAACTCGAAATAAAAGCTACGAAATAAACATAGAACTAGCTAAGTGTGAGGTGATGATGTGTGTTGGCAATGTTTCCAAGGTTGATGTGATCAACATCGCACGCTCTCTCTACCTTCGAGATTAGTGACGAACCTAAAATAAATGTTATTTGGTGTTTTTTGCGTTGAGCATGAACGTGATTAGATCATGTTCATTGCAACACGGTTATTCATTTAAGTTAGAGAATAATGGTTATTCTATTTACATGAATAATACCTTCAATGGTCATGCACCCAGTAAGAATGGTTTGTTGAAACTTGATCGTAGTAATACACATGTTCATAACATTGATGCCAAAAAGATACAAAGTTAATAATAATAGTACCACATACTTGTGGCATTGCCGCTAAATGTCATATTGGTATAAAGCGCATGAAGAAACTCTATGCTGATGGATCTTTAGACTCATTCGATTTCGAATCGGTTGAGACATGCGAACCATGCCTCTTGGTCAAGATGACTAAGGACCCCGTTTTCTGTTTTGATGAAGCGGGCAAGTGATTTATTGGAAATGATACATGTTGATGTATGCAATCCAATGAGTCTTGTAGCGAGCGGTGGATATCATTATTTTCTTATCTTCACTGATGATTTGAGTAGATATAGTGTATATTTACTTAATAAAACACAAGTCTGAATCATTTGAAAGGTTCAAGCAAATTCAGAGTGAAGTTTAAGATCATCGTGACAATAAGATAAAAATGTTTACGATATGATCGTGGAGGTGAATATCTGAGTTATGAGTTTGGCATACAACTTTAGACAATGTGAAAGTTGTTTCACAACTCACGCCACCTGGAACACCATAGTGTGATGGTGTGTCCGAACGTCATAGTCGTGCTCTATTGGATATGGTGCGTGCTATGATGTCTATTATCGTTTTGTTACTATAATTTTGGGGTTATGCATTAGAGATAACTACATTAACTTTAAATAGGGCACTATCTAAATCCGTTGAGATGACACCGTGTAAACTATGGTTTGATAGAAACCTAAGCTATCATTTCTTAATGCTTGGGGCTACGACACTTGTGTGGAAAATGTTTTCACCTAATGAGCTCAAACCCAAAGCGAACAAATGCATCTTCATAGAATACCCTAAGAACAGTTGGGTGAACCTTCTATCTCAGATCCAAGCATAAAATGTTTGTTGCTAAAACTGGGTCCTTTCTCGAGAAAGGGTTTCTCTTGAAAGAATTGTGTGGGAGGAGGATAGAACTTGATGAGGTTATTTGAACCTCTGCTTCAACCAAAAAGTAGCGCAGCACAGAAAGATGTTTCTGTGAAGCCTACGTCAGTTGAAGAGCAAGTTAATGATGATGATCATGAAGCTTCGGATCAAGCTACTATCGACCTACAAGGAAAATAGAACTTGATGAGGTTATTGAACCTTTACTTCAACCAGAAAGTGGCGCAGCACAGAAAGATGTTTCTGTGAAGCCTACGTCAGTTGAAGAGGAAGTTAATGATGATGATCATGAAGCTTCGGATCAAGTTACTATCAAACTTCGTAGGTCGACAAGGACGTGTACTGCTACTGAGCGGTACGACAACCCTATCTTGAAGGTCATGTTGTTGGACAACGATGAACCTACGAACTATGGAGAAGCGATGATGGGCCCGAAAACCAACAAATGGTTAGAGGCCATGAAATCCGAGAAAGGATCCATGTATGAAAACCAAGTATAGACTTTGGTGGACTTGCTCGTTGGACGGCTGGTCGTTAAAGTACAAATGGATCTTTAAAATGAAGACGGACGCTGATGGTAAATGTTACCATTTGTAAAGCTCGACTTGTTGCAAAGTAGTTTATGACAAGTTCAAAGAGTTGACTGCGATGAGACTTTCTCACTCGTAGCGATGCTAAAGTCTGTTGGAATTATGTTAGTAGTTGCTGCATTTTTCAATTATGAAATCCGGCAGATGGATGCCAAAACATCGTTTCCTTCCTTAAGGGAAGGTTGTATGAGATACAACCAGAAGGTTTTCTCAGTCCTAAGGATGCTAAAAGATGTGCGAGCTTTAGTGATTCTTCTATGAACTAAAGCAAGCATCTCGGAGTTGGAATATACACTTTGATAAGGTGATCAAAGTTTTTGAGTCTATACAAAGTTTACAAGAAACTTGTATTTGCAATAAAGTGAGTGGGAGCACTATAAGAGTTTCTGATAAGTATATGTGGATGACATATTGCTATTCGGAAATGATGTAGAATTTCTGGAGAGCATAAACGGTTGTTTGAAAAGAGTTTTTCAATGGAAGACCTGGATAAAGCTACCTAATTGTTGAGCATCAAGATCTATAAAGATAGATCAAGATGTTTGATAAGACTTTCAATGAGTACATACCTTGACAAGATTTTGAAAGAGTTCAAAATGGATTAGTCAGAGAGAAGTGTTCTCGCTTGCTTTGTAAGGTGTGAAATTGAGTGAGACTCAAAGCTCGACCACGGCAGAAGAAAGAGAAAGGACGAATGTCGTTCCCTATGCCTTAGCCATAGGCTCTGTATAGTATGCCATGTTGTGTACCACACCTGTGTGTGTGCCTTGCCATGAGTCCGTCAAGGGGTACAAGAGTGATCCAGGAGTGGATCACTGGATAGCGGTCAAGATTATCCTTAGTAACTAAAAGACTAAGGAGATGTTTCTCGATTATGGAGGTGATAAAGAGTTCGTCATAAAGAGTCACGTCGATGCAAGCTTTAACACCAATCCGGATGACTCGTAGTAGCAATCTGGATACGTATAGTGGAGCAGCCATTTGGAATAGTACCAAGTGGAGTGTGGTAGCAGTGTTTTCGGTTTGACATAGAAATTTGCAAAGTACACACGGATCTGAATGTCGCAGACCCGTTGATTATAAGACCTCTCTCACATGCAAAGCATGATCGAGCCCCAGAACTCATTGGGTGTTAGATTCATAACAATGCGAATCACATGGTGATGTGAACTAGATTATTGACTCTAGTGCAAGCGGGAGACTGTTGAAAATATGCCCTAGAGGCAATAATAAATTAGTTATTATCATATTTCCCTGTTCATGATAATCGTTTATTATCCATTCTACAATTGTATCGATCGGAGACTTAGATGCATGTGTAGATACATAGACAAAACCATGTCCCTAGTATGCCTCTAATAGACTAGCTCGTTGATCAAAGACGGTTAAGGTTTCCTAGCCATTGACATGAGATGTCATTTGATAACGGGATCACAATAGGAGAATGATGGGATGGACAAGACCCAAACTACAAACATAGCATATGATCATGTCAGTTCAATGCTATTGTTTTCTGCATGTCAAGTATCTGTTCCTATGACCATGAGATCATGCAACTCATTGACACCGGAGGAGTGCCTTTTGTGTATCAAACGTCGCAACGTAACTGGGTGACTATAAAGGTACTCTACAGGTATCTCTGAGGGTGTCTGTTGGGTTGGCATGGATCAAGACTGGGATTTGTTACTCCGTGTGATGGAGAGGTATCTTAGGGCCCACTCGGTAATACAACATCACAACAAGCCTTGCAAGCAATGTGACTAAGTGTTAGTCACGGGATCTTGTATTACAGAACGAGTAAAGAGACTTGCCGGTAACGAGGTTGAACTAGGTATGGAGATACCGACGATCGAATCTCGGGCAAGAACATACCGAAGAACAAAGGGAACGTTATACGGGATTGACTGAATCCTTGACATAGAGGTTCGACCGATAAAGATCTTCGTAGAATATGTAGGAACCAATATGGTCATCCAGGGCCCGCTATTGGTTATTGACCGTAGAGGTGTCTCGGTCATGTCTACATAGTTCTTGAACCCGGAGGGTCCGCACACTTAAGGTTTGGTGATGTTTCGGTAGTATAGAGTTATGTATGGTGGTGACCAAAGGTTTTTCGGAGTCCCGAATGAGATCCATGATGTCACGAGGAGCTCCGAAATGGTACGGAGGTAAATGTTGATATATAGGAAGTCCCATTTTGGTCGCCGGAAAAGTTTCGGGCTAATCGGTAATGTACCGGGAGTGCCGGTAGTGTACCGGGAGACCACCGGGAGGGGTATTTCGACCCAAGAAGCTCCATGGGCTGTGGGAGAGTAAATACCAGCCTTTTGTGGGCTGGTGGAAGTCCTACACAAGGCCCATGCAGCTGGGAGAAAAAGCCCAAAGGGAAAAAGGTGGAAAAAGGCCAAAAAAAGGAGGAATCCTAGTCCTACTAGGATTGGAGGAGGAGTCCTCCTCTCCTCCCCACTTTGATCGACCCAAGGGCTGGCTTTTTGGCAACCAAGACTCCTCCTCCTCTCCTCCTATATATACTAGAGGATTTTAGGGTTTTGGCACAGATTTTTCAGCCACGTGCTACCCGTTCCTCTAGTGCATAGTTTCTCCTCTAGATCGATTTTCTGAAGTGCTTAGGCGAAGCCCTGCTGGAATAGCTCCACCACCATTGCCACAGCACCGTCACGCTGCCGGAGAACTCTTCTACCTCTCCGCTCCCTCTTGCTGGATCAAGAAGGCGGAGATCGTCATCAAGCTGTACGTGTGCTGAACGCGGAGGTGCCGTCCGTTCGGCGCTAGATCGGAAGGACCGTGACGAGTTCGCGGGACGGATCGTGATCAAGATCACAAAACGGATCGTGATGAGTCCGCGGGATGGATGGTGATGAGTTCATGGGACGGATCATGATGAGATCGCGGGACGCTTGGCGATTTGGATCGTGAAGACGTTCGACTACACCAACCGCGTTTCTTAACGCTTCCCGCTTAGCCATCTACAAGGGTATGTAGATCCACTCTCCCTCTCGTAGATGCTCATCACCATGGATAGATCTTCATGTGCGTAGGAATTTTTTTGTTTCCCATGCAATGTTCCCCAACAGTCTCTTGCTGATTTGCCACTATCGTTTTGGGGTTATGCATTAGAGACAGCTACATTCACTTTAAATAGGGCACCATCAAAATCCATTGAGACGACGCCATATGAACTGTGGTTTGGCAAGAAGCCAAAGTTGTCGTTTCTTAAAGTTTGGGGATGTGATTCTTATGTCAAAAAGCTTCAGCCTGAAAAGCTAGAACCCAAAGTGGAGAAATGCGTCTTCATAGGATACCCAAAAGAGACAGTCGGGTATACCTTCTATCTCAGATCCAAAGGCAAAGTGTTTGTCGCTAAGAACGGAACATTTCTTGAGAAATAGTTTCTCTCGAAAGAATTGAGTGGTAGGAAAATAGATCTTGATGAGGTTACTGAACCTTTACTTCAACCAGAAAGTAGCGCAGCGCAGAAAGATATTTCTGTGGAACCTACGACGGTAGAAGAGGAAGTTAATGATGATGATCATGAAGCTTCGGATCAAGCTGCTATTGAACCTCGTAGGTCGACAAGGTCGCGTACTACCCCTGAGTGGTACGGCAACCCTGTCTTGGAGGTCATGTTGTTGGACAACAATGAACCTACGAGCTATGGAGGAGCAGTGATGAGCCCGGATTCCAAGAAATGGTTAGAGGCCATGAAATCTGAGTTGGAATCCATGTATGAAAACAAAGTATGGACTTTGGAAGTATTACCTGAAGGGCGAAAGGCCATTCAGAACAAATGGATCTTTAAGAAGAAGACAGACGCGGACGGTAATGTCACCGTCTATAAAGCTCGACTTGTGGCAAAGGGTTTTTCACAAGTTCAAGGATCTGACTACGATGAGACTTTCTCACCCGTAGTGATGCTTAAGTCTGTCAGAATCATGTTAGCAATAGCTGCTTATTTCGACTATGAAATGTGGCAAATGGATGTCAAAACAGCATTCCTCAATGGTTTCCTTGAGGAAGAGTTGTATATGATGCAACCCGAAGGTTTTGTCGATCCAGAGAATGCTGACAAAGTTTGCAAACTCCAGCGATCCATTTATGGACTGGTGCAAGCATCTCGGAGTTGGAATAAGCGCTTTGATAAGGTGATCAAAGCGTTTGAGTTTATACAAGTCTACGGAGAAGCTTGTATTTACAAGAAAGTGAGTGGGAGCTCTATAGCGTTTCTAGTATTATATGTGGATGACATATTGCTGATTGGACACAATATAGAAATGCTGGAAAGCGTGAAGGAATATTTGAACAAGAGTTTTTCAATGAAGGACCTAGGAGAAGCTGCTTTCATATTAGGCATTAAGATCTATAGAGATAGATTGAGACGCTTAATAGCACATTCATAGAGCACATACCTTGATAAATTTTTGAAGAAGTTCAAAATGGAACAGTCCAAGAAGGGGTTCTTGCCTGTCTTACAAGGTGTGAAGTTGAGTAAGACTCAATGCCCAGTAACTGCAGAAGATAGAGAAAAGATGAGTGTCATCCCCTATGCTTCAGCCATAGGCTCTATCATGTATGCAATGCTGTGCACAAGACCCGATGTCAGCCTTGCCATAAGTATGGCCGGAAGGTTTCAAAGTGATCTTGGAATGGAGCACTGGCAAGCGGTCAAGAATATCCTTAAGTACCTGAAAGGGACTAAGGAAATGTTTCTCGTTTATGGAGGTGATGAAGAGCTCGTCGTAAAGGGTTACGTCGATGCAAGCTTTGACACTGATCCGGACGACTCTAAGTCGCAAACCGGATACGTATTTATTCTCAACGGGGGAGCGGTAAGCTGGTGCAGTTCCAAGCAAAGCGTGGTCGCTGATTCTACGTGCGAAGCAGAGTACATCGCAGCCTCGGAGGCGGTGAAGGAAGGTGTCTGGATGAAGCAGTTCATGACAGATCTTGGAGTAGTGCCCAGTGCACTAAATCCAATGAACCTGTTCTGTGACAACACTGGTGCCATTGCTCTCGCCAAGGAACCAAGGTTTCACAAGAGGACCAGACACATAAAGCGACGCTTCAACTCCATCCGCGATTACATCGTGGAGAAAGACATAAATATTTGCAAAGTGCACACGGATCTGAATGTTGCAGACCCGTTGACTAAACCTCTTCCAAGGGCTAAACATGATCAACACCAAAACTACATGGTTGTTCGATTCATTACAATGTAAATCACATAGTGATGTGAACTAGATTATTGACTCTAGTGCAAGTGGGAGACTGTTGGAAATATGCCCCAGAGGAAATAAATAAAGTGTTTATTATTGTATTTCCTTGTTCATGATAATCGTTTATTGTCCATGCTATAATTGTATTAATTGGAAACATGGATACATGTGTGGGTAAATAAACAACACTCTGTCCCTAGTATGCCTCTAGTGAACTAGCTCGTTGATCAAACGATGGTTAAGGTTCCCTAGCCATGGACATGAGATGTCATTTGATAATGGGATCACATCATTAGGAGAATGATGTGATGGACAAGACCCAAACTACAAACGTAGCTTATGATCGTCTCAGTTTATTGCTACTGTTTTCTACATGTCAAGTATATGTTCCTATGACCATGATATCATGCAACTCACAGATATCGTAGGAGTGCCTTGTGTGTATCAAACGTCGCAACGTAACTGGGTGACTATAAAGGTGCTCTACAGGTGTCTCCGAGGGTGTCTGTTGACTTGGCATGGATCAAGACTGGGATTTGTTACTCCGTGTGACGGAGAGGTATCTCATGGCCCACTCGGTAATACAACATCACAACAAGCCTTGCAAGCAATGTGACTAAGTGTTAGTTGCGAAATCTTGTATTACGGAACGAGTAAAGAGACTTGCCAATAACGAGGTTGAACTAGGTATGGAGATACCGACGATCGAATCTCGGGCAAGTAACATACCGAAGAACAAAGGGAACATCATACAGGATTAACTGAATCCTTGACATAGAGGTTCGACCGATAAAGATCTTAGTAGAATATGTAGGAACCAAGGTGGACATCCAGGTCCCGCCATTGGTTATTGACCGTATAGGTGTCTCGGTCATGTCTACATAGTTCTCGAACCCGCAGGGTCTGCACACTTAAGGTTTGGTGACGTTTTGGTAGTATAGAGTTATGTATGGTGGTGACTGAATGTTGTTAGGAGTCCAGGATGAGATCCCGGACGTCACGAGGAGCTCCAGAATGGTCCGGTGGTAAAGATTCATATATAGG
Source organism: Hordeum marinum (assembly GCA_022496015.1). NCBI lineage: Eukaryota > Viridiplantae > Streptophyta > Magnoliopsida > Poales > Poaceae > Hordeum > Hordeum marinum. The sequence goes on along the minus strand of CM039673.1, from coordinate 558,008,435 downwards.
AAGTCCCGTTTTGGTCGCCGGAAAAGTTTCGGGCTCATCGGTAGTGTACCGGGAGTGCCGGTAGTATACCGAGAGACCTCTGGGAGGGGTATTTTGACCCAAGATGCTACATGGGATGTGGGAGAGTGGAAACCAGCCCTTAGTGGGCTGGTGGAACAACCACAATAGGCCCATGCGGCTGGAAGGAAAAAAGCCCAAGAGAAAAGGTGAAAAAAGGCAAAATAGGTGAATCCTAGTCCTACTAGGATTGGAGGTGGACTCCACCTCCTTTCGGCCGAAGCCCTTGGCTTGGGAAGCCAAGGCTGCCTCCTCTCCTCTCTTCCTCCTATATATACTGGTGGTATAGAGAGTTTTTGCACTAGAATTTCAGCTACGTGCTACCCGTTCCTCCAGTGCATAGTTTCTCCTCTAGATCGGATTTCTGCAGTGCTTAGGCGAAGCCCTGCCAGAATTGCTCCACCACCATCGCCGGAGCGCCGTTAGGCTGCCAAAGAACTCTTCTTCCTCTCCACTCCTTCTTGCTGGATCAAGACGGTGGAGATCGTCATCAAGCTGTACGTGTGTTGAACGCGGAGGTGCCGTCCGTTCGGTGCTAGATCGGAAGGATCGTGATCAAGTTCGTGGGACAGATCGTGATCAAGTTCGTGGGATGGATCGTGATCGGATCGCGGGACGGATCGTGATTGGATCACGGGACGCACGGCGATTTGGATCGCGAAGACGTCCGACTACACCAACTGCGTTTCTTAACGCTTCCCGCTTAGCGATCTACAAGGGTATGTAGATCCACTCTCCCTCTCGTAGATGCTCATCACCATGGATAGATCTGCGTGTGCATAGGAATTTTTTTGTTTCCCATTCAACGTTCCCCAACAGTTTGGTACCAAGGACCATCCCTGGATGATTAGCGACGATATCGCTAGAAACCTTGAGCGGGGGGCACGATTGGTTCGCCTGTTCGCCGAGCTGTGGAATTTTTCCCACTTCTTCGTTCTGCTAACTTTGCATCACTGGAAGTACTTCCCGACCACCGTGCATCTTGATATGCCTTTTTAATACAGCATTCATAGTTGGAATCCGGTGGAGGCGGTGGTGGTCGCTTCAGGGCATCGATAGTGCGCATCGCTTTCACTGGCTCTATCTTCTCCTTCGAAGCTGGAGTTTTCTTTGAAAAATGGTCCCTCACTTCGGCCTGACTTATCTCCTTGTTTTCAGAATCGGTCCTCTCATATGGTAACTTTTCCACAGGCTTGAGAGATGGACCGTATGTGTATCCCCTGTTGCCTATGCTTGTACTGCTAGCCACCGGAGCGGCGACGGCTCCCTTACGTCGTTGCTTACTAGGTGCCGGAGGAGCCACAACGATAACATTTGTCTTCTGCCATTGCTGATGAGGCTGAGGAGGAGGCATACTGCTCCGACGTGCCGGAGTAGGAGAAGGAGGAGGCGGAGTGCCCCCACGCGCCGGAGGAGCTGGAGAAGGAGGCGGTGTGCCCTAATTCGCCTGAGGAGAAGGAGGAGGTGGAGGCGTCCACTTTGGAAGCTTGATGTACTCCTTCTGCCATAGACATGTACTCCTCGGGGCACAAACCAGCTTATTCTCTCCTTCACTTGTATAGTGGTCAAGCTCGAGCTCCTCAAATTCTGGCATTACTTCATCCACCATCACAACAACATAGCCATATGGAATCGGACGGTAGTGAAAAGTTCCGTTGGGTTGAGGAGGTGCAACAGAGCTGACAACCGCCTTGAAAGTGAGGTTCCGGCATTTTTTCATAAGCTTGCAATGTTGAGACTCCATGATAGTATCCACGGGGTAGCTAGGAGACGTGAAGTCGGGCTGAACGGGCTCCGTGGAAGCGACGCTGCTTCTCCGCTGAGATGGCGGGGTAGTAGCTTCTGGGGTAGCTTCGTGCTGCTGAGATGGTTGGCCGGCAGCTTGCTGGCTCTCAGCTTCCTCTAGCTTTTGTAGTCTTGCATTGAGCTTCTGAATTTCGCTTAGCTCCACTTTCCTCTTTCTCTCCCGGCTTTTGTAACCGCCTGCGTCAGGAAACCCAACCTTCCACGAAACGGAGCCTGCTGTGCCTCGTGTTCGTCCAGGGTGCTCAGGATTCCCTAGGGCCTCAGTCAGCTCGTCCTTCTCTTTGTCGGGAATGAACGTCCCTTCCTGCGCTGCGGTGATATAGTTCTGAAGCTTGTTCATGGGTATTGCAAGTTGCTCGTCCGTCCAACGGCACTTCCCTGTTTTAGGGTCCAAAGTTCCCCCAACCCCGAAGAACCAAGTCCTTGAACGATCTGGCCAGTTATTGTCTGTGGTCGGACCCCTTTAGCAAGCAGGTCATTCTCAGCTTTGTCCCACAACGGCCGGGCTTTAAGGTAGCCACCTGACCCCGTGTGATGGTGAAACTGCTTCTTTGCAGCATTGTTCTTGTTTGTCTGTGACATGTTCTTACTCTTCTCCGATGTCTTGTAGGCCACAAATGCGGGCCAGTAATCTCCTATCTTCTCATATCGGCCAACGAATGCTGGAGTCTTCCCTTTGTCAACAAACTTTGATTTCAACTCATTCTTCCACCTCCTGAATAGATTTGCCATCTTCTTAAGAGCACACGCCTTGACCCGTGGCTCTATAATTGGCTTAGTCGGATCCTCCTCTGGCGGTAGGGTGAAATTTGCCTTTAGCGCAGTCCAAAGATCTTATTTCTGTCTATCGGTGACATAATCACCATTAGGGGCGGCGTCCTTAGGCTTATTCCATTGCTTGATGCTGATCGGGATGTTGTCCCTAATAGTAGCCCCGCACTGAGCAGAAAATGCGTTCTTGGTCCGCTTGGGTCAATCGGATGGCCATCGTCTGCGAGTGCTGTGATCATGAACTTTTCATCCTTGCGCAACCTCTTCTTCGGGCCTTGTCTCGTTACCGAAGTTTGGCTCGATCCGGAGGGCTATAATAGAAGAAAGAAGAGTTAATTAATATATGTACATACCAAAACAATTAATGCATCAATTAGCTAGAGTCAACACAAGCTTAATTAATATATATACCTCGCTAGACTTTACAACAGCTCCCTCCTCCGAACGGCCACCGGAGCCGTCATCATGGTCTCCTTCTTCCTCCGACATTCGGTCACCGGAGCCATCATGATCATGTCCTTCCTCCTCCATTGTTAGATCACTAGAGCCGTCATAACCCTCTCCTTCCAGACCATCGGTGTCGTTGAGATACGACAAGACATCACGTCCGCCGTGGATTATGTCCCCCAACAACTGTTCTTGTTCTTCGTCTCCTGGATCCATAGTTTCTGCAAATATTACAACATGACAATTAACTTGATAAATCTATGTTACCAGAGTTTTCTTCATTTAACTTGGTAAATTTGGGTGGCCTCAACAACACTTCTAGGGTTTGGGGTGGCCTCGACAATGCTTCTAGGGTTTGGGGTGGCCTCGACAACACTTCTAGGGTTTGGGGTGACCTCGACAACACTTCTAGGTGCCAACAAAATACATATATCATATATTCAAAAACATGTGATACCTTAATTAGTTCAATTTTTTGCCTTGACAAATCATTGAACCTTTTGACAGAAACCTCCCATAAACTTTTTCATAATTTTCTTTAGCATACATCCATGGAAAAAAATAGGAAGCTACGATATTTTTTTATATCATATGATAATTTTCTATATATATACATCCATCCATCCATCCATCCATCCACATGCACACACATATATACATGGACCAAAAATGCTATAAAGAATTATATGAACAAAAAAAAGCATACATCATCTATCATCAACATCATCAGCTATCATCAACATCATCATCTAACTATCATATATCATCTATCATCTATATATCATCAAATTAAACAGCAAAATCGGACAGGGGAGGAAAGGGGGCCGGCCGGACGGAACGGGGAGGAGGGGCGGCGTCGTCGGGGTAGGGCTATGGCGTGGGGCGGCGTCGAGAAGCGGCGCCAGCGTCGGGGCAGGGACGGCACGTCGTGGCAGGGCGGCGCGTCAGGGCACGGGGCGGCACGTCGGGGCAGGGTGGCGCGTCGGGGCAGGACGGTGCGTCGGGGTAGGGGGCGTCAGGGCAGAGGGCGTCAACGGCGAGCTCGGGTAGCCTGGCGGCGTTGATGTGCTCGGCGTCGTCGGGGGCAGGTGCTAGATGAAATCTGAAAAAATCGAAACTGTCGCATATATACACAGAGCATTGGTCCCGGTTGGTGGCACCAACAGGGACCAATGCACCCTTTAGTCCCGGTTATATACACAGAGCAGTGTGTTTTATAATTATACTCTTTTTGCTATTAATGTTTTGAAAAAAAATACTTTGATAATTTTAGTTGCATAATTTTTATATAATTATTGTTTCAAAAATACTAGAGGTTTATAAAAGCTTTTTAGCTGATTCTTTTTTAAACTCCACTCCTACGATGTTTTGAAAGAAATTAAAAAGCACTTCAAACAAACTCTGAAAAGGTTGAAAGTTGGCATGGTATCATCATTTCACCCACATAGCATGTGCTAAAAAGTTGAGTGGGGTAGGGCAAAAACTGGATGCACTTCGTGTACAAAATGGACAATCTATTTCGAAGTATCACGGTTTCGAACGAAAACTCATCTGTTACGAAGGGATTTCATTTGTTTGAACTCATTTGAACTCCAGAATTTTTGTGTGTTCAAAATGCACCATTCAAAGCCACATCATCAATTTTCAACCCTTTCTGACTTCATTTGGTATTTTTCATGCGCTTACTGATTTTTTTGAGCTAAATGACCCTGAAATTGAAAAGCACTTCAAATGAACTCTGAAAAGGTTGAAAGTTGGCATGGTATCATCATTTCACCCACATAGTATGTCATAAAAAGTTGAGAGGGTTACGGCAAAAACTGGATGCACTTCGTGTACAAAACGGAGAATCTCTTTCGAAGTATTAGGGTTTCGGACCAAAACTCATGTGTTACAAAAGGCATTTCATTTCTTCACATGTCACTGCAATGATATTGTTGTGGAGCGAAAGTCTTCATTTCTTCTTCGCGTGTGTCCTTTGCTTATTGCGCCGTAACCATGGACAATTTTCATCATTTAACAGGGTGCTTGTGTCAGCCTTGACTTTGAAGGGAGGAATTTCATGAAACTTTTCATAATCTTCAGACATGTCTGTCTTGCCCTCCAATCCCACAATGTCTCTTTTTTCCTGAAACAACTATGTGGCGTTTTGGCTCATCGTATGATGTATTCGCTTCCTTATCTTTTCTTTTCTCGGTATGGTAGACATGTCCTTCACATAGAAAATCTGTGCCACATCATTGGTTAGGACGAATGGTTCGTCTGTGTACCCAAGATTGTTCAGATCCACTGTTGTCATTCCATATTGTGGGTCTTCCTGTACCCTGCCTCTTGACAGATTGACCCATTTGCACTGAAACAAAGGGACCTTGAAATCATGTCCATAGTCAAGTTCCCATATGTCCACTATGTAACCATAATATGTGTCCTTTCCCCTCTTGGTTGCTGCATCAAAGTGGACACCGTTGTTTTGGTTGGTGCTCTTTTCATCTTGGGCGATCGTGTAAAATGTATTCCCATTTATCTCGTACCCTTTGTAAGTCAATACAGTCGAAGATGGTCCCCTGGCCAACGAGTACAACTCATCAGAAATAGTGTTGTCACCCATGAGACGTGTTTGCAACCAAGTGCCGAAAGTCCTGATGTGTTCATATGTAATCCAGTCGTCACACTGCTCCGGGTGTTTGGAGCGCAGAATATTCTTGTGTTCATCGACATACGGGTTCACCAAGGTGGAATTCTGTAGAACTATGTAGTGTGCTTGAGACCAAGAATGCCCTTCCCTACATATTATTGAGTCCTCTCCTAGCATGCCTTTTCCAATCAGTCTCCCCTCATACCACGATTGAGGAAGACCAATCTTCTTAAGGTCAGGAATGAAGTCAACACAAAACCTAATGACATCCTCTGTTTGATGGCCCATGGAGATGCTTGCTTCTGGCCTAGCGCGGTTACGAACATATTTCTTTAAGATTCCCATGAACCTCTCAAAGGGGAACATATTGTGTAGAAATACAGGGCCCAAAACGGCAATCTCGTATCCTAGATGAACTAGGACGTGCGTCATGATATTGAAGAAGGACGGTGGGAACACCAGCTCGAAACTAACAAGACATTACACCAAATCACTTCTTAACCTTGGCAAGATTTCTGGATCGATCGCCTTCTGAGAGATTACATTGAGGAATGCACATAGCTTCACAATGGCTAATCGAACTTTTTCTGGTAGAAGCCCCCTTAATGCAACCGGCAGCAGTTGCGTCATAATCACGTGGCAGTCATGAGACTTTAGGTTCTGGAAATTTTTCTCTGCCATATTTATTATTCCCTTTATATTCGATGAGAAACCAGACGGGACCTTCATACTGAGCAGGCATTCAAAGAAGATTTCCTTCTCTTCTTTGGTAAGAGCGTAGCTGGCAGGACCTTCATACTGCTTTGGATGCATGCCGTCTTTTTCATGCACACGTTGTTGTTCCTCCCGTGCCTTTGGTGTATCTTTTGTCTTCCCATACACTCCCAAGAAGCCTAGTAGGTTCACGCAAAGGTTCTTCGTCACGTGCATCACGTCGATTGCAGAGCGGACCTCTAGATCTTTCCAATAGGGTAGGTCCCAAAATATAGATTTCTTCTTCCACATGGGTGCGCGTTTGTCAGCGTCATTTGGAACAGATAGTCCGCTAGGAACCTTTCCAAATATTACTTGTAAATCATTGACCATATCAAGTATGTGATCACCAGTACGGAGGGCAGGCTTCTTCCGGTGATCTGCCTCACCTTTGAAATACTTTCCTTTCTTTCGACATTGATGGTTGGTCGGAAGAAATCAACGATGCCCCAGGTACACATTCTTCCTACATTTGTCCAAATATATACTGTCGGTGTCATCTAAACAGTGTGTCCGTGGTATCCTTTGTTTGTCTGTCCTTAAAGGTTACTGAGAGCAGGCCAATCGTTGATGGTTACAAACAAGAACGCATGTAGGTCAAAATCCTCCTGTTCGTTCTCATCCCACACACGTACACCTCTTCCATTCCATAGCTGTAAAAGTTCATCAACTAATGGCCTTAGGTACATATCAATGTCATGTCGGGTTGCTTAGGGCCTTGGATGAGCACTGGCATCATAATGAACTTCCGCTTCATGCACAACCAAGGAGCAAGGTTATATATACATAGAGTCACAGGCCATGTGCTATGCTGGCTGCTTTGCTCCCCAAAAGGATTAACGCCATCTGCACTTAAACCAAACCATACGTTCCTCGGGTCACCTGTAAAGTCGCTCCACTTTCTCTCGATCTTTCTCTACTGCGACCCGTCAACGGGTGCTCTCAACTTCCCGTCTTTCTTACGGTCTTTTTTGTGCCATTGCATCAACTCGGCATGCTTTTTGTTTCTGAACAGACGTTTCAACCGTGGTATTATAGGAGCATACCTCATCACCTTGGTAGGAACCCTCTTCCCGGTGCGCTGGACCTTAACATCACCAGGGTCATCTCTTCTGATCTTATACCGCAATGCACCGCAGACCGGGCATGCGTTCCGTTCCTCGTACTCACCACGGTAGAGGATGCAGTCATTAGGGCATGCATGTATCTTCTGCACCTCCAATCCTAGAGGGCATAGAACCTTCTTTGCTGCATACGTACTGTCGGGCAATTCGTTATCCTTTGGAAGCTTCTTCTTTATTATTTTCAGTAGCGAACTAAATCCCTTGTCAGATACACCATTGTTTGCCTTCCATTGCAGCAATTCTAGTGTGGTACCGAGCTTTTTGTTGTCATCTTTGCAATTTGGGTACAACCCTTTTTTGTGATCCTCTAACATGCGATCGAACTTTAACTTCTCCCTTTCACTTTCGCATTCTCTCTGTGCATCAACAATGACCCGGTGAAGGTCATCATCGGGCACATCGTCTGGTTCCTCTTGATCTTCAGCTTCCCTCATTGTAGCATCACCATATTTAGGGGGAGGGTAGTTGTCGTCACCTCTTCTTCTTCGTTGTCTTCCATCATAACCCCTCTTTCTCCGTGCTTGGTCAAAACCCTTCTGAAGCAGGTGGAAGTGAAGGGTTTTAGAGTTGGAGAAAGACTTTGTATTCTCACAGACAGTACATGGACAAGGCATAAAATCATTCTGCTTGTTTGCCTCAGCCGCTTCGAGAAAATTATGCAGGCCCTTAATATACTCGGAGGTGCGTCGATCACCGTACATCCATTGCTGGTTCATCTGCATGCATTATATAATAAAGTGTATTAAAACCATTACAACATATCATGAATACAGAAATGACCAAATTATTAGAAATCCATCATCACATTAAAGCCAAAGTACAATAATGACCAAAATAAATACGTACAGTTCATACATACCTGTCATTATTGAACAACATATATGTCTCTAGAGCATCTAATTAAAACATACACCGAAACTATGTAAAAAATTTAAATACAACAACAAATGCAATCATAAACGCTACTAAGGTACCAATTGATCCAACGGCATAATGATACCAAGCCTCAGTATGAATGGCATATTTTCTAATCTTTCTAAGCTTCAAGTGCATTGCATCCATCTTGGTCTTGTGATCGACGACGACATTGGCAACATGCAACTCCAATCCCATCTTGTCATCTTCAGTTCTTTTCAATTTTTCTTTCAAATGATCGATTTCTTTTCAGCTTTAGTTAACTTGTCGAGTAGAATTGCATAGTCGGTTGGAATTTCTGGTTCAACTAGTTCCTATAGATAAAAATATCTACGTCAAGTTGGTGGCATAATTAATTGTCATAGACATTAGATGTGTGAAAGAGTTATATAAGAGATAATATACCACATCTGAATCATAGACTGGACGAGGGCCGACGTGGACGGATACCATAACCATGGCACTATATAATAACAAACATTAATAAAATTAAGAAAATCATACGAGTAAGTATATTTTCTTTTAGCAAGAAGATAAGATCAAGAGGCTCACCACGTGCGGGCGATCGACGGTGGTTTCAGGATGGGGACGGGACAGGATGGATCGCCAAACCTAGACAAATCTTGACGAAAATAGAGTTTGGACAAGGAGCTTCGAGAGGAGAAAGCTTAAGTTTGGCTTGGGCATTTCATCAAACACCTCATGTGTATAGGAGGTGAGCTAGAGCACCACAAAGGTCTTCCCTCGCCAGCAAAAAAATAGAGCAGTGTGTGGAGTGCTCTACTCGCTGGCGAAGGGGTATATATAGGCCTCTCATTGGTCCCGGTTCGTGGCTGGAACCGGGACTAAAGGACCCCCATTTGGTCCCAGTTCCAGCCACGAACCGGGACCAATGGTTGTGGGCCAGGAGCGAGGCCCATTGATACCAGTTCGTGTCTGGAACCGGGACCAAAGGTTCCAGATGAACCGGGACCAATGCCCCACGTGGTTGGCCCGGCCCCCTGGCCTCACGAACCGGGACCGTTGCTCCCATTGGTCCCGGTTCGTGACTGAACCGGGACTAATGGGCTGGCCAGCCCGAACCGATGCCCTGTTTTCTACTAGTGATAGCTATCTCCACCATCATAGTGCTCTCTCATCTAGTTCATACTTGTAATCATGCATTGCACAAGGTATCCATTGTAAGACATATTGCAATCAATCAATTCAAAGATGTGTTCTTCAATGTTTTCTTCTCGCGATGTGATCTCCATGTGTGAGTAGTTCAGTAAGGTATGGGGTGAGGCATGAGCCTTGCAACCTCAGGTATTTGATGAAGGGATCAATGGAAGTCTTTGAAACAACATCTCGTATGTGTGAAATAAAATGGTTGCGTGAAGTTTCTCTTGTCTTGTCCGCGGTCTACATCCCTGCAGGTACCAGGATCATGGAGATTGATCACCGGTGAGGCTAGGAGCAACGGGACCGTGAAGTGTTATACTGAACATCTGTGACAGTAAGGTTTAGTAAGGTAACATGGATCATATCCTTAGGGATTCACGAGGTGTGGGTATAAAAAAAAACAATGCTTTTGTCCGATATTATTATTTTAATTATCGAGCCAGCCCTATGAGACGGATAGGGCTTTCGGTAGGACAACTGATTCTTGATGTAGGACTTGAGCCGGTCAATATGTTATTTGGACACATCCCCCGCTCCGATTCGAAGCAAACGCCTCTTGATGGGTGACTTCCCGAGCACAAACTAATATCATTTTTTATCTCAACACCAATACATGGTTGTAAGCATTAAGACCTCATCCCCGTACCTTTTTATTATTATTATAAGTGTTTGAATCACAATTTGCTTATTGATCCGGTCAAAAGCTGGATTTGACACTTTGGCAAAAGCTTGCTAGAGACCATTGCTTCAAGGGAATCTTCCTCTCGTGTGTTCGATACCTAGGGTCACCTTTAAGGAAATAGGTGCAGGATACCCTTTCTTGTTCCAATATGAGATAAAAAACGAGATATCGGTATACACCTTCATACCCTAGTTGCCACCATCATCTCCCACAAGCCGTCGTCATCCAATCTCAATCTTCATTGCTGATCCATCTCCACCACCATAGAAGTGGGCAAGATCAGGAGGAAGAGGAGGATGCTCCACCTCTATGTGCACTATCTCCACCACGCCGGCGTCCATCATCATCATCACTATCGTCAGCGCCGCCATCTTCATCACCACCATGCCCTTTCCCTTCACCGACTCGATGCCGACTTATAACTTGACCCTCTCCTCTATGTGTACTGCTACTTCCGTAGAAGTTGTTGGGTTTTCCTAAAAAGGAAAGATGATGTAGCACAGGCAAAAGGTGCGAACGAGCTTGGTGGACTGTGCAGTGGTAGCAGCTGAGGAGACCATGGTGTGGGTTCGACGAAGCTGTCGCGCCGTTTCAAAGAAAAGAAAGACAGAGCGGGGCTGAAAGTTTGTCAAAGTTCAGTTTCTCTTGTACTCCCTCCGTAAACTAATATAGAAATATTTAGATTATTAAAATAGTATTCTAAATGCTCTTATATTAATTTACAAAGAGAATACTCGGCAAAGGGTGCCCCACCGGCGTGAGGCGCTGAAGGGAGGTACATGTGGCACGTTGTTTGCTTAGGGCCACTTCATTGGCTCTCAGCGAAACCCTACATAGGCCGAGTATTTTAAAAGATGATCTCGGCAGCAATTGTTTTCTATGGACTCCAACTCTTCGCAAAGTTTTCTACGAGTACTTGACGAAGTAAAGGTTTACCGAGAGCCCATAAAATAGACACTCGGCAAACCCTAAAACATGTCAAAAGTGACGAATATTCTACGAACTTTAAATGAGAACGGTTCCCTTCCGTGATCTATATTGTCCAAGTTGTTGGCATTTGCGGAGTATTTTAATGATCTCGACAACGACTGTCCTCTACGGAGTTCCACGGTCTGCCAAGTTTCCTACCGTACTCGGCAAAGCTTACCGAGAGCCCGTAAAAGGGAATATGGCAAAGGACATTGCAATCCTCCTTGGCAAATACGGTTTTTTCCACTAGTGAGAGGTAAGAGACGTTATGCTGTTGCAGTAGTAAGCCTGGTGGCGCAAAGAGCTTTGTTATCGGTCTGTGTGCAGAATGCAAATGATTGTGACGAACTTGATCGAGAAGTGGAGGATTCAGGATAGACAAAACTGTTGCATCGATCACTAGAGATTTCAAGTTCATGGGACGTGCACAACAAACTCACACACACGGTGACGCGACCAAAATCTTGCTCATTTTATTTTCGATCGATTCCCACTCAGACTCAGGGGCAGGAGCTAATGAACTAATTAATCTCTCCCTCGCACAAAAACTAAAGTAATTTATCTCAGGCGATCTCACGTGCTCAAAAAAGAAACTATTCATCTCAGGCTAAGGACATGCAAAATGAAATCCAAAACTACTAGCTGCGATCCGCGGGCTTGGTGGTGAGCCCGAAGCCGAAGGGGAAGAGCGGGTCGTAGAGCTTGTCGCCGTAGTTCATGGGCAGCTGGTCCACAGACCTGACCCACGTGCGCGGCAGCTTCCCGGAGAAGCCGTGGTCCCCGAAGAGCACGTCGGCGACGCCGTGGCCCTCGGTGCCCGGCAGCCAGGCGGCGACGAGCGCGTCGATGGTGTCGAGGTACGGCTCAACGACGAGCGGGCGGCCCGACACGAGGACCACAACGCACTTGACGAGCTCGCACACCTTCCTGATGACCTCCGGCCCCGGGCCCGGGATGGTGAGGTTCTTGTTGTCGCCGGCCGTCTCGGCGTAGGGCTGCTCGCCCACCGCCACCACGGCGTAGTCGTACTCGTCCATGTTCTTGGAGACGGAGCCCTTGTCCGGGTGCTCCGAGTAGTCGATGATTGTCTTCTTGTTTACCGCCGACTTGATGGCCTCAAGGATGGTCGTACCTGCACGCACATCACATCGTACGTAACGTAAGCATCAGCAACACAAAGAGGAGCTAGCGGTTGATGCATGAGAGAAGAGATGTGTGACCTTGGCCGGTGATGTTGTTGCCGGACTGGCCCTGCCAGGACTTGGTCCAGCCGCCGCACTGGAGGCCAAGGTTGTGGGCGTGGGTGCCGACGACGAGGATCTTCTTGGCATTCTTGGAGAGCGGCAGGACCGGCTTGCCGTCTTTCCTGCCTTTGCCGTTCTTGAGCAGCACGAGGGACTTCCTGACCGCCTCCCTGGCGAGCTCCCGGTGCGGCTTGCTGCCGAGCTGGCCGGTGAGGCTCGCGTCGGGGAGGGGGTTCTCGAAGAGGCCCATGGCGAACTTGACCCTGAGGATGCGGGTGACGGCGTCGTTGATCCGGTCCATGTTGATGGCGCCGCGCTTGGCCTGCGCCGTGAGGTCGGCGACGAACTCGGGGTAGTCGTACGGGACCATGATCATGTCGACGCCGGCGTGGATGGTCTCCTGGATGGCGTGGTAGTAGTGCTTATGCCCCTGGTTGCTCATCTTGTCCACCACCTCCCAGTCCGTGATCACAAAGCCCTGCACGTATAACGGTATAAGAACGTACGTGTCAAGTGATGGACGTACGAAATGACAATGACAATGTATGGGATCGCAAATTAATTCGATGATTATAGAGTACGTAGTACGTACGTGCGTACCCTGAAGTGCATCTTGTCCTTGAGCAACTGGGTGATGAGAAACTTGTTGTGGTGCATCTTGGCGCCGTTAAAGCTGGAGTAGGAGATCATGATGGAGGCGACGCCCTTGATGACGGCGTCGTAGTAGGGAGGCATGTGGATCCGCATGAGGTCGTGGAAGCTGATCACCGTGTTGTTGTCGTTGATCCCCCGGTGCGTGCCACCGTCGCCGACGAAGTGCTTGGCGCAGCCGGCCACGTTCTTGGGCCCGCCCACGAAGGGCACGCCCCTGGGATGCGTCGTGGAGACGTCGCCCTGCAGGCCGGGGATCACGGACGCCGTCATCAGCTGCACCAGCTTCGTGTCCTCGCTGAAGCTCTCGTAGCACCGGCCCCACCGAGGATCACGGCAAACCTGCATGCCCGTCCCCAGCCGGATCTGTTAGGGCATCTCTTCTCCGACGCTGACATGACACATATCTCGTGTAGCCATTGATAGATTGATATTAAGAAAGATGTTATTAGTACGCACCGCGACGCATGGCGCGAAGGTGTAGGGGATGCCGGTGGCCCTGGCCTCGAGCGCCGTGGCGCGGCCGATTTGCTTGACCAGGTTGGGGTCCCTGGTGGCGCCGAGGCCGACGTTGTGGGGGAAGATGGTGGCGTTGTAGGCGTTGTTGTTGCCATGCACGGCGTCGATGCCGTAGATGATGGGGATGCCGAGGCGGGTGCTGAGCGCCGCCTTCTGCATCTTGGTGATCATCTCCTGCCACGTCGCCGCCGACGCCTTCTCCGACGGGGCGCTGCCGCCACCGCTCAGCACGCTCCCTGCATGCATGCACACATCCATCGATCCTTAACACATGCAATGCTGAGATCTATGACACGCATGCACACGTACGCTGGCTTTGAGAACCGATCCACCGATCCGCCTCGCCGCAAATCAATGGAAGGGGGTACGTACCGACGAAGTACTTCTCGATGACGGAGGTGGAGGCGTTGGCGCGTTCGATCTGCGTCATCTGGCCGATCTTCTCCTCGAGAGTCATCCGGCTGAGGAGATCCGCCACGCGCGCCTGGATCGGCTGCTTCGGGTCTTTGTACCTCACATACGTCGCCCCGGCCACCGACGTGCCGGCCGCAGCAACCACGACGACGACGAGGAGGACCGCCACCGCCGAGCAGCCCTTCTGCATTGCCATTTCTTCCAAGTCGAGCAGAGAAGAGTGGGTGTGAAGAAAGTGTAGATGTATCCGGTCGACAACATGGGGTTTAAATAGTGAGGAGAGGAGAGGCACAGCCCCGGGACTCAACGAAGCTCCTACAATCTAGCTAGCCACTGCCGGAGGATGACGGAGCCGGTACAGATCCTGGAGAACCGGTCCTGTGCAACGGTGGACACTTGAACAGAGAGGAGTGACCAATTTTTATAGTACGTATATAATGCGGCCGCGTATATTTTCACGTGCGACAGCGTCTACACGGGAAGAACGCGCACCCCACGATATTATGGGCGGCCCATTAGGGCTATGATTCACTACAGCCTGTTTTTTATTTGTTCTAAAAAATACAGGCGGTTTTCCATTGTTTTGCGTTTTTCCTTTATTTTGATTATATTTCCCTTTTTATTTTTTACTTAATTTATTTTCATTCTTCATTTTGGTATTTTTTAATCCTATTTTTCTTTTCACAATAGTAAAACCACATTTTCTTCTTCTTGTGTCTATGTAGATATTCAAAAAATAAAACTACTACGATTGTTTGTCCAGTAAATTCTGCATTTTTATTAAAATCCTTCAATACCTTAACTGGCTGAACATTTTTTTAAATGTTCATGCATTTTTACAAATATACTAATTTATTTTAAAAATATTCGCACGCTTTAATATTTTTAGTAACTACATTAAAGTGTACACAATTTTAGTTTTCCTATGCGATGAGCATTTTTTAAGTGTTAATGTAAATTTTTAAAAATGAACACATATTTGGTGCACGCATGCTGCCTCTTATATTTGGTGCAAATAGTGTCAAATAGGAGGTATCCATGCCCACATCATAGCACTCCACTTTAGAGTGCGAGACGTCACCATAGTGTTGGAAATATACCCTAGAGGCAATAATAAATGAGTTATTATCATATTTCCTTGTTCATGATAATTGTATTGATCGAAAACTCAAATACATGTGTGGATACAAGTGTCCCTATTATGCCTCTAATAGACTAGCTCGTTGATCAAAGATGGTCAAGGTTTCCTAGCCATGGACATGAGATGTCATTTGATAACGGGATAACATCATTAGGAGAATGATGTGATGGACAAGACCAAAACTATAAACATAGCATATGATCGTGTCATTTTATTGCTAATAGCTTACAACATGTCAAGTATCTGTTCCTATGACCATGAGATCATGCAGCTCACTGACACCGGAGGAGTACCTTGTGTGTATCAAATGTCGCAACGTAACCGGGTGACTATAAAGGTGCTCTACAGGTATCTTTGAGGGTGTCTGTTGAGTTGGCATGGATCAAAACGGAGATTTCTTACTCCGTGTGACAGAGAGGTATCTCAGGGCCCACTTGGTAATACAACATCACAACAAACCTTACAAGCAATGTGACTAAAGTTTAGCCACGGGATCTTGTATTACAGAACGAGTAAAGAGACTTGCCGGTAACGAGATTGAACTAGGTATAGAGATACCGACGATCAAATCTCGGGCAAGTAACATACCGAAGAACAAAGGAAACAACATACGAGATTAACTCAATCCTTGACTTAGAGGTTCAACCGATGAAGATCTTCGTAGAATATGTAGGAGCCAATATGGGCATCTAGGTTCCGCTATTGGTTATTGACTGTACAGGTGTCTCGGTCATGTCTACATAGTTTTCGAACCTGCAGGGTCTGCACACTTAAGGTTCGGTGATGTTTCGGTAGTATAGAGTTATGCATGGTGGTGACTGAAGGTTATTCGTAGTCCCGGATGAGATCCAGGACATCACGAGGAGCTCCGGAATGGTCCGGAGGTAAAGATTGATATATAAGAAGTCTTGTTTTGGTCATCTGAAAAGTTTCGGGCTCATCGGTAGTGTACCGGGAGTGCGGGGAGGGTACCGGGGGGCATCGGGAGGGGTGTCTGGACCCAAGGGGCTACATGGACCCAAGGGCTACATGGGACATGGGAAGGGATGTGGGACGAAGTCCCATTAGAGTCCTATGCGGTTGGGTGGAGAAACCTAAGGTGGAAGGAGGATTCCAAGTGGGAGAGAAGGAGTCCTAATCCTACTAGGATTAGAGGAGGACTCCTCGTCTCTCCACTTCGGCTGAGGCAAGGGATGGCCCCTTGGGGGCCATGTTGGAAATATGCCCTAGAGCCAATAAATAAAGTGTTTATTATTATATTTCCTTGTTCATGATAATCGTTTATTATCCATGCTATAATTGTATTGATTGGAAATACATTACATGTGTGGGTAAATAAACAACACTCTGTCCCTAGTATGCCTCTAGTGAACTAGCTCGTTGATCAAAGATGGTCAAGGTTTCCTAGCCATTGACATGTGATGTCATTTGATAACGGGATCAGATCATTAGGAGAATGATGTGATGGACAAGACCCAAACTACAAATGTAGCTTATGATCGTGTCAGTTTATTGCTACTGTTTTCTGCATGTCAAGTATATGTTCCTATGACCATGAGATCATGCAACTCACGGACATCGGAGGAGTGCCTTCTGTGTATCAAACGTCAGAACGTAACTGGGTGACTATAAAGGTGCTCTACAGGTATCTCCGAGGGTGTCTGTTGAGTTGGCATGGATCAAGACTGGGATTTGTTACTCCGTGTGACGGAGAGGTATCTCAGGGTCCACTCGGTAATACAACATCACAATAATCCTTGCAAGCAATGTGACTAAGTGTTAGTCACGGGATCTTGTATTACGGACGAGTAAAGAGACTTGCCAGTAACGAGGTTGAACTAGGTATGGAGATACCAACGATCGAATCTCGGGCAAGTAACATATCGAAGAACAAAGGGAACATCATACGGGATTAACTGAATCCTTGACATAGAGGTTCGACCGATAAAAGATCTTCGTATAATATGTAGGAACCAATATGGACATCCAGGTCCCGCTATTGGTTATTGACCATAGAGGTGTCTCGGTCATGTCTACATAGTTCTCGAACCCACAGGGTCTGCACACTTAAGGTTTGGTGACGTTTCGATAGTATAGAGTTATGTATGGTGGTGACCAAAGGTTGTTTGGAGTCCCGTATGAGATCTCGGACGTCACGAGGAGCTCCAGAATGGTCCGGAGGTAAATATTCATATATAGGAAATCCTGTTTTGGTCGCCGGAAAAGTTTCGGGCTCATCAGTAGTGTACCGGGAGTGCCGGGAGTGTACCGGGAGGCCTTCGGGAAGGGTATTTCGACCCAAGAGGCTTCATGGGCTGTCGGAGAGTGAATATTAGCCCTTGGTGGGCTGGTGGAAACTCCCACACAAGGCCCATGTGGCTGGAGAAGAAAACCCAATAGGAAAAGGTGGAAAAAGGCAAAAAAAAGGAGCAATCCTAGTCCTACTAGGATTGGAGGAGGAGTCCTCCTCTCCTATTAGGTTAGGCCGAACCATAGGAGCCTTGGCCCTTGCGCCAAGTCTCTCCTCCTCTCCTCCTATATATACTCGTGGGTTTTGGGGTTTTGCACTAGTTTTTTTAGCCACGTGCTACCCGTTCCTCCAGTGCATAGTTTCTCCTCTAGATCGGACTTCTGCAGTGCTTAGGCGAAGCCCTGCCGGAATAGCTCCACCACCATCGCCGGAGCGCCGTCACGCTGCCGGAGAACTCTTCTTCCTCTCCACTCCTTCTTGCTGGATCAAGACGGTGGAGATCGTCATCAAGCTGTACGTGTGCTGAACGCGGAGGTGCCGTCCGTTCGGTGCTAGATCGGAAGGATCGTGATCAAGTTCGTGGGACGGATCGTGATCAAGTTCGCGGGACGGATCGTGATTGGATCGCGGGACGCATGGAGATTTGGATCGCGAAGATGTTCGACTACACGAGGATTTTAGGGTTTTGGCATAGATTTTTCAGCCACGTCCTACCCGTTCCTCTAGTGCATAGTTTCTCCTCTAGATCGATTTTCTGCAGTGCTTAGGCGAAGCCCTGCCGGAATAGCTCCACCACCATTGCCGCAGCGCCGTCACGCTGCCGGAGAACTCTTCTACCTCTTCGCTCCCTCTTGCTGGATCAAGAAGGCGGAGATCGTCATCAAGCTGTACGTGTGCTGAACGCGGAGGTGCCGTCTGTTCGGCACTAGATCGGAAGGATCGTGATCAAGTTCGTGGGACGGATCGTGATCAAGTTCGCAGGACGGATCGTGATTGAATCGCGGGATGGATCATGATTGGATCACGGGATGCACGGTGATTTGGATCGCGAAGACGTTCGACTACACCAACCGCGTTCTTAACGCTTGCCGCTTAGCGATCTACAAGGGTACGTAGATCCACTCTCCTTCTCATAGATGCTCATCACCATGGATAGATCTGCGTGTGCGTAGGAAATTTTTTGTTTCCCATGCAACGTTCCCCAACAGTGGCATCATGACCTAGGTCTATGTGTAGATGAGATCTCGAGTAGATCACAAAAGGTTTGTGGGCGTTGATGCTTAGATTGCTTCCTCCCTTGGTCAGATTTTGGTTCAGCGGTATTGTGATATGAAGCGGCCCGGACCAACGTTACTCGTACGCTTACGAGAGACCGGTTCCCTCAACCGCAACTTGTTGCATTGATGGCTTGCGGGTGCCAGTTTCTCTCACTTTAGTTGGATCGGATTCGACAAAAGCGGTCCTTGAGAAGGTTGAAAAGCAACTAGTGTATCACCGTTGTGGTTTTTGCGTAGATGAGAATTGTTCTTTCTTGATACCACTAGCAGCCACGTAAAACATGCAACAACAATTAGAGGACGTCTAACTTGTTTTTGCAGGGTATGTTGTGATGTGATATGGTCAATTACATGATGTGATATATGTGATGTATGAGATGATCATGTGATGTATAGAATTTCACGACTTGCATGTAGTTGAGTACGGCAACCGGCATGAGCCATAGGGTTGTCTTTAGTTATTGTATGACCTGCGTGTCAATCATTAAGCGCTATGTAATGCTTTACTTTATCGCTAAGCGGTAGCAATAGTAGTAGTACCATGTTGGGCGCGACAATCCCGATGGCGACACGTTGATGGAGATCAAGATGATGGAGATCAAGATGATGGAGATCATGGTGTCTTGCCGATGACGATGGAGATCATGCCGGTGCTTTCTAGATGGAGATCAAAAGCACAAGTTCATGGCCATAGCATGTCACTTATGAATTGCATGTGATGTTAATCCTTTTATGCACCTTGTTTTGCTTAGGACAACAGTAGCATTATAAGGTGACCCCTCATTTAATTTCAAGATAAATTGTGTTCCCCCCGAGTGTGGACCGTTGCGAAAGTTCGTCGTGTTGAGACACCACGTGATGATCGGGTGTGATAGGCTCTACGTTCACATACAACGGGTGTAAGCCAGTGTTGCACGTGCAGAACTCTCGGGTTAAACTTGACGAGCCTAGCATGTACAGACATGGCCTAGGAACACAAGAGACCGAAAGGTCGAACATGAGTCATATAGTAGATATGATCAACATAATGATGTTCACCATTGAAGTCACCTCAACTCACGTGATGATCGGACTTGAGTTGGTGGATTTGGATCATGTGACACTCAGATGACCTAAGGGATGTCAATTTGAGTGGGAGTTTTAGTAATTTGATTAACTAAACTCATTATCTTGAACAATAGTCTAAGTAAACTTTGCATATTTATGTTGTAGATCAATGGCTCGCGCAGTAGCACCCCTGAATTTTAATGCGTTCCTAGAGAAAGCTAAGTTGAAAGATGATGTAAGTAACTTTGTTGACTGGGCCCGTAATCTGAGGATTATCCTCATGGCATCCCAGAAATCATATGTCCTTGATGCACCGCTTGGTTACCAACCAGAAGACATGACCTCAGAAGACGTTAAGAACGCTTGGGAGACACGTACTGGAGATTACTCAATAGTTCAGTGTGCAATATTGTATGGCTAAGAACCGGGACTTCAAAGACGTTTTGAACGTCATGGAGCATATGAGATGTTCCAGGTGTTGAAGTTTATCTTTCAGAAGAACGCACGAATCGAGAGGTATGAAACCTTCGATACGTTCTATGCTTGCAAGATGGAGGAGAACGGGTCTATCAGTGAACATATACTCAGAATGTTTGGGTATTCAGCTCGTCTAGCGGAGTTGGGAATTGCCCTTCCGCCAAAGGCGATTACTGACAGAGTTCTTCAATCACTGCCACCTAGTTACAAGAGCTTTGTGATGAACTATAACATGCACGGGATGAACAAGTCAGTCGCCGAGCTGTTTGCGATGCTAAAAGTCGCTGAGTCTAGAATCCAGAAAGAACATCAAGTGTTGATGGTCAATAAAACCACTAGTTTCAAGAAAAATGGCAAGGGCAAGGGCAAGGGCAAGAAGGGTAAAACCAAGAAGGATGGCAAAGCAGTTGCTACTCCTGTGAAGAAGCCCAAGCATGGACCCAAGCCAGAAACTGAGTGCTTTCATTGCAAGGGAACTGGTCTCTGGAAGCGGAACTTCCCCAAGTACCTGGCTGACAAGAAGGCGGCCAACGACAAACAAGGTATATATGATATACATGTTATTGATGTGTACCTTACTAGCTCTCGTAGTAGTGCCTGGGTATTTGATACCGGTTCGGTTGCTCACATTTGCAACTATGGAATAAACGAAGGTTGGCAAAGGATGAAGTGATGATGCGCGTGGGAAATGGTTCCAAGGTTGATGTGATCGCCGTCGGCACGCTCTCTCTTCGATTACCATCGGGATTACTGATGAACCTGAATAATTGTTATTTAGTGCCTGTGTTAAGCATGAACATTATATATGGATCTTGTTTATTGCGAGAGGGTTACTCATTTAAATCAGAGAATAAAGGTTGTTCTATTTATATGAGTAATATCTTTGATGGTCATGCACCCAATGTGAGGGGTTTATTCATATTTAATCTTGATAGTGATGATACACATGTTCATAACATTGATGCCAAAAGATGTAGAGTTGATAATGATAGTACCACTTTCTTGTGGCATTGCCGTTTAGGTCATATCGGTGTAAAACACACGAGGAAGCTCCATGCTGATGGACTTTTGGAGTCACTTGATTTTGAATCACTTGACACATGTGAACCATGCCTCATGGGCAAGATGACTAAAATGCCGTTCTCTGGAACAATGGAACGAGCAAGTGACTTATTGGAAATCATACATACTGATGTGTGCGGTCCAATGAATGTTACATCGCGTGGTGGATATCGTTATTTTCTCACCTTCACTGATGACTTAAGTATATATGGGTATATTTACTTAATGAAACACAAGTCTGAAATGTTTGAAAAGTTCAAGCAATTTCAGAGTGAAGTTAAGAATCATCGTAATAGGAAGATTAAGTTCCCGCGACCTGATCGAGGAGGTGAATATCTGAGTTATGAGTTTGGTACTCACTTAATACAATGTGGAATTGTTTCACAGTTGACACCACCCGGAACACCACAGCGTAATGGTGTGTCCGAACGTCGTAATCGAACCTTATTAGATATGGTGCGCTCTATGATGTCTCTTGCTGATTTTCCTCTATCGTTTTGGGGTTATGCATTAGAGGCAGCTGCATTCACTTTAAATAGGGCACCATCAAAATCCGTTGAGACGACGCCATATGAACTATGGTTTGGCAAGAAGCCAAAGTTGTCGTTTCTTAAAGTTTGGGGATGTGATGCTTATGTCAAAAAGCTTTAGCCTGAAAAGCTGGAACCCAAAGCGGAGAAATGCGTCTTCATAGGATACCCAAAAGAGATAGTCGGGTATACCTTCTATCTCAGATCCATAGGCAAAGTGTTTGTCGCTAAGAACGGAACATTTCTTGAGAAAGAGTTTCTCTCGAAAGAATTGAGTGGGAGGAAAATAGAGCTTGATGAGGTTATTGAACCTTTATTTCAACCAGAAAGTAGCGCAGCACCGAAAGATGTTTCTGTGGAACCTATGACGGTAGAAGAGAAAGTTTATGATGATCATCGTAGGTTTCGGATCAAGCTGCTATTGAACCTCGTAGGTTGACAAGGCCGCGTACTACCCCTGAGTGGTACGACAACCCTGTCTTGGAGGTCATGTTGTTGGACAACAATGAACCTACGAGCTATGAAGGAGCAGTGATGGGCCCGAATTCCGAGAAATGGTTAGAGGCCATGAAATCCGAGATGGGATCCATGTATGAAAACAAAGTATGGACTTTGGAAGTATTACCTGAAGGGCGAAAGGCCATTCAGAACAAATGGATCTTTAAGAAGACAGACGCGGACGGTAATGTCACCGTCTATAAAGCTCGACTTGTGGCAAAGGGTTTTTCACAAGTTCAAGGAGTTGACTACGATGAGACTTTCTCACCCGTAGCGATGCTTAAGTCTGTCAGAATCATGTTAGCAATAGCTGCTTATTTCGACTATGAAATTTGGCAGATGGATGTCAAAACAACGTTCTTCAACGGTTTCGTTGAGGAAGAGTTGTATATGATGCAACCCGAAGGTTTTGTCGATCCAGAGAATCCTGACAAAGTTTGCAAACTCTAGCGATCCATTTATGGACTGGTGCAAGCATCTCGGAGTTAGAATAAGCGCTTTGATGAGGTGATCAAAGCGTTTGAGTTTATACAAGTTTACGGAGAAGCTTGTATTTAAAAGAAAGTGAGTGGGAGCTTTATAGCGTTTCTAGTATTATATGTGGATGACATATTGCTGATTGGAAACAATATAGAAATGCTGGAAAGCATGAAGGAATATTTGAACAAGAGTTTTTCAATGAAGGACCTAGGAGAAGCTGCTTTCATATTAGGCATTAAGATCTAGAGATAGATCGAGACGCTTAATAGCACTTTCACAGAGCACATACCTTGATAGCGTTTTGAAGAAGTTCAAAACGGATAAGTCCAAGAAGGGGTTCTTGCCTGTGTTACAATGTGTGAAGTTGAGTAAGACTCAATGCCCAGTAACTGCAGAAGATAGAGAAAAGATGAGTGTCATCCCCTATGCTTCAGCCATAGGCTCTATCATGTATGCAATGTTGTGCACAAGACCCGATGTCAGCCTTGCCATAAGTATGGCCGGAAGGGTTCAAAGTGATCCTGGAATGGAGCACTGGACAACGGTCAAGAATATCCTTAAGTACCTGAAAAGGACTAAGGAAATGTTTCTCGTTTATGGAGGTGATGAAGAGCTCTTTGTAAAGGGTTACGTCGATGCAAGCTTTGACACTGATCCGGACGACTCTAAGTCGCAAACCGGATACGTATTTATTCTCAACGGGGGAGCGGTAAGCTGGTGCAGTTCCAAGCAAAGCGTGGTAGCCGATTCTACGTGCGAAGCAGAGTACATCGCAGCCTCGGAGGCGGTGAAGGAAGGTGTCTGGATGAAGCAGTTCATGACAGATCTTGGAGTAGTGCCCAGTGCACTAAATCCAATGAACCTGTTCTGTGACAACACTGGTGCCATTGCTCTGGCCAAGGAACTAAGGTTTCACAAGAGGACCAGCCACATAAAGCGACGCTTCAACTCCATCCGCGATTACATCGAGGAGAAGGACATAAATATTTGCAAAGTGCACACAGATCTGAATGTTGCAGACCCGTTGACTAAACCTCTTCCAAGGGCTAAACATGATCAACACCAAAACTGCATGGGTGTTCGATTCATTACAATGTAAATCACATAGTGATGTGAGCTAGATTATTAACTCTAGTGAAAGTGGGAGACTGTTGGAAATATGCCCTAGAGGCAATAAATAAAGTGTTTATTATTATATTTCCTTGTTCATGATAATTGTTTATTATCCATGCTATAATTGTATTGATTGGAAACACAATACATGTGTGGGTAAATAAACAACACTCTGTCCCTAGTATGCCGCTAGTGAACTAGCTCGTTGATCAAAGATGGTTAAGGTTTCCTAGCCATTGACATGTGATGTCATTTGATAACGGGATCACATCATTAGGAGAATGATGTGATGGACAAGACACAAACTACAAATGTAGCTTATGATCGTGTCAGTTTATTGCTACTGTTTTCTGCATGTCAAGTATATGTTCCTATGACCATGAGATCATGCAACTCACGGACATCGGAGGAGTGCCTTGTGTGTATCAAACATCGCAACGTAACTGGGTGACTATAAAGGTGCTCTACAGGTATCTCCGAGGGTGTCTGTTGAGTTGGCATGGATCAAGACTGGGATTTGTTACTCCGTGTGACGGAGAGGTATCTCAAGGCCCACTTGGTAATACAACATCACAATAAGCCTTGCAAGCAATGTGACTAAGTGTTAATCACGGGATCTTGTATTACGGAATGAGTAAAGAGACTTGCCAATAACGAGGTTGAACTAGGTATGGAGATACCGACGATGGAATCTCGGGCAAGTAACGTACCGAAGAACAAAGGGAACATCATACGGGATTAACTGAATCCTTGACATAGAGGTTCGATCGATAAAAGATCTTCGTAGAATATGTAGGAACCAATATGGACATCCAGGTCCCGCTATTGGTTATTGACCGTAGAGGTATCTCGGTCATGTCTACATATTTCTCGAACCCGCAGGGTCTGCACACTTAAGGTTTGGTGACGTTTCCGTAGTATAGAGTTATGTATGGTGGTGACCGAAGGTTGTTCCGAGTCCTGGATGAGATCCCAGACGTCACGAGGTGCTGCATAATGGTCCGGAGGTAAAGATTCATATATAGGAAGTCCTATTTTGGTCGCCGGAAAAGTCTCGGGCTCATCGGTAGTGTACCGGGAGTGCCGGTAGTGTACTGGGAGGCCTCTGGGAAGGGTATTTCGACCCAAGAGGCTTCATGGGCTGTGGGAGAGTGAATATCAGCCCTTAGTGGGCTGGTGGAAACTCCCACACAAGGCCCATGTGGCTGGAGAAGAAAACCCAATAGGAAAAGGTGGAAAAGGCAAAAAAAAGGAGCAATCCTAGTCCTACTAGGATTGGAGGAGGAGTCCTCCTCTCCTAGTAGGTTAGGCCGAACCATAGGAGCCTTGGCCCTTGCTCCAAGGCTCTCCTCCTCTCCTCCTATATATACTCGTTGGTTTTGGGGTTTTGCACTAGTTTTTTCAGCCACGTGCTACCCGTACCTCCAGTGCATAGTTTCTCCTCTAGATCGGATTTCTGCAGTGCTTAGGCGAAGCCCTGCCGGAATAGCTCCACCACCATCGCCGGAGCGCCGTCATGCTGCTGGAGAACTCTTCTTCCTCTCCACTCCTTCTTGCTGGATCAAGACGGTGGAGATCGTCATCAAGCTGTACGTGTGCTAAACGCGGAGGTGCCGTCCGTTCGGCGCTAGACCGGAAGGATCGTGAGCAAGTTCGTGGGACGGATCGTGATCAAGTTCGGGGGACGGATCATGATTGAATCGCGGGACAGATCGTGATTGGATCGCGGGACGCATGGAGATTTGGATCGCGAAGATGTTCGACTACACGAACCGCGTTTCTTAATGTTTCCCGCTTAGCGATCTACAAGGGTACGTAGATCCACTCTCCCTCTCGTAGATGCTCATCACCATGGATAGATCTGCGTGTGCGTAGGAATTTTTTGTTTCCCATGCAACGTTCCCCAAGAGGCCAACTCTCCTCCCTCCCTCCTCCTATATATACTAGAGGTATTGAGGGTTTTTCCACATAGAAATCAGCCACGTGCCGCCCTCTCCTCTAGATCGTAGTTTCTCCTCTAGATTGTTTCAACGGTGCTTAGGCGAAGCCCTGTTGGAATAGTTCCACCACCTTCGCCGTCACACTGTCGTGCTACCGGAGAACTCATTTACCTCTCCGCCGCCTCTTGCTGGATCAAGAAGGAAGAGATCATCATCGAGATGTACGTGTGCTGAACGCGGAGGTGTCGTCCGTTCGGCGCTAGATCGGAAGGACTGTGATCAGGATTGCGAGACAATTCATGATTTAATCGTAGGACGGATCGTGATGGGATCACGGCATAGATCGTGATTGGATCGCGAGATGGATCGTGATGGGATCGCGGGACGCTCGGCGATTTGGATCGTGAAGACGTTCGACTACATCAACCGCGTTTCTTAACGCTTCCCGCTTAGCGATCTACAAGGGTATGTAGATCCACTCTCCCCCTTGTAGATGCTCATCACCATGGATAGATCTTGCGTGTGCATAGGAATTTTTTTGTTTCCCATGCAACGTTCCCCAACACTGTCATCATGAGCTAGGTCTATGTGTAGATGAGATCACGAGTTGAACACAAAGGAGTTTTAGGCGTTGATGCTTAGATTGCTTCCTCCCTTGGTCATGTTTTGATTCAGCGGTATTGTGGGATGAAGCGTCCCGGACCAACCTTACTCGTACGCTTACGAGAGACCGGTTCCATCAACTAACATGTAACTTTGTTGCACAAAGATGGATGGTGGGTGTCTGTCTCTCCTACTCTAATTGGATCAGATTCGACAAAGGCGGTCCATGAGAAGGTTTAATAGCAATTTATGTATCACCGTTGTGGTTTTTGCGTAGATGAGAATTTTTCTAGTGGCCACGTAAAACTTGCAACAACAATTAGAGGATGTCTAATGTTTTTACAGGGTATGTTTTGATGTGATATGTCCAAGTACATGATGAGATATATGTGATGTATGAGATTATGATGTTTTGTATAGAATATCACGACTTGCATGTCAATGATTACGGCAACCGGTAGGAGCCATAGGGTTGTATTTAACTATTTTCTTAGTTTGGCTTTACTATATTGCTATGAGTTAGCAATAGTCATGGAAGCAACAATCGGCGCGACAACCCTGATGGCGACACGTTGATGGAGATCAAGATGATGGAGATCATGGTGTCATGCCGGTGACGATGGAGATCATCCGGTGCTTTGGAGATGGAGATCAAAATCACAAGTTCATGGCCATATCATGTCACTTATGATTTGCATGTGATATTAATACTATTATGCATCTTATTTTACTTAGGACGACGGTAGCATTATAAGGTGATCGCTCACTTAAATTTCAAGATAAATTGTGTTCTCCCCGAGTGGGCACCATTACGAAAGTTTGTCATGTCGAGATACCACGTGATGATCGGGTGTGATAGACTCTACGTTCACTTACAACGGGTGCTATCTAGTGTTGCACGTGCGGAACACTCGGGTTAAACTTGACGAGCCTAGCATGTACAGACATGGCCTCGGAACACAAGAGACCGAAAGGTCAAACATGAGTCATATAGTAGATATGATCAACATGAAGATGTTCACCATTGAAACCACCTCAACTCACATGATGATCGGACTTGAGTTGGTTGATTTGGATCATGTGACACTCGAATGACCAGAGGGATGTCAGTTTGAGTGGGAGTTTTTAAGTAATATGATTAAGTAAACTCATTATCATGAACATAGTCAAAATGTCTTTGCAAATTATGTTGTAGATTACTAGCTCGCGCTGTAGCTCCCTTTTATTTTTTTTATATGTTCCTTGAGAAATAGAGTTTAAAGGTGATGGTATCAATAATGTGGACTGGGTCCGTGATCTGAGGATTGTCCTCATTGCTGCATAGAAGTCTTATGTCCTTAATGCACCGCTCGGTGCGCCACCCCCTCTAGCATCATCTGTAGATGTTGTGAACATCTAACAGGCACGTTTTGATGACTACTTGATAGTTTAGTGCGTCATGCATTACGGCTTAGAATTGAGGCTCCAAAACGTTTTGAACGTCACAGAACATATGAGATGTTCTAAGAGCTGAAAGTAGGATCTCAGGCTCGTGCCCGTGTTGTGAGGTATGAGACCTCCAACAAGATGCTTTTCCTGAAAGATGAAGGAGAATAGCTCAATCGTTGAGCATGTGCTCAGATTGTCAAGGTGCTACAATCTCTTGAATCGAGTGGGAGTTGATCTTCTAGATAAGATAGTGATTGATATAGTTCTCCAAGTCACTGTCACTAAGCTACCAGAGCTTCGTGATGAACTATAAAATGCCAGGGATGGAAATAATGACCCCTAAGCTATTTGCGATGTTTGACACCACGAAGGTAGAAATCAAGAAGGAGCATCAAGTGTTGATGGTTAGTGAAACCACTAGTTTCAAGAAGGGCAAGGGCTAGGAGGGAAAATTCATGGATGGCAAGTCAGTTTCTGCTCCAGTGAATCAACCCAAGGTTGAACCCAAACCCGAGACTAAGTGCTTCTATTATGAGGAGAACGCTCGCTGAAACGGAACAACCCTAGATACTTGGTAGATAAGAAGGCTAGCAACGTCGACAGAAGTATATTTGATAGACGTGTTATTGATGTGTACCTTGCTAGTACTCCTAGTAGCACCTGGGTATTGGATACCGGTTCGGTTGCTAAATGTTAGTAACTCGAAATAAAAGCTACAGAATAAAATGGAGGCTAGCTAAGGGTGAGGTGACGATGTGTGTTGGAAATATTTCCAAGGTTAATGTGATCAACATCGCACGCTCTCTCTACCTTCGGGATTAGTGACGAACCTAAATGTTATTTGGTGTTTGCATTGAGCATGAACGTGATTAGATCGTGTTTATTGCAATACAGTTATTCATTTTGAGTTAGAGAATAATGGTTATTCTGTTTACATGAATAATACCTTCAATGGTCATGCCCCCAATGAGAATGGTTTGTTGAATCTTGATCGTAGTAATACACATGTTCATAACATTGATGCCAAAAGATACAAAGTTAATAATGATAGTACCACATACTTGTGGCACTGTCGCTAAATGTTATATTGGTGTAAAGCGCATGAAGAAACTCCATGATGATGGATCTTTGAACTCATTCGATTTCAAATCGGTTGAGGCATACAGACCATGCCTCTTGGACAAGATGACTAAGACCCCGTTTTCGATATGATGGCATGGGCAAGTGACTTATTGGAAATAATACATGTTGATGTATGCGGTCCAATGAGTGTCGTAGCGTGCGTTGGATATCGTTGTTTTCTTACCTTCACTAATGATTTGAATAGATATGGGTATATTTACTTAATGAAACACAAGTCTGTGTCGTTTGAAAAGTTCAAGCAAATTCAGAGTGAAGTTTGAGATCATCATGACAAGAATATAAAGCTGAGATGTTTGGGGCTGCGACGCTTATCTGAAAAAGGGTTTTCACCTAATGAGCTCGAACCCAAAGCGGACGAATGCATCTTCATAGAATACCCTAACATAACAGTTGGGTAAACCTTCTATCTTAGATCAAAGAACAAATTGTTTGTTACTAAAATGGGTCCTTTATCGAGAAACAGTTTCTCTCGAAAGAATTGGGTGGGTGGAAGATAGTACTTCATGTGGTTGTTGAACCTTTGTTTCAACCAGAGAGTAGCGCAACGCAGAAAGTTGTTTCTGTGGAGCCTATGTTAGTTGAAGAGGAAGTTAATGATGATGATCATAAAGCTTCGGATCAATTCACTATCGAACCTCGTAGGTCGACAAGGATCCATACTGCTCCTGAGTGGTACGACAACCCTGTCTTAGAGGTTATGTTGTTGGACATCGACGAGCCTATGAGCTATGGAAAAGCGATGACGGGCCCGGATTCCGACGAATGGCTAGGAGCCATGAAATCTGAGAAAGGATCAATGTGTGAAAACCAAGTATGGACTTTGGTAGACTTGCCCGTTGAACGACAGGCCGTTGAGTACAAATGGATTTTTAAGAAGACTGACAATGATGGTGAATCTCGCCATTTATAAAGCTCGACTTGTCGCAAAGAAGTTTTTGACAAGTTCAAGGAGTTGACTGCGATGAAACTTTCTCACACGTAGTGATGCTAAAGTCTGTTGGAATTATGTTAGCAATTGCTGCAATTTTTTATTTATGAAATCTGGCAGATGGATATCAAAACATTGTTTCCTTCCTTGAGGAAAGGTTGTATGAGATACAAACAGAAGGTTTTTGTCAGTCCTAAGGATGATAAAAAGTATGCAACCTCCAGCGATCCTTCTATGGGTTGGAGCAAGCATCTCGGAGTTGGAATATATGGTTTGATGAGGTTATCAAAGTTTTGGGTTTATACACAGTTTATGAGAAACTTGTATTTACAGGAAAGTGAGTGGGAGCACTATAGAATTTCAGATAAGTATATATGGTTGACATATTGTTTATCGGAAATAATGAAGAATTCCTGGAAAGCATAAACGGTTGGTTGAAAAGAGTTTTTCAAAGGAAAACCTGGAATGAAGTTACTTAAATATTGGGCATCAGGATCTATAGAGATAGATCAAGACGTCTGATAAAAAGTTTCAATGAGTACATACCTTGACAAGATTTTGAAAGATTTCAAAATGGATCAGTCAAACAAGGAGTTCTTGCCTGATTTGTAAGGTGTGGAGTTGAGTGAGACTCAAGGCTCGACCACGGCAGAAGAAATAGAAAGGATGAAGGTCGTCCCCTTTGCCTTATCCATAGGCTTTGTATAGTATGCCATGCTGTGTACCGCACCTCGTGTGTGCCTTGCCATGAGTCTGTCAAGGGGTACAAGAGTGATCCAGGAGTGGATCACTGGACAACGGTCAAGATTATCCTTCGTAACTAGAGGACTAAGGAAATGTTTCTCGATTATGGAGGTGATAAAGAGTTTGTCGTAAAGGGTTACGTCGATGCAAGCTTCGACACCAATCCCGATGACTCTTAGCAGCAATCCGGATATGTATAGTTGAGCAGCCATTTGGAGTAGCTCCAAGTGGAGCGTGGTAGCAGTGTCTATAGTATGACATAGAGATTTGCAAAGTACACACAGATCTGAATGTTGCAGACCCATTGACTAAAACCTCTTTCACATGCAAAACATGATCGGACCCCAGAACTCATTGGGTGTGAGATTCATATCAAATCACAAAGTAATGTGAGCTAGATTATTGACTCTAGTGCAAGTGGGAGACTGTTGGAAATACACCCTAGAGGCAATAATAAATGAGTTATTATCATATTTCCTTGTTCGTGATAATTGATTATTATCCATGCTATAATTGTATTGATCGGAAACTCAAATACATGTGTGGATACATAGACAACACCGTGTCCCTAGTATGCCTCCTATAGACTAGCTCATTGATCAAAGATGGTCAAGGTTTCCTTGCCATGGACATGAGATGCCATTTAATAACGGGATCACATCATTAGGAGAATGTTCTGATGGAAAAGACCCAAACTATAAACATAGCATATGATCGTGTCAGTTTATTGCTATAGTTTTCTACATGTCAAGTATCTGTTCCTATGACCATGAGATCATGCAGCTCCCTGACACCGGAGGAGTACCTTGTGTAAATCAAACGTCGCAACGTAACTGGGTGACTATAAAGGTGCTCTACAGGTATCTCCGAGGGTGTCTGTTGAGTTGGCATGGATCAAGACTCGGATTTGTTACTCCGTGTGACGGAGAGGTATCCCAGGGCCCACTCAGTAATACAACATCACAACAAGCCTTGCAAGCAATGTGGCTAAAGTTTTAGCCACGTGATCTTGTATTACGGAATGAGTAAAGAGACTTACCGGCAATGATATTGCACTAGGTATAGAGATACCGATGATCGAATCTCGGGCAAGTAACATACCGAAGAACAAAGAGAACAACATACGAGATTAAGTGAATCCTTGACATAGAGAATCAACCGATAAAGATCTTCATAGAATATGTAGGAGACAATATGGACATCCATGTCCCGCTATTGGTTATGAACCGTAGAGGTGTCTCGGTCATGTCTACATAGTTCTCGAACCCGCAGGGTCTGCACACTTAAGGTTCGGTGATGTTTCAGTAGTATAGAGTTATGCATGGTGGTGACTGAAGGTTATTCGGAGTCCCAGATGAGATCTAGGACGTCACGGGGAGCTTTGGAATGGTCGGAAGGTAAAGATAGATATATCGGAAGTCCCGTTTGTTGGAAATATGCCCTAGAGGCAATAATAAATTAGTTATTATCATATTACCTTGTTCATGATAATCGTTTATTATCCATGCTATAATTGTATTGATCGGAGACTTAAATGCATGTGTGGATACATAGACAAAACCATGTCCCTAGTATGCCTCTAGTAGACTAGCTCGTTGATCAAAAGATGGTTAAGGTTTCCTAGCCATGGACATGAGATGTCATTTGATAACGGGATCACATCATTAGGAGAATGATGTGGTGGACAAGACCCAAACTACAAACATAGCATATGATCGTGTCAGTTTATTGCTACTGTTTTCTGCATGTCAAGTATATGTTCCTATGACCATGAGATCATGCAAATCATGGATATCGGAGGAGTGCCTTGTGTGTATCAAACGTCGCAACGTAATTGGGTGACTATAAAGGTGCTCTACAGGTATCTTCGAGGGTGTCTATTGAGTTGGCATGGATCGAGACTGGGATTTGTTACTCCGTGTGACGGAGAGGTATCTCAGGGCCTACTCGGTAATACAACATCACAATGAGCCTTGCAAGCAATGTGACTAATTGTTAGTTGCGGGATCTTGTATTACGGAACGTGTAAAGAGACTTGCCAGTAACGAGGTTGAACTAGGTATGGAGATACCGACGATCGAATCTCGGGCAAGTAACATACCGAAGAACAAAGGGAACATCGTACGGGATTAACTGAATCCTTGACATAGAGGTTCGACCGATAAAGATCTTCGTAGAATATGTAGGACCAATGTGGACGTCCAGGTCCCGCCATTGGTTATTGACCGTAGAGGTGTCTCGGTCATGTCTACATAGTTCTCGAACCCGCAGGGTCTGCACACTTAAGGTTCGGTGACGTTTTGGTTGTGTAGAGTTATGTATGGTGGTGACCGAAGTTTGTTCGGAGTCCCGGATGAGATCCCGGACGTCACGAGGAGCTCCGGAATGGTCCGGAGGTAAAGATTCATATATAGGAAGTCCCAGTTTGGTTTCCGGAAAAGTTTCGGGCTCATCGGTAGTGTACCGGGAGTGCCGGTAGTGTACCGGGAGGCCTCCGGGAGGGGTATTTCGACCCCAAGAGGTCCATGGGCTGTGGTAGAATAATAACCATCCCTTAGTGGGCTGGGAAAACAGCCACAAAGGCCCATGGCACAGGAGAGAAAGTCCTAAAGCAAAAAGTGGAAAATCAGCCAATAGGAGGCAATCCTACTCCAACTAGGATTGGAGGTGAAGTAGGATTGCTCCCACCTCCTATTTCGGCCGACCCAAAGGCCTTGGCTGCCTCTCCTATCCTCTCCTCCTATATATACTAGTGGATTGGGTGGTTTTTGGACAGAATTTCCGGCCACGTGCTACCCGTTCCACCGGTGCATAGTTTCTCCTCTAGATCGGTTTTCTGCAGCGCTTAGGCGAAGCCCTGCTGGAATTGCTCCACCACCATCACTGGAGCGCCGTCACGCTGCCGGTGAACTCTCTCTCCTCTCCACCTCCTCTTGCTGGATCAAGACGGTGGAGATCGTCATCAAGCTGCACGTGTGCTGAACGCGGAGGTGCCGTCCGTTCGGCGCTAGATCGGAAGGACCGTGATCGAGATCACGAGACGGGTCGTGATGAGATCGCGGAACGGATCGTGATGAGTTCGCGGGACAGATCGTGATCAAGATCGTGAGACAGGTTGTGATGAGATCGCGGGACGGATCGTGATGAGTTTGCGGGACAGATCGTGATCAAGATCGTGAGACGGATTGTGATGAGATCGCGGGACGGATCGTGATGAGTTCACGGGACGGATCGTGATTGGATCACAGGACGGATCATGATGAGATCGCGGGACGCTCGGCGATTTGGATCACGAAGATGTTCGACTACACCAACCGGTTTTCTTAACGCTTCCCGCTTAGCGATCTACAAGGGTATGTAGATCCACTCTCCCTCTCGTAGATGCTCATCACCATGGATAGGTTTGCGTGTGCGTAGGAAAATTTTTGTTTCCCATGCGACGTTCCCAAACAGTGGCATCATCAGCTAGGTTGATGGTTCGATGATATCTCGAGTAGAACACAAAAGGTTTGTGGGCGTTGATGCTTAGATTGCTTCCTCCCTTGGTCGGATTTTGGTTCAGCGGGATTGTGAGATGAAGCGGCCCGGACCAACATTACTCGTACGCTTACGAGAGACCGGTTCCCTCGATGCAACTTGTTGCTTAGATGGCTTGCGGGTGACAGTTTCTCTCACTTTAGTTGGATCGGATCCGACAAAGGCGGTCCTTGAGAAGGTTGAAAAGCAATCTATGTATCACCGTTGTGGTTTATGCGTAGGTGAGAATCGTTCTTGCTAGATACCCGTAGCAGCCACGTAAAACTTGCAACAACAATTAGAGGATGTCTAACTTGTTTTTGCAGGGTATGTTGTGATATGATATGGCCAATTACATGATGTGATATATGTGATGTATGAGATGATCATGTGATGTATAGATTATCACGACTTGCATGTCGATGAGTACGGCAACCGGCAGGAGCCATAGGGTTGTCTTTAATTATTGTATGACCTGCGTGTCAATCATTAAGCGCTATGTAATGCTTTACTTTATCGCTACGGTAGCAATAGTAGTGGAAGCATGCAGGGCGTGACAACCCCGATGGCGACACGTTGATGGAGGTCAAGATGATGGAGATCATGGTGTCATGCCGATGACGATGGAGATCATGCCGGTGCTTTCTAGATGGAGATCAAAAGCACAAGTTCATGGCCATATCATGTCACTTATGATTTGCATGTGATGTTAATCCTTTTTATGCACCTTGTTTTGCTTAGGACGACGGTAGCATTATAAGGTGATCCCTCACTTAATTTCAAGATAAATTGTGTTCTCCCCGAGTGTGCACCGTTGCGAAAGTTCATCGTGTTGAGACACCACGTGATGATCGGGTGTGATAGACTCTACATTCACATACAACGGGTGCAAGCCAGATTTGCACGTGCAGAACACTCGGGTTAAACTTGACGAGCCTAGCATGTACAGAAATGGCCTCGGAACACAAGAGACCGAAAGGTCGAACATGAGTCATATAGTAGATATGATCAACATGATGATGTTCACCATTGCAGCGACCTCAACTCACGTGATGATCGGACTTGAGTTGGTGAATTTGGATCATGTATCACTCGAATGATCGGAGGGATGTCAACTTGAGTGGGAGTTCCTAAGTAATATGATTAATTGAACTCATTATCATGAACATAGTCAAAGTGTCTTTGCAAATTATGTTGTAAATTACTAGCTCGCGCTGTAGCTCCCTTAAATTTATATATGTTCCTAGAGAAATAGAGTTGAAAGATGTTGGTAGCAATATTGCGGACTGGGTCCGTGATCTGAGGATTGTCCTCATTGCTGCACATAAGGCTGATGTCCTTAATGCAGCGCTCGGTGCGTCACCCCCTCTAGCGTCATCTATAGATGTTGTGAACATCTGACATGCACGTTTCGATGACTACTTGATAGTTTAGTGCGTCATGCATTACGGCTTAGAATTGAGGCTCGGAAACGTTTTGAACGTCACGGAACATATGAGATGTTCTAGGAGCAGAGATTGTGATCTCAGGCTCGTGCCTATGTTGCGAGATATGAGATCTCCAACAAGATTCTTTGCCTGTAAGATGAAGGAGAATAGCTCAATCGTTGAGCATGTACTCAGATTGTCTGGGTACTACAATCGCTTGAATCAAGTGGGAGTTGATCTTCCAGATAAGATAGTGATTGATGTAGTTCTCCAAGTCACTGTCACTGAGCTACTAGAACTTGGTGATGAACTATAAAATGCCAGGGAAAGAAATGTTGATCCCTGAGCTATTCGCGATGTTTGACACCGCGAAGGTAGAAATCAAGAAGGAGCGTCAAGTGTTGATGGTTAATCAAACCACTAGTTCCGAGAAGGGCAAGAGCAAGGAGGGAAACTTCATGGATAGCAAGTCAGTTGCTGCTCCAGTGAAGCAACCCAAAGTTGAACTCAAACCCGAGACTAAGTGCTTCTGTTATGAGGTGAGCGGCCGCTGAAGCGGAACAACCCTAGATACTTGGTAGATAAGAAGGCTGGCAACATCGACAGAAGTATATTTGATATACGAGTTATTGATGTGTACCTTGCTAGTACTCCTAGTAGCACCTGGGTATTGGATACCGGTTCGGTTGCTAAATGTTAGTAACTCGAAATAAAAGCTACGGAATAAACGGAGAACTAGCTAAGGGTGAGGTGATGATGTGTGTTGGAAATGTTTCCAAGGTTGATGTGATCAACATCGCACGCTCTCTCTACCTTCAGGATTAGTGACGAACCTAAAGAAATGTTATTTGGTGTTTTGCATTGAGCATGAACATGATTAGATCATGTTTGTTGCAATACGGTTATTCATTTAAGTCAGAGAATAATAGTTATGCTGTTTACATGAATAATACCTTCAATGGTCATGCACCTAGTGAGAATGGTTTGTTGAAATCTTGATCGTAGTAATACACTTGTTCATAACATTGATGTCAAAAGATACAAAGTTAAATAATGATAGTACCACATACTTGTGGCACTGCCGCAAAATGTCATATTGGTATAAAGCGCATGGAGAAACTCCATGGTGATGGATATTTGGACTCATTCGATTTCGAATCGGTTGATACATGCGAACCATGCCTCTTGGGCAAGATGACCAAAGGACCCCGTTGGATGGAGCGGGAAAGTGATTCATTGGAAATGATACATGTTGATGTATGCAATCTAGTGAGTTTTGTAGCGTGCAGTGGATATCGTTGTTTTCTTACCTTCACTGATGATTTGAGTAAATATAGTGTATATTTACTTAATGAAACACAAGTCTGAATCGTTTGAAAGGTTCAAGCAAATTCAGAGTGAAGTTTAAGATCATCGTGACAAGAAGATAAAAATAACTGCGATATGATCGTGGAGGTGAATATCTGAGTTACAAGTTTGGCATACAACTTAAGACAATGTGAAATTTGTTTCACAACTAACGCCACCTGGAACACCATAGTGTGATGGTGTGTCCGAACATCATAGTCATGCTCTATTGATATGGTGCATACTGTGATGTCTCTTCTCGTTTTACTACTATAATTTTTGGGGTTATGCATTAGAGACAACTACATTCACTTTAAATAGGGCATCATCTAAATCCGTTGAGATGACACCGTGTGAATTATGGTTTGATAGAAAGCTAAGCTGTCATTTCTTAATATTTGGGGCTGTGACACTTGTGTGGAAAATGTTTTCACCTAATGAGGTCGAACCCAAGGCGGACAAATGCATCTTCATAGAATACCCTAAGATCAGTTGGGTGAACCTTCAATCTCAAATCCTAGTGCAAAGTGTTTATTGTTTAAACGGATCCTTTCTCGAGGAAATGTTTCTCGCGAAAGAATTGAGTGGGAGGAAGATAGAACTTGATGAGGTTGTTAAACCTTTGTCCAACCAGAGAGTAGCGCAGCGCAGAAAGATGTTTCTGTGAAGCCTACGTTAGTTGAAGAGGAAGTTAATGATGATGATCATGAAGCTTCAGGATCAAGTTACTATCGAACTTCGTAGGTCGACAAGGATGTGTACTGCTCCTAAGTGGTACGACAACTCTGTCTTGGAGATCATGTTGTTGGACAACGATGAACCTACGAGCTATGGAGAAGCGATGATGGGCCCGGATTCCGACAAATGGTTGGAGGCCATGAAATCCGAGATAGGATCCATGTATGGAAACCAAGTGTAGACTTTGGTAGACTTGCTCGTTGGACGGCAGGTAATTGAGTACAAATGGATCTTTAAAATGAAGACAGACACTGATGGTGAATGTCACTATTTGTAAAGCTCGACTTGTTGCAAAGATGTTTGTGACAAGTTCAAGGAGTTGACTACGATGAGACTTTCTCACTCGTAGTGGTGCTAAAGTCTGTTGGAATTATGTTAGCAGTTGCTGTGTTTTCAATTATGAAATCTGGCAGATGGATGTCAAAACATCGTTTCCTTAACTGTTTACTTGAGGAAAGGTTGTATGTGATACAACTGGATGGTTTTGTTAGTCCTAAGGATGCTAAAAGGTGTGCAAGCTTTAGTGATCCTTCTATGGACTGAAGCAAGCATCTCGGAGTTGGAATATACGCTTTGATGAGGTGATCAAAGTTTTAATGTTTATACAAGGTTTACGAGAAACTTGTATTTACAATAAAGTGAGTGGGAGCACTATAGAATTTCTGATAAGTATATGTGGATGACATATTGTTGATCGGAAATAATGTAGGATTTGTAGGAAGCATAAATGGTTGTTTGAAAAGTGATTTTTCAAAGGAAGACCTGGATAAAGCTACCTAATTGTTGAGCATCAAGATCTATAGAGATAGATCAAGATACCTGATGAGACTTTCAATGAGCACGTACCTTGACAAGATTTTGAAAGAGTTCAAAATGGATCAGTCAAAGAAAGAGTTCTCGCCTGATTTGTAAGGTATAAAATTGAGTATGACTCAATGCCCAATGACTGCACAAGATAGAAAAAGGATGAGTATCATCACCAATGCTTCAGCCATAGGCTCTATCATGTATGCAATGCTGTGCACAAGACCCGATGTCAGCCTTGCCATAAGTATGGCTGGAAGGTTTCAAAGTGATCCTGGAATGGAGCACTGGACAGCGGTCAAGATTGTCCTTAGTAACTAAAAGACTAAGGAGATGTTTCTCGATTATGGAGGTGATAAAGAGTTCGCCGTCAAGAGTTACGTCGATGCAAGCTTTAACACCAATCAGGATGACTCGTAGTAGCAATCTGGATACGTATAGTGGAGCAGCCATTTGGAATAGTACCAAGTGGAGTGTGCTAGCAGTGTTTTTGGTTTGACATAGAAATTTGCAAAGTACACACGGATCTGAATATCGCAGACCCATTGACTATAAGACCTCTCTCACATACAAAGCATTATCGAGCCCCAGAACTCATTGGGTGTTAGATTCATAACAATGCGAATCACATGGTGATGTGAACTAGATTATTGACTCTAGTGCAAGTGGGAGACTATTGGAAATATGCCCTAGAGGCAATAATAAATTAGTTATTATCATATTTCCTTGTTCATGATAATCGTTTATTATCCATGCTATAATTGTATTGATCGGAGACTTAAATGCATGTGTGGATACATAGACAAAACCATGTCCCTACTATGCCTCTAGTAGACTAGCTCGTTGATCAAAAGATGGTTAAGGTTTCCTAGCCATGGACATGAGATGTCATTTGATAACGGGATCACATCATTAGGAGAATGATGTGGTGGACAAGACCCAAACTACAAACATAGCATATGATCGTGTCAGTTTATTGCTACTGTTTTCTGCATGTCAAGTATATGTTCCTATGACCATGAGATCATGCAACTCACAGATATCGGAGGAGTGCCTTGTGTGTATCAAATGTCGCAACATAACTGGGTGACTATAAAGGTGCTCTATAGGTATCTTCGAGGGTGTATGTTGAGTTGGCATGGATCGATACTGGGATTTGTTACTCCGTGTGACGGAGAGGTATCTCAGGGCCCACTCGGTAATACAACATCACAATGAGCCTTGCAAGCAATGTGACTAATTGTTAGCTGCAGGATCTTGTATTACGGAATGAGTAAAGAGACTTGCCAGTAACGAGGTTGAACTAGGTATGGAGATACCGACGATCGAATCTCGGGCAAGTAACATACCGAAGAACAAAGGGAACATCGTACGGGATTAACTGAATCCTTGACATAGAGGTTCGACCGATAAAGATCTTCGTAGAATATGTAGGAACCAATGTGGACGTCAAGGTCCCGCCATTGGTTATTGACCGTAGAGGTGTCTCGGTCATGT
The DNA here is from genome assembly GCA_022496015.1 of Hordeum marinum. NCBI lineage: Eukaryota > Viridiplantae > Streptophyta > Magnoliopsida > Poales > Poaceae > Hordeum > Hordeum marinum. The sequence continues at coordinate 557,968,296 of CM039673.1, read as the reverse complement.
CTACATAGTTCTCGAACCCGCAGGGTCTGCACACTTAAGGTTCGATGACGTTTCGGTAGTGTAGAGTTATGTATGGTGGTGACCGAAGTTTGTTCAGAGTCCCGGATGAGATCCCGGACGTCACGAGGATCTCCGGAATGGTCCGGAGGTAAAGATTCATATATAGGAAGTCCCAGTTTGGTTTCCGGAAAAGTTTCGGGCTCATCGGTAGTGTACCGGGAGTGCCGGTAGTGTACCGGGAGTGCCGGTAGTGTACCGGGAGGCCTCCGGGAGGGGTATTTCGACCCCAAGAGGTCCATGGGCTGTGGTAGAATAATAACCAGACCTTAGTGGGCTGGGAAAACAGCCACAAAGGCCCATGGCGCAGGAGAGAAAGTCCTAAAGCAAAAAGTGGAAAATCAGCCAATAGGAGGCAATCCTACTCCAACTAGGATTGGAGGTGAAGTAGGATTGCTCCCACCTCCTATTTCGGCCGACCCAAAGGCCTTGGCTGCCTCTCCTCTCCTCTCCTCCTATATATACTAGTGGATTGGGTGGTTTTTGGACAGAATTTCCGGCCACGTGCTACCCGTTCCACCGGTGCATAGTTTCTCCTCTAGATCGGTTTTCTGCAGCGCTTAGGCGAAGCCCTGCCGGAATTGCTCCACCACCATCACCGGAGCGCCGTCACGCTGCCGGTGAACTCTCTCTCCTCTCCACCTCCTCTTGCTGGATCAAGACGGTGGAGATCGTCATCAAGCTGCACGTGTGCTGAACACGGAGGTGCCGTCCGTTCGGCGCTAGATCGGAAGGACCGTGATCGAGATCACGAGACGGGTCGTGATGAGATCGCGGAACGGATTGTGATGAGTTCGCGGGACAGATCGTGATCAAGATCGTGAGACGGGTTGTGATGAGATCGCGGGATGGATCGTGATGAGTTCGCGGGACAGATCGTGATCAAGATCGTGAGACGGATGGTGATGAGATCGCGGGACGGATCGTGATGTGTTCACGGGACGGATCGTGATTGGATCACGGGACGGATCGTGATGAGATCGCGGGACGCTCGGCGATTTGGATCGCAAAGATGTTCGACTACACCAACCGCGTTTCTTAACGCTTCCTGCTTAGCGGATCTTCATGGGTATGTAGATCCACTCTCCCTCTCGTAGATGCTCATCACCATGGATAGGTTTGCGTGTGCGTAGGAAATTTTTTGTTTCCCATGCGACGTTCCCCAACACTGTTTTGGTCACCGGAAAAGTTTCGAACTCATCAGTAGTGTACTGGGAGTACATGGAGGGTACCAGGGGGCATCGGGAGGGGTGTCTAGACCCAAGGGGATACATGGGCTGTGGGAGGAGCTATACCAGCCCTTAGTGGGCTGTCCAAAGTCCCACTAGAGGCCCATGCGGCTGGGTGGAGAAACCTAAGGTGGAAGGAGGATTCCAAGTGGGAGAGAAGCACTAGTAGAAAATGACCCATCTGTCCCGGTTCCAGACGCCCATTTGTCCCGGTTCTGGAACCGGGACTAAAGGGTCGGGACTAAAGCCCTAAACCTTTAGTCCCGGTGCGTGCATGTCCATGGGTGCACCGTGCACGTACGCTTCAAGGGAGCGAGATCTTGGGTCCCAAGTGCTTTTGGAAACGACGAAGCTTTACACTAGCTAGCTAGAGGCCCAGAGGATTTATGAGTTCCGCGGTGTGTGGGTGGCCAGTGTGTTGTGCAGCACTAGCTAGTGTGGTTTGGTTCATGCACTTGTACTAGTAAAAAACGACCCATTTGTTCCGTTTTCAGAGGCCTATTTGTCCCGGTTCTGAAACCGGGACTAAAAGTTCAGGACTAAAGCCCTAAACCTTTAGTTCCGGTTCACTTACGAACCGGAACCAAAAGGGCTCCACGTGGCCGCTACGGGAGCCCAGGCAGGAGGACCTTTAGTCCCGGTTTGTAACACCAACCGGGACCAAAAGGCATCCACGCGTCAGCATCTGGCAGGAGCTATTTTTTTGAAAGGGGGGTTTAGGGGTTTTTGAAGGGTTAATTTAGGGGGTTCATATTGTGTTAGCTAGCTAATAGAGAGAAGTGATCTCTCTTTTTTTGTGCTTGGTCGACGCTAGCTACTATACATATAGAGAACTCGACGCTAGCTAGTAAGCAAATGACGGAAAAACATTACTTACACTAGATCTAACAGCTCATCATCATCTTAAGCATACAAAGTTAAAGTCTCATAAAACAAAACAAAAAAGATAAAATGACATAGTCCTCCCTCATAGGACCTACTCCTCCCTCTTAGGTAAAATGGCATAAAAGAGAATCACACCAATATCTCCATGATGAAGCAAAGAGATCCAACGGTCTCCAACTCGTGTCTTGTGATCCTTCTTTATTTGTCCCCATGCTTCAATTTGGAGCCTTCTTGGTGGTTTGCGCTCAGTCGAGTATGCAAAAGATAACTCGGGATGGAAGGGGCTTTTTATTGTCATATTACCTTCGGGTTGCATCAACGGTGGCACAACTTCATTTGGCAATTTCTGTTGAAAAACATAATATATAGTAGCCTAGTTAGCAATGTAATCAATACAATTTACGCAACAGTACTAGCGTACTTAATTAGCAACTCTTACCAAGATATTTCGGCGAATGTCATCCGCCCTCAACCTATGCACTAGTGTCCTGTACAATGTATAATTTGGGCCAGTTCCCAAATTATACGGGAAGATGTCTCTACAAGCTATGACACCAATAACAAAGTAGATAAGATCATCCTTCTCCTCCCAAGTTAGATGTGATCCATAAGTGTAGTGTGTCGTGTCGGTTATGTTCTGTATTTCACTCGAAGAAACGAAATAAGTTGTAAATTAAAAATTAACAAATTTAGTACGCATGAACACCTAATATTTATATATATATATATATATAATGCAAATTACTTGACAAATATGCATGGTTAACAAACTCACATGGAGGTAAAACAGGAAACATATCGACATCCACCCAAATGTCGATGTTTCCTTCAATATTTTCCCCGGGACGAAGATCGAAGGTTATTTCCATATCTTCCTGAAATCCATATGCCTTGCAAAGAGCTTCCCAATTTGAGCACCCTATTTCTGTGTTATTAGGTGCATTCATTACTTTCACAAGAAATGTGTGACCATGTTTAGTCCTTAGGTTGGCTGTCCTCGTCTCAAAACTCTCGTGCTCTTCGAAACCGAGCCTCTCCAAAAAATACCTTCTTGCATGACAGGGGACGAACTAGTCGAATTGTATAAAATAGAAATTACGCATTGAAGGAAAGAAACAAAATGCTTAATTACGAAAAAACAGTTGTCATTGTTACATATCGTAGAAATATCAAAGTCCTCATAAAGCTTCATGGTGAAGAACCTGCCGTCTCGCAGCCCAGTCTGGTCACAAAGACCTTTATCTTCACCGCAAAATTCACGCGCTTGGATCCGATCGTCGTCTGATGACGACGACATTTCCTGTGTTCATGATTCAAGAATTACGGCACGGGCTCATAGTTGAAACATTTAAAATCGATCGAAGGAAACTACAAGAAAACTGATCAACACACAGATCACCATTAATCAATATGCAACGGGTTGACTTTAGGTCTGTCGAGTCTTTCCTTCCTAACTCTCATCTCACGTATATGGTGGGCACTCCCTTTGATATTGTGACCGTCGGTGATGGTGGCTCCTCCATTCATCCCCGAGTGCATTACACCAAAATGTCTAGCACACAGGAACGGAGGAGAAGCGACCCCCACAACAACAGTCGGGATTCTTCCTCTCTCACGTATATATATATACATATGGTGGATACTCTCCCTCACTAAAATACACACAATGAGCCGAAACAGACCTAAAGTCAACCCGTTGCATATATCGAGCAATGACATAGAAAAAATACTGAAATGACTTGCAAATCACAAATACATTTATAATGAACTTGAATATAATATCACTAATACATCATCCCGAATAATCCAGTTCAAGAATTACGACACACTTTGGATCTTAATTAATGCGTGTGTGACTTTCGGTATGTCGAGGCTTTCCTTAAATAACTCTCATATCTCGTGGTGCGTTGGTGCGCACTCTCTCATATTGATTCGGTGGTGTATATATGTTGGTGGACACTCTCTCACAGTAATAGTTTGACCGTTCGTGATGGACGCCTCCCCTGTCCTCTTCTTGTGCAATATATCGACGAGTATATCGCGAGGAAGAGAAGAAAGGAGAGGAGCCCCCCACGACAACAGTCGGGATTCCTCCATCAAGAACACACATGAAAGTTATCTAAGGAAAGCCTCGACGGACCGAAAGTCACACACGCATTATACCGATAAAATATCACTAATACATTAATATTTATAATGACCTCGAATATAATATCACTAATATAGATCGAATATCCTAGAATCCAAAATGGAGGACGGTGAACTCGGTTCACTAGCGGTCTCTGAGTCGCCGGCGATGGACACCCAAAGATAAGGAACCATCACGGGATCATAACTCAAGTGAGATCCCTGAAGGATCTGCCAGGTATTGTCAAACCGGGCGTCCAACGCCGCCATGTAGCGACAGACGTGCTCGTCCTCCTCCCTGACACGGCGACGTACCACCTCCGCGGGTGCCGGCTCCCTCAGCACCGAAAGTGGACCGTGTGACCGCCACCATAAAAGGTTTGGGTCGACGACGATACCTGCATTCCTCACCAACCTCCGAGCCCGGGAAGGTAGCACCTCCCAGTGCTAGCTCGGCGGAGCCCAGTCCTGGACATGGCGCCTATCAAGCAGGCTCTCGCGGACTACTCGACGACGAGGATGCGGGTCGGGCATCGTCGACTAATTTTTCATAAAACCCAAAATCAACATACACAGACTAATCTAACATAAACATACTAATCTACTTTAAAAAAAGCATAAACATACTAATCTAACATACACATACTAATCTAGCTAACATAAACATACTAATCTACTTTAAAAAAGCATAAACATACTAATCTAACATACACATACTAATCTAGCTAACATAAACATACTAATCTAACATGCATACACATACTAAAAAAGCATAAAAATCAACATATATATAAAAAAATTGCAACGAGCCGGGGCGGCGGCGGCTCACAGCGGGGGCGGCGACGGGGCGGCGACGGAGCGGTGACGGGGGCGGGGCGGCCACCGCGACGGGGCGGGGCGGCGACAGGGTGGGGCGGTGGGGGAGGCGACGGAGGAGAGGCGGCGACGGGAGCGGGGCGGCGACGGGGAAGGCGACGAGGGCGACGGGGAAGGCGACGGGGGCGGCAACGGGGATGGCGGGGGAGGCGACGGGGGTGGCGGGGGAGGCGGCAGGGCAGCGGGGGAGGCGACGGGGGCCGCGGGAAAGGCGACGGGGCGGCGACGGGGACAACGACGGGGACGGGAACGGCGACGGTGACGGCGGGCTCAGGGCGGCGACGAGGGCGAAGAGGAATGAAAACTGCGAATTTTGCTAAATGCTTGTCATATAGAAGGAGCATTGGTCCCGGTTGGTGGACCCAACCGGGACCAATGCCCCCCTTTAGTCCCGGTTTGTCGCACCAACCGGGACCAAAGCCCTGTTTTCAGCAGCCCAAAGGGCGGGAAACAAGCCCTTTGGTCCCGGTTGGTGGCACCAATCAGGACGAAAGAGGGGCATTGGTCCCGGTTGGTGCCACCAACCGGGACCAATGGACTTGCACAGCGGTGTGGTGGGAGTTTAGTCCCACCTCGCCAAGCGAAGGTTGCTCGAACCTGCTTATAAGCCCCACCGCGTCTGTTACGTTGAGCTCCTCTAATAGTGATAATAGATGCGTTGATAGTGAAATTCGGCTTAAATTCAAAAGGCTAGTTAGGTGCCTAACTAGCACTTTGATTTTAGGCTGAATTTCAGTATAAGCGCATCTATTTTCACTTTTGCTATTTTCTATGTTATTTCTTAGCATAATAAAAGTTGTTAACAAAAAAATACTTTATGAATATTTTTTTGCTATTAATTTTAAAAAAATTAACTTTGATAATTTTAGTTGCATGAATTGTATATAATATCAAGTTTCTTTCGAAGTATCGTGTACAAAAGAGACGGTCTCTTTCGAAGTATCGGGGTTTCGGACGGAAACTCATCGGTTACAAAAGGCATTTCATTTTCTTGAACTTATTTGAACTCCAGGCTTTTCGTGTGTTCAAAATGTTTCATTCTAAGCCACATCATCAATTTTTCAACCCTTTCTGACTTCATTTGATATTTTTTATGCATTTACTGTTTTTTGAGCTAAATGAACCTGAAATTGAAAAGCACTTCAAATGAACTCTGAAAAGGTTGAAAGTTGGCATGGTATCATCATTTCACCCACATAGCATGTGCTAAAAAGTTGAGAGGGTTATGGCAAAAGCAGGATACACTTCGCGTACAAAACGGACAGGCTCTTTCGAAGTATCGGGGTTTCGTACGGAAACTCATCGGTTAGAAAAGGCATTTCATTTTATTGAAATTATTTGAACTCCAGACTTTTTCTGTGTTCAAAATCCACCATTCAAAGCCATATCATCAATTTTCTACCCTTTCTGACTTCATTTGATATTTTTTATGCATTTACTGTTTTTTTGAGCTAAATGACTCTGAAATTGAAAAGCATTTCAAATGAAGTCTAAAAAGTTTGAAAGTTGGCATGGTATCAACATTTCACCCACATAGCATGTGCTAAAAAGTTGGGAGGGTTACAACAAAAGCAGGACGCACTTCGCGTACAAAACGGACAGTCTCTTTCGAAGTATCGGGGTTTCGGACGGAAACTCATCGGTTACAAAAGGCATTTCATTTTCTTGAATTTGTTTGAACTCCAGGCTTTTCGTGCGTTCAAAATGCACCATTCTAAGCCACATCATGAACTTTTTAACCCTTTCTGACTTCATTTGATATTTTTTTCTGCATTTACTGTTTTTTTGAGCTAAATGACCCTGAAATTGAAAAACACTTCAAATGAACTCTGAAAAGGTTGAAACTTGGCATGGTATCATCATTTCACCCACATAGGATATGCTAAAAAGTTGAGAGGATTAGGGCAAAAACAGGATCTACTTCGCGTACAAAACGGACAGACTGTTTCGAAGTATCGGAGTTTCGGACGGAAACTCATCAGTTAGAAAAGACATTTCATTTTCTTCAACTTATTTGAACTCTAGGCTTTTTGTGTGTTCAAAATGCACCATTCAAAGCCACATCATCAATTTTCAACCCTTTCTGACTTTATTTGATATTTTTCATGCATTTACTGATTTTTTTGAGCTAAATGACCCTGAAATTGAAAAGCACTTCAAATGAAGTCTGAAAAGGTTGAAAGTTGTCATGGTATCAACATTTCACCCACATAGGATGTGTTAAAAAGTTGGGAGGGTTACGGCAAAAGCAAGATGCACTTCGCGTACAAAACGGATAGTCTCTTTTGAAGTATCGGGGTTTCGGACGGAAACTCATCGGTTAGAAAGGCATTTCATTTTCTTGAACTTATTTGAACTCCAGGCTTTTTGTGTGTTCAAAATGCACCATTCAAAGCCACATCATCAATTTTCAACCCTTTCTGACTTCATTTGATATTTTTCATGCATTTACTGATTTCTTTGAGCTAAATGACCCTGAAATTGAAAAGCACTTCAAATGAAGTCTGAAAAGGTTGAAAATTGGCATGGTATCAACATTTCACCCACATAGCATGTGCTAAAAAGTTGGGAGGGTTACGGCAAAAGCAGGATGCACTTCGCATACAAAACGGACAGTCTCTTTCGAAGTATCGGGGTTTCAGAGGGAAACTCATCGATTACAAAAGACATTTCATTTTCTCGAACTTATTTGAACTCCAGGCTTTTTGTGTGTTCAAAATGCTCCATTCAAAGCCACATAATCAATTTTCAACCCTTTTTGACTTTATTTGATATTTTTCATGCATTTACTGATTTTTTTGAACTAAATGACCCTGAAATTGAAAAGCACTTCAAATGAAGTCTGAAAAGGTTGAAAGTTGTCATGGTATCAACATTTCACCCACATAGGATGTGTTAAAAATTTGGGAGGGTTACGGCAAAAGCAAGATGCACTTCGCGTACAAAACGGACAGTCTCTTTTGAAGTATCGGGGTTTCGGACGGAAACTCATCGGTTAGAAAAGGCATTTCATTTTCTTGAACTTATTTGAACTCCAGGCTTTTTGTGTGTTCAAAATGCACCATTCAAAGCCACATCATCAATTTTCAACCCTTTCTGACTTCATTTGATATTTTTCATGCATTTACTGATTTCTTTGAGCTAAATGACCTTGAAATTGAAAAGCACTTCAAATGAAGTCTGAAAAGTTGAAAATTGGCATGGTATCAACATTTCACCCACATAGCGTGTGCTAAAAAGTTAGGAGGGTTACGGCAAAAGCAGGATGCACTTCGCGTACAAAACGGACAGTCTCTTTCGAAGTATCGGGGTTTCGGACGGAAACTCATCGATTACAAAAGACATTTCATTTTCTTGAACTTATTTGAACTCCAGGATTTTTGTGTGTTCAAAATGGTCCATTCAAAGCCACATCATCAATTTTCAACCCTTTCTGACTTCATTTGATATTTTTCATGCATTTACTGATTTCTTTGAGCTAAATGACCCTGAAATTGAAAAGCACTTCAAATGAACTCTGAAAAGGTTGAAAATTGGCATGGTATCAACATTTCACCCACATAGCATGTGCTAAAAAGTTGGGAGGGTTACGGCAAAAGCAGGATGCACTTCGCGTACAAAACGGACAGTCTCTTTCGAAGTATTGGGGTTTCGGACGGAAACTCATCGATTACAAAAGACATTTCATTTTCTTGAACTTATTTGAACTCCAGGCTTTTTGTGTGTTCAAAATGCTCCATTCAAAGCCACGTCATCAATTTTCAACCCTTTCTGACTTCATTTGATATTTTTCATGCATTTACTGATTTTTTTGAGCTAAATGACCCTGAAATTGAAAAGCACTTCAAATGAAGTCTGAAAAGGTTGGAAGTTGGCATGGTGTGTGTGTGCTTGTTGCCAACGATGACAACCCACTTTTTTGTTGCATATTGTTCTCGGCCACAATGGAATTTAAGAAAAACCTGAATTGAGAAGCACTACAAATATATAATAGCTAGAGAGATATGTAATATATAATAGTTCAGATATCCATTACAGAATGTACTCGTCTAAGCGAACACTACTATCTAGTCTGAATCAAAAGAATATCCGCCCCATGGTGGTGGTGGTGTGAGGTGACGCTGCCCGTAGTTCACGGTTCGAATCTTGCGGTACAACTCATATGCAACGTATGCATCTTTTGCTGCATACTCAATGTTCATAGGCTGAAGTGGGGTCCTCTCCCACTCTTTGTGCTGCGCCGGGGGAAATTTGGTCTTCATATCTCCGTAATAGTCGTCGATCATGGCGACTGCCATAGAAGCCATCGAAGTCCTCTCATACCAAAGCCTGAATATGTCTTGGATATTAATAAGGCAGCGAGCTGGTATCTCAATATCGAAGCTGCGCCTCATCTTCAGCTTGTCATTCCTTACATCAACGCTAGCAAAATGTATGTTGCTACGTAGGAAGTCCATGAGTGCTGGGCAGTGGTTGTCACTACTGGAACATCAACAAATTAAAATGGAACAAATGTTAAATACTGCTGCAACAAGTATATTTTGGCAGAATTATAATATGCAACTATATAAAGGAAAATTATTTCGCTGCAACAAAAGAGGAAGACGTAGAGTTTTTGCTCCTAGGCTCATTTGAGCCCGGTGAACAGTAATTAATATCACAAAAAAATCGAAAATTATTTCAATACAACTTAAGAGAAATTGATCTTTGCCATAGGATTCAAAATAGAACATATATATTGCTATATCCTATATATATATATATATATATATGTAATTTTCATATCCTATGAATTGATGATGAAACCCTAAATTAGCTATATGATGTATATGTTCTTCCACGTTTTGCAACAAGGAAAATTGTTATTCACTACAAACTTAAAAGAAATATTGATCTTTCCAATAGGATTCAAAATGCAACATATTTCTATCCTATGCAATTTTCATAATAATCTATAAATTATTAATTGATCAAAGAAGATCCTCAAAACTCACCTTGCCCATTGGAAGATAATCACATGTTTCTTGAAACATAGCTGGATGACGGCACCATCGTCTTGCTTGGCCGTGTACTCGAGATCAAGCCCTATGAACTTGTCTTTCTCATCCGCCACTTCAAGCCATTTCTGCAAAAGGGAAAGAAAACGCGACACCATGGCGCTGTCGTTCGTGTAGACGACATCGAGATTGGTCGTGCCATGTGCGAGCACCTCCCCGTAGCGAGTGGTTGGATTCATGGTAGAAGATATGGGGAAGAAGATAGGAGAATGGAGGAGAAGAAGAGAGGAGAATGGAGGAGAAGAAGAGAGGAGAAGAAGAGAAATGGGTGAACAGTCAGAACAGTTGCCTCTTCCTCAAACCGCGAAACGTCGTGGGATGCGAACCGTTCGAACCTTTAGTCCTGGTTTGAGCCACCAACCAGGACTAAAGGGGCTCGCACCAGGAGAACGGTCACCCCCTTTAGTCCCAGTTCTAGCCATGAACCAGGACCAATGGTTGTGGGCCAGGAGCAAGGCACATTGGTCCCGGTTCGTGTATGGAACCGGGACCAAAGGTGTCCTACGAACCGGGACCAATGCCCCACGTGGCCCGCCCGCCCCCCTGGCCTCCCGAACCAGGACTGTTGCTCCCATTAGTCCCAGTTCATGACTGAACCGGGACTAATGGGCTGGCCGGCCCGAACCGATGCCCTGTTTTCTACTAGTGAAGGAGTCCTAATCCTAATAGGATTGGAGGAGGACTCCTCCTCTCTCCACTTTGGCCGAGGCAAGGGCTGGCCCCTTGGGGGCCAATTCTCCTCCCTCCCTCCTCCTATATATACTAGAGGTATTGAGGGTTTTTCCACATAGAAATCAGCCACGTGCTGTCCTCTCCTCTAGATCGTAGTTTCTCCTCTAGATTGTTTCAGCGGTGCTTAGGCGAAGCCCTGCTAGAATAGTTCCACCACCATCGCCGCCACGCCATCGTGCTGCTAGAGAACTCATCTACCTCTGCACACCCTCTTGCCGGATCAATAATGTGGAGATCATCATCGAGCTGTACGTGTGCTGAATACGGAGATGACGTCCGTTTCACGCTAGATCGGAAGGACCATGATCAGGATCGCAAAATGATTCGTTATTTGATCGCGGGACATATCGTGATGGGATCACGACACGGATCGTGATTGGATTGCGAGATGGATCGTGATGGGATCGCGGGATGCTCGGCGATTTGGATCGTGAAGACATTCGACTAGATCAACCGCGTTTCTTAACGCTTCCTGCTCAGCGATCTACAAGCGTATGTAGATCCACTCTCCCCCTCGTAGATGCTCATCACCATGGATAGATCTTGCGTGTGCGTAGGAATTTTTTTGTTTCCCATGCAACGTTCTCCAACACATAGTGCTAGGCCCGCTTGATACCCCTAAGTCATTTATGCCTTGGGCCAATCAGTCTGACCCATGACCCCAAGACATGGAGGGCCCATAAGGCTTTACAAGACAAGGCAACATGCATACGGAGGGACTCCTCCTCACCGACATAGTACATGTAACCCTAGATCTCGTTACTCATATAGGCTAGAGTTTGGCTAGTTGCATGCACATCAATCTTAACCTAAAGTGTTGCTCAATACCTCGACCTCGTACACCCCTATAGAATCAATGTACGCAAGCAAGAGTTGGCTATTACCTTGTATACCGAGGGCCCGAGCCTGGGAAAAATTTGCCCATGTTGCCATCACATTTGTTCGTGTGGCCAAACACCCTATCGAGGGATCTACCGAAAAATAACTTCGATAGTTTCACGCCAAGCATGGGTTGCGTCAGCAGCACTTAGAGATCTAATGGTTTCTCCAATTGAATTTGGCATCGTGACATGGTCCAGATGTTCTCTTTAGGTTTGATGTCCTTCATCGTTGACTCGGTGGGCCATCTTGTGCTTGTTGACAACTACGCTCCTCGTCAGATTGTCCACTTTTGGAAATCCTGGATTCGTCATCGACTCATGCCGCGAGCTAGTTCTCTAGGGATTGGTTGCGAGCCAAACCCAAGTGTCACCATAAAACTTCATCACCCCATGTGATCTACATGGTGCAAGAGGAGGACCCCTCCCCCCTGCGCGCGCTGCCACCAAGGAGGACGTTGTCTCCTACTACAATAACCTTCAAGAATCTGACTTCAATTTTCCTATCACACGCATGGATCTCCAAAGTATTTCCATGAAGGCAGATCTGGTTAAGACCATGAGGGCTATATAGAATGTCAACACAGAGAAAATTGGGCTGCTGAGGAGGCAGCATGGGATCTTGCGCTCCACTGAGATGATGAAGAACCTTCCGGTGCAGACTTCGTCTGGTGCGGCCTGTGAAATGGCCTGTTGATGAGTGTTATTTTTATGCTCATCCAACCCGAGTTTAAACAAAGATATTTCATAAAAACCGATATATCCCCTCCAATATTGATATTAATGATCATATGAAAATATCCAACCTTTATTTTGTTTCGAAAGGAAATGGGCTATTTATTGATGAAATGAAGCCAATAAATGGAAAGGAATAAAGTGGAGATAGAGGAGATCAAGTGGGAGGCGCAGCAGAGGACCCAAAGCTAAATACGGTGTTCCATACGACTGAGGGAGTCCTGGATTAAGGGGTCCTTGGGAGGCCGACCTATTTCTATGGGCCAGACTATATGGGCCACTTATTGAACACATGAATATTTGAAGGCCCAATCTCCAAGATGGAAGCTTCAAGAAGCACGGCTTGTACTCCACGTTTGATGTAGCGAATAGGCATGTTTATCTCTTCGGCGTGTAACCGACCATGCGTAAACCCTAGGCATCCTCGACGTCTATATAAGCCAGAGGGTTTTAGGGTGTAGGTACAGAACAACTCATCTAGCGTTAGCTATTCGATCTCGAGGTAGGTCAACTCTGTAACCCCCCATATCATCAATACATCCAAGCAGGACGGAGGGTATTACCTCCATAGGAGGGCCAGAACCTGGGTAAATCTGTGTCCCCTTCGTCTCCTGTTACCATCGGTTCTAGTCTCACAATTCACGACCCCCTACCCGAGATCCACCAGTTTGGACACCGACATTGGCGATTTCATTGAGAGTTCCTCTGTGAGCAAGAAGGAATCGATGTCTCGCCTTGTCATCAACGAAGAGGTTCGCAACATCGACACTTTCGTCCCCAAACAGATCTTCGCCTTCAGCAGCGTTGTGCTGCATGCTAATCCCACTAGCCATCTAGGACGTGTTGAGAGCTTCGCCCCTGATCGAGAGGTCAGATTCGGAAACCTAGAGTTCTCCGTAGATTCTCGGGGTGACTAGTCGCTAATCGGGCTCGCAGCTTCGCCTGTAGCACCCAAAGACTCTGAGGCTTTAACCTCGAGTTCCTTCTTCGGACATGCCAATGGGGTTACCCACGGCGATGGGCCTATCTCTTGTCTTGGTCCAGACATTGTGCCAGAAGACCGGACATGTGTTCTTCCTGGACACTCACCATGTCCGGGCACCTCGGAGGTCAACTCCGTAAGTTCCGAACAGTTTGATCCGATCGGGTTCTCAGCGGTTGAAGAGGCCCTAGATCGGATCTCGTCAATGAAGATCACCGACGATCTAACCCCGATCTATGCTCAGATCGGTTACGGTGTGGGTAAGGACGAATTTTTTGACCCACCCACCACACACTTGATAGCCACTGTCGAAGATTTAATCGACATGCTGGACTATAGCCCCATTAACATCGGGCGATGGGCTACCACCTTCACATACGACATCTGCATGCTGGACACTCCTAAAGACGACAAAACGCCAGATAATGACGGCGACAAGTCGGGCGATGCACCGTCAAGGCGTCGTAGATCGCGCAAACGGTCAAAAGGCAAGAAGGGAAGGAATTTGTCATCGGTACCGGGGACGAAGATACCCCAGAGAACCGCGGCGATCTCGATATCCCTGAACACCCGCTAGAGGGTCCGGAAAGGCCTGAAGACTAGAGCAACCCCGATGACCTTGACGATTCCGAGGATGAAAATTACCTCCACCCCCCGTCGAGGAGGAGGACATCCCAGAAGCCGATGACCTAGACATCCCTAATAACCTTGAAGACCAGGAACTACTCAGGCAACGACTCATAGCAACGACACGCAGCTTGGAAGCGAAGGAACATCAACTTAAGGCCGAACAAGATGACCTCAATGATCGATGGACGAAAGTCCTCTCAGCTGAGGAAGGATATGGTACAGGTTTGTCGGACCAACCCAAGAGTTACCCACGGAGAAGGCTGCTGCCGCAATTTGATGACGAACTCACTGATACTCCGTCTCCGAACCATACTCCATACGACAAGTCGGACCGTCCTCCTCGTGGGCGTGATAGAACGGCAAATGACACCGGTTATAGACTGGCGATGCCCCGAAGACGCGGAAAGGAGCCACTTGAGCCCAACGATAGGTTCGACCTGCGAGACGACATAGACTATAGAGCAGGTCGTACAAGATCCATCTATGGATCCAGAGATTACTCGCCCGATAGACAGAGCGGGTATAGACCATGGTTCGACCAAAACAATAGAGGCCGGGAGCGCAACTGGGCCCAAACAGACGTCGAATATAGGCGTGACATAGCATGGGTCACAGGCACCGCTCACCCACTGTGCTTCACAGATGAGGTAATGCGACAATAGTTCCCAAAGGGGTTTAAACCCGTGAATATAGAACAGTATGATGGGACAACTGAACCAACCATATGGATTGAGGAATTCCTCCTCAATATCCACATGGCGCGAGTATATAATCTCCATGCCATCAAATACCTCCCCCTCAAACTTAAGTGGCCAGCTCGGCACTGGCTAAAAAGCCTCCCCGAAAACTCCATCGGATGCTGGGAAGACCTGGAGGATGCGTTCCGCTCTAACTTCCAGGGAACCTATGTTCAGCCGCCGGATTCTTCCGACCTCAGCAACGTCGTCGGCGAGTCTGCTCGGCAATTGTGGAATCGGTTCTTAACTAAGAAGAACCAAATTGTCGACTGTCCGGGCGCTGAGGCAATAGCCTCTTTCCGGCACAATACTCGGGACGAATGACTGGCCCGCCAGCTTGGCCAGGATAAACCTCAGACCAAGTCCGCCCTTACTTCCCTCATGACTCACTTTTGCGTAGGCAAATATAATTGGCTGGCAAGACGCAACCACAATTCCGAAGATCTCGGAGCCTTTGAAGCTTAGGATGGCAAGGGAAAACCAAAGCACAATAAGAACAAGCGCCGGCACAATAATAGTGATGTCGATGACACGGTTGGAAACGCCGGATTCCACAACTCGCGGCCTGGGCAGCGAAAGAAGCCTCCTAAAGGCAATCGTGATGGACCCACCCCGCTGGAGAAGATCATGGAAAGGCCTTGCCAAATCCATGGGACTCCGTAGAAGTCCGCCAATCACACACACCGCAATTGTTGGGTGTTTAAACAGGCCAGCAAGATCCCACCTGAGGACCAAGACAAAATCTCTCGTAGCAAGGATGAGGATGAGCCTCGGGGTCCGATTGGTGGCGGACAAAAGAAATTCCCTCCCAAAATCAAAATGGTGAACATGATATACGCCACCCATATACCTAAGAAGGAGAGGAAGCGCGCCCTTTGGGAGGTCTATGCTGTAGAGCCGTAGCCCCGAAGTACAACCCATGGTTGGCATATCCGATCACCTTTGATCGGCGCGACCACCCGACAAGTACCCCTCATGGGGTTCAATGACCCTCGTCCTAGATCCCATTATGGATGGGTATCACCTCACAAAAGTCCTAGCTAATGGACGGAGGAAGTAGCCTTAACCCGATTTACTCAGACACGGTGAACAAGATGGGCATATATCCGTCAAGGATCAAACCCAATAACACTACCTTCAAAGCAGTGATCCGAGGCGTAGAGGCCTGATGTACAAGTTTCGTAACCCTGGAAGTTGTGTTCGGCTCACCTGGTAACTTTTGAAGTGAGGAATGGATCTTCGACATTGTGCCCATCCGCAGCGGCTATCACACGCTGCTTGGCCAGACAACGTTCACTTGTTTCAACGTAGTCTCGCATTATGCATACATAAAGCTCAAGATGCTGGGCCCTAGGGGGGTCAGCACTTTTAACGGCAATACAGAGTGCTCCCTTAGAACTAAGGAACATGCACTTGCCCTGGCGGCCGAATTCAGTTACAAAGACGATCGGCAAATTCCGACATCCGCCATAAAGGCACGTAAGGCTGGGAAGCAAGTTCGACTTCATGCCAAAAACTCAGATCCTTCCTCCCCCCTTTAATAGGGACTCGCCCCCACCGCACAACCCCAAGACCAGAATAGTACGTGCCAAGGAGGCACAACTTCGCCCTTAAAATTCCATGGGTAGGGGTAGGGAAATAAAGATGGGTGTTCGGCTTGTCCGAACTACTACCATCAACATGTCTTCAGACAAAATGCAGGTACTACTAAAAGGCCTGCCAATGGTGTAAAGCTCATCCACAATTCGGCGGCTTCTCAAGACCTTGTTTGCAAGATCCGTTTGCCGAACACTACCACTCATCAAAGTGTATCTAAGAGCAGGAGTCAACTAGCAACGGGCATATCAAGGACTTCAGGCCATCAATCGAAGACCCTTGGTACAATCACTCCTGTATAATTTCTTTCTTTCAAATTCCTATAAATATTTTCTTCGGCAATCCGAGCTATAAGAGTTGCTGAGAAATATATAAAAGCGTTACACATGTTTGTCTCATCTGTCCTTTTCGACACATATTTTCCCTTTTCTCCCTCTTCTCGTGAACCTGTTCGGTATGTTGCAAGGCAACCGACTAATAGACCGGGGTCTCGAGTTTAATAACAAATCGCCTTATGTACATTTTATCATGCGTTCGCCGTCTTGGCGTTCACTTTGTAAGCATCGGTTGCGAACTATGTCTTCGGTCAATAGTTGGGTTGCCCAGCTCATGTGCTTGCCCCTTTACGTTCTGCTTGTTCGGCTAAAAGGGCAAAGGGAGCACCCCTGCAATTGTGCTTCTGGATAGTCTGGTCAAGCACCTGAGGGGAGAAAGCCGAAAACTGACTGTCATAGTATGCGAGATCCGGTCTGTGAATCCGAGCTCAAAGTATTATACTTCAGTTCTCGTAAGTGGTTATTCCGTGTTATACGAGGGGTTTGTCCTTTATGCAAACCTTGTGATACCGGCTTTAGCCGCGGTTTGTCCGAACATCACAACACTTTGGTGAATAATCGTAAGCCCCCCACAGTCCTTTTCGTGCCCCTACGGCTAAGTGAAAGAAAAAAAGCATTATAGTCTGATTGCCTAGTCCGCTGCACTTTACCGCCTTTGGGTTCCGGTAACTCGACTAAGGAACACAATGCATTAGCAGAGACACCCCATATAGTATCTACATGGGGGTTGAAGCCGACGACTTGCATCTTTCAGTATCAAACATCCACACAGGAGTTATAAAGGAATGCAAAACCATAAAAGCATAATAACTTATAACATTAAAAGTTGAATAAGTCTTTGGACGTGTTACAATTCATTCAAACATATTATCGCCCGAACACCGCGACACTATCACCCGAGCACTTTCCATTACTCCATCGAAGTATAGCTCGGGGCATCTATGCCCCTTCCCGGGAGGCGGCGGGGCGGTGGCTACCTTCATCGGATCTAGCCCCGGCCAGTGCACCTTAGCTTTTGCAAGGGCCATCCGGACTCCCTCAATGCAGGAGGAGCGCTTCACAATGTCGATGCGGGGCGAAGCGGCGATTAACTTCTGCACCAGGCCAAAGTAGCTGCCTAGCAGCGGCTCGCCGGGCCATAGGTGGATGCAGAGATCCTTCATGGCCAGCTTCGCCATCTGGTGCAGCTCCATCATCTGCTTCAGCTGCTCCATAAGAAGAGCAGAACGCTTGGGGGCTCCAAACTGCGCCCAGAATAATCGAGCTTCGTCTCCTTTTTCCCTCGAGGCGAACAACTAATTTGTGTCTGCCACACTCTTTTGGAGATCGGAGGAGGCGCTTGAGGAACGCCACACCTGGGTGAGAAATTGGAATTTGCTATCCCCGAAGACGCACTGTAGTAAGTATGGCTTACCATCTGTTATGTCCTTCGCTTGGCAGACTCGCTCCTTGTATAACCGTCTGTCCACCCGCTCCTTCTGAAGTTCGGCCTTCAGGGCGGACAGCTCGGCCTCGCTCTCCTTGCCTTTATACTCAACAACCTCGCACTATTGGCTGGCATCCTTGAGCTCATCTTGGATCTCCACCACACGAGCCTCATGCTTATCGCTGATGGCTCGTAGGTCCGAAAGTGCGGTGGCCGCCTCTTTGGCCGCCGCCCTGTCAACGGCCGCTTCATCCTTCACGCGTTGAAGGTCGGCCTTGAGCTTTTCCATCTACTTTGACGAGGCTGCAAAACGTTAAACTCTATGAAAATCTGCATTGGCAGTACTCGGGAAAATGTATTCGGATTTTGTTCACACTTACCTTGTGCCTCGTCGAACCTCTTGTTAAGGGCATCAACTTCATCCTCCGAGCATTTAAGCTTCCGATTCAGCTCGTCCAGATCGGCGCCATTGACGGCCGCCGCCGATGAAAAGGCCTGTAACACACAAATATGTGTTAGGATACATGGTCTCGAGACGTCCGAACTATTGTCAATCCGATCCTATCTCCGGCCTTCCTGGTGGCTATTCTAGCATTAAGAACATAGCTTTCTATATAGTTCGGAATCAGACTCATAGGTTGACCCCTAGGTAAGTTTTTTCAAACTCACCTAGGGCTCCAGGGCTGCCATGTATATGGTACCTAAAACAAATAAATGCTCAGCAAATAAGAGTGTCTAATGGCTTACTTGAAAACCCATCAAGAGACCCTTGAAGGCCTTCTTCAGTCCATTGTCGACGGACTGAATGCTCTACAATACCGCACCCATAAGGGTGCGGTGCTCTTCGGAAATGGAGGCGCTTGATAGAGCCTCCTCTATGACCGTCCAACCATTGGTCGGTGGTGCCGGTGATGATCGGATCTCCCAATCAACAACCGGGGTTTGAACCGTTGCCTCTAGAGACATGGTGCACTACGGAGAGGTCCTCGAAGGGGACTGAGCACCCGCTCGTCCAGCCTCCTCAGTCTCCGGGTGGGGTGTCGCCCCCCAGTCTTAAGTGGCCGAGGCGTTAGCCTCAGCCATGGTGTTCTCTCCCCCGCCGCCGATGTCCGGCTCCATAGGAGCATGTTGGGAAGACACCTCCGTGGCATCCCTTGTGGTGCCCGGAGTAGCGGGATGCGACGCATCCCCGCTCTCCGCCAGTTCGGCGGGCGGGGTTTCCCCGTCCGATATCTCATCGGTGGGGATGATGCGCGGGGGCTGCAAAGTGAATAAAGCGCATGCGTTTTAGTAAACTCTAAATCTATTTATGACAAATACGAGGGTCTTCGGATCCTAACCTTTTTGCCGGGGGCTTCACCCGTAGGCTCCTTCGCGGAACCGTATCGAGGTCTTCGGACTCAGTGTCTGATTCTGAACTATCGTTGGTCAGGATCACCTGTGCCTGATGCGCCCTCTTCTGGGCAGGACGGGGGACCTACTCCGGTGCGTGCGAGGATGCCGCCCTCTTCCTTGCGTGGGGGGGGGGGGAATTGCCTTCCCCCTCGCCCTTGACCTCGGCCTCCTCTTCCTCCTCCTCAACCTCCTCCTGATTCAAGGAGGCGGGAGTGTCCTAGGACGCGGCGTCGGCTTGGTCCTTGATGCAGAGGCCAGCCTAGCCTGATTTCTTCTTCTTCTCGTTCTTCGCGGGAGCCTCGTAAGGCTTCACCACGAGAATTCCCGCTAACAGCCCGACCCTCTCGTCTTCGGGCTGAGGTGCCGGGCTGTTAATTTTCACGGCTTTCTTCAGCCACTTCTGCAAAGGTTGATCGGAAAAGGGGTTATAAATCCTCCTTATTAGAAATAAAGCCGACCAAGCATAGATTTACCGTACCTCAGAGGCGGGCTTGGTGGCGTGCAGACCCTTGTAATCCTCCTCAGATGGCCAGCTCTTTTGCGACTTGAAGAGCGCCTTCCACAACTTCTCCCGCGTAGTACGGGAGAGCTTCAAAATCGTGGGCGTGGCGCTGAGCTGACGAGCCCACAAGGGAGTATCCCGGCGCTGGCAGGGGTGGATGCGTCTTCGGAGCATGACCTGGACCAGATCGGTCAACTTGGTGCCCTCTTCGATCATGGAGCCGACGCGTTTCTGCAGGTCGCTCACCTCCTTGCTCGGTCCCCAGCTGAGGCCCTTTTCAAGCCATGAAGCCAATCTGGTGGGGGGACTGGATCTGAATGCGGCAGGGGGATGCTCACCTTCTTCTTGTGGCTTGGTGATGTAGAACCACTCCTTATACCACACCTTGATGGTATCGACGAAGGTGCCCGACGGCCACACGACGCAGGTGACCATGTCGATGACAACCCCGCCGCAATCTGCGTGCTTGCCACCAATGCACTTGGGCTTGACGTTGAACACCTAGAGCCAAAGCCTGAAGTGTGGGTCGAACCGAAGAAAAGCCTCACAGATGAGGATGAACGCCGATATATGAATGAAATAGTTCGGCGGGAGGTCGTGGAAGTCGAGGCCGCAGAAACAAAATCAGCCCCCTGACGAAGGGGCGGAGTGGAAATCTCAACCCCTTGATGAAGTGGGGGATGAGGACCACCTTTTCGCCTGGTTGGGGGTGGGGATCACTTGGTCCTCCTCCAGCGCGCGGTGAGGGATATCAGCGGGGAGGTATCCGGCCTTCTTGAGGTCCAGGATGTCCTTATCGGTCACCGTGCATGCCTCCCACTTGTCGTTGGAGCCGGAACCCGCCATTGGTGAGCTCGGAGGTGTATGGCAGAAGATTTAGATCTCGGCGTCGGAGGCTCAGAGGAATGGACAACAGGGGAAGCGGCTGAGGAGCGTGATTAGCTCTTGGGTTTTCTTCCCTTTTTATGAGGCTTATCGTTTGAGCTCCCTCCGTTGTGCCATGAATCCCCTGCTTCCCGAGACGTGCGTGCAGTTGCACACGCATGATTAAACATACCCCATGTGAAATGGGGCACGATCTGCACATTGATAGATCATGTTGATGGAACGGCCTCGAACCGCGCATCGAGTTTTTGTAACTGGCCTAGTGGTCGTGGTGGGCCGTGACCTTTCGTTAGAGAGGTCGTCAGGGGATGTTATTTTAGCCCCTGATGTTTGGCCTTCAAGACCAACCTATTCACAGTATTCGGACGCGCCACTATTCGGAAGCTACTTGTCATCGGAGGCCGAACTCTATTTGGTGGAAGGAACTCACCACGCAAGCCGAAGACTCTAATTGAAGCTAAGACCCTTGGCATTGGAGGCAAGTTTGGGGGCTACTGAGGGAGTACTGGATTAAGGGGTCCTCGGGAGGCCAACCTATTTGGGCCGGACTATATGGGCCACTTACCGAACACAGGAATATTTGAAGGCCCAATCTCCAAGATGGAAGCTTCGGGAAGCACGGCTTGTACTCCATGTCTGATGTAGCGAATATGCATGTTTATCTCTTCGGCATGTAACCGACCATGTGTAAACCCTAGGCATCCTCGGCGTCTATATAAGCCGGAGGGTTTTAGGATGTACGTACAGAACAACTCATCTAGGGTTAGCTATTCGATCTTGAGGTAGATCAACTCTATAACCCCACATATCATCAATACATCCAAGTAGGACGTAGGGTATTACCTCCATAGGTGGGCCCGAACCTGGGTAAATCTGTGTCCCCTTCGTCACCTATTACCATCGGTTCTAGTCTCATAGTTCAGGACCCCCTACCCGAGATCCGCCGGTTTTGACACCGACAACGACCATCGCCCCTCATATAGATGGTCACATGTACTACCTGTTGGGGAATGTCGCATGGGAAACAAAAATTTTCCTACGCACACGCAAGATCTATCCATGGTGATGAGCATCTACGAGAGGGAGAGTGGATCTACGTACCCTTGTAGATCGCTAAGCAGGAAGTATTAAGAAACGCGGTTGGTGTAGTCGAACGTCTTCGCGATCCAAATCGCCGAGCGTCCCGCGATCTCATCACGATCCATCCCGCGATCCAATCACGATCCGTCCCGCGAACTCATCACGATCCGTCCCGCGATCCAAACACGATCCGTCCCGCGAACTCATCACGATCCGTCCTGCGAACTCATCACGATCCGTCTCGCGATCTTGATCACGGTCCTTCCGATCTAGCGCCGAACGGACGGCACCTCCGCGTTCAGCACACGTACAGCTCGATGACGATCTCCACCTTCTTGATCCAGCAAGAGGGAGCAGAGAGGTAGAAGAGTTCTCCGGCAGCGTGACGGTGCTCCAGAGAAGGTGGTAGAGCTATTCCGGCAGGGCTTTGCCTAAGCACTGCAGAAAACCTATCTAGAGGAGAAACTATGCACTAGAGGAACAGGCAACACGTAGCTAAAAATCTGGTGCAAAAACCCCTAAAACCTCTAGTATATATATAAGAGGAAGATAGGAGGAGGCTTGTACCTCAAGGGACCAGCCTTTGGGTTGGCCAAATCAAGGAGGAGTGAAGGACTCCTCCTCCAATCCTAGTAGGACTAGGATTCCTCCCTATTTTGCCTTTTTCCACCTTTTTCTCTTTGGGTTTTCTCTCCCAGCCTCATGGGCCTTGTGTGGAACTTCCACCAGCCCAATAAGGGCTCATATTTACTCTCCCACAGCCCATGAAGACTCTTAGGTCGAAATACCCCTCCCGATGATCTCCCGGTACACTACCAACACTCCCGGTACACTACCGATGAGCCCGAAACTTTTCCGGTGACCAAAATAGGACTTCCTATATATCAATATTTACATCCGGACCATTGCGAAGCTCCTCGTGATGTCCGGGATCTCATCCGGGACTCCGAACAACCTTCGTTCACCACCATGCATAACTCTATACTACCGAAACGTCACCAAACCTTAAGTGTGTAGACCCTGCGGGTTCGAGAACTATGTAGACATGACCGAGACACTTCTACAGTCAATAACCAATAGCGGGTCCTGGATGCCCATATTGGTTCCTACATATTCTACGAAGATCTTTATCGGTCGAACCTCTATGTCAAGGATTCAGTTAATCCCGTATGATGTTCCCTTTGTTCTTCGGTATGTTACTTGCCCGAGATTCGATCGTCGGTATCTGTATACCTAGTTCAACCTCGTTACCAGCAAGTCTCTTTACTCGTTCCGTAATACAAGTCTTGTGAACAACACTTAGTCACATTGCTTGCAAGGCCTATTGTGATGTTGTATTACCGAGTGGGCCCTGAGATACCTCTCAGTCACACGGAGTAACAAATCCCAGTCTTGATCCATGCCAACCCAACAGACACCCTTGGAGATACCTGTAGAGCACCTTTATAGTCACCCAGTTATGTTGCGACGTTTGATACACACAAGGCACTCCTCCGGTGTCAGTGAGTTGCATGATCTCATGGTCATAGGAACATATATTTGACATGCAGAAAACAGTAGCAATAAACTGACACGATCATATGCTACGTTTGTAGTTTGGGTCCTGTCCATCACACCATTCTCCTAATGATGTGATCCCGTTATCAAATGACATCTCATGTCCATGTCTAGGAAACCTTAACCATCTTTGATCAACGAGCTAGTCCATTGGAGGCATACTAGGGACATGGTTTTGTCTATGTATCCACACATGCATCTAAGTCTCCGATCAATACAATTATAGCATGGACACCAGAGTCAATAATCTAGTTCACATCACCATGTGATACGCATTGTTATGAATCTAACACCCAATGAGTTCTAGGGCTCGATCATGCTTTGCATGTGAGAGAGGTCTTATAGTCAACGGGTCTGCGACATTCAGATCCATATGTACTTTGAAAATCTCTATGTCAAACTATAAACACTGCTACCACAATCCACTTGGTACTATTCCAAATGGCTGCTCCACTATATGTATCCAGATTGCTACTACGGGTCATCCGGATTGGTGTTAAAGCGTGCATCAACGTAACTCTTTACGATGAACTCTTTATCACCTCCATAATCGAGAAACATCTCCTTAGTCTTTTAGTTACTAAGGATAATCTTGACCGTTGTCCAGTGATCCACTCCTGCATCACTCTTGTACGCCTTGACGGACTCATGGCAAGGCACACACATGTGCGGTACATAGCATGGCATACTATGGCTAAGGCATAGGGGACGACATTCGTCCTTTCTTTTTCTTCTGCCGTTGTCGAGCTTTGAGTCTCACTCAACTTCACACCTTACAAAGCAGGCGAGAACACTTCTCTCTGACTAATCCATTTTGAACTCTTTCAAAATCTTGTCAAGGTATGTACTCATTGTTGGAAATATGCCCTAGAGGCAATAATAAAATGGTTATTATTGTATTTCCTAGTTCATGATAATTGTCTATTGTTCATGCTATAATTGTGTTAACCGGAAACCGTAATACATGTGTGAATACATAGACCACAACATGTCCCTAGTGAGCCTCTAGTTGACTAGCTCGTTGATCAATAGATGGTCACGGTTTCATGACCATGGACATTGGATGTCGTTGATAACGGGATCACATCATTAGGAGAATGATGTGATGGACAAGACCCAATCCTAAGCATAGCACAAGATCGTGTAGTTCGTTTGCTAAAGCTTTTCAATGTCAAGTATCGTTTCCTTAGACCATGAGATTGTGCAACTCCCGGATACCGTAAATGCTTTGGGTGTGCCAAACGTCACAACGTAACTGGGTGGCGATAAAGGTGCACTACGGGTATCTCCGAAAGTGTCTGTTGGGTTGGCACAAATCGAGCCTGGGATTTGTCACTCCATGTGACGGAGAGGTATGTGACGGAGAGGTATCTCTGGGCCCACTTGGTAAGACATCATCATAATGAGCTCAGTGTGACTAAGGAGTTAGCCACGGGGTGATATATTATGGAACGAGTAAAGAGACTTGCCGGTAACGAGACTGAACAAGGTATAGGGATACCGACAATCGAATCTCGGGCAAGTATCATACCGATAGACAAAGGGAATTGTATACGGGATTGATTGAATCCCCGACATCATGGTTCATCCGATGAGACCATCATAGAGCATGTAGGAGCCAACATGGGTATCCAGATCCCAAGAGGTGTCTCGGTCATGTCTACGTGTCTCCCGAACCCGTAGGGTCTACACACTTAAGGTTCGATGACGCTAGGGTTATAGGGAAATAGTGTACGTGGTTACCGAAGGTAGTTCGGAGTCCCGGATGAGATCCCGGACGTCATGAGGAGTCCCGAAATGGTCCGGAGACGAAGATTGATATATAGGATGTGAGGTTTTGGTTACCGGAAGTGTTTCGGGCATCACCGGTAGTGTACCGGGACCACCGGAAGGGTTCCGGGGGTCCACCAAGTGGGCCCACTGGCCCCAGAGGGCTTCATGGGCAGTAGTTGGAGGGAACCAGCCCCTATGTGGGCTGGTGCGCCCCTCCCACCTGGCCCAAGGCAAGGCAAGGGGAGAGAGGGAGCAAACCCTAGCCCCAGATGGGCCCTAGGCCCACCCTAGGGTGGCTAGGGCAGCCGCACCTCCTCCCCTCCCTCTGGCCGCCGCACCAGATGCATCTGGTGGCTGCCGCACCACCCTAGGGTGGAAACCCTAGGGTGCAGCCCTACCTCCTCCTCCTTCTATATATAGAGGTGCCCTTGGGGCTGTTTTGAGACACGGTTCTCTCTTCCTCTCGGCGCAGCCCTACCTCTCCCTCTCCTCATTCTCCGTAGTGCTTAGCGAAGCTCTACCGGAGTACCACGCAGCTCCACCATCGTCACGCTGTCGTGCTGCCGGAGCTCTCCCTCAACCTCTCCTTCCTCCTTGCTGGATCAAGGCATTGGAGACGTCACCGGGCTGCACGTGTGTTGAACGCGGAGGCGCCATTGTTCGGTGCTAAGATCGGAGTCCACCGCGATCTGAATCGCTGCGAGTACAACTCCACCAACCGCGTTCTTGCAACGCTTCCGCTTAGCGATCTTCAAAGGTATGAAGATGCAATCTCTCCCCACTCGTTGCTGGTTTCTCCATGGATAGATCTTGGTGATCGTAGGAATTTTTTCATTTACTACTACGTCTGCCAACAGTGGTATCAGAGCTAGGTCTATGCGTAGAATCTATGCACGAGTTGAATACAAGTTGTTCTGGGCGTCGATTTTGTTAATTTGCTTACCAGTACTAGTCTGATCTTGATTTGGCGGTATTGTGGGATGAAGCGGCCCGGACCGACTTTACACGTACGCTTACGTGAGACTGGTTCCACCGCCTGACATGCACTTGTTGCATAAGGCGGCTAGTGGGTGTCTGTCTCCCACCTTAGTCGGATTGGATTCGATGAAAAGGGTCCTTATGAAGGGTAAATAGCAATTGGCATATCACGTTGTGGTTTTGGCGTAGGTAAGAAACGTTCTTGTTAGTAACCTATAACAGCCACGTAAAAACTTGCAACTACAAATTAGAGGACGTCTAACTTGTTTTTGCAGCATATGCCTTGTGATGTGATATGGCCAAAGGATGTGATGCGATGCATTGTGATGTATGAGATTGATCATGTTCTTGTAATAGGATTCACGACTTGCATGTCGATGAGTATGACAACCGGCAGGAGCCATAGGAGTTGTCTTATTTTATTGTATGACCTGCATGTCAATCATAAACGCCATGTAATTACTTTACTTTATTGCTAAACGTTAGCCATAGTAGTAGAAGTAATAGTTGGCAAGACAACTTCATGAAGACACAATGATGGAGATCATGGTGTCATGCCGGTGACAGTGATGATCATGGTGCCCCGAAGATGGAGATCAAAGGAGCAAGATGATAATGGACATATCATGTCACTATATTGATTGCATGTGATGTTTATCATGTTTACATCTTATTTTCTTAGAACGACGGTAGTAAATAAGATGATCTCTCAATAAAATTTCTGGAAAAGTGTTCACCCTAACTGTGCACCGTTGCTAAGGATCGTTGTTCCGAAGCACCACGTGATGATCGGGTGTGATAGGCTCTAACGTTCGCATACAACGGGTGTAAGCCAGATTTACACACGCGGAACACTTATGTTGACTTGACGAGCCTAGCATGTATAGACATGGCCTCGGAACACGGAAGACCGAAAGGTCGAACATGAGTCGTATAGAAGATACGATCAACATGGAGATGTTCACCATGGATGACTAGTCCGTCTCACGTGATGATCGGACACGGGCTAGTTGACATGGATCATGTGTCACTTGGATGACTAGAGAGATGTCTATCTAAGTGGGAGTTAATTAAATAATTTGATTATGTGAACTTAATTATCATGAACATAGTCTAAAATTGTCTTTACAATCTATATTGTAGATCCAATGGCCAACGCGAATGTCACCCTAAATTTCAACGCATTCCTAGAGAAAACCAAGCTGAAAGATGATGGAAGCAACTATGCGGACTGGGTCCGTGGCTTGAGGATCATCCTCATAGCTTCCAAGAAATTGTATGTCCTTGATGCACCACTAGGTGACCCACCCCTTCTCCTAGCAGAGCAAGACGTTGCGAATGCTTGGCATTCTCGCTGCGATGATTACTCCCTTGTTCAGTGCGGCATGCTTTATAGTTTAGAACCGGTGCTCCAAAAGCGTTTTGAGCAACACGGAGCATATGAGATGTTCCAAGAGATGAAACTGGTTTTCCAAGCTCATGCCCGGGTCGAGAGATATGACGTCTCTGACAAGTTCTTCAGCTATAAGATGGAGGAGAATAGTTCTGTCAGTGAGCACATCCTCAAGATGTCTGGGCTACACAACCGCTTGACTCAGTTGGGAGTTAATCTCCCGGATGACTCGGTCATTGACAGAATCCTCCAGTCGCTTCCACCTAGCTACAAGAGCTTTGTGATGAACTACAACATGCAATGGATGGAGAAGTCCATTCCTGAGTTGTACTCGATGCTGAAATCAGGAGAGGTCGAGATCAAAAAGGAGCATCAAGTGTTGATGGTGAATAAGACCACTAGTTTCAAGAAAGGCAAGGGTAAGAAGAACTTCAAGAAGGACGGCAAAGCTGTTGCCACGCCCGGTAAGCAAGTTGCCGGGAAGAAGAAGAACAAGGATGGACCCAAGCCTGAGACCGAGTGTTTTTATTGCAAGGGTACCGGTCACTGGAAGCGGAACTGCCCCATGTACTTAGCGGATAAGAAGGACGACAACATTAAAGGTATATGTGATATACTTGTTATTGATGTGTACCTAACCAGCGCTCGTAGTAGCTCCTGGGTATTTGATACCGGTGCAGTTGCTCACATTTGTAACTCCAAGCAGGAGCTGCGGAATAAGCGGAGGCTGGCAAAGGACGAGGTGACGATGTGCATCAGGAATGGTTCCAAGGTCGATGTGATCGACGTCGGCACGCTACCTCTAGATCTACCTTCGGGATTAGTGTTAAACCTTAATAACTGTTATTTAGTACCAGCTTTGAGCATGAACATTGTATCTGGATCTCGCTTGATGCGAGATGGCTACTCATTTAAATCTGAGAATAATGGTTGTTCTATTTATATGAGAGAGATGTTTTATGGTCATGCCCCGCTAGTCAATGGTTTATTTTTGATGAATCTCGAACGTGATGTTACACATGTCCATAGTGTGAGTACCAAAAAGTGTAAGGTTGATAATGATAGTCCCACTTACATGTGGCATTGCCGCCTTGGTCATATTGGTGTCAAACGCATGAAGAAGCTCCATACTGATGGACTTTTGGAGTCTCTTCATTTTGAATCATTTGACACGTGCGAACCATGCCTCATGGGCAAGATGACCAAGACTCCATTCTCCGGAACAATGGAAAGAGCAACTGACTTGTTGGAAACAATACATACCGATGTATGCGGTCCAATGAGTGTCGAGGCTCGTGGTGGCTACTGTTATGTTCTCACCCTCACTGATGACTTGAGTAGATATGGGTATGTCTACTTAATGAAACATAAGTCTGAAACTTTTGAAAGGTTCAAGGAATTTCAGAGTGAGGTAGAGAATCAATGTGACAGGAAAATAAAGTGCCTATGATCTGATCGTGGCGGAGAATATTTAAGTCACGAGTTTGGCACGCACCTAAGGAAATGTGGAATTGTTTCACAACTCATGCCGAGTGGCACACCTCAGCGAAATGGTGTGTCTGAACGTCGTAATCGCACTCTATTAGATATGGTACGATCTATGATGTCTCTTACCGACTTACCGCTATCATTTTGGGGATATGCATTACAGACTGCCACATTCACTTTAAGTAGGGCACCGTCAAAATCCGTTGAGACGACACCGTATGAATTATGGTTTGGAAAGAAACCTAAGCTGTCGTTTCTAAAAGTTTGGGGATGCGATGCTTATGTGAAGAAACTTCAACTTGAGAAGCTCGAACCCAAAGCGGAAAAGTGCGTCTTCATAGGATATCCCAAAGAGACTATTGGGTATACCTTCTACCAACGATTTGAGGGAAAAGTCTTTGTTGCCAAGAATGGATCCTTTCTCGAGAAAGAGTTTCTCTCGAAAGAAGTAAGTGGGAGTAAAATAGAACTTAATGAGGTAATTGTACCTCCACTTGAACCGGAGAGTAGCGCAACATAGGAAGTTGTTCCTGTGGAGCCTACACCGGCTGGAGAGGAAGTTAATGATGATGATCATGAAACTTCAGATCAAGTTACTATTGAACGTCGAAGGTCCACTAGGACACGTTCCGCACCAGAGTTGACGGGGATATACCCCATGGTATGACCCGGCCTGGCGACTCACAGGAGACCCGGCCGAAGACATGACATCTTATTAATGACCCGGCCTGGTGACTCACGGGAGACCCGGTCGAAGACATGACATCTTATTAATGACCCGGCCTGGCGACTCACGCGAGACCTATTAAAGACATGACATCTTATTTATGACCCAGCAAGCGGGTCATAGGATGACAAAGCCCAAGACCCGGTGGGTGAGCCGGCGCCAGGCGGCTCACAAGAGAAGGCCCGCAGGAGAAGGCCCGCAGGAGAAGGCCCACAAGAGAGAAGGATTCCCTCAAAGGAAATAAGACCCGGAGTAGGATTCGTGAGAGACTAGTCCTAATCCTACTCCTAGTAGGACTCTATTTGTAAACCTACCCTCTCCACTTATATAAGGAGGGGTAGAGCACCCCTAGAGGGAGAAGTTCTCAAGAGACACAAGTCTACAAGTTTAGACAACACAAGAGATTAGAGGTAGCAATTAGCACCCTTGTAACCGAGAGATCTTCATCATCATCAATACAAGACAAGCAGGACGTAGGCTTTTACCTCCATCGGAGGGGTCGAACCTGGGTAAAACTTCGTGTCTTCTCGATTCCGATCAACCCCTTCAAGCCGCCACGTAGTTGTATCTCGCCCCAAACCTAAGTCCGTCCACCCGAACATCTGCCGTGACAAATCCACGACAGTTGGCACCCACCGTGGGGCGGTGCACAGTAGTATTGTGTTTTTGAAGGGATCTCATATAGGGTTCGAGAAAGTTAATGACCCTCTGACCGGAAGAGCCGGTACAGAAGAATCTACATTGACTCGAGAGAGTACCTCAATTGCTGTTGAAATTACGGGAGGTGATCCACGGACGATGTATATGACTCAGCTGGTCGTTGAGACAAAACAGGTGCTATCCACCCAATTTGTTTTATCTATACATTTTTCACTTCGAAGAAACAAATTACTTCGTCTTTGTAATATATTTTTATATACAGGACAGGTATTGAAGTGGCATTGTACCACGGAGATGGAGCACACAACAAGATCGTTTTGTACTGGTGCTCATCGGAGGCATGTTACTCGCTGGACGCACGTGAGTCGACGCCCCCACGGACGGTCTACATCGACTTGCTGGTACTGCGCACTCTCCCCTGCCAGTAGGAGCCGCCTAATGGACGCGGCAAGCCGCCGCATTCGCGATATGGTCTTCACCAACCACGCCATGGCCGACTCGTTGCTCTCGCCGGTTTTCAACGCCACTGCTGACTCACCTATCTATGCCGGCTTACAACGCCGTGGCCGTCTCTCGCCACCGCGCCAGCTTACAACGTCGTGGCCGTCTCTCGCCGTCGGGCCGACTAACAACGTCGCGGCCGATTCTCGCCACCGCGCCGGCTTACAATGTCGTGGCCGTCTCTCGCCGTCGGGCCGACTCACAACGCTGCGGTCGATTCTCGCCTCCCGCACCGACTTACAATGCCATGGTCGTCTCTCATCATCCGCGCCGGCTTACAATGTCGTGGCGTCTTTTACAACATCACCAGTTTACATTGCCGCGGCCATTTTCTACGTCTACGTCAACATATCGGTGTAGTGCTCGCCTGTACGAGCCGCCCAACGGATGCGTGCAAGACATCACCATCAATTTGATCTACATCAATATATCGGTGCAGTGCTCATCGATATGAGCCGCCCGACGGACAGGCACACGAGTCGCCAGCACTACAATTTGGTTCACTTCAACAAACAGCCGGAATGAACCATCGACCGGATCATCGAAGCAATTCATACGGGATCATTTATAACCCGCCATGGCCAACCTCAAACTTCTAGTGAAGATTCTCAAGCCGCCTCTTCGAGTCAACTTAAGACTCGGGGGCTACAGACATGGCGAGACACAGTTGGTCGTTTTTAACGAGAACCCCGGGTCTTTGCAAGAGAAAACCCAATCCTGGGGGCTACTACATTATTGGCGGATGATTCAAAGTTGCCCAAGAGGATGGACCGCCGTGATGCACCATTCAAACATGGGTGCCCGGATCATTGGATCATCATAAAGACACTTGGAGATTCTATCATTTCTTCATACAAGATGGCGGCTTACAAGATTGATGCTGCTCCGCTATGTGACCCGCCTGCCTTACCGGTTAATCTCGCCTAGAGACCCTGAGCCGGTTCAAAGAATTGACGGCTAATCTCGATAGAGACCCTGAACCGACTAAGATTGAGGTGACCTACTGAGCTCTTACTAGTCAATCTCGCCTAGAGACCCTGAGCCGGTTCAAGAAATTGACGGCCAATCTCGCCTAGAGACCCTCAGCCGGTTCAAGAAATTGACGGCCAATCTCGCCTAGAGACCCTGAGCCGGTTCAAGAAATTGACGACCAATCTCGCCTAGAGACCCTGAGCCAGTTCA
The DNA here is from genome assembly GCA_022496015.1 of Hordeum marinum. Lineage (NCBI taxonomy): Eukaryota > Viridiplantae > Streptophyta > Magnoliopsida > Poales > Poaceae > Hordeum > Hordeum marinum. The sequence goes on along the minus strand of CM039673.1, from coordinate 557,935,893 downwards.
AGAAATTGATGGCCAATCTCGCCTAGAGAGCCTGAGCCGGTTCAAAAATTGACGGCCAATCTCGCCTAGAGACCCTGAGCCGGTTCAAGAAATTGACGGCCAATCTCACCTAGAGACCCTAAGCCGGTTCAAGAAATTGACGACCAATCTTGCCTAGAGACCCTGAGTCGGTTCAAGAAATTGACGGCCAATCTCGCCTAGAGACCCTGAGCCGGTTCAAAAAATTGACGGCCAATCTCGCCTAGAGACCTTGAGCCGGTTCAAGAAATTGATGGCCAATCTCGCCTAGAGACCTTGAGCCGGTTCAAGAAATTGACGGCCAATCTCGCTAGAGACCCTGAGCCGGTTCAAGAAATTGACGGCCAATCTCGATAGAGACCCTGAACTGGTGTGAGTTCAAGCATCGAGTCCACCCAAAAGAACCATCACATGAGTTTTTTGAGGAAAAGCAAGATCATCATGCATTACATCACATATTGCATCATACGTTGCATTGCATCATACATTGCATTGCATCATACAATGCATCATATTCACATGTCATGCCGGCTTATCAAGCCGGGTCAGAGCAAGGTTATGAAAGAAGGAGCAATGTTATAACATCTCTAGGTTGTGCTTTGTCAAAGCCGCCCTTACAACAATATAGAATATATTCTGTCTTGTTCATTTTTGCAGGTTTTATCTCTTAAGATGAGCCGCCATTAAAGTATTCTGCAAAAGCAAATGGATCTTTTAATAGCCAACATGGCTGGATCTTTATGGTTTATCATAACCAGTAATAAATGATTGGGATTTTTTCAAACCAGCTAAGAGAAATTATTATCTTTCAAGAGCCGCCCTATCAAATATAATGCCGTCTCATCTAATTGGCCGGGTCTCGGATTTCTTTAATTGTGCTCTGTAGTAATCTACAACACTCACGGATTTCTCAAATTTATATTTGCCGGGTTGCACCGCAACCACGAGCAGGAATTTCATGTCAAAGACAAAGGAATTATTCCAGGATATTCATTCCGGGTTATATTACGACCACGGTCAAAGATTCATTCAACAAATTATGGTGAGACATATTATTCTCATATAGTCCCGAGTTGCCGCAGGCAGACGACCCGGCACTTGGAAGCTACATTAGCTAAGTCCAAGTTTATATCAATTATGCAAGTCCCATGTCGCTGCAGGCATGCACCACGACACTTGGGGGCTAATGCAAGCCGGTTTTTCAAGCCATTACATTGTCAGCAAGACCATATTATCTCAAGGAGATGAGCCGGCCCTTCTATATTTTTATAAAGTCCCAGCCTAGTAATTCTTACTGACCCGGCACTTGGGGGCTACAGTATTCAGCTGTTCCAACAGATTAAGAGATTCAAATTGAAGACCCGGCGCATCACATTCTGATGAGCCGCCCTTGGGGGCTACACCCGTCGAAGCATTATAAGATATAAGGCAATTATAAGTCCCAGGTTGCTGCAGGCAGGACAAACCCGGCACTTGGGGGCTACACAGTCCAAAATGTTATTTGCAAAGCACCAAGTTATCATGGATAATCTCGGAGCTTGGGGGCTACAGGTAATATGGACATATCAAAAACTTTGAGGAGAATTTTCAAGATATTAAATATGGAGTTCAGTTGTTAGACCCGGCGTCACCAACACTTATGACCCGGTGTTATCAAAAGATCATAACCCACCAGAGTTTATATAAGCCGCCCTGCTTCACAACAATGGAAGTCCGGTTCTAAATCAGATGGATTTTCATCCCAATATTTATCAAGTCAGCAGGATTCTAGCTATTTAACCCGGAGTCACCAACGATAATGACCCGACATCATCAATATTTATGACCCGGCGGAGATGACCCGCCAAGAGTATTGGAAGCCGACTCAATGGCATATGGGTGTTCTATTCTCAATATTTTTCAAAAAGACATTGACAAGCAAGATGATTATCAAGACGACTCATTCATATGGAGAAAAAACCCGGATTTGTGAGAAGCCATTTTATAAGCCGGCCAAAGGAGCAAGCCGGCCACTTAACATATTTGTTACTCTTATTTCAGGAGCTTACCATGAATAAATTCAAGCTAACCTGGGGGCTAATGTCGGGGATATACCCCATGGTATGACCCGGCCTGGCGACTCACAGGAGACCCGGTCGAAGACATGACATCTTATTAATGACCCGGCCTGGCGACTCACGGGAGACCCGGTCGAAGACATGACATCTTATTAATGACCCGGCCTGGCGACTCACGGGAGACCCGTTAAAGACATGACATCTTATTTATGAGCCGGCAAGCGGGTCACAGGATGACCAAGCCCAAGACCCGACGGGTGAGCCGGCGTCAGGCGGCTCACAAGAGAAGGCCCGCAGGAGAAGGCCCACAAGAGAGAAGGATTCCCTTCAAGGAAATAAGACCCGGAATAGGATTCGTGAGAGACTAGTCCTAATCCTACTCCTAGTAGGACTCTATTTGTAAACCTACCCTCTCCACTTATATAAGGAGGGGTAGAGCACCCCTAGAGGGAGAAGTTCTCAAGAGACACAAGTCTACAAGTTTAGATAACACAAGAGATTAGAGGCACAAGAGATTAGAGGTAGCAATTAGCACCCTTGTAACTGAGAGATCTTCATCATCATCAATACAAGACAAGCAGGACGTAGGCTTTTACCTCCATCGGAGGGGCCGAACCTAGGTAAAACTCCGTGTCTTCTCGATTCCGATCAACCCCTTCAAGCCGCCACGTAGTTGCGTCTCGCCCCGAACCTAAGTCCATCCACCCGGACATCTGCCGTGACAAATCCACGACAAGAGTGGTATGGCAATCTTGTCCTGGAGATCATGTTTTTGGACAACGGTGAACCTTCGAACTATGAAGAAGCAATGGCAGGCCCGGATTCCAACAAATGGCTTGAGGCCTTGAAATCCGAGATAGGATCCAGTATGAGAACAAAGTATGGACTTTGGTGGACTTGCCTGATGATAAGCGAGCCATTGAAAATAAATGGATCTTTAAGAAGAAGACTGACGCGGATGGTAATGTGACCATCTATAAGGCTCGGCTTGTCGCCAAGGGTTATCGACAAGTTCAAGGAGTTGACTACGATGAGACTTTCTCACCCGTAGCGATGATGAAGTCTGTCCGAATCATGTTAGCAATTGCCGCATTTTATGATTATGAGATCTGGAAAATGGACGTCAAAACGACATTCCTTAATGGTTTCCTTAAGGAAGAACTGTATATAATGCAGCCGGAAGGTTTTGTCGATCCTAAAGATGCTAACAAAGTTTGCAAGCTCCAGTGCTCCATCTATGGGTTGGTGCAAGCATCTCGGAGTTGGAATATTCGCTTTAATAAGGTGATTAAAGCGTTTGGGTTTATACAGGTTTATGGAGAACCCTGTATTTACAAGAAAGTGAGTGGGAGCTCTGTAGCACTTCTCATATTATATGTGGATGACATACTGATAAGGGGAAATGATATAGAACTCTTGGAAAGTATAAAGGCCTACTTGAATAATTGTTTTTCAATGAAGGACCTTGGAGAAGCTTCTTACATATTAGGTATTAAGATCTATAGAGATAGATCGAGACGCCTCATAGGTCTTTCACAAAGCACATACCTTGAAAAGATATTGAAGAAGTTCAATATGGATCAGTCCAAGAAGGGGTTCTTGCCTGTGTTACAAGGTGTGAGATTGAGTACGACTCAATGCCCAACCACGGCAAAGGATAGAGAAGAGATGAGTGTCATCCCCCATGCTTCAGCCATAGGCTCTACTATGTATGCCATGCTGTGTACCAGACCTGATGTGAACCTTGCCATAAGTTTGGTAGGGAGGTACCAAAGTGATCCCCGAGCGGAACACTGGACAGCGGTCAAGAATATCCTGAAGTACCTGAAAAGGACAAAGGACATGTTTATCATATATGGAGGTGCCGAAGAGCTCGTCGTAAAGGGTTACGTCGATGTTAGCTTCGACACAGATCTGGACGACTCCAAGTCGCAAACCGGATACGTGTATGTTTTGAACGGAGGGGCAGTCGGCTGGTGCAGCAGCAAGCAAAGCGTCGTGGCGGCATCTACATGTGAAGCAGAGTACATAGCTGCTTCGAAAGAAGCAAAGGAAGGAGTCTGGATGAAGGAGTTCATCACCAACCTAGGAGTAATTCCAAGTGCGTCGGGACCGATGACTCTATTCTGTGACAACACTGAAGCTATTGCCCTTGCGAAGGAGCCCAGGTTTCACAAGAAGACAAGACACATCAAGCTTCGCTTCAACTCCATCCGTGATTACATTCAGGAGGGAGATATAGATATTTGTAAAGTGCATACAGATCTGAATGTCGCAGATCCATTGACTAAACCTCTCTCACGAGCAAAACATGATCAACACCAGAATGCTATGTGTGTTCGATTCATCACAATGTAACTAGATTATTGACTCTAGTGCAAGTGGAAGACTGTTGGAAATATGCCCTAGAAGCAATAATAAAATGGTTATTATTGTATTTCCTTGTTCATGATAATTGTCTATTGTTCATGCTATAATTGTGTTAACCGGAAACCGTAATACATGTGTGAATACATAGAGCACAACATGGCCCTAGTGAGCCTCTAATTGACTAGCTTGTTGATCAATTGGTGGTCATAGTTTCATAACCATGGACATTGGATGTATTTGATAATGTGATCACATCATTAGGAGAATGATGTGATGGACAAGACCCAATCCTAAGCATAGCACAAGATCGTGTAGTTCGTTTGCTAAAGCTTTTCAATGTCAAGTATCATTTCCTTAGACGATGAGATTGTGCAACTCCCGGATACCGTAGGAATGCTTTGGGTGTGCCAAACGTCACAATGTAACTGGGTGGCTATAAAGGTGCACTACGAGTATCTCCGAAAGTGTCTATTGGGTTGGCACGAGTCGAGACTAGGATTTGTCACTCCGTGTGACGGAGAGGTATCTCTGGGCCCGCTCAGTAAGACATCATCATAATGAGCTCAGTGTGACTAAGGAATTAGCCACGGGGTGATGTATTACGGAACGAGTAAAGAGACTTGCCGGTAACGAGATTGAACAAGGTATAGGGATACCGACGATCGAATCTCGGGCAAGTATCATACCGATAGACAAAGGGAATTGTATACGGGATTGATTGAATCCCCGACATCGTGGTCATCCGATGAGATCATCGTGGAGAATGTAGGAGCCAACATGGGTGTCTAGATCCCGTTGTGGGTTATTGGCCGGAGAGGTGTCTCGGTCATGTCTACATGTCTCCCGAACCCGTAGGGTCTACACACTTAAGGTTCGGTGACGCTAGGGTTATAGGAAAATAGTCTACGTGGTTACCGAAGGTAGTTCGGAGTCCCGGATGAGATCCCAGACGTCACGAGGAGTCCCGGAATGGTCTGGAGACGAAGATTGATATATAGGATGTGAGGTTTTGGTTACCGGAAGTGTTTCGGGCGTCACCGGTAGTGTACCGGGACCACCGGAAGGGTTCCGAGGGTCCACCAAGTGGGCCCACTGGCCCCAGAGGGATTCATGGGCCGTAGGTGGAGGGAACCAGCCCCTGGGTGGGCTGGTGCGCCCCTCCCACCTAGCCCAAGGCACAGCAAGGGAAGAGAGGGGGCAAACCCTAGCCCCAGATGGGCCCTAGGCCCACCCTAGGGTGGCTAGGGCAGCTACACCTCCTCCCCTCCCTCTGGCCGCCGCACCAGATGCATCTGGTGGCTGCCGCACCACCCTAGGGTGGAAACCCTAGGGAGCAGCCCTACCTCCTCCTCCTCCTATATATAGAGGTGCCCTTGGGGCTGTTTTGAGACACGGTTCTCTCTTCCTCTCGGCACAGCCCTACCTCTCCCTCTCCTCGTTCTCCGTAGTGCTTAGCGAAGCTCTGCCGGAGTACCACGCAGCTCCACCATCGTCACGCCATCGTGCTGCCAGGTCTCTCCCTCAACCTCTCCTTCCTCCTTGCTGGATCAAGGCGTAGGAGACGTCACCGGGCTGCACGTGTGTTGAATGCGGAGGCACTGTTGCTCGGCGCTAAGATCAGAGTCCACGTAGATCTGAATCACTGCGAGTATGACTCCACCAACCACGTTCTTGCAATGCTTCCGCTTAGCGATCTTCAAAGGTATGAAGATGCAATCTCTCCCCACTCATTGCTAGTTTCTCCATGGATAGATGTTGGTGATCGTAGGAATTTTTTTGATTTACTACTACGTCTCCCAACACTCATTCAAAGTCTTATCAAACATCTTGATCTATCTTTATAGATCTTGATGCTCAACAATTAGGTAGCTTTATCCAGGTCTTCCTTTGAAAAACCCTTTTCAAACAACCGTTTATGCTCTCAAGAAATTCTACATCATTTCCGAATAGCAATATGTCATCCACATATGTCTCCCACTCACTTTATTGCAAATACAAGTTTCTCGTAAACTTTGTATAGACTTAAAAACTTTGATCACCTCATCAAAGTGTATATTCCAACTCCGAGATGCTTGCTTCAGTTCATAGAAGAATCACTGAAGCTTGCACACCTTTTAGCATCCTTAGGACTGATAAAACCTTCTGGTTGTATCTCATACAACCTTTCCTTAAGGAAGGAAACGATGTTTTGGCATCCATCTGCCAGATTTCATAATTGAAAAATGCAGCAACTGCTAACATAATTCCAACAGACTTTAGCATCGCTACGAGTGAGAAAGTCTCATCGTAGTCAACTCCTTGAACTTGTCGTAAACTTCTTTGCAACAAGTCGAGCTTTACAAATGGTGACATTTACCATGAGCGTCTGTCTTCATTTTAAACATCCATTTGTACTCAACGACCTGCCATCCAACGAGCAAGTCTACCAAAGTCTATACTTGGTTTTCATACATGGATCTCGGATTTCATGGCCTCTAACCATTTTTCGGAATCCGGGCCCATCATCGCTTCTCCATAGCTCGTAGGTTCATCATTGTCCAACAACATGACCTCCAAGACAGGGTTGTCATACCGCTCAGGAGCAGTACACGTCCTTGTCGACCTACGAGGTTCGATAGTAACTTGATCCGAAGCTTCATGATCATCATCATTAACTTCCTCTTCAACTAACATAGGCTTCACAGAAACATCATCCTGCGCTGCGCTACTCTCTGGTTGAACAAAGGTTGAACAACCTCATCAAGTTCTATCTTCCTCCTACTTAATTCTTTCGAGAGAAACTCTTTCTCGAGAAAGGACCCAATTTTAACAACACACATTTTATGCTTGGATCTGAGTAGAAGGTTTACCCAACTGTCTTTATGGTATTCTATGAAGATGCATTTGTCCGCTTTGGGTTCGAGCTCATTAGGTGAAAACCCCTTTTTCACATAAGTGTTGCAGCCCCAAACATTAACAAATGACAGCTTAGGTTTCTATCAAACCATAATTCACATGTTGCATCTCAACGGATTAGATGGTGCCCTATCTAAAGTGAATATAGTTGTCTCTAATGCATACCCCCAAAACGATAGTGGTAAAAGGATAAGAGACATCATAATTCGCACCATATCCAATAGAGCACGACTATGACGTTCGGACACACCATCACACTATGGTGTTCCAGGTGGCGTGAGTTGTGAAACAACTTTCACATTGTCTTAAGTTGTATACCAAACTCGCAACTCAGATATACACCTCCACGATCATATCGCGGACATTTTATCTTCTAGTCACGATGATCTTAAACTTCACTCCGAATTTGCTTGAACTTTTTCAAATGATTCAGACTTGCGTTTCATTAAGTAAATATACACTATTATCTACTCAAATCATCAGTGAAGGTAAGAAAACAACGATATCCACCGCATGCTACAAGACTCATTGGATTTCATACATCAACATGTATCATTTCCAATAAATCACTTGCCCGCTCCATCAGACCAGAAAACAGGGTCCTTAGTCATCTTACCCAAGAGGCATGGTTCGCATGTCTCAACCGATTCGAAATCGAATGAGTCCAAAGATCCATCAGCATGGAGTTTCTTCATGCGCTTTATACCAATATGACATTTAGCGACAGTGCCACAAGTATGTGGTACTATCATTATTAACTTTGTATCTTTTGGCATCAATGTTATGAACATGTGTATTACTATGATCAAGATTCAACAAACCATTCTCATTGGGTGCATGACCATTGAAGCTATTATTCATGTAAACAAAATAACCATTATTATTTAACTTTAAATGAATAACCGTGTTGCAATAAACACGATCCAATCACGTTCATGCTCAATGCAAAACACCAAATAACATTTATTTAGGTTCGTCACTAATCCCGAAGGTAGAGAGAGCGTGCGATGTTGATCACATCAACCTTGGAAACATTTCCAACACACATCGTCACCTCACCCTTAGCTAGTGCTCCGTTTATTCCGTAGCTTTTATTTCGAGTTACTAACATTTAGCAACCGAACTGGTATCCAATACCCAGGTGCTACTAGGAGTACTAGCAAGGTACACATAAATAACACGTACATCAAATATACTTCTGTCAACGTTGCCAGCCTTGTTATCTACCAAGTATCTAGGGTTGTTCCGCTTCAGCGACCGCTCTCCTCATAATCGAAGCACTTAGTCTCGGGTTTGGGTTCAACTTTGGGTTGCTTCACTGGAGCAGCAACTTACTTGCTATCCATGAAGTTTTCCCTCCTTGCTCCCGCCCTTCTCGAAACTAGTGGTTTGACTAACCATCAACACTTGACGCTCCTTCTTGATTTCTACCTTCGCGGTGTCAAACATCGTGAACAGCTCAGGGATCATTATTTCTATCCCTGGCATTTTATACTTCACCACCAAGTTCTAGTAGCTTAGTGACAGTGACTTGGAGAACTATATCAATCACTATCTTATCTGGAAGATCAACTCCCACTCGATTCAAGCGATTGTAGCACCCAGACAATATGAGCACATGCTCAACGATTGAGCTATTCTCTTTCATATTACAGGCAAAGAATCTTGTTGGAGATCTCATATCTCGCAACACGGGCACGAGCCTGAGATCCTAATTTCAGCTCTTAGAACATCTCATATGTTCCGTGACATTCAAAATGTTTCGGAGCCTCAATTCTAAGCCGTAATGCATGACGCACTAAACTATCAAGTAGTCATCAGAACGTGCCTATCAGATGTTCACAACATCTACAGGCGACGCTAGAGGGGTTGGCGTACCGAGCGGTGCATTAAGGACATAAGCCTTCTATGCAGCAACGAGGACAATCCTCAGATCACGAAGCCAGTCCGCAATATTGCTACCATCATCTTTCAACTCTATTTCTCTAGAAACATATAAAAATTTAAGGGAGCTACAGCGCAAGCAAGTAATCTACAACATAATTTGCAAAGACACTACTAACTATGTTCATGATAATGAGTTCAATTAATCATATTACTTAAGAACTCCCACTCAAATTGACGTCCCTCCGATCATTCGAGTGATACATGATCCAAATTCACCAACTCAAGTCCGATCATCACGTGAGTTGAGGTGGTTACAATGGTGAACATCATCATGTTGATCATATCTACTGTATGACTCATGTTCGACCTTTCGGTCTATTGTGTTCTGAGGCCATGTCTGTACATGCTAGGCTCGTCAAGTTTAACCCGAGTGTTCTGCATGTGCAACACTAGCTTGCACCAATTGTATGTGAATGTAGAGTCTATCACACCCAATCATCACGTGGTGTCTTGACACGAAGAACTTTCTCAACGGTACACACTCGGGGAGAACACAATTTATCTTGAAATTAAGTGAGGGATAACCTTATAATGCTACCGTCATCCTAAGCAAAACAAGGTGCATAATAGGATTAACATCACATGTAAATCAGAACTGACATGATATGGCCATGAACTTGTGCTTTTGATCTCCATCATGAAAGCACCGGCATGATCTCCATCATCACCGGCAGGACACCATGATCTCCATCATCTTGATCTCCATCAACGTGTCACCGTCGGGGTTGTCACACCCACCATGCTTGTACAACTATTGCTACCGTTTAGCGATAAAGTAAAGCATTACATAACGCTTAATGATTGATACGCAGGTCATACAATAATTAAAGACAACCCTATGGCTCCTGCCGGTTGCCGTACTCATCGACATCCAAGTCGTGATAATATATACATCACATGATCATCTCATACATCACATATATCACATCATGTAATTGGCCATATCACATCACAACATACCCTGCAAAAACAAGTTAGACGTCCTCTAATTGTCGTTGCATGTTTTACGTGGATGCTATGGGTATCTAGCAAGAACAATTATCATCTACGCAAAAACCACACTGGTGATACACTAGTTGCTTTTAAACCTTCTCAAGGACCGCCTTTGTCGAATCCGATCCAACCAAAGTGAGAGAAACTGGCACCCGCAAGCCATCTATGCAACAATTTGCGGTCGAGAGAATCGGTCTCTTGTAAGCGTACGAGTAATGTTGGTCAGGACCGCTTCATCTCACAATACCGCTAAACCAAAATCCGACCAAGGGAGGAAGCAATCTAAGCATCAACGCCCACAAACCTTTTGTGTTCTACTCGAGATCTCATCTACACATAGACCTAGCTCATGATGCCACTGTTGGGGAACGTCGCATGGGAAACAAAAAAATTCATACGCACACGCAAGATCTATCCATGGTGATGAGAATCTACGAGAGGGAGAGTGGATCTACGTACCCTTGTAGATCGCTAAGCGGGAAGCGTTAAGAAACGCGGTTGGTGTAGTCGAACGTCTTCGGGATCCAAATCGCCGAGCGTCCCGCGATCTCATCACAAACCACCCCGTGATCCAATCACGATCCGTCCCGCGAACTCATCACGATCCGTCCCGTGATCCAATCACGATCCGTCCCGCGAACTCATCACGATCCGTCCCGTGAACTCATCATGATCCGTCTCGCGATCTTGATCACGGTCCTTCCAATCTAGCGCCGACGGACGGCACCTCCGCGTTCAGCACACGTACAGCTCGATGACGATCTCCACCTTATTGATCCAGCAAGAGGGAGCGGAGAGGTAGAAGAGTTCTCCGGCAGCGTGACGGTGCTCCAGAGAAGGTGGTAGAGCTATTCCGGTAGGGCTTTGCCAAAGCACTGCAGAAAACCGATCTAGAGGAGAAACTATGCACTAGATGAACGGGCAGCACGTAGCTAAAAATCTGGTGCAAAAAACCCTAAAACCTCTAGTATATATATAAGAGGAAGAGAGGAGGAGTCTTGTACCTCAAGGGACCAGCCTTTGGGTCAGCCAAATCAAGGAGGAGTGGAGGACTCCTCCTCCAATCCTAGTAGGACTAGGATTCCTCCCTATTTTGCCTTTTTCCACCTTTTTCTCTTTGGGTTTTCTCTCCCAGCCTCATGGGCCTTGTGTGGAACTTCCACGAGCCCACGAAGGGCTCATATTTACTCTCCCACAGCCCATGCAGACTCTTAGGTCGAAATACCCCTCCCGATGGTCTCCCGGTACACTACCAACACTCCCGGTACACTACCGATGAGCCTGAAACTTTTCCGGTGACCAAAATAGGACTTCCTATATATCAATCTTTACATCCGGACCATTCCGAAGCTCCTCGTGACGTCCGGGATCCCATCCGGGACTCCGAACAACCTTCTTTCACCACCATGCATAACTCTATACTACCGAAACGTCACCAAACCTTAAGTGTGTAGACCCTGCGGGTTCGAGAACTATGTAGACATGACCGAGACACCTCTACGGTCAATAACCAATAGCGGGTCCTGGATGCCCATATTGGTTCCTACATATTCTACGAAGATCTTTATCGGTCGAACCTCTATGTCAAGGATTCAGTTAATCCCGTATGATGTTCCCTTTGTTCTTCGGTATGTTACTTGCCCGAGATTCGATCGTCGGTATCTGGATACCTAGTTCAACCTCGTTACCAGCAAGTCTCTTTACTCGTTCCGTGATACAAGTCTCGTGAACAACACTTAGTCACATTGCTTGCAAGGCCTATTGTGATGTTGTATTACCGAGTGGGCCCTGAGATACCTCTCCGTCACACGGAGTAACAAATCCCAGTCTTGATCCATGCCAACCCAACAGACACCCTCGGAGATACCTGTAGAGCACCTTTATAGTCACCCAGTTACGTTGCGACGTTTGATACACACAAGGCACTCCTCCGGTGTCAGTGAGTTGCATGATCTCATGGTCATAGGAACATATACTTGACATGCAGAAAACAGTAGCAATAAACTGACACGATCATATGCTACGTTTGTAGTTTGGGTCCTGTTCATCACACCATTCTCCTAATGATGTGATCCCGTTATCAAATGACATCTCATGTCCATGGCTAGGAAACCTTAACCATCTTTGATCAACGAGCAAGTCCATTAGAGGCATACTAGGGACATGGTTTTGTCTATGTATCCACACATGCATCTAAGTCTCCGATCAATACAATTATAGCATGGATAATAAACGATTATCATGAACAAGGAAATATGATAATAACTAATTTATTATTGCCTCTAGGGCATATTTCCAACACTACCAACCGCGCCGTGTAATCCACCTGAACAACCTTTATAAAAGACCAAACTCTACAAAAGCAGCACATGACACATCGCCATCTCCATAGTAGTCATCTCCATCAACCCTAACCAATGCCATTTTCCATCTACATCTCCATAGCCATCACCATCTTTAAGACCATAGTGCTCATTCATCTAGCCCTACTTTGTAATATTGTATCACATCCAGCAACAATTGTAAGACATATTATCAATCAAGCAATCTTCATGACGTGTTCTTCGATGATTTTTTCGTGTTATACAATCTCCATGCATGAGTAGTTTGGTAAGGTCATGGGTTGAGGCATAGCCTTGCAACCTAATGTATTTGTTGGAGGGATCAATGAAAGTACTTTTAATTAACGTTTTATTTGTGTCACATAAAATTCCTTTGTAGTTTTCTCTTGTATCTTTCATCCCTGCAAGTACCTAGGATCATGGAGAACGATCTACGAAGAGGCTAATGACAGGGATACCGTGACGTGTTATTATGAACACGAGTGACAGAAAGTTTTATTATGGTAACATGAATCCTATCTTTGGGGATACAAGGGGTGTAGTCGCTTTTGTCTAATTTCTACCTTAATTACCAGGGCAACCTCGCGCCACTAATAGGACCTTCGGTTGGAGAACTAACTCTTGATGCACGATGTGTGCCGGTCAAGATGTAATTTTGACACACATGCCCACTTTCATACGTTGCAAGCATATCTCGATGGGTGACTTCCAAGGCACCAACTAAGATCATAATGGCCACATCACGAATATATGGTTGTAAGAACAAGTCCTCATACACATGCCTATTTTTATTATAAGTGAGTAGTATGAACTTGATTTGATCTGGTCAAAAGCTTGAATAAATACTCTTGCAAAAGCTTGATAGAAACCCTTGACTTAAAGGGTACCGTCCTCTTGTAGGCTTGATAACTTAGGGTCACCTGTGAGAAAAAAGATGAGAATCCTTTATGCTCGTGTAATGGATCACTAAAGGGACTAATCACCATTTGTCGTCCTCCAAAAGAATTTTATCATTGATGCAAGCATTTGTTCTGGACATATCCCATCCGGATCCCCGCTAGAGGGGGAAGCCATTGCCGGAGGCCTCTTCATCAACCTTGTTGCCTCCATGACCATGTGTGAGTAATTTCTTCAGGACTTCCGGGGTCATAGTAGTAGCTAGATCTCTCTCTCTCTCTCTCTCTCTCTCTTTCTCTCTCTCTCTCTCTTGGATCTTCAATACCATGTTCCCCTTCTTATTTGGTGAGTGGGATCTATCCGATGTCGTTTTGCGGTGTGTTTGTTGAGACATGATAAATTATCAGTTTATGATCAAATTGTTCACTGAATCAATTTGAGTCTCTTGAAGTTTGTTTTGCTGTATAATTAAATAGTTATGTATGCTTTCCGATCTATTTGTCTTCTCTGGCCAAGATTGTTTGGTAGATCTTCATAGAGAGTGGTGCATAGTGGTGGGTTCAATCTTGCAATGATCTATATACTAGTGGTGCATAGTGTGGGTTCAGAAGGAGTTTTATCTTATTGCTATATTTCTTCACATCTACATTATTTTATCTTGCTTATTTTGTTACTCTGTTTCTTGCAAACTTAATACTTTGAGATGCATGATGGATAGCGGTCTTGGGGTGGAGTAATAGCAGTAGATACAGTTGGATTAACAATCTACTTGTCACGAAATTATGCCATGAATGATCATAGTTATATTCTTTGCTATTTTTGTCAACTGTCCAACTATAATTTGTTACCATGCCATTTGCCTTCTTTTGAGAGAGTTACCTTTACTGAATCTATGTATTCCGGGTCTATTCTTGTATCAATACAAAAATTGATGCAAATTTTCTCTTTACTATTTTCTGTACCACTATCATTATCTATATATTTGATTTTCACCTTGTAATTGGCAAGACAAGGGGCTTGACAGCCCTCTTGCCAGGTTGAGTGTAAGTATTGTATTTGTTTGTGTGTAAGTATGGCCTATCTTGTTGGCTTGTATATTCCTACTGGTTTAATTAAACCTTGGTTCTTATTTGAAGGAAAAACTTTGGTTCGCCGCCGAGACCCAGATCCTGGGGACGGGCACATGATTTTGACAATGGGTAGTCAAAGTCATTAAAAAAATAAGGAAAACTTTGTTCTGTTTTCTTTTTTACTCTGGCACACGACTCTCGAGTTGAGATTTCGTACAGTAGAAGAAAATTTGACATTTCCCAAAAGAAAGTCATAAATGAAAGTTTTACGGATTGTTCAATATACACAATTTTAAAGGTTTCACTACTGGTTCCTACTTGAATTAAAGATTTATGTGAGCCTTTGTATGTTGGTCCTTGTTCTTGGCGGACTCATCGATGAGGCACTCGCCAGAGCCGATGAAGACGACCCAGGAGGGGGTGGTGCGGTTGCCCTGGCCGTTGGCGATGATCTCCACCCGCCCGTTCCGATACACGCCCAGGTGAAGGGCCTGTTGGTCTAGAATTATCGATGCTTTCTCCGCAAAATAAAAAAGAGCTATCGATGCTTATAATTCACAGAACCATGAGGACCGAGCGACGCCTGATGGGTGTCATACGATTTTTGAACATAGTACAAACGCAACCATCCATATACACGCGCATACATCCACCCTATGAACCCACACAATAGACACCCGTCTCCTTTCATTGAATGTTCATCATCAAAAATCTTAAAATAAATGTAGAAATAAATACGAGCACCGGGATTTAAATGCTGATGGGCTGGGATACCACGGTTCCTCTAACCATCCAACTATATGTTAGTTCGTGATGGGTGTCATAATTTATGTTACATGCAGAGAGCGAGAGATCCTGATCGATCGCTCGGAAAGTATGGTTTTGGCCTAGGTGTTTATCCTCTTTATTATTTGAAGACGTGCACTCCAATATTTAGGAGACTGACTTTATTCATGGCATAACATTTGTAGAAGTCATGAAAAAATAACATTAGTAGAAGTCATGAAAAAATAAATAAAATCAGTATTCAAAATGTTATCGAAAATAACACTTTTGAAGCATCAATATTGTTATTTTTGCTACGACTTCCACAAATGTTTTTTTTGATGAAATTTGGTGAAACAGTGAAAACTTTTGTCAATGTATTCACTAAAAAAATTCAGATTCTTTTAAATATTTTTTGAATTTTTTTTTGGTGTTACTGTTCACCCGAGTTCAATGAGCTCGGGTGTAGATACACCACGTCCGCGTAGTCGTCCCTATTCATCACTCACATAAAGGGGACGAGAGTAGCCGGACTCGGACTGACGTACCATGTATGGCAAGGCAACGCTTGCCAATCTTTTTGACTCCAACTCGGCTACGACTCGGAACCGGCCGGAATTTGGCTATATACCTCTCCACCCGTGGTCCTCCGGTGGGCACCAGATCGGAGCAGACACAACGGCGGCCATGCACGACTGCATGCAGCTAGCGATGAGACGCGCGACATCGGCCAGATCTGAGCACGACGAGACGAGACGCACGACGGTGGCTGGCCACCGCAAATTTCCAACACCTCGCTCGATCGCGACCGTGGATCTGTGCGAACCCCGTCGATCTCTTATGGCCCGTAGAAACCGATCGACGCAGACGCAGATGGTGTTGGCGCAGCTCTCTCACACTCTTACGGACTGGAAGTAGACGAACGAGAGGACAGAGATTGTTGTTCTTTCAGACGACTAACGCCGGCTGCACATACAGCC
This sequence comes from Hordeum marinum, assembly GCA_022496015.1. NCBI lineage: Eukaryota > Viridiplantae > Streptophyta > Magnoliopsida > Poales > Poaceae > Hordeum > Hordeum marinum. Next base: position 557,919,559 of record CM039673.1, on the reverse strand, counting down.
TTTTGAAAGAGCACCAACTCTCAGTACACATAACACACTCAGGCCGTGGCCTTTTAGTGACATAGCAGCGCAGCCCTCAAGTCTCCGTATACGCACGTACGCACGTCTTCCTCCGCTGCGAGCGATCCGTTCGGCCATGCACAGGACGTGCTCCACGCGGACGACGCGGCCGGCAACGGATCTTGACCCAGCTACTACTACACACACGCATGCTACTCACGTACTACAACATGCCACGCACACTCATACACGCGCGCACACACACGCACACCACATAAGCATCCGCTGCTGCGTCCTGCACGTCACCTGACGCGCCCGACGAGCCCGACCACACCAGTGTATCCCGCACGTCACGCGCGCACTCGACGCGTCCGACGAGCCCGATCATACCAGACGTTGTGGCTTATTCCAACAGATGGAGGAGGAGCTAAAGCTACTCAGCAACCAGGCCAGGTTCATCTCCGGCATTGTCAGCGGCGAAATCAAGTTCGTCGGGAGGGAGAGAGAGGAGCTGCTGCAGGATATAATCGACAAGGGGTTCGATCCCATCTGGGGGCGGCCTCCCGTTCACGAGTACCTCACCAATATCCCAGCTGCAGATGGAGAAGAAAGCCCGGATGAACAAGATCCCAGCTGCTGCTATTGCGAGTACCTCGAGCATCTTCAAGAGCATACCCATATTTTGGGTAGCCAAAGCGATTATGGGTAGAGGAGAGAGAAGGTTTGGGTATCAAAAAAAATTCTGCTTTTTAAGCTTACCCATATTTGGATACCCAAAACTTGATAGCCCATTCTTGTGGTTCTAATTTTATTTGTGCAAATGAAAACGAATAAGCAATACAATAAATTTAAACGTGGTAAATTAAAATTCTCAAAATATTAAACAAATAGTACATATTAGTACAACACAATGTTCATCAAATCAAACACGAATGTTCAACGAAACCGAAGTAGCAACCGAAATACAAACTCAAGTATCTTGTTCTCCATTCCACTTCCACCACTCCTCGATCAGATCTTCTTTAAGTTGTCGATGAGTATCCACATCTTTAATTTCGTGATGAACTTTAAGGAAGTGACTCACGTGGTCAGCACGCCTACGAGGATTCACCACCCGCCCCATAAAGTCATAGTGGTGATCAAAAACTTGACCACGCTCGTTCTCGATGATCATATTGTGCAATATCACACAAGCCGTCATGATCCTTCCTAGGGTTTTTTGGTCCCAAAACCTAGCTGGTCCACGAACTATAGCAAATTGGACTTGTAAAATCCCAAATGCCCTCTCCACATCCTTTCTAGCAGCTGCTTGAGCACTATGAAAACGAGATTGCTTCTTACCTTGCGGGTTAGGAATGGGCTTGACAAATGTTGCCCACTTTGGATAAACCCATCTGCAAGATAATATCCCTTCGTGTACTTGTGTCCATTCAACTCATACTCAACCTCTGACGCTTCTCCATTGGCCAAGTTTGCAAACAATGGGGATCTGTTGAGCACATTGATGTCATTTAGTGATCCGGGCAAACCAAAATAGGCATGCCAAAACCATGTCTCCTCATCTGCAACAGCCTCAAGTATGATGGTTGGATCCTTGACATGTCCGATAAATTGCCCATGCCATGCCGCTGGACAATTCTTCCACCTCCAGTGCATGCAATCACCCGAGCCAAGCATCCCTGGGAACCCTCTTTGAGCGTTCAACGCTAAAAGCCTATCTGTGTCTTGAGCATTGGGTGCTCTCAAGTATTGTTCGCCAAAGCACTTGATAATTACTTTTGCAAACCGCCTCAAGCAGAAGATGGCCGTGCTCTCGGCCATTGCAAGATGATCATCGACCAAATCAGCAGGTATTCCATAAGTCATAATCCGTATAGCTGCGGTCACCTTCTGCAATGTGCTATGACCCAACAAGCCCGTGCAACTCCTCCTTTGCACGAAGTAGTTGTCATGTTGACAAATTACCCCGCAAATATATTGGAACAAGTCCGTGCTCATCCAAAACCGCTGGCGAAAGTATCGCTCAGGGAATACCTGGGGTCTACACGGAAGTCCAAAGTAGTCCAACATGATGCGTTCATGGCCTTCTTGCCTTCTCCTACGCAGCACCTCACGCCCGACACGAGAACCTCCATGCTCGGGCCGCTTGTTTTGCTCCATGTCCATCATCATGAGCATAGCTAGCTCCTCATCTTCATCCCACTCTTCTTCTTCCTCCCATGATGAACCGTTGCTCAATTCATCCTCAAACCGAACCATCTACAAAAATAGATAGCACATGAAAATCTAAAAAGGCAACTACCACAACATTTCTATAGATGTTTCAAACAAAAAATAAAACAGAAAAAAATAAAAAACGAACAATTTACCTTGCAAGCAAACCGTCGAACACCTTTCGGGCGGCGGCGGCAATTTGCGCCGGCGAGGGTGTCGGGAACACGGCGGGTGTCGGGGACACGGAGAGGGAGGCGGTGAGGCCGCCGGGCACGCGGACGCGGACGCACGACGCTCCTCCTGCCGCCGCGACGAGGTCGTCGGCCATGCGGGTGTCCTCCTCGCGTCATGCGGGCTTGGCGCCTCGCCGCTGCCGTCCGAGGCAGGGCGGAGGTCCTGGAGGCAGCGTGGAGCTCCGGGAGGAGTGGTGGAGGTCGGGGAGAGGGCGGCAGAGTCACCGGCGCCAAGAATCGGCCGCCCCGCGCTGGGCGGTGGGGCCTCGATGCGGCGGCCGGGCAGCTCGATGCAGCGGCGTCGGTGCTCACCGGTGGCCGGAGGAGGGCGGCGGGGGTCTAGGAGGGGTCGGGGACGTCGCGGACGGAGCGCCGGTGGCCGGAGGGGGCAGGGGCGGCGGTGGCGCGGCGGCGGGGTCGTGGAGGCGGCGGTGCGGAAACTTCCGCTTGGGGCAGTTGCCTATTCCCGCCACGTTTTTGGGACGGATGCGTATTTGCCTCCGAAGACCCAAATATGCCAATTCTGAGCTAAATTTTGGGTAATGACCCAAAAAAAATTGTGCGGGGACCATTTTTGGATATGCTCTTGGAGCTAGTTTTTTCCTTCAATACCAAAAAAGCAGTTTTTGGGTATTGAGAGGAAATATGGGTATGCTTCTGCTCTCACCTCTATCCCAATCCGTTCCCTCGATGAAGAGCACGTGCAGCATCTTCTGACGAGGATATCCGAGATTGAGGAGGCGATGCGGTCGTCTCACACGGACCACGGGAAAGCTCGGTCGGATCGAGTGGTTGCCGGAAACGAAGATGGTGTGACCGAAGACTTTGAAGCAGCAGCAGTGACCAGGAGACGGCGTAAGAGGAGCGCAGCAGAGTCGGTGGCCATGGATGACGATGACGACGAGGAGGAAGCCGCCGAACTGTATGACTGTCAGGCCGCAATTGTTCGGCCCCAAGAACATGGTGGTAACGCCTACTCATCTTCATTTCTTGCAAAAAAGTTTAAGTTGATTGGTAGGAGTAAATACTTTTTGCATGCATAGAACCTGTGACCTTGAGCACGCAGAGGCGACCAACGAAGCAGCGGAGGAAGAAATCAAGCATAGTAGGCGCGCTACTACCTCTCGAGGACATCAGCATAGGCGCTTCGGCTTCGACCGGCACCCATGATGATGCTTGGACGAGCCGACGAGCGGTGCCTTATTCGCTGTCGACGCTCGGCTTCGCAAGGAGTATTTGATAGGAAAGACTTCACTTCACTAGTGTTGTCATGTACACGTAGAGGGCGAGGAGGTGGGGCGGAGTGGGAGGGGGGCGCGACGGCCCGTCTAGGGTTCCGCCGTCGCCACCAGGGGAAGCGACGATAGGCAGGGGTCACGGGGCTGTATCTTGGAGTCGTCCGTTCTCCCGGCCGTGAATATGCGATGATCTTCTCATTCATGTGTTTGGCGATTGGTCTATCTCATTCGTCATATAGTCGATTCCCATGCAAGTATACGAGGCTCGTTGGTTGTTGGCCTCTTGCTCTCGTATGTACAAACAACTGTGGAAACTTAAATTATGTTCCAATATACTAGGTCTTATAAAACTAAAAATCCTTGCAAATAAAATTTGATACAAGGCTACTTGGACATCTGGTGGAATTATTTCCATGATTTTATGGCCAATATTTATACTTTTTTTTTGCAAAAAGGCCGAAAGCATCACACGTCCTTGAAAATACAGCCATACAAAAAAGATAAAAATACAATCAAATTATTGGAAGTGCCAAATTCTTCTTCCTCCTGCATCCACCGGCAGCGCCATGAGCATAGCTCGATGCCGTCCCTGGTCTCCGCCTTGGAAGAAAAAACATTTATAACCCAAGAGCTTGTAGAAGCAACAACCTGGAGGTGATCGATGCAAACAAAGAGATGAGAGCCGTGGTGATCTGGGAAGAAAATTGCCACCCCACAGAAGGAATGATAACGCCACGTTGTGAAGAAAATCGCCGCCCCGGAGAAGGAATGATAAGGGCATATAGAATCTCCAGAGACCACAAAAGCCGGCTGCATCCGGATGGATCTAGCGAAAACATAAACCTAAACCGAACGGCTCATCTGTGTACTCTAATATTAAGTTTCATAAGTTTGTGGTTTCTGAAAGTAATCTTCAGGCGACACATCGAGCTGCGAAGTGTCCGGGAGAACTCGGTACTCATCATATCGAAGTCAGTGATGGGGTTGGCGATGCTCGGGATGGGTAAGTCCTGGTATGCGGGCCAAGTTTTGCGATGTTAGATTTGACCTCCTTTGTTAGTTTTCTATACTCAAGCACAGGAGTACCGATTAATCATGCACTTTATGGGGATCGAAAGCATTTTGTGTCTATTGAAACTTATACGTATAAAACGGTATGCTATATATCCACTTTGGTTTGCTCCAACATCTCAAATACAATCTTACATTGTTTGTGGGAGATTCATGGGATTCCCATGGCCAGAAACAAAGGAAAATACCTGGTGTGATTATATAGAGGGAGCCTGCACACATAAAGTGCATGACATATGCGAGCTCCTTCACTCATGCCTATTCATGGGTTCATCCCTCTATCATGATTAACTCGTGTCCAATCCATTCATGCTAAACATGCATTGGTGAATTAACTACACATGCATGCTTGAAACATGAGAGGCATTAACGTGTGTAATAGATCATGATTATTTAACATGTTTTATGTTTTTTCGTGAATAGTTAATGTGTTGTATCTACATGCATTATAGCCCCAGCAACAACACCAAAAAATTCCCAAACTATGAGGTCTGCTCCATCAACCAGCTATACGCTCACCTATACGCTCATCACTGCAATGTGTTGTCCTAAACTTTGTACTAAGGTTTCAAAACTATAAAGTCCTTGGCTTTGTTTGGAAGCTTGAGGTTGATGAAATGTGTTATGTTAAAATTATTTTTTAACAAGATGAGACAAAATATTAGAAAAAGATAGATCGACAAAATGGAAAAATAGACAATAGGTGTGGTGGGTAAAAACATGTGTAATAACTGAAAACAATTAGAAACATTTTTTTTTTCCAATGGCAAGATGGGCCAGGTTCTTCCTAAATTGTTGTCGTTTGTCTCGGCTTACTTGATGAGCTTAGTTGGACTTCGGGTTCAGGATTGATCGGCCAAGCAAGAACGCCAAGCGTCTGAGCACCTCCCCACATCTTGTGGTGCTCTGCTGCCCAGGTGGACGTTTCCCGACCGGAGCCTTTCGTACCTTGCTAGAAGAGAAAGTGCACCTTGTTGCGCCATTTTTCACCAGCACCGAGAGGCTACCGAAGTGATTTAGAGTCTGAAGCAGCCGCGACGCCCAGGAGACGGCCGATGGATGATGATGACGAGGAGGAAGCCCCCGAACTGAACGACCATCGGGCACCAAGTGTTCAGTCCCGACAACATAGTGCCAATGCCTACTACTATTCATCTCTTGCAAGGGAGCGCAGCAGAGTAGGTGCCGATGGATGATGACTATGACGAGGAGGAAGCCCCCGGACTGGACGACCGTCTGGCGGCAAGTGGTCGGCTCCAAGAACATGGTGGTAACCCCTACTCATCTGCTTCTCTTGCAAAAAAAGTTTAAGTAGATTGGTAGCAGTAAATAAACTTCGGATGCATAGAACCCGTGATTGTAAGCACGCAGAGAAATCAAGCACAGTAGGCGCGCTACTACCTCTATATATGTGCTTCGACGTTGACCGACACCCATGATTCCTGGACAAGATGGTGCAGTGCCTTATTTGCTATCGACGCTCGGCTTCATGAGAAGTATTTGATAGGAAACACTTCACTAGTGTGGTCATGTACAGAAGCTAACTTTGTGGTGCGTGACAGACATATATGAGTGTTATCAGTGTTTCTAATAATCTTCTCTTTTCTTTGTTTGTCGATCGGTCCATCTCATTCGTCATATAGTTGATTTATATGCAAATGGCAAAGCTAATTTCTGAACGTTCGGAAATCTGCAAGAGATCCGAACGATTCATTTGTTGCTCGATTCCGATCGCGCAGGGCATGCTCACCTCCCTCTTTCCTATTTTTTCGGATCTTCTTTCCTTTTTTCTCGTGTAACCCTCTCTCCCGATTACAATGAGATCATGGTTTTTTGCGATACTAATTTAGACATTTAATGACGATCCTAATTTACACGTGGACATGGGGCGGGTGAGTGTTAACCATGATTTTTTCCTTGAAGCTAGAAGTTTTAACACTTGTAATTATATAGCCTAGAAAATTGTGCTAAAGATAGGAATTGAACTCAAGAGTCAAGACTTCAATATTTAGATCTTAGCACACTAACCAAGTCATCCATTACTTGGCTCGTGACAAGTTCAAATAAAATACCACCATTTGACCACATCTGAGGGGGGAAAGTTGTTAAAATATACCTTGGTAATTTTTATGTAAATAAGATGAAAACTTATCTACTGCTGGCCTAATAACTTACGTCTAAACATATTGATAAGTTTTCACCACGGAACAGAAAAGTTGTAGAAATATAGCATCATTACATTTTATGCAAACATCATGGTAATTTACACCACATGCCAGATAAATTACGTACAAACACAATGTTAACTTTCACCTCGGGAAGAAAAATAATTGTTGAAACACCCCCCGTAATTTTCTGTGTTAATATTATGGTAATTTTATGCATTGTAGACATGATAACGTACATCTAAACAAATTGATAACCTTTTTAGACGGAGACAAAACGTTGTTAAAACATACATCCGGTAACTTATGTGTAAATAAGATGGTATTTTATGCACCACTGACCTGATAATTTGCATATAAACACATTGATAACTGTTCACCATACCCATAACTTTTGTGTAAATAAGATGGTAATTTACGGACCACTGACCCGATAACTTACATATAAACGCATTGGTAATTTTTCACCATGGGCGAAAAAGTTATAGAAATATACCCTGGTAACCTAGTGTAAATATCCTGGTAATTTACGCATGAGACACTTGATAACTTACATGCAACACACTGATAACTTTTTACCCATGAGATAAAAATTATTGAAACATGTCCTGGTAACTTATATGTAAATAGCATGATCATTTATGCACAACCGACCTAATAATTCCGTTCAACCACCATGGTAACTTTGACTTCGAGAAAAAAAAGTTGAAACACAACACCTCCATAATTTCCATGTCAAGTTATGATAATTTTATGCATCACACACGTAATATCTTAGGTTTAAACACCATGGACACTTTCATCCAAGGACAAAAGTTTTTGAAACATACACCGATAATTTATGTGTTAAATTACCATATTACCCCATGCTAAAGTTATCTTGCTTCTCATGATATAGTTATTGACCTTCTCGTACTGTAGTTACCACCCTTATCATGATATGTTTATCATGTCGCTCATGTCATAGTTATCATGTTGGTCATGCTAAAGTTACCAAGCCAAAAAAATTCCTCTGTTGTGGTGAAAATAAGAAAAGTTCAAATAACCTTGTTTATCTACAATAGACAACAACTAAATGAGAGTTAGTTGGTTATTGGGCTCAATAGCTACTGAATACACCTGGGTTCAAGTTGTCTTTCAAGCACTTTTATTTTCCTTTCATATTATGCAGCAAAAATCAGAAAAACTCACTAACAATTTACTCTTGCCATGTACGGTTTATGAGAGAAGCAAAAACAAAACGGCAGAATCGAGCGTGGGATGATAGCTATCGCATGGGAAACGAGTAGTTCAAATCTATCGTTAAAATCATAACGTACAGAAGTACGCACTGCTCATATACAAATAGCAAATTATGTTGAACGTAAAACTAAAAAACCTTGCTAATAAAATTTTATATACAAAGGTCAGTTGGAGGTCTTGTGGAATTATTTCCTTGATTTTGCTGCCCATCTTTGTACTTTCTTTTTTTGCGAACAGGTTGAATGCCATATATTAGTACCACATGTCCTTACAAACATACCCATATAAAAGATAAAATTACAATCAGGTTCTACGAAGTGCCAAAGTCATCTTCCTCCTGCTCCATCGGTAGCGTGCCATGAGCATAACTAGATGTCATCTCTTGGCCTCCGTCTCGGCAGATCAAACTTTTATATGCAAGTATAGGAGGCTCGTTAGTTCTTGGCCTCTTGCTCTTGTATGTGCAAACAATAGTAGAAACTTGATTATGTTGAACACAGAACTAAAAAAACCTACAAATAAAATCTACTCGAATTATCTTTGAACCTAAAAATAAAAAGCCATGCAAATGAAATTTGATATACAAGGCCAGTTGGAGGTCTCGTCGAATTATTTCATTGATTTTACGGCCCATATTTGTACTCCTTTTTTTTATGAAAATGTTAAATGACATATATTATAGTAGCACAAACATGTCCTTAAAAAAGACATCCATATAAAAGATAAAATTACAATCAGGTTATTGGAAGTCTTCTTCCTCCTGCATCCATCGATAGCGCATAATGAGCATAACTCGATGTCGCCTCTGGACCTCTGCCTCGATGGAGCAAACTTTTATAACAGAGGAGCTTGTAGTACCAATGACCTGGAAGTCATCGAGGCAGACCATTACGCGGAATAATTGATCGTTGCAACACAGAAATCTAGCGCCAGGTCACAGTTCGGCTAGTAGTTCGTCTCAACCATTTTAATTCTCAAAAAGTGCTCAAACCACCCTCACGTGGTCTCATTTCTATTTGGGAAATCAATCTATCTCATTCAGAATGCAACACATTAAATTCATGTTAACACAAATGTGCCAGAATCTTCTCATTTCTATGTTGGTTAATCGGTCCATTGATCTCATTCGCCGTAGAGTCGATTTTTTTTTATAAAAGAGCTTTTCTCTTCGATTTCATTTGAAAGAAATCACCATTGTCTTTTACAAACCATACAGTCGATTGCATATGTAAGTATATGCAGGACTCGTTAGTTCTTGGACTTTGTCCCTCGTGGACAAACCCCAGTAGAAACTTGAATTACGTTAGAACTGAAAAGCCCAGGAAATAAAATTCGGTACAAGGTCACTTGGATGTGGAGTGATTTTAGTGCCCATCTAAGTTTGTTGATTCTGGATTAATATGCAGGCTACACATCGAGTTGCCCAGTGTCCGCTTTGTGCATGGAGCCGGACTGTTCATGGAGCAGCAGGAGAGATGATCCTGCCGTTCAGGCCAGACATTGCGGCATTAGGCATGTCTTCAAATTTGCCCTCGGCCCGGCCACAAAGGCCATCGCCTGCATCGCAGTTGCCCTGTGGCAACATCCTCCGGCTTGCCATCATACAGGTGTAAATCACCTCCTTAATTATTTTTCTACACTCGAGAAAAAGAGTACTGGACTCACTTTGTGGAAATCTAAAGCGTTTTGTCTATATTGGAACATACATGTAAAACAATATAGTATTTGTTTTGGCTTGCTTCAATATCTCAAAATACAACCACCAGTCTTTTCTCCACGAGATTCATGATGGACTTCCCATGACAAGAACCAGGGTTAAATACCTAATGAGATTATATAGAGGGGGCATTCACGCTGAAAATGCATGACGTCCAAGCTCCTTTACTCACATCTACTCCTCGCTTCATCCTACTATCACAAGTGTTCAATCTGTTTCATCCTAAACACGTGCATTAGCTCTCATGCTTGAAGCATGAGAGGCATTAATCTGCGTAATTGATCATGTTTAGTTTTTTGTTTTTGAATTGGTTGGATTGCTTACCACATGTGTCATGTGGTGATCATGCTTAGTTAATGTGTTAAATCTATGCATACTATTGTCCCAGCGACAAAATGTCTAAATTGTCCTGATAGTTTACTATGAGCTGTGCTTTGTCATCTGTGATGCGCTATCGACTCACGGGCATCACTAACAATGTCATCCTAATTTTTGTGCTAAGGTCATAAAACTGTAGAGTTCGTGCCTTTCTTTGCAAGTTTGTGGTTACCAAAATGTGTTATATTAAATTTATTATTGTATTATAGTAAGATAAAATGTTAAAACAAATGATTGATCAACCAAATTACCTTAGTTGATGAGATTTCAATTTTGAATCCTATAAACCCGAAGAGAGGGGGTATGTTTTTCTAAAAAACAGAGAAGTACTATAGCAGCCTACTTTGAAGCCTCTGGATTCATGATTTGCTTTGAAATACAACATATATGTTTGAGCTTATCTTTTTAAACAAAGCTTGAGTTTATACGTGCGTACAAATCCCCCAGGTTGCTGTTTTTTCCCTGTGCCCCGTAAATACATGGACAGGCCCTGGCTACAGTGATCTCATCCCATCGCTGACCTTCGCTCTTGGCGGCTTGCGAGTCCTAAACTGCCATCTTATACTATTGGACACGCGTCATCTAGTACATTCAATCAGGCATGAACCAAAGCAAGCAACCAATAATTAATAATCAACGGAGCGAACAATGTTAGTTGTTTTCACATTAGCCTGATGCATGTGTAGCGCTCACACGCACATGACCTGGAAGAATTCTATCTTGTTTGACAATCAATCTGCTGACCACGCCATTCTCAGCTCGCTCTGAGTTGTCTGATTGCACCACGAATGCAATGACCACGCAAATGCTGGAAGACATGTATTTTGTTTGACAAGTAATCTGTTGACCACGCCATCCTTAGCTTGCTCTGATCATCCCGCTCTTTTGCTTGACATGTACAATACCTGCATAGACCTCAGTACGTACAGCTATAAATAGACCTCACATTTGTGCTCATCTTCATCACACCATCCTTGGTACTACTACTAGCGCCATCCTACACGCACTCGCCAGAATGAAGATTTTGTTCGTCCTATTTCTCCTCGTTCTCACTCAAAGCAGTGCCTATGCACAGTGCAAATTTGTTATATTGGTCACAACCGGAAATAAAGAAGATGCTGGCACCGACGCCCGTGTATCCCTGTCGGTGAGCACCGCAAATGGCAAGAAGCTGGTTATCGAGAGCCTGAAACCTTGGGGCCAGAAGGGCCACAACAACTTCGAGAAAGGCCACACCGACACATTTGAGGGCAGCGGTAAGTGCTTACCGTCCAAACCTTGCAGGATGTTGCTCGAGTCTAATGGTAAAGGTAACAAACCCGGTTGGTTTGTGGACAAAGTCGCGTTCAGCCAAATCGAGCCAGATTTGTCCGTGAAGCAGAAGACATTCAAGGTGAATAGGTGGCTTGCACGCGATGAGTCACCGGGTACGCTCTTTGTGGTTGTGGATGACTGTCCCAAGTAACCACCCCATGTCCATGGTACTTACGAATATATCATCTTACATGCATGAACAGTACTTAAACTATGTATGTTACTATGCTTAAACTATGTATGTTATTATGTGGTTGTGGTGCCCGTGATGTTTGCAAAAATAAATAAAGTATATACTGTACCATGTAAGTTATTATGCTTAAACTATGTATTGTACTTTAATAAAACAGTGTCCCTGTTGTTCGTTCATCTTTGGCATCCACTGTTGGTGTCATTGGATTTCATCTTTAACTAGGTACCTTCCTCGTGAGTTGCTGCGAGACTTTAGAAGTATTCTCTGCGAAGCAACTTTAAGGAAACAATGACAATGAGCACATAGTGATAGTGAAAAAAAAAACTCATGTCTAGGCATAATATATAGAGAAAGTTATTGTAGATAAGTTTCTCTTAATCAGTTTGGATGCAGCTATTAGAGGCAACATTCTCTTAAATCAGTATGGATGCAGCTATTAGACTACATATATATAAATGTTTCCCATAAGTCCCAAATGCATTCATTCGGACATGGAATTTCGATCATATAAACGATTAACACAAGAAACTACGGAGGGCTCAGAATCCGCGCACATGCTCTCCACAAACCTTGCGCATAAGCATGTGTCGCTTCCAAAGTGACCATGGACAGGCTTCAACATATTATTAATCGCCATCGCAAGCGCAAGCTTCACATCACCAGGATCTAGCTTACCCCGCTTATACTCCTCCACCAACTTCCACATGCTCCTGAAAACGTCCTAAAACCAACGGCATTCTCCCTGACCACCTCAAAATCCCCAAACCAGGGGAACGCCATGCATCTCACATACTTCAAGCACGGGTTGCTCATTGCCGCTCTCGGCGGCCCCCATGACCCTCTTCGCTTGGACGTCCGGTTGCTCGAGAACGCCCGGAAGCTTGTCGTGATGCATACCATGAATGGTGGCATGGTTTGTCGCCATCCATTGGAGGCACAAAGATCACCACAAGCAAACAGGGGTGGATGCGCGCCGGTTGGGCGATGGTCATGCTTGGCGGGGAGGGTCGGTAGCCGTCGTCCTCAACAGGGGTGGTTCCAGATTAGATGTTTAGCAGCGAGGCTCGTAGACCTCAGCAGAGGTGGCGGCATCCGCGCCCATGGGTTCGTCAGCATCGAGCGGTGTTGGAGAGAGAAAAAACAGCAAGACGGGGGACGTCATGGCATGGGGTGGCAGGGATGGCAGCGAGGAGGGAGTGCTCCTCTTTGACCCCATCACCCTCAGGGATCGCCTGATCCTCACCCGCGACTGCTCCCAGGGTGACGGGGCGGGGAGCACTGGGACGTTGGCAAGTGAAGGGCGCCGGGGGACAAAGAGGTTGGAGCTCCAAACGCACTAGTAGAAAATGGCCCATTTGTCCCAGTTCCAGAGGCCTATTAGTCCCGGTTCTGGAACCGGGACTAAAGGGTCGGGACTAAAGCCCTAAACCTTTAGTCTCGGTTCGCTTACGAACCGGGACAAAGGGGGCTCCACGTGGCCTCTGCGGGGAGCCCAGGCAGGAGGACCTTTAGTCCCGGTTGGTAACACCAACCGGGACCAAAAGTTGCTGGGTTTTTCTGAAAGGGGGATGTTTAGGGGTTTTTGGAAGGTTAATTTAGGGGTTTCATATTGTGTTAGCTACCTAATTAATAGAGAGAAGTGTCATCTCTTTCTCCGTGCTTGGTCAACGCTACTAGCTACTATACATATAGAGAGAACTTGACGCTAGCTAATAAGCATATGAAGGAAACCATTAATTATACAAGATCTAACAACTCATCATCATCATCATCATCATCATCTTAATCATACAAAGTTAAAGTCTCATAAAAAAGATAAAATGACATAGTCCTTCCTCATAGGACCTATTCCTCCCTCCTAGCTAAAATGGCATAAAAAATAACACCTATGTCTTCATGATGAAGCAAAGAGATCCAACGGTCTTCAACTTGTGGCTTGCGATCCTTTTTTATTCATCCCCATGCTTTAATTTAGAGCCTTCTTGGTGGTTTGCGCTCAGTCGAGTATGCAAAAGATAACTCGGGATGGAAGGGGCTTTTTATTGTCATATTACCTTCGGGTTGCATCAACGGTGGCACAACTTCATTTGACAATTTTTGTTGAAGAATATAATAATAGCCTAGTTAGCAATGTAATCAATACCATTTACGCAACAGTACTAGTGTACTTAATTAGCAACTCTTACCAAGATATTTCGGCGAATTTCATCCGTCCTCAACCTATGCACTAGTGTCAAGTACAATGTATAATTTGGGTTAGTTCCCAAATTATACGGGAAGATGACACCAATAAAAAAGTAGATAAAATCATTCTTCTCCTCCCAAGTTAGATGTGATCCATAAGTGTAGTGTGTCGTGTCGATTATGTTATGTATTTCACTCGAAGAAACGAAATAAGATGTAAATTAAAAATTAACAAATTTAGTACGGATGAACACCAAATATTTATGTATATAGAATGTAAATTACTTGACAAATATGAATGGTTGACAAACTCACATGGAGGTAAAACAGGAAGCATATCGACATCCACCCAAATGTCGATGTTTTCTTCAATATGATCTTCAGGACGAAGGTCGAAAGTTATTTCCATATCCTCCTGAAATCCATATGCCTTGCAAAGAGCTTCCCAATTTGAGCACCCTAATTCTGTGTTATTAAGTGAATTCATTACTTTCACAAGAAATGTGTGACCATGTTTAGTTCTCAGGTTGGCTGTCCTCGTCTCGAAACTCTCGTGCTCTTCGAAACCGAGCCTCTCTAAGAAATACCGTCTTGCATGAGAAGGGATGAACTAGTCGAATTGTATAAAACAAAAATTACACGTTGAAGGAAAGAAACAGAAGTCATGCTTAATTACGAAAAAAACAGTTATCATCGTTACGTACCGTAGAAATATCAAAGTCCTCGTAAAGCTTCATGGTGAAGTACCTGCCGTCTCGCAGCCCTGGCTGGTCACAAAGACCATTATCTTCACCGCATAATTCACATGCTTGGATTCTATCATCGTCTGATGACGATGACATTTCCTGTGTTCATAATTCAAGAATTACGACACGCTTTGGATCCTAATGCGTGTGTGACTTTCGGTTTGTCGAGGCTTTCCTTAAATAACTCTCATATCTCATGGTGTGTTGGTGCGCACTCTCTCATATTGATACGGTGGTGTATATATGTTGGTGGACACTCTCTCAAATTAATAGTTCGACTGTCGGTGATGGACGCCCCGCCTCTTCTCTTCTTGCGCATTATACCGACGAGTATATTGCAAAGAAGAGAAGAAAGACGAGACGCCCCCCACGACAACAGTCGGGATTCCTCCATCAAGAACACACATGAAAGTCACACAAAGAGCAACGACAGACCGAAAGTTACACACGCATTATACCGATAAAATATCACAAATACATTAATATTTATAATGAACTCGAATATAATACCACTAATACATCATCAAATATTAACTAATACATCTCGAATATTATCATATAAGATCACTAATACAGATCGAATATCCTAAAATCTAAAGTGGAGGACGGTGAACTCGGTTCACTAGCGGTCTCTGAGTCGTCGGCGGTGAACACCCAAAGATAAGGAACCATCACGGGATCATAACTCGGGTGAGATCCCTGAAGGATCTGCCAGGTATTGTCGAACCAGGCGTCCAACACCGCCATGTAGTGACAGACATGCTCATCCTCCTCCCTAACACGGCGACGTATCACCTCTGCCGGGGCCCACTCCCTCCGCACCAAAAGTGGCCCGCATGACCGCCACCACAGAAGGTCTGGATCGACGACGAGACCTGGATTCCTCACCAACCTCCGAACCCGGCAAGGTAGCACCTCCCAGTGCCAGCCCGGCAGAGCCTAGTCCCGGACATGGCCCTATCAAGCAGGCTCTCGCGGACTACTCGACGACGAGGATGCGGGCCGGGTATCGTCCACGTCGAGACAAATTCCTATGAGAATGTTTTCTTATAGTTTAATCATTAATTTTTCATAAAACCCAAAAAAATTCTGTAATCTAACATACACATACTAATTTTTCCTAAGACTCCTAATAATTAAATAAAACATAAAATAAATAAAACATAAACATTTTCATCATATAAACATAAACATAAACATAAACATAAACATAAACATAAACATAAACATAAACATAAACATAAACATAAACATAAACATAAACATAAACATAAACATAAACATAAACATAAAACATAAACATAAACATAAACATTCATTAAATAAAACATAAATCCACAGAGCAGGGGCGGCGGCGGCTCACAGCGGGGGTGGCGGCAGCGACGCGGAGGCGACGGGGCGGCGACGGGGGTGGCGGGGGAGCCGACAGGGGAGGGGCGGCGACGAGGGCGACAGGGGCGACGGGGACGTCGGCCGACTGCGGGGACGGCGATGGAGAGCGCGCGAGATTCGGGCAGCCTGACGGCATGGGTGGGGATCTGGCCTTCGGGGAAGAGAATGGGTTGAAAACTGCTAAGTGTTTGGTTATATACAAGGAGCATTGGTCCCGGTTCGTGGCACTAACCAGGACCAATGCCCACCTTTGGTCCCGGTTGGTGCCACCAATCGACACCAAAGCCCTATTTTTAGTAGCCCAAAGGGTGGGAAACAGGGACCTTTGGTCCCGGTTGGTGGCACCAACCGGGACTAAAGGGGTGTATTAGTCCTGGTTGGTGCCACCAACATGGACCAATGGTCCCTTTTCGTCAACCGGCCGGAAACAGGGACCAAAGGTGGGTATTAGTCCCGGTTGGTTCCACCATCCGGGCCGAAAGGTGGGTGCTGCCCGGGGACAAATGTTTAGTCCCACCTCGCTAGCTGAGAGGGCTCGAGAGTGGTTTATAAGCGTTGTTGCGCCAACCCTCTCGAGCTCCTCTCAACTGCAGGCTTACGTGCCTAATGGCACACTCCTTCTGTGGGCCTACTGGTCCTGCTACGGGCCTAAATCCTGGCCCAACTAGCTGGTTGGGTTTCTAGTCGTATTGAGGTTGTGCTGGCCCAGTAGTCGTATTGAGGCATGTGCTAAAAAGTTCAGAGGGTTACGGCAAAAGCTGGATGCACTTCGTGTACAAAACGGACAATCTCTTTCGAAGTATCATGGTATCGGACGAAAACTCATCTGTTACAAACGGATTTCATTTTCTTGAACTTATTTGAACTCCAGACTTTTTGTGTGTTCAAAATGCACCATTCAAAGCCACATCATCAATTTTCAACTCTTTCTGACTTCATTTGTTATTTTTCATGCAGTTATTGATCTTTTTGAGCTAAATGACCCTGAAATTGAAAAGCACTACAAATGATTTCTGAAAAGGTTGAAAGTTGGCATGGTATCATCATTTCACCCACATAGAATGTGCTAAAAAGTTGAGAGGGTTACGGCAAAATCTGGATGCACTTCGTGTACAAAACGAACAATCTCTTTCAAAGTATCAGGGTTTCGGACGGAAACTCATCTGTTACAAACGGATTTCATTTTCTTGAACTTATTTGAACTCCAGACTTTTTGTGTGTTCAAAATGCACCATTCAAAGCCACATCATCAATTTTCAACTCTTTCTGACTTCATTTGTTATTTTTCATGCAGTTATTGATCTTTTTGAGCTAAATGACCCTGAAATTGAAAAGCACTACAAATGAATTCTGAAAAGGTTGAAAGTTGGCATGGTATCATCATTTCACCCACATAGAATGTGCTAAAAAGTTGAGAGGGTTACGGCAAAATCTGGATGCACTTCGTGTACAAAACGAACAATCTCTTTCAAAGTATCAGGGTTTCGGACGGAAACTCATCTGTTACAAAAGGCATTTCATTTTCTTGAACTTATTTGAACTCCATACTTTTTGTGTGTTAAAATGCACCATTCAAAGCCACACCATAATTTTTAACCCTTTCTGACTTCATTTGGTATTTTTCATGCACTTACTGATTTTTTTGGAGCTAAATAACCCTGAAATTGAAAAGCACTTCAAATGAACTTTGAAAAGGTTGAAAGTTGGCATGGTATCATCATTTCACCCACATAGCATGTTATAAAAAGTTGAGAGGGTTACGGCAAAAACTGGATGCACTTCGTGTACAAAACGGACAATCTCTTTCGAAGTGTCAGGGTTTCGGATGGAAACTCATCTGTTACAAAAGGCATTTCATTTCTTCACATGTAACTGCAGTGACATTCTAGATCAAAGGCATCATCATAATAGTTGTGGAGAGAAAGTCTTCACTTTTTCTTCGCTTGTGTCCTTTGCTTATTGCAACGTAACCATGGATAATCTTCATTGTTTCACAGGGTGCTTGAGTCAGCCTTGACTTTGAAGGGAGGAATTTCCTCAAACTTTTCATAATCTTCAGACATGTCTGTCTTGCCCTCCAATCCCATGAAGTCTCTTTTGCCTGAAAGAACTATGTGACGCTTTGGCTCATCGTATGATGTATTCGCTTCCTTATCTTTTATTTTTCTCGGTTTGGTAGACATGTCCTTAACATAGAAAACCTGCGCCACATCATTGGCTAGGACGAATGGTTCGTCTGTGTACCCAAGATTGTTGATATCCACTGTTGTCATAACGTAATGCGGGTCTACCTGTGCCCCGCCTCTTGTAAGATTGACCCATTTGCATCGAAACAAAGGGACCTTCAAATCATATCTATAGTCAAGTTCCCATATCTCCTCTATGTAACCATAATATGTGTTGACCTTCCCATTGGTCGTTGCTGCATCAAAGCGGACACCGTTGTTTTGGTTGGTGCTCCTTCGATCTTGGGCGATCATGTAAAATGTATTCCCATTTATCTCGTACCCTTTGTAAGTCAATACAATCGAAGATGGTCTCCTGGCCAACGAGTACAGATCATCAGAAACAGTGTTGTCACACCTGAGACGTGTTTGCAACCAACTTCCGAAAGTCTTCATGTATTCACATGTAATCCAGTCATCACACTGCTCTGGGTGTTTGGAGCGCAGAATGTTCTTGTGTTCATCGACATACGGGGTCACCGAGGTAGAATTCTATAGAACTGTGTAGTGTGCTTGAGACCAAGAATGCCCGTCCCCACATATTATTGACTTCGCTCCTAGCGTGCCTTTTCCAGTCAGTCTCCCCTCATACCGCGATTGAGGGAGACCAATCTTCTTAAGGTCAAGAATGAAGTCGACAAAAAACCCAATGACATCCTCTGTTTGATGGCTCATGGAGATGCTTCCTTGTGGCCTAGCGCGGTTACGGACATATTTCTTTAGGACTCCCATGAATCTCTCAAGGGGGAACATATTGTGTAGAAATACAGGGCCCAGAACGACAATCTCGTCGACTAGATGAACTAGGACGTGCATCATGATATTGAAGAAGGATGGTGGGAACACCAGCTCAAAACTAACAAGACATTGCGCCACATCACTCCTTAACCTTGGTAGGATTTCTGGATCGATCACCTTCTGAGAGATTGCATTGAGGAATGCACATAGCTTCACAATGGCTAATCAAACGTTTTCCGGTAGAAGCCCCCTCAATGCAACCGGAAGCAGTTGCGTCATAATCACGTGGCAGTCATGAGACTTTAGGTTCTGGAACTTTTTCTTTGCCATATTTATTATTCCCTTTATATTCGACGAGAAGCCAGACGAGACCTTCATACTGAGCAGGCATTCGAGGAAGATTTCCTTCTCTTCTTTGGTAAGAGCGTAGCCGGCAGGACCTTCATACTGCTTTGGAGGCATGCCGTCTTTTTCGTGAACACGTTGCTGGTCCTCCCGTGCCTCCGGTGTATCTTTTGTCTTCCCATAAATGCCCAAGAAGCCTAGCAGGTTCACGCAAAGATTCTTCGTCACGTGCATCATGTCGATTGCAGAGCGGACCTCTAGGTCTTTCTAGTAGGGTAGGTCCCAAAATATAGATTTCTTCTTCCACATGGGTGCGCGTCCCTCAGCGTCATTCGGAACAGATAGTCCGCCGGGACCCTTTCCAAAGATTACTTGTAAATCATTGACCATAGCAAGTATGTGATCACCGGTACGGATGGCGGGCTTCTTCCGGTGATCTGCCTCACCTTTGAAATGCTTGCCTTTCTTTCGACATTGATGGTTGGTCAGAAGAAATCGACGATGCCCTAGGTACACATTCTTCCTACAATTGTCCAGGTATATACTTTCGGTGTAATCTAAATAGTGCGTGCATGCGTGGTATCCCTTGTTTGTCTGTCCTGAAAGGTTACTGAGAGCAACCCAATCATTGATGGTTACAAACAGCAACGCATGAGGTCAAAATCCTCCTGTTTGTGCTCATCCCACACGCATACACCGTTTCCATTCCACAACTATAAAAGTTCTTCAACTAATGGCCTTAGGTACACATCAATGTCATTGCTGGGTTGCTTAGGGCCTTGGATGAGAACTGTCATCATCATGAACTTCTGCTTCATGCACAGTCAAGGAGGAAGGTTATTGTTGGGGATATAACCCCGCAATATGACCCGCCATTAAAGTTCTGGGTCACATTGATGGCTCGTGAGCTGGCCCAAGGGTGATCCGTAAAGTCTACGGCCCAGGAAGATAAGCGGCTCAAGGTGTGGGCCGCAAGGTGGCCTAGACGGAGAAGACCCGGGTGTGTAAGCCGCTCGGGGACAGCTTGGACAAGAAGATAGAGGAAGACTCGGATAAACAATGAGACTCGGTTAGACTATTGTAAAGACCCGTGGTCCTGACCTCCTATATAAAGGCAGATCCGGGGCGACTTAGAGATCACGTTATCAAGAACTAGGTCAATCTTTAGCTCCTTTGTAATCGATACAACAAGCAATACAAGAACAAGCAGGACGTAGGCTATTACCTCGACTTGAGGGGCCGAACCTGGGTAAACTTGTGTCCTTCGTCCCAATCAACCCCTTTGAGTCCATCACGTTAGCGATGGCCTCGAATCCAAGTCCATTCACCCAGACATCTGTCGTGATAAATCCACGACAGTTGGCGCCACCGTGGGGCTCACGCTTGGTGGTGTTGAGTTCTCAAAGGGCTCTCTCCCAGGGCTCGAGGGATATGTGGTCGGAAGGATGAGCAAGAGTCATCGCAGCCGGTTCTACATCGACGATGCCGGCTGGGGGCTTGACGCCGAGTCTGTGGAGTATGGATTCCGGGTTCCGTTCGGCGGGATCCACGTTTTCATCGAAAGAGCTGATGGATCTACACCCGAGCCGGACATCTGCACCAACATCGTCGAGCCGGCTCGACGTCTCCAATCTGCAAGTAATGTGGGGCCTGCCCGCGCCAATCCGGGTCAGAGGCATGTCTTTGTAGGCTTCACTCAAGGTATGGATCTGGAAGCATCCGGGTCACAGGAAACCCTTGTTTATTCAGAAGATGAATCTTCAAGTGGAGAAATAGAATCAGTGTACCAGCTCCGCAACGGTGGCCTTGGGGGCTATGACGATGCATACCCTAGGTCGGATGGCTTTGAGTCAGATGTTATGGAACCTACGGTTCATGTGGCGGTGTTCATGGCGGGATTAGCCCCAGCCGCAAGTAACGCAGCCGCGGGAGCCGCCACTTCGGGTGATAACCCGCCGCCGGCGGCTCAAGTTCTTGTGGAGCTGATGGATGAACTCGTGGCTCTCCTGGCCACTGAAGTCACACTAGATAATCAAGCCACTCAGAATCTAGAGATTGCAA
Source organism: Hordeum marinum (assembly GCA_022496015.1). Lineage (NCBI taxonomy): Eukaryota > Viridiplantae > Streptophyta > Magnoliopsida > Poales > Poaceae > Hordeum > Hordeum marinum. Next base: position 557,898,103 of record CM039673.1, on the reverse strand, counting down.
GGATCAAGGGCCGGATGGCAGAGGAACGACAAAGGATGGCTGAGCTGAAGGTCCAGATGGAAGAAGAGGCAGAACGTATCAAGAGAGATGCTTTCCGTCTAGGACTAGAGAAAATGTCAGCAGCGGCGGTACATCGGAGGAGGCATCAGTCCCGTCTACCTGAGCGTTATGAAGCGACGAACCTCTATAATACCCCTGGCGCGGGGCGAGCCGCGGGCGCGCCCGAGAGCCGCCCAACGGAACGGCCGGCGACTCATCCGGCCCAACGTAACCAAGCTTCACCTGGGGGTTTTCCAACGCCGGCGGGTCATTATTCTAACCCGGCCGAGAATATGGTAGCAGCTGCCACCCCGCTTGAGATGATCCCTATCCCGGATGAAGCACCCTTTGCAGAGGATGTGCGGAATGCCATCTGGTACTTGCAGATGGCCATGGCCCAGCAGGAGAGATACGCTCATAGCCGGAGCCGCGTCCATTCAACCCCTCTTCCTAGCTGTAGTTTTAGCCGATACTACGAGTCACCAGCAGGTTCCAGCAGCAACCATCATAGAGAGATTCCAACAGGTCACCGACCGCGAAGAGATACACAGGCATGTGTAAACCATGCAGGAAGCCCTCAAGAGGCGCCAGCTAGGCCGGCTTACCAAGAGCCCGGGCCTTTCGTTTTCATAGGGGCAGGAGTAACCCCTAGGATGGGAGGGCTACCATGTCTATCGCCGGCCCTCCGGAGCGAGCAGTTGCCGAAAGACTTCAAAGGTCCCCGCAAGGTCCCAAATTACACCGCTGATTTACCCCAGAGGCCTGGGTGGAAAGCTATGAACTGGCCATGGAGATGCTGGATGTTAGTGAGGCGGTTTGTGCCAAGTACTTTGTCATGATGCTTGAAGGCCCGGTTCTTACATGGCTAAAGGGGTTACCACCTAATACCATCAATTCATGGGCAGAGCTCAGGGCTCGATTCATTAAAAACTTTAAAGGGACGTGCAAGCATCCTATGACTATTGTGGATCTTGATCACTGTGTCCAACAAGAGAGCGAGTCGGCTCATCATTGGGTACGGCGGGTCTCGACAATTATTCACTCATCAGAGCAGATCACAGCGGCTCAAGCGGTGTTGATCTTAGAGAAGAACTGCCACTTTATTCCTCTAAAGTAGAAACTTCGCCGGCTCAAGCGTACGTGCCAGTACATGGGAGAGCTCATGACGGCTCTCACGAAATACGCCGACTCAGACAGCACGAAGGATCCGGGTTTTGATGAGGAAAAGGCTAGTCAAGGCAAGAAGGGCAACCAAGGCAAGGGTGCGGTAAACAATGGTAGCCAGAGTAAGCGCAAGAATCCAGAGGCAGGATCAGAGCTGGTGGCCAACACAAATGCCCAGCAGAATCATCCCAAGGGCAACAGGAGGTTTGGATTGCCCTTGGGCAGGGATAATTTTTCCTCGAACATGGAAGAGTTGCTTAAGCGACCTTGTCCGACTCACAGTTTTCCTGATAGGCCGGCAAATCAGGAGAGTTGTTCTTTTATGCAGAAGTTCAAGCGGTATGTCACACAACCTAACCATCGCGGTGGCGGCCCGCCAGGCGGCCCAGGACATGGCGGGTCAGGAGCCGGATTTGGTTTTGGCAGTTCAGCATCCGGTCATCTGGGTCAGGATAATCACGGGGGACAGCAGCCGCACTCTGGTAATAATAATCAACAACAGCAGCAACAGCGGAATCAGTCCGGTTTTCAGAGTAACCCGAAGTAGCTCAGCTTCGGGTAGTACCACGTCTTCACGACTAGTCTCAATAGAGGGGACCAGAAGTTGCGAAAACGGGCGGTCAATGCGGTTACGCCGGCTCTTCCACAGTATCTAAAGTGGTCTAAATATGACATAACATGGAGCCGTGAAGATCACCCGCCACGCGTTGATGACCCAGGGCGGCTGGCTTTGGTTGTAGCCCCCCAAGTGGGTGGATATATGTTGAACAAGGTGCTCATGGATGGCGGCAGCAGCATAAACATCCTGTATTATGACACCTTCCGGCGGATGAAGTTGCTCGATAAGGACTTAAAACTATAGGGTAACGCAGCAGAAAACAAAAATTTCCCGACCTACGCACCAGCCCAGGACCACTATGGAGACTGCATACAAGGTTTGATCTTTTTCGTTACCGACTCGTAGTGCAGCGGAAGTAGAGTCGATGACGATCGGTGGTGCAGATACCCGCAGCTAGGATTTACAACCTACCAACCGCGAGGATGTATACCCTCATCTGCCCCTCGGACAGCCCTCCGGGAGGCGGTCAGACAGTCCCCCGGACGGTGTCACGGACAGCCCTTTGGGAGGACCTCCAAAACTTGGACTGTCACTCGGACAGCCCTTCGGGAGGACCTTCGAAACTCGGATGGTCACACGGACAGCCCTTCGGGAGGCACTCTCGAACTAAGACCGAAACTACGATCTCTCTACAGAGTTGCACATATGGTGTCATCTATCCAGCAGGGCTTCGCCGTCCAGAACTAGTTCCTACCGGAACCCAGACAGCCTTTCGGCTCTACGAAACTATTTCGCTGGGAGGGAGAGAAGAAGCCAGATCATTGCAATGGCACTTGTATGTGAGAAGGAGTGAGTTTTTGGGCTGCCTCCTCACCCCTATTTATAGGGTGAGAGACTATGGTAAAAATACCAAAATGCCCTCAGATATTTTCACTATTCATAATAGTGATTCCACTATTCATAAATAGTGTTTCCCACTATTCACAATAGTGTTTTCCACTATTTCGTAATAGTGTTTTCACTAGTCATGAGATATTTTCTCCCAATAGTGTTTCCCACTATTCATAATAGTGTTTCCACTAGTCACGAGATATTTTCTCCCAAAAAGCACTTTCACTATTCATGACGACATTTTTCAGCGTCCGTTCAAATTGAAAATATTTATGTGGGCTTAGAACATTTCTAGCACCCACTAAAATAATTTTCAATGTGATCCGGAACAATTCAGGATTAGTGATTTTCATCTGTGAAAAGCAACTGATGTGGTTCCGGCAGCTCCAGAACATTTCCGGTTTTTCTTCCGGAAAATTCTAGAAAGTTTCGAGAATGATTCTGGTACCCTCCAAGAATTATAAGGCATGTGCCGAAACCAATTTGACTTTATGGTATCCCCTGAAACAACTTTTCAGATTCACCGAAACTATTCCGGTGTTCTCTTTGCGGAACTTTTCCGCTGTCCGAAACTTTTCCGGTGATTTTCTCTCAGACTCCCTGTCTAGTATTCAGCAGATAGATGACCCTTAAGCGTGTGACCCTATAGGTTCGGTGAAGCATAGACATAACCCGGAACCCCTTACGATCAATGATCAACATCGGAGCTGTGGACACGCATATTGACCCCTATACCCACACGAATGAATATTCGAGTGAACCTCCAGTTACCGTGTGCTATTCCTGTTGCTTCGCGATATGTTACAAATACCTGAGGTGAGACATGTTGGCTTCCCCGTGGATCAACAACTTGTCCACTATGCCAGTTACCTCGTTACCGATATTGTTCTCTTTTCTCATTCCCGTGTTCAGGCATCCCCGTGATCAAATCACAAAGGGTCTGGCCAGACGATGATGGATGCTGTAACACCGAGAGGGCCCAGAGATATCTCTCCATCGTCAGAGGAGCAAATCCCAATCTTGAGCTATCAAGTTACTTGACATACTTTTCCATGAACCCGTAAGCCGCCGTAATAGCCACCCATTTACGGATGACGTTTAACAAACCCCAAAGTTCATGAAGCAAGCATGAACAAACTCGATACTCTCATGGTCTAAGGAATTATGCAAACATTAACTTCTCTGTGTTATTTACCATTAACTTATGACAAATGTATCTCATAGCATAATATCAATTCGGGTCGATTCAACACAAATGTTCTTCTAACATTGTGCCCTCAAAATTGCCGGCATAGTCATGCCCATGATTAGGAAAACAGGATCATCATGCAATACTTGAACCAGTCTTAGAGGCCAGACTAGGAATACATTTTACCGTTTATTATTCCACACGTGCATATGAGTCTTCCTTCAAGCCTCGTGGTTATTGCAGACTCGAGAACCATAGCAGTTATAGCGTGGAACATAAACCTAATTATGAACAGGGAGATAATCAATAACATTTATTATTGCCTCTAGGGCATATCTCCTACAAAAACCTTCGTCCACTGTTTTTCATGGTGTGGTGCCGGGTAAGTCGGTGTTGGAAATATGCCCTAGAGGCAATAATAAATTAGTTATTATCATATTTCCTTGTTCATGATAATCGTTTATTATCCATGCTATAAATTGTATTGATCGGAGACTTAGATGCATGTGTGGATACATAAACAAAACCATGTCCCTAGTATGCCTCTAATGGACTAGCTCGTTGATCAAAGATGGTTAAGGTTTCCTAGACATGGACATGAGATGTCATTTGATAACGGGATCACATCATTAGGAGAATGATGTGATGGACAAGACCCAAACTACAAACATAGCATATGATCGTGTCAGTTTATTGCTACTGTTTTCTGCATGTCAAGTATATGTTCCTATGACCATGAGATCATGCAACTCACGGACATCGGAGGAGTGCCTTGTGTGTATCAAACGTTGCAACATAACTGTGTGACTATAAAGGTGCTCTACAGGTATCTCCGAGGGTGTCTGTTAAGTTGGCATGGATCAAGACTGGGATTTGTTACTCCGTGTGACGGAGAGGTATCTCAGGGCCCACTCGGGAATGCAACATCACAATAAGCCTTGCAAGCAATGTGACTAAGTGTTAGTCACAGGATCTTGTATGACGGAACGAGTAAAGAGACTTGCTGGTAACGAGGTTGAACTAGGTATGGAGATACCGACGATCGAATCTCGGGCAAGGAACATACCGAGGAACAAAGGGAACATCATACGGGATTAATTGAATCCTTGACATAGAGGTTCGACCGATAAAGATCTTCGTAGAATATGTAGGAACCAATGTGGACATCCAGGTCCCGCCATTGGTTATTGACCGTAGAGGTGTCTCGGTCATGTCTACATAGTTCTCGAACCCGCAGGGTCTGCACACTTAAGGTTTGGTAACGTTTCGGTAGTGTAGATTTATGTATGGTGGTGACCGAAGTTTGTTTGGAGTCCCGGATGAGATCCCGGACGTCACGAGGAGGTCCGGAATGGTCCGGAGGTAAGGATTCACATATAGGATGTCCCAGTTTGGTCGCCAGAAAAGTTTCGGGCTCATCGGTAGTGTACCGGGAGTGCCGGTAGTGTACCGGGGGACCTCCGGGAGGGGTATTTCGACCCTAGAGGGTCCATCGGCTGTGGGAGAATAATAACCAGCCCTTGGTGAGCTGGTGGAACAGACACAAAAGTCCCATGGCGCCAGGAGGAAAAAGGCCTAAAGAAAAAGGTGGAAAAAGGCAAAAAGGGTGAATCCTACTCCTACTAGGATTGGAGGAGGAGTAGGACTCGTCCACCTTGGCCAGCCAACTCCTAGAGGGCCTTGCCCTTGCGCCAAGGTACCTCTCCTCTCCTTCGATATATACTTGTGGAATAGAGGGTTTTTGCACAGAATTTACGGCCACGTGCTACCCGTTCCACCGGTGCTCCTCTAGATCGGTTTTCCATAGTGCTTAGGCGAAGCCCTGCCGGAATCACTCCACCACCATCGCCGGAGCGCCGTCATGCTGCCGGTGAACTCTTCCTCCTCTCCACCTCCTCTTGCTGGATCAAGATGGTGGAGATCGTCATCAAGCTGCACGTGTGCTGAACGCGGAGGTGTCGTCCGTTCGGTACTAGATCGGAAGGATCATGATCAAGGCCACGGGACGTTCGTGATTGGATCGCGGGATGGATCGTGACGAGATCGCGGGACTGTTCGTGATTGGTTCGCGGGACGGTTCGTGATTAGATCACGGGACGCTCGACGATTTGGATCGCAAAGAAGTTCGACTACACCAACCGCGTTTCTTAACGCTTCCCGCTTAGCGATCTACAAGGTACGTAGATCCACTCTCCCTCTCGTAGATGCTCATCACCACGGATAGGTTTGCGTGTGCGTAGGAAAATTTTTGTTTCCCATGCAACGTTCCCCAACAGTGGCATCATGAGCTAGGTCTATGTGTAGATGAGATCTCGAGTAGAACACAAAAGGTTTGTGAGCGTTGATGCTTAGATTGCTTCCTCCCTTGGTCGGATTTTGGTTCAGCGGTATTGTGAGATGAAGCGGCCCAGACCAACATTACTCGTACGCTTACGAGAGACCGGTTCCCTCGATGCAACTTGTTGCCTAGATGGTTTGTGGGTGTCAGTTTCTCTCACTTTAGTTGGATCGGATTCGACAAAGGCGGTCCTTGAGAAGGTTGAAAAGCAACTAGTGTATCACCGTTGTGGTTTTTGCGTAGATGAGAATTGTTCTTGCTAGATACCCGTAGCAGCCACGTAAAACTTGCAACAACAATTAGAGGACGTCTAACTTGTTTTTGCAGGGTATGTTGTGATGTGATATGGCCAATTACATGATGTGATATATGTGATGTATGAGATGATCATGTGATGTATAGAATTTCACGACTTGCATGTCGATGGGTACGGCAACCGGCAGGAGGCATAGGGTTGTCTTTAATTATTGTATGACCAGCGTGTCAATCATTAAGCGCTATGTAATGCTTTAGTTTATCGCTAAATGGTAGCAATAGTAGTAGAAGCATGCAGGGCGTGACAACCCCGATGGCGACACGTTGATGAAGATCATGGTGTCGTGCCGGTGACGATGGAGATCATGCCGGTGCTTTCAAGATGGAGATCTAAAGCACAAGTTCATGGCCATATCATGTCACTTATGAGTTGCATGTGATGTTAATCCTTTCATGTGTTGGAAATATGCCCTAGAGATAATAATAAAATGGTTATTATTGTATTTCCTTGTTCATGATAAGTGTCTATTGTTCATGCTACAATTGTGGTAACCGGAAACAGTAATACATGTGTGAATACATAGACCACAACATGTCCCTAGTGAGCCTCTAGTTGACTAGCTCATTGATCAATAGATGGTCATGGTTTCATGATCATGGACATTGGATGTCATTGATAACGGGATCACATCATTAGGAGAATGATGTGATGGACAAGACCCAATCCTAAGCATAGCACTAGATCGTGTAGTTCGTCTGCTAAAGCTTTTCCAGTGTCAAGTATCGTTTCCTTAGACCATGAGATTGTGAAACTCCCAGATACCGTAGGAATGCTTTGGGTGTGCCAAACGTCACAACGTAACTGGGTGGCTATAAAGGTGCACTACGGGTATCTCCAAAAGTGTCTGTTGGGTTGGCATGAATCGAGACTGGGATTCGTCACTCCGTGTGACGGGGAGGTATCTCTGGGCCCACTCGGTAAGACATCATCATAATGAGCTCAATGTGACTAAGGAGTTATCCACAGGATGATGTATTACGGAACGAGTAAAGAGACTTGCAAGTAACGAGATTGAACAAGGTATAGAGATACCGACGATCGAATCTCGGGCAAGTATCATACCGTTAGACAAAGGGAATTGTATACGGGATTGATTGAATCCCCGACATCGTGGTTCATCGGATGAGATCATCGTGGAGCATGTGGGAGCCAACATGGGTATCCAGATCCAGTTGTTCGGAGTCCCTGATGAGATCCCGGACGTTACGAGGAGCTCCGGAATGGTCCGGAGGTAAAGATTGATATATAGGAAGTCCAGTTTTGGTCACCGAAAAGTTTTCGGGCTCATCGGTAGTGTACCGGAGCCGGGAGGGTGCCGAAGGACCCCCGGGAGGGGTGTGACGACCAAAGGACCACATGGGCTGTTAGATGAAGTGTGCCATCCCTTATTGGGCTGGGAAAGACTTTTGCTAAAGGCCCATGCGGCTAGGGATAAGAGATAGGGCCAAAAGGATTTAAAAGGAGGAGATCCACCTCCCTTGTGGGAGGTGGACTCTCCCTTTAAATCGGCCGAACCTCTCCTCTTTGGAGTAGAGGCCAAGCCAGCCCTCCACGTCCCTCCTCCTATATATCCTTGAGGTTTTGGCTGTTTTGGGATAAGATTTGATATCTCTCTCTCACACGGCGAAGCCCTACCTCTCTTCTTCCTCCTCCGCAGCGCTTAGGTGAAGCCCTGTCGAAATACCTTGCTACTCCACCACCACCATGCCGTCGTGCTGCTGTTGGAGCCCTTCCCCAACCTCTCCTACCTCCTTGCTGGTTCAAGGCGTAGGAGACGTCACCGGGCTGCACGTGTGTTGAATGCGGAGGTGTCGTCCGTTTGGCACTTGATCGGATCTACCGCGATCTGAATCGCTGCGAGTACGACTCCATCAACTGCGTTCTTGTAACGCTTCTGCTTAGCGATCTTAAAAGGTATGAAGATGCAATCTCTCCCCACTTGTTGCTGGTTTCTCCATGGATAGATCTTGGTGATCGTAGGAAAATTTTGGATTTACTACTACGTCTCCCAACAGTGGCATCATGAGCTAGGTCTATGCGTAGAATCTATGCACGAGTAGAACACAAAGCAGTTGTGGGCGTCGATTTTGTTAATTTTCTTACCACTACTAGTCTTATCTTGATTCGCCGGTATTGTGGGATGAAGCGGCCCGGACCGACTTTACACATACGCTTACGTGAGACTGGTTCCACCGCCTGACATGCACTTGTTGCATAAGGTGGCTAGCGGGTGTCTGTCTCTCCCACCTTAGTCGGATTGGATTCGATGAAAAGGGTCCTTATGAAGGGTAAATAGCAATTGGCATATCACGTTGTGGTATTGGCATAGGTAAGAAACGTTCTTGCTAGTAACCTATAGCAGCCACGTAAAACTTGCAACTACAAATTAGAGGACGTCTAACTTGTTTTTTACAACATGTGCCTTGTGATGTGATATGGCCAAAAAGGATGTGATGTGATGCATTGTGATGTATGAGATTGATCATGTTCTTGTAATAGGATTCACGACTTGCATGTCGATGAGTATGACAACCGGCAGGAGCCATAGGAGTTGTCTTATTTTATTGTATGACCTGCGTGTCAATCATAAATGCCATGTAATTACTTTACTTTATTGCTAAGCGTTAGCCATAGTAGTAGAAGTAATAGTTGGCGAGACGACTTCATGAAGACACAATGATGGAGATCATGGTGTCGTGCCGGTGACAGTGATGATCATGTGCCCCGAAGATGGAGATCAAAGGAGCAAGATGATATTGGCCATATCATGTCACTATATTGATTGCATGTGATGTTTATCATGTTTACATCTTATTTTCTTAGAACGATAGTACTAAATAAGATGATCTCTCAATAAAATTTCAAGAAAGGTGTTCACCCTAACTGTGCACCGTTGCTAAGGATCGTCGTTCCGAAGCACCACGTGATGATCGGGTGTGATAGGTTCTAACGTTCGCATACAATGGGTGTAAGCCAGATTTACACATGCGAAACACTTAGGTTGACTTAACGAGGCTAGCATGTATAGACATGGCCTCGGAACACGGAAGACCGAAAGGTCGAACATGAGTCGTATAGCAGATACGATCAACATAGAGATGTTCACCATGGATGACTAGTCCGTCTCACGTGATGATCGGACACGAGCTAGTTGACATGGATCATGTATCAGTTGGAAGACTAGAGAGATGTCTATCTAAGTGGGAGTTCATTAATAATTTGATTAGATGAACTTAATTATCATGAACTTAGTCTAAAAATGTCCTTGCAAATTATGTCGTAGATAGCTCGCGCTGTAGCTCCCCAGTTTTATTGATACGGTCCTAGAGAAAAATAAGTTGAAAGTTGATGGTAGCAATAATACAGACTAGGTCCGTGATGTGAGGATTGTCCTCATTGCTGCACAGAAAGCTTATGTCTTTGATGCACCGCTAAGTGCACGACTCCCTCAAGTGTTGTCTGTAGATGTTGTGAACATGTGACAGGCACTTTTTGATGACTACGTGATAGTGCAGTGCGTCATGCATTAAGGCTTAGAATTTAGGCTCCAAAACGTTTTGAACGTCACGGAACATAAGAGATGTTCTAAGAGCTGAAGTTGGGATTTCAGGCTCGGGCCTATGTTGAGAGGTATGAGACCTCCAACAAGATTCTTTGCCTGCAAGATAAAGGAGAATAGCTCAATCGGTGAGCATGTGCTCAGATTGTCTGGGTGCTACGATCACTTGAACCAAGTGGGAGTTAATCTTCCAGATGAGATAGTGATTAATGCAGTTCTCCAAGTCACTGCCACCAAGCTACTAGAGCTTCGTGATGAACTATAACAGGCCAGGGATGGATAATATGATCCCTGAGTTGTTCGTGATGTTTGACACCACGAAGGTAGAAATCAAGAAGGAGCATCAAGTGTTGATGGTTAAGTGAATACCACTAGTTTCAAGAAGGGCAAGGGCAAGAAGGGAAAAAAAATTCAAGAATGGCAAGCCAATTGTCGCTCTAGTGAAGAAACCCAAGGTTGAGCCCAAACCCGAGACTGAGTGCTTCTGTTATGAGGAGACTATTCACTAAAGCGGAACAACCCTAGATGCTTGGTAGATAAGAAGGCTGGTAATGTCGATAGAAGTATATTTGATATACGTGTTAGTGATGTGTACCTTGCTGGTACTCCTAGTAGCACCTGGGTATTGGATACCGGTTCGGTTGCTAAGTGTTAGTAACTCGAAATAAAAGCTACGGAATAAAGGGAGGCTAGCTAAGTGAAAGGTGATGATGTGTGTTGGAAGTGTTTCCAAGGTTGATGTGATCACCATCGCACGCTCTCTCTACCTTCGGGATTTGTGATAAACCTAAATAAATGTTATTTGGTGTTTGCGTAGAGCATGAACATGATTAGATCATGTTTAGTGAAATACGGTTATTCATATAAGTTAGAGAATAATTGGTTATTCTGTTTACATGAATAATGCCTTTAATGGTCATACACCCACTGGGAATGGTTTATTGAATCTTGATCGTAGTAGTACACATGGTCATAACATTGGTACCAAAAGATACAAAGTTAATATTGATAGCACCACATGTCTGTGGCACTGCCGCTAAATGTCATGTTGGTATAAATCGCATGAAGAAACTCCATGCTGATGGATCTTTTGACTCACTTGATTTCGAATCAGTTGAGACATGCGAGCCATGCCTGTTGGGCAAGATGACTAAGACCCCGTCTTCCGGTTTGATGGAGCGGGCTAGTGGCTTATTGGAATTAATACATGTTGATATATGTGGTCCAATGAGTGTTGAAACACACAATGGATATCATTGTTTTTCTTTACCTTCACTGATGATTTGAGTAAATATGGGGATATTTACTTAATGAAACACGAATCTGAAATGTTTGAAAGGTTCAAGGAGTTTCAGAGTGAAGTTAAAGATCATCGTGACAAGAAGATAAAATGTCTATGCTATGATCGTGGAGGTGAATATCTAAGTTACGAGTTTGGTATGCAATTTTAGACAATGTGGAAATTGTTTCACAGCTCACGCCTCCTGGAACACCATAGTGTGATGGTGTGTTCGAACGTCGTAGTCGTGCTCTATTGGATATAGTGAGTACTATGATGTCTCTTATCGTTTTGCCACTATCGTTATGGGGTTATGCATTAAAGATAAATCCATTCACTTTAATAGGGCACCATCTAAGTCTGTTGAGATGACACCATGAGAGTTATGGTTTGACAGAAGCCTAAGCTGTCATTTCTTAATGTTTGGGGCTGTGACGCTTATGTGAAAAGGGTTTTCACCTAATGAGCTCGAACCCAAAGCATACGAATGCATCTTCATAGAATACCCTAAGGAGACACTGGGTATACCTTCTATCTCAGATTCAAGCGCAAAAGTGTTTGTGGCTAAGAACGGTCCTTTCTCGAGAAAGAGTTTCTCTCGAAATAATTGAGTGGGAGGAAGATAGAACTTGATAAGGTTGTTGAACTTTTGTTTCAACAAGAGAGTAGCTCATCAGAGAAAGATGTTTCTGTAGAGCCTACGTCAGTTGAAAAGGAAGTTAATGATGATGATCATGAAGCTTCGGATCAAGTCACTATCGAACCTCGTAGGTCGACAAGGACGTGTACTGCTCCTGAGTAGTGCGACAACCATGTCTTGGAAATCATGTTGTTGGACAACGATGAACCTACGAACTATGGAGAAGCAATGGTGGGCCCGGACTCCAACAAATGGCTAGGAGCCATGAAATCTGAGAAAGGATCCATGTATGAAAACCAAGTATGGACTTTGGTAGACTTGCCTGTTGAATGGCAGGTCGTTGACTACAAATGGACCTTTGAGATAAACAAAGACGCTAATGGTGAAATGTCACCGTTTATAAAGCTTGACTTGTCGCCAATAAGTTTCCGCCAAGTTCAAGGAGTTGACAGCGATAAGATTGTCTCATCTGTAGCGATGCTAAAAGTCTATTAAAATTATGTTAGCAGTTGCTGCATTTTTCGATTATGAAATCCGGCAGATGGATGACAAAACAAAGTTTCCATAATGGTTTCTGTGAGGAAGAGTTGTATGTGATACAACCAGACGGTTTTGTCAATCCTAAGGATGCTAAAAGTATGCAAACTCCAGTGATCCTTCTATGGACTGGAGTAAGCATCTCGGTGTTGGAATATGAGCTTTGATAGAGTGATCAAAGTTTTTGAGTTTATACAAGGTTTATGAGAAACTTGTATTTGCAAGAAAGTGAGTGGGAGCACTATAGAGTTTCTTATAAGAATATGTAGTTGACATATTATTGATCGGAAATGATGTAGAATTTCTGGAAGAGCATGAAGGGTTGTTTGAAAAGAGTTTTTCAAAGGAAGACCCAGATAAAGCTACTATTTTATTGAGCATCAAGATCTATAGGGATAGATCAATTCGCTTGATATGTTTTTTCGACGAAGACATACCTTGACAAGTTTTGAAGGAGCTTAAAATAGATGGGTCAAAGAAGGAGTTCTTGACTGTATTTGTAAGGTGTGAAATTGAGTAAGACTCAATACTCGACCATGGCAGAAGATAAAGAAAAGGTGAGTGTCATCCCCTATGCTTTATCCATAGGCTCTATATAGTATGCCATGTTGTGTACCGCACCTGTGTGTGCCTTGCCATGAGTCTGTCAAGGGGTACAAGAGTAATCCAAGAGTGGATCACTGGACAGCGGTCAAAGTTATCCATAGTAACTTGAGATCTAAGGAAATATTTCTCGATTATGGAGGTGATAAAGAGTTCATCGTAAAGGGTTACGATGATGCAAGCTTTAACACCAATCCGGATGACTCTTAGTAGAAATCCGGCTACGTATAGTGGAGCAGCCATTTGGAATAGCTCCAAGTGGAGCGTGGGAGCAGTATATACAAATATGACATAGAAAGTTTGTAAGGTACACACGGATCTGTATGTCGCAGACCTGTTGACTAAAACCTCTTTCACGAGCAAAACATGATCAAACCCCAAAACTAATTGGGTGTTAATCACATGATGATATGATCACATGGTGATGTAAGTGTTAATCACATGGCGATTTGAACTAGATTATTGACTCTAGTGCAAGTGGGAGACTGTTGGAAATATGCCCTAGAGATAATAATAAAATGGTTATAATTGTACTTCCTTGTTCATGATAATTGTCTATTGTTCATGCTACAATTGTGTTAACCGGAAACAGTAATACATGTGTGAATACATAGACCACAACATGTCCCTAGTGAGCCTCTAGTTGACTAGTTCGTTGATCAATAGATGGTCACGGTTTCATGATCATGGACATTGGATGTCATTGATAACGGGATCACATCATTAGGAGAATGATGTGATGGACAAGACCCAATCCTAAGCATAGCACTAGATCGTGTAGTTCGTCTACTAAAGCTTTTCCAATGTCAAGTATCGTTTCCTTAGACCATGAGATTGTGCAACTCCCGAATACCGTAGGAATGCTTTGGGTGTGCCAAACATCACAACGTAACTAGGTGGCTATAAAGGTGCACTACGGGTATCTCTGAAAGTGTCTGTTGGGTTGGCACGAATCGAGACTGGGATTTGTCACTCCGTGTGACGGAGAGGTATCTCTGGGCCCACTCGGTAAGACATCATCATAATGAGCTCCATGTGACTAAGGAGTTAGCCACGGGATGATGTATTATGGACCGAGTAAAGAGACTTGCCGATAACGAGATTGAACAAGGTATAGAGATACCGACGATCGAATCTCGAGCAAGTATCATACCGATAGACAAAGGGAATTGTGTACGGGATTGATTGAATCCCCGACATCATGGTTCATCCGATGAGATCGTCGTGGAGCATGTGGGAGCCAACATGGGTATCCTTATCCCGCTGTTGGTTATTGGCCGGAGAAGTGTCTCGGTCATGTCCACGTGTCTCCCGAACCCGTAGGGTCTACACACTTAAGGTTCGATGACGCTAGGGTTATAGGGAAATGGTATACGTGATTACCGAAAGTTGTTCGGAGTCCCGTATGAGATCCCGGACGTCACGAGGAGCTCCGGAATGGTCCGGAGGTAAATATTGATATATAGGAAATCCAGTTTTGGTCACCGGAAAGTTTTCGGGCTCATCGGTAGTGTACCGAGAGTGCCGGGAGGGTGCCGGAGGACCCCCGGGAGGGGTGTGACGACCAAAGGACCACATGGGCTGTTAGATGAAGTGTGCCAGCCCTTATTGGGCTGGGCAAGACATTTTCTAAAGGCCCATGCGGCTAGGGATAAGAGATAGGGCCAAAAAGGATTTAAAAGGAGGAGATCCACCTCCCTTGTGGGAGGTGGACCCTCCCTTTAAATCGGCCGAACCTCTCCTCTTTGGAGTAGAGGCCAAGCCAGCCCTCCACGTCCCTCCTCCTATATATGCTTGAGGTTTTGGCTGTTTTGGGATAAGATTTGATCTCTCTCTCTCTCGCACGGCGAAGCCCTACCTCTCTTCTTCCTCCTCCGCAGCGCTTAGGCGAAGCCCTGTCAGAATACCTTGCTACTCCACCACCACCACGCCGTCGTGCTGCTGTTGGAGCCCTTCCCCAACCTCTCCTTCCTCCTTGCTGGATCAAGGCGTAGGAGACGTCACCGGGGTGCACGTGTGTTGAACGCGGAGGTGTCGTCCGTTCGGCACTTGATCGGATCTACCGCGATCTGAATCGCTGCGAGTACGACTCGATCAACCGCGTTCTTGTAATGCTTCCACTTAGCGATCTTCAAAGGTATGAAGATGCAATCTCTCCCCACTCGTTGCTGGTTTCTCCATGGATAGATCTTGGTGATCGTAGGAAAATTTTGGATTTACTACTACGTCTCCCAACATTATGCACCTTGTTTTGCTTAGGACGAGGTAGAATTATAAGGTGATCCCTCACTTAAATTTCAAGATGAATTGTGTTCTCCCCGAGTGTGCACCATTGCGAAAGTTCGTCGTGTTGAGACACCACGTGATGATCGGGTGTGATAGACTCTACATTCGCATACAACAGGTGCAAGCCAGTGTTGCACATGCAGAACACTCGGGTTAAACTTGACGAGCCTAGCATGTACAGACATGGCCTCGGAACACAAGAGACCAAAAGGTCGAACATGAGTCATATAGTAGATATGATCAACATGATGATGTTCACCATTGTAACCACCTCAACTCACGTGATGATCGGACTTGAGTTGGTGAATTTGGATCATGTATCACTCGGATGACCGGAGGGATGTCAATTTGAGTGGGAGTTCTTAAGTAATATGATTAATAGAACTCATTATCATGAACATAGTCAATAGTGTCTTTGCAAATTATGTTGTAGATTACTTGCTTGCGTTGTAGCTCCCTTGATTTTTTTATGTTCCTAGAGAAATAGAGTTGAAAGATGATGGTAGCAATATTGTGGATTGGATCCGTGATCTGAGGATTGTCCTCGTTGCTACACAGAAGGCTTATGTCCTTAATGCACCGCTCAGTGCGCCAACCCCTCTAGCATCGTCTATAGATGTTGTGAACATCTGACAGGTACGTGCTGATGACTACTTGATAGTTTAGTGCGTCATGCATTACGGCTTAGATTTGAGGCTTCGAAACGTTTTGAACATCACGGAACATATGAGATATTCTAAGAGCTGAAATTAGGATCTCAGGCTCATGCCCGTGTTGCGAGATATGAGATCTCCAACAAGATTCTTTGCCTGCAAGATGAACGAGAATAGCTCAATCGTTGAGCATGTGCTCAGATTGTCTGGGTGCTACAATCGCTTGAATCGAGTGGGAGTTCATCTTCCAGATAAGATAGTGATTGATATAGTTCTCCAAGTCACTTTCACTAAGCTACTAGAACTTGGTGATGAACTATAAAATGCCAGGGATAGAATTAATGATCCTTGAGCTGTTTGCGATGTTTGACACCGCGAAGGTAGAAGTCGAGAAGGAGCGCCAAAGTGTTGATGGTTAGTCCAAACCACTAGTTTCGAGAAGGGCAAGTGCAAGGAGGGAAACTTCATGGATAGCTAGTCAGTTGCAGCTCCAGTGAAGCAACCCAAAGTCTAACCCAAACCCAAGACTAAGTGCTTCGATTATGAGGAGAGCGGTCGCTGAAGCGGAACAACCCTAGATACTTGGTAGATAAGAAGGCTGGCAAAGTCGACAGAAGTATATTTGATATACGTGTTATTGATGTGTACCTTGCTAGTACTCCTAGTAGCACCTGGGTATTAGATACCGGTTCATTTGCTAAATGTTAGTAACTCGAAGTAAAAGCTATGAAATAAACGGATACTAGCTAAGTGTGAGGTGACGATGTGTGTTGGAAATGTTTCCAAGGTTGATGTGATCAACATCGCACGCTCTCTCTACCTTCGGGATTAGTGACGAACCTAAATAAATGTTATTTGGTGTTTTGCGTTGAGCATGAACGTGATTAGATCATGTTCATTGCAACACGGTTATTCATTTAAGTTAGATAATAATGGTTATTCTATTTACATGAATAATACCTTCAATGGTCATGCACCCAGTAAGAATGGTTTGTTGAAACTTGATCATACTAATACACATGTTCATAACATTGATGCCAAAAGGATACAAATTTAATAATGATAGTACCACATGCTTGTGGCACTGCCGCTAAATGTCATATTGGTATAAAGCGCATGCAGAAACTCCATGCTGATGGACCTTTGGACTCATTCGATTTCGAATCGGTTGAGACATGCGAACCATGCCTCTTGGTCAAGATGACTAAGGACCCCGTTTTCTGTTTTTGATGAAGCAGGCAACTTATTTATTGGAAATGATACATGTTGATGTATGCAATCCAATGAGTCTTGTAGCGTGCGGTGAATATCGTTATTTTCTTACCTTCACTGATGATTTGAGTAGATATAGTGTATATTTACTTAATGAAACACAAGTCTTAATCGTTCAAAAGGTTCAAGCAAATTCAGAGTGAAGTTTTAAGATCATCGTGACAAGAAGATAAAAATGTTTGCGATATGATCATGGAGGTGAATATCTGAGTTACGAGTTTGGCATAAAAATTTAGACAATGTGAGAATTGTTTTCACAACTCACGCCACCTGGAACACCATAGTGTGATGGTGTGTCCGAACGTCATAGTCGTGCTCTATTGGATATGGTGCATGCTATGATGTCTCTTATCGTTTTGTTACTATAATTTTGGGGTTATGCATTAGAGACAACTACATTCACTTTAAATAGGGCACCATCTAAATCCGTTGAGATGACACCGTGTGAATTTTGGTTTGATAGAAACCTAAGCTGTCATTTCTTAATGCTTGGGGCTATGACGCTTGTGTGGAAAATGTTTTCACCTAATGAGCTCGAACCCAAAGCGGACAAATGCATCTTCATAGAATACCCTAAGAACAGTTGGGTGAACCTTCTGTCTCAGATCCAAGCATAAAATGTTTATTGCTAAAACTGGGTCCTTTCTCGAGAAAAGGTTTCTCTTGAAAGAATTGAGTGGGAGGAGGATAGAACTTGATGAGGTTATTGAACCTCTGCTTCAACCAGAAAGTAGCGCAACACAGAAAGATGTTTCTGTGAAGCCTACGTCAGTTGAAGAGGAAGTTAATGATGATGATCATGAAGCTTCGGATCAAGTTACTATCGACCTACGAGGAAAATAGAACTTGATGAGGTTATTGAACCTTCACTTCAACCAGAAAGTGGCGCAGCGCAGAAAGATGTTTCTGTGAAGCCTACGTCAGTTGAAGAGGAAGTTAATGATGATGATCATGAAGCTTCGGATCAAGTTACTATCGAACTTCGTAGGTCGACAAGGATGTGTACTGCTACTGAGCGGTACGACAACCCTGTCTTGGAGGTCATGTTGTTGGACAACGATGAACCTACGAACTATGGAGAAGCGATGATGGGCCCGAAAACCAACAAATGGTTAGAGGCCATGAAATCCGAGAAAGGATCCATGTATGAAAACCAAGTATAGACTTTGGTGGACTTGCTCATTGGACGGCAAGTCATTAAGTACAAATGGATTTTTAAAATGAAGACAGACGCTGATGGTAAATGTTACCATTTGTAAATCTCGACTTGTTGCAAAGTAGTTTACGACAATTTCAAAGAGTTGACTGCGATGAGACTTTCTCACTCGTAGCGATGCTAAAGTCTGTTGGAATTATCTTAGTAGTTGCTGCATTTTCAATTATGAAATCTGGCAGATGGATGCCAAAACATTGTTTCCTTCCTTAAGGAAAGGTTGTATGAGATACAACCAGAAGGTTTTCTCAGTCCTAAGGATGCTAAAAGGTGTGCGAGCTTCAGTGATTCTTCTATGAAATGAAGCAAGCATCTCGGAGTTGGAATATACACTTTGATGAGGTGATCAAAGTTTTTGAGTCTATACAAAGTTTATGAGAAACTTGTATTTACAATAAAGTGAGTGGGAGCACTATAGAGTTTCTGGTAAGCATATGTGGTTGACATATTGTTGATCGGAAATGATGTAGAATTTTTGGATAGCATAAAAGGTTGTTTGAGAAGAGTTTTTCAAAGGAAGACCTTGATAAAGCTACCTAATTGTTGAGCATCAAAGTCTATAAAGATAGATCAAGATGTTTGATAAGACTTTCAATGAGTACATACCTTGACAAAATTTTGAAAGAGTTCAAAATGGATCAGTCAGAGAAAGAGTTCTCGCCTGATTTGTAAAGTTGAGTAAGACTCAATGCCCAGTGACTGTAGAAGATAGAGAAAAGATGAGTGTCATCCCCTATGCTTCAGCCATAGGCCCTATCATGTATGCAATGTTGTGCACAAGACCCAATGCCAGCCTTGCCATAAGTATGGCCAGAAGGTTTCAAAGTGATCCTGGAATGGAGCACTGGACAGCGGTCAAGATTATCCTTAGTAACTAAAAGACTAAGGAGATGTTTCTCGATTATGGAGGTGATAAAGAGTTCGTCGTAAAGAGTTACGTTGATGCAAGCTTTAACACCAATCCAGATGACTCGTAGTGGCAATCTGGATATGTATAGTGGAGCAGCCATTTGGTATAGTACCAAGTGGAGTGTGGTAGCAGTGTTTACGGTTTGACATAGAAATTTGCAAAGTACACAAGGATCTGAATGTCGCAGACCAGTTGACTATAAGACCACTCTCACATGCAAAGCATGATCGAGCCCCAGAACTCATTGGGTGTTAGATTCATAACAATGCGAATCACATGGTGATGTGAACTAGATTATTGACTCTAGTGCAAGTGGGAGACTGTTGGAAATATGCCCTAGAGGCAATAATAAATTAGTTATTATCATATTTCCTTGTTCATGATAATCGTTTATTATCCATGCTATAAATTGTATTTATCGGAGACTTAGATGCATGTGTGGATACATAGACAAAACCATGTCCCTAGTATGCCTCTAATGGACTAGCTCGTTGATCAAAGATGGTTAAGGTTTCCTAGCCATGGACATGAGATGTCATTTGATAACGGGATCACATCATTAGGAGAATGATGTGATGGATAAGACCCAAACTACATACGTAGCATATGATCGTGTCAGTTTATTGCTACTGTTTTCTGCATGTCAAGTATATGTTCCTATGACCATGAGATCATGCAACTCACGGACATCGGAGGAGTGCCTTGTGTCTATCAAACGTCGCAACGTAACTGGGTGACTATAAAGGTGGTCTACAGGTATCTCCAAGGGTGTCTGTTGAGTTGTCATGGATCAAGACTGGGATTTGTTACTCCGTGTGACGAAAAGGTATCTCAGGGCCCACTCGATAATACAACATCCCAATAAGCCTTGCAAGCAATGTGACTAAGTGTTAGTCACGGGATCTTGTATTACGGAATGAGTAAAGAGACTTGCCGGTAACGAGGTTGAACTAGGTATGGAGATACCGACGATCAAATCTCGGGCAAGTAACATACCGAGGAACAAAGGGAACATCATACGGGATTAACTGAATCCTTGACATAGAGGTTCGACCGATAAAGATCTTCGTAGAATATGTAGGAACCAATGTGGATATCCAGGTCTCGCCATTGGTTATTGACCGTAGAGGTGTATCGGTCATGTCTACATAGTTCTCGAACCCGCAGGGTCTGCACACTTAAAGTTTGGTGACGTTTCGGTAGTGTAGAGTTATGTATGGTGGTGACCGAAGTTTGTTCAGAGTCCCGGATGAGATCCTGGACGTCACGAGGAGCTTCGGAATGGTCCGTAGGTAAAGATTCATATATGGGATGTCCCAGTTTGGTCGTCGGAAAAGTTTCGGACTCATCGGTAGTGTACCGGGAGTGCCGGTAGTGTACCGGGGGACCTTCGGGAGGGGTATTCCGACCCTAGAGGGTCCATGGGCTGTGGGAGAATAATAACCAGCCCTTAGTGGGCTGGTGGAACATCCACAAAAGGCCCATGGCACCAGGAGGAAAAAGGCCTAAAGAAAAAGGTGGAAAAAGGCAAAAAGGGTGAATCCTACTCCTACTAGGATTGGAGGAGGAGTAGGACTCCTCCACCTTGGCCGGCCAACTCCTAGAGGGCCTTGCCCTTGCGCCAAGGCTGCCTCTCCTCTCCTCCTATATATACTAGTGGAATAGAGGGTTTTTTCATAGAATTTACGGCCACGTGCTACCCGTTCCACCGGTGCTCCTCTAGATCGGTTTTTCGCAGTGCTTAGGCGAAGCCCTGCTAGAATCACTCCACCACCATCGCGCGCCGTCACGCTTCCAGTGAACTCTTCCTCCTCTCCACCTCCTCTTGCTGGATCAAGACGGTGAAGATCGTCATCAAGCTGCACGTGTGCTGAACGCGGAGGTGATGTCCGTTCGGTACTAGATCGGAAGGATCGTGATCAAGGCCACGGGACGTTCGTGATTGGATCGCGGGACGGATCGTGACGAGATCGCAGGATGGTTCGTGATTGGTTCGCGGGACGGTTCGTGGTTAGATCGCGGGACGCTCAGCGATTTGGATCGCGAAGAAGTTCGACTACACCAACCGCGTTTCTTAACGCTTCCCGCTTAGCGATCTACAAGGGTACGTAGATCCACTCTCCCTCTCGTAGATGCTCATCACCATGGATAGGTTTGCGTGTGCGTAGGAAAATCTTTGTTTCCCATGCAACGTTCCCCAACAGTCGGCGCATCCGGTGGGCAGGATTTCTTTGGAAGTGGCTTTTGACGATGAATACAACTACAGAGTGGAGTCCTTGTGGTTTGAGGTGGTTAAGATCAAGAGCCCTTATCATGCCTTGTTTGGACGACCGGCTTATGCTAAGTTCATGGCTCGGCCCTGCTATGTTTACTTATAGCTCAAGATGCCCGGCTTAAACGGTACCATCATCGTTCATGGTAACCGAAACACGGCTATTGAGTGTGAAGAAGGAGATGCGGCTTACGCAGAGTCCAGTTGCGCCTAGGAGGAGCTTAAGTTTTATAAGGAGAATGTTGATCCAGAGGATATGACCCCCCTGAAAAAGCCAATCACGAAGGTTGAGCTGCCCCTCAAGTTTTCAGCAGATGATACTAAGGCAGTAGATTTCAATCCGGCCGACTCATCTAAGCAGTTCATCATTGGAGCTCATATGGATCCCAAATAGGAAAGCACACTCATCGAATTCATCCGTGAGAATTGGGATATCTTTGCATGGAAGCCCTCTGGCATGCCAGGTGTACCGAGAGAATTCATTGAGCACAACCTTAATGTGGATCCAAAGTTTAAGCCGACCAAATAGTTTCTGCGGCAGTTCAATGAGGAGAGACGCAAGGCTATTGGGGAAGAAGTTGCCCGACTCTTGGCTACAGGTTTTATTGTTGAAGTTTTTCACCCGGAATGGTTGGCTAACCCAGTGCTGGTGCTCAAAAAGAACGGCACATGGCGTATGTGTGTGGATTACACGGACCTTAACAAGGCTTGTCCGGATGATCTCTTTGCCCTCCCACGTATTGATCAGATCATTGATGCTACAACAGGATGTGAAAGCTTATGCTTCCTAGATGCTTATTCCGGTTATCATCAGATCAAGATGACAGTGAAAGACCAGGAGAAGACGGTGTTCATTACACCCTTTGGGGCGTTCTGTTATGTCTCTATGCCTTTCGGGCTCAAGAGTGCCCAGGCAACTTATCAACGGTGCATACAGAACTTCCTTCACAGTCAAATTGGCCGTAATGTTCATGCTTATGTGGACGACATCGTAGTCAAATCCAGAAAGAAGGAGACTCTTTTGGAGGACCTAAAGGAAACCTTTGACAATCTCCAGGTCTACAAGATGATGCTTAACCTGACCAAGTGTGTCTTTGGGGTTCCAGCAGGAAAGCTTTTGGGTTTCTTGGTCTCTGAGCGTGGCATCGAGGCTAACTCGGATAAAATCAAGGATATTGCTTCTCTAGGAGAGCCGGCATGCATTAATGACGTTCAGCGCCTGGCAGGGCGGATTGCTGCGTTGAGCCGGTTCATAAGCCGCCTTGGAGAGAAGGCTATTCCTTTATATCAGATTATGAAGAAGACAGACAAGTTTGTCTAGAGCAAAGCGGCGGGTGAAGCACTTGAGGCGCTTAAGAAATAGCTGACTGAGCCACCAGTGTTAGCCGCTCCGGCTGAGAAAGAACCGTTGCTCCTTTATGTGCCGGCTAACAACAGGGCAGTCAGCGTTGCAATTGTGGTCGAGCGCAAGGAGGCTGGGAAGGAGTATCCCGTGCAAAGGCCGGTTTATTATATTAGTGAGGTCCTAGCAGAATCTAAGCAAAGATATCTGCACTGGCAGAAGCTGGTATACGGAGTTTTCATGGCCAACAGCAAGTTAAAACACTACTTTCTAGGGCACCAGATAACTGTGGTCAGTTCTGCTCCATTGGGGGATATTATCCAGAACAGAGAAGCCACAGGAAGGATTGCTAAATGGGCGTTAGAGCTGGGACCTCTTAATTTAAAATATGTTCCTCGCACGGCGATCAAATCCCAAGCTTTGGTGGATTTCATAAATGATTGGACAGAGTGTCAAGCTCCCGAAGAAAGGCCGGGTAACACATACTGGACTATACACTTTGATGGATCCAAGCAGTTAGAGGGGTCCAGAGCGGGGGTTGTTTTGACATCCCCCAAGGGTGATAAGTTTTGTTATGTGCTCCGGCTGATGTTCCCCTACACTAACAATGCGGATGAGTACAAGGCTTTGCTTCATGGTCTTAGATTAGCCAAGGAGATGAATTTGAGCCGGGTCAGGTGTTTGGGCGACTCAGATCTAGTGGCTCAGCAAGTTTCTGGCACTTAGGACTCCAAAGACCCGCGGATGGCGGCTTATAGGCAGGCGGTTGATATTATTGCGGGTCACTTCAAAGGTTATCAGGTGGATCACATTGATCATCACAAGAACAAGGCGGCTAATGATTTATCATGGCTAGGTTCCCAACATAAGCCGGTGCCGCCTAATGTCTTTCTGGACGTCTTACACCATCCGACTGTCACGATACCTTCAGAGGAAGATTTGGTTGTTCCTGACCCGGAGGCAGAATTGGTGGCGGCTCTGCACGCTATCCCCGATTGGACGATTCCTTATTTGGCCTATTTGACCCGGGGCGAGTTACCTGAGGATGAAGACCTAGCTAGAGAGATCACCCGGCGCTCTAAGTCCATGACGATAGTTAATGGTGAGTTGCATAAATGCAGTGTAACAGGGGTTTTTCAACGTTGTGTTTCACCAGAGGAGGGCCAGTAGATCTTGAATGAAATTCATGCTGGTGATTGTGGACAACACGCCGGCTCGAAATCTTTGGTGGCCAAGGCTTTCCAGCACGGGTTCTTCTGGTTAACAGCTCACAAGGATGCAGAGGATTTAGTCCGCAAGTGTGATGGTTGTCAGAAATTTGGCCGGCGTGCTCATGTTCCGGCTCAAGAACTGAGGATGATACCAATCACTTGGTCGTTTGCGGTCTGGGGGCTGGACATGGTCGGGCCCTTCAAGAGATCCAAGGACAAGAAAACGCACCTCCTGGTGGCGGTTGACAAATTTACCAAGTGGGTAGAGACAGAGCCGGTCAGCAAATGTGATGCGGCTACAGCGGTTCTATTTATTAAGAAGCTGATCTAGCGTTTTGGTTACCCACACAGCATCATTACTGACAACGGTACAAATCTATCCAAGGGGGCTATGAAGAAATTCTGTGACGAAGAGCATATCCGGCTTGACATTTCAGCCGTGGCACATCCATAGTCCAATGGTCAGGCGGAGCGCACCAATTAGGAAATTCTAAGAGGGATTAAACCGTGGCTTATGGTTCCTTTGCAGCGAACGCCCGGGTGTTGGGTCGAAGAATTACCCTCCGTCTTATGGAGCATCAGAACCACCCCTAACAGGTCCACGGGTTTCACGCCCTTCTTTATGGTGTACGGCGTCGAGACCGTCTTACCCAGTGACATTCGGCATGACTCGCCAAGGGTAGTGGCTTACGTTGAGACAGACAACAAGACGGCATGCCAAGACGCATTGGATGCTTTGGAAGAGGCACGAGAGTTAGCACCGGCCCGATCGGCGATTTATCAACAAGACCTGCGCCGCTATCACAGTCGCATGGTTAAGACCCGGACATTCCAGGAGGGCGACTTGGTGCTCCGGCTGATTCAAGACCAGACAAATATGCATAAGTTGTCACCTCCATGGGAAGGACCCTTTGTGGTCAGGAGAAATCTCAACAACGAGTCATACTATCTCATTGATATTTGAAACGACTCAGATACGGTGGGTCAGGAGCCCGTCGGCCATGGAACATCGCGCATCTCTGGCCCTATTTCACTTAAAGGGTATCGAGACCCACCATTGTACACTATCATTGTACATATCATAGATGTATAAATAAAGAAGCCTCTGCTGTTTCAAGTATCCTCATATGGGAAAAGATTACACAGTATTCCGGTTGATGCATCAACTGAGATTGGCAAACGGCAGTAGATGCCTATCACCCAGGCATTATGCCACAAAATCCCGGCTCAGGAAAATGAGTCGCGGCACCAGGCGTTATGCCACAAAATCCCGGCTCTGGAAAATGAGTCGCATCACCAGGCGCTATGCCACAAAATCCCGGCACAGAAAAATGAGCCACGGCACCAGGCTTTATGCTACAAAACAAAAAACCGGCTCAGGAAAATGAGTCGTGGCGAGGGCGGCTTCATACCTCCGGGTACAGCTTCTAACGCCTATCCGTCGGCGGGTCACACCGTATTGCTGAGGGGGTCTTCTTACCGACGGGTACCGCTTCTAACACCCTATCAACCGGCTTTATGTCATCTCCGGCTAACCAGTTTAGCCGCGGTTATGAGAGGTTTTTTACCGACGGGTAGCTAACATCTCATGACCCGCAAACGGCGGCTTCTTACCTCCGGGTACAACTTCTAATGCCTATTAGCCGGCGTAAGGCCATGTAAAAACAGCTAAGGAAAATTAGCTGTGGTGAATGGCGGCTTCTTACCTTCGGGTACAGCTTCTAACGCCTATTAGTTGTTCTTATAAAAATCCGGCTAAGGAAAATTAGCCATGGCAAGGGCGGCTTCTTACCTTCGGGTACAGATTCTAATGCTTATCCGCCGGCGTTTACGCCATATTATTACCTCCGGGTGTATCTCCTAAAAAATGCCTTATCGTCCAGGTTTTACGCCGGTTTTACGCCATCTCCGGCTGACCAGCTTAGCCGTAATTACCAAAAAGGGAGACACCACCTCCGGGTGTAGCTTACCTAATCTTGGCTGCATGTGTCTTCTATGATGACAAGGCAAGTCTAAATGATTCAAAGCATACAAAGACAAATGGCAGCCAAAAACTGGATCATCTTATAAAAACATCATGACAAGTTTCAGACAAGTTTCATCTAGCTATTACACTCCCAGAGGAGATCAAAATTTCAGACAAGTTTTTCAGCCGTCACACGGCGGGTTAAGCTGATACAAGTTCTTAAAGCAGAAGCTAATTAGCTGACGGGTCATCCTGCGCCGGCTCTTCTGTGGCCCTGATCTGGAGGTTGTCCAAATCCCAATTGCAGTTTGTTAGAGCCACAAAAGAGCCTTCGAAATAAGGTGACAGGTCAAGATCTAGAGCAAAGAGGTCCTTACTCCGAGCAGGCGTCAAGTCTTTGCACTCGTACAAAGGACCACAGACTCTCTTCTGCTAGGGGTCATAGGTTGCTTGATAAGTTGATAGATCAACCTCCTCCGCCAAGATAGTAGCTAACACCCGGGACTCCTTCATACACCAGTTGTAGTCAGCATCAGTAAACTCTGAGCCGTCATCTTTTCTTGACGGGAAGCCCTCCATCATCTCGGCGGCTGTTAGGCCCGGAGCAAAGGCCAAAGACCGGCTGATGCCCGCAATGGCCCCTTGGCAGGCGGCTGACTTCTTGAGCTCGGCGATCTACTTCGGCATGGTGGAGAAGAGCTCTAAAACACCCTTGAGAGTCGCCGGAATTTTATCCTTATATTGCATGGCCTTGATAGTGTAGATTGCTCTGCAGTACAGTTGTTCAGTTAAGGTGTATATGGCCTTCAATGGCAATAGGCTATCAGAAGCCAATTGCCGGCACCTAGGAGCTGTATAAACTGAACAATTAAGATGAGTCGCCAGTCTAAGATGTAGCCATTTGAAACACATTGTCGTCAGAGGATTACCAAAGAGGGTGGCTGACATCTTGCTTATGTGGCGCTTCAAGCCTTCGAGTTCATCCGCCACAGCTATCAGCTGCTGGTCGGTGTCATCCGCCCGTCAAAGCAGTCTTCTCATATTCAGCTGACTCCTTAAGAGCAGCAAAATCGGCCTTGATTGTGGCCAGCTCCTCAGAGAGAAGCCGACACTTTTCATCGGCGACGCTGCGGGCCTCTTGTTGAGCCGCCAGATTGGTCTTCAGGTCCATCAACTGCGACCCGGCTTCATCTAAAGCCTCCTGTGACATATCAAAATAAAGGATAAGTCGCCAGAATGGAAATCGTATCAAATGATGAAGGTTAAAGACAAAGTTATAAAAGTCTCAAGCAGATTGCAAGCAATATGTTTGACACTTGGGGGCTAATGTATATTTGGTCTTCGAGAAATCAATACAGTTCCGGCTCATCTTCATCAAAGTTAATCCGAAACTTGGGGGCTACAATATGGCTCTTCAAATTGACTTATAACAAAAGCTCCGACTCAACGATTATTAAGTTTGAGTCGGCCCTTGGGGCTACAAGTGGTTCTTCAGGCTATCTACATTAAAGCTCCGACTCAACTTTATCAAGTTTGAGTCGGCCCTTGGGTGCAATGGATTTGGATTTTCTACAGAGGATCGGAAAAGACCCGGTTCAACTCTTAAGCTAGAATTGAACTGGCCCTTGGGGGCTAAGTAAGGTTATAGCAAGAGGAGGAGTACCTCATATTTTATCTTCATCAAGTTGACCAGCCGAAGTTCTAGATCTCGGCTGGTGGAAAGCCGGTTCGTATACCCGACGTGGAGTTCTTCGGCCGTCATCTTCTCAAAAGAAGAGTCAAAGTCCAGCTTCTTGGAGGCCTCGGCCGACTCTTTATGCCTGGTCAGCACGTGAGCCGGAGGAGACTGAGGAGCAGAACCAGTGATCACAACTTCCGGAGTTGAAGTGGTCTTGGCAGGACTTGGCGGTTTCGAAAGACCCCTTAGAGGCCTCTCTGGGATGATATCTTCAGCAGCCGGCTCAGTGGAGGCAATTGGCGGATCTACATCCAAGAGACTGATGGAAGGAAATTAACTTACATCTGGAGCCGGATTGTTGACGCTAAAAGGCGCCAGGCCAATGGCGTAGCACGAGCCGTAGGCTTCATGGACAAGGCTCCGGATGACAGTGGTGATGTCATCCTCTGTCAGGGTTGATTGACTGAAGCATAAGGAGCTATCATACTTGCCTTCATATTCACACATAAGCCGGCTTCTATGGCTTAAGGGCATAATCCGCCAAGAAATCCAGCAGCAGATCAAATCTAATCCGGTCAGGCCATTGGCCATGAGCGTCTTGATCTTTGCATGAGTTGGCTCATATCTGGCACGTTCTGAAGCTGAGAGCCGGCCAGGAAGTTCTGAATCTATCCTGAGCTGGGAGGGACAATAACCCGGCAATGGGCGCTCATTTTCAGGAGAGGTGTCTTTACAGTAGAACCAAGTTTTGTTCCAATCCTTCGGATGACTTGGCATCTGCGCAGCCGGAAAGATGATGTCTCTGCGCCGTTGAATGGAAATACCGCCAAGCTCCAGACTCGGACCACCTTTCATTTTGGTTTGGCGGTTGGCATAGAAGAACTCTCGAAACAAACCCACAGACGGCTTGATTTGTAGGTAGACTTCGCAGAGCACTTGGAAATTGCATATGTTTGAGACGGACTTGGGGGGCCAAGTCTTGAGGGCGAAGCTTGTATAAGTGGAGAACATCACGGAAGAATTTTGAGTCGGGTGGCATGAATCCTCGCTCGATATGGTCAGAGAAAACTACTACCTCTCCTTTTTGGGGAGAGGGCCATGTTTCGTCACCCGAAACCCACCAATGGAGGACCTCCTTGGAAGGAAGAGTGCCCGCACCAACAAAATCCGTTAAGTACTCTTCCGTGATGCAAGACCCGACCCAGTTGCATGAGTTGGAGGCGCGAGACATACCGGCGGCTTAAAGACTGTGCAAAATTAAATACGTGGTGAGTTAAGAGCAAGCAAATATCTATGACGGCTTACAATTTAAGGACTCTACAAATACTATGCCATAGTCCGGCTGATGAGAGCCGGAGAGGCCTGGCGGTTCAACAAGGAAAGGAGGAGCGAAAATCGGCTAAGTCCTGAAAGCAGGTTTTGCTAACTACCGCTACAATTACGGATCTACAAAAGCAGGAAAAAAAGGTTCTTATTCACGACCTGGCGAAGAACAGATGAAGCAGAAGAAAGAAAACAGAGCCGCGACGATCCGCACATTGCGCACGGCCGCGCCGTACGCGACGGCGCGACAAGGATGCGCGTTGAAGGCATCAATGGCGTCGGGAGTACATCGATGATGGTGCAGACGGAGGCTGAGCGGCGGCAGTGGAGCTTCCGCAAACCCTACTATGGTGGCGATGGATCTAAGGAGGAGCTTGGGCTTACCGATGATGGAGCGGCAGACGCGGAAGAAAAACTGGAATGACACAAGTTGATGCAATGGCCTAGTTGACGACAATGCGAAGACGGTGCCGGAGCAGAGTGCGCTGGAGCGGAGGCGATGGGAGGAATAAGATGAAGAGCGAGCAATGGAAGGAAAGGTTTTCACATGCAACAGGTCTTATTTAAGGGGAGAACGAGACACGCGCAAAAATCTAGGCGACGGAAACCATTTGACCGAGGCGGACGCCTCGATTCTCGGGCTGACCATTTAATAACAGATTCAATGGCACGTCAGCGGATCTCTCTCACAGGGACTATGTGACATCTTGCCGGGTCATCACCGGGCGACTCGCCGAAGAACAGAAGAAAGGGATGAAACGAGCAAGCTCAATTCAACCTGGGGCCTAATGTTGGGGATATAACCACGCAATATGACCCGCCATTAAGGTTCCGGGTCACATTGATGGCTCGTGAGCCGGCCCAAGGGTGAGCCGTAAAGTCTACGGCCCAGGAAGATAAGCAGCTCAAGGTGTTGGCTGCAAGGTGGCCCGGACGGAGAAGACCCGGATGTGTAAGCCGCTCAGGGACAGCTTGGACAAGAAGATAGAGGAAGACTCGGATAAACAATGAGACTCGGTTAGACAATTGTAAAGACCCGTGGTCCTGACCTCCTATATAAAGGCAGATCCGGGGCGACTTAGAGATCAGGTTATCGAGAACTAGGTCAAGCTTTAGCTCCTTTGTAATCGATACAACAAGCAATACAAGAACAAGTAGGACGTAGGCTATTACCTCGACTTGAGGGGCCTAACCTGGGTAAACTCGTGTCCTTCATCCCAATCAACCCCTTTGAGTCCATCACGTTAGCGATGGCCTCGAATCCAAGTCCGTTCACCCGGACATCTGCCATGATAAATCCACGACAATTATAGATACATAGAGTCACGGGCTAGGTGTTGTGATTGCTGCTCTGCTCCCCAAAAGGCTTAATGCCATCCGCGCTTAAACCAAACCATATGTTCCTTGCGTCACCTGCAAATTCCTTCTAGTACTTTCTCTCGATTTTGCTCCACTGCGACCCATGAGCGGGTGCTCTCAACTTCCCATCTTTCTTACGGTCCTCTCTGTGCCATCACATATTCTTGGCATGTTCTTTGTTTCTGAACAGACGTTTCAACCGTGGCATTATAGGAGCATACCACATCACCTTGGCAGCAACCCTCTTCCTGAGGCGCTCACCCTCAACATCACCAGGGTCATCGCATCTGATCTTATAGCGCAATGCACCGCATACTGGGCATGCGTTCCGTTCCTCGTACTCACCACGATAGAGGATGCAGTCATTAGGGCATGCATGTATCTTCTGCATCTCCAATCCTAGAGGGCATACAACCTTCTTTGTTGCGTACATACTGTTGGGCAATTCGTTATCCTTTGGAAGCTTCTTCTTCAATATTTTCAGTAGCTTCTCAAATCCTTTGTCAGGTACACCATTCTCTGCCTTCCATTGTAGCAATTCCAGTGTGGTACCGAGCTTTGTGTTGCCATCTTTGCAATTGGGGTACAACCCTTTTTTGTGATCCTCTAACATGCAATCGAACTTCAGCTTCTCCTTTTCACTTTCGCATTGTCTCTTTGCATCAACAATGACCCGGCGAAGATCATCATCGGGCACATCGTCTGGTTCCTCTTGATCTTCAGCTTCCCCGGTTGCAGCATCACCGTATTCAGGGGGCACATAGTTGTCATCATCCTCTTCTTCTTTGCCGTCTTCCATCATAACCCCTATTTCTCCGTGCTTGGTCCAAACATTATAGTGTGGCATGAAACCTTTCACAAACAAGTGGCTGTGAAGGATTTTCTAGTCAGAGTAAGACTTCAAATTCCCACATGTAGGGCATGGACAACACATAACACCATTCTGCTTGTTTGCCTCGGCCACTTAGAGAAAATGATGCACCCCCTCAATGTACTTGTCGGTGTGTCTGTTACCGTACATCCGTTGCAGGTTCATCTGCGTGCATTATATATAATTAAGTGTGTCAAAAACCATTACAGAACATCAGGAATACAGAAGTGACCAAATTAATAGAAGTTCATCATCACGTTAAAACCAAAGTAGATACATAGTTCTCGTTAACCAACATATAGCTCTCCAGAGCATCTAATTAAACCATACATTGAAACTATTTAAAACATTTCAATGCAACAACAAATGCGATCATAATCAGAACTAAGGTAACAATTGATCCAACGGCATAATGATACCAAACCTCTTTATCAATGGCATATTTTCTAATCTTTCTAATCTTCAAGCGCATTGCAGCCATCTTGGTCCTGTGATCATCGATGATATCAGCAACATGCAACTCCAATCCCATCTTCTCATCTTCAGTTCTTTTACAACTATACCCTCAAGTAATAAGGGAGAAACCGAATATGCAATAGACAATAACACTCACTTGAAGTTCTAAGGAAGGAGTATTTTGTCTTTGTTTTGATTTTTAAGCATCGATTCTAGCAAGTTCTCCTCTTTCATTTTGTCACTTCATGTATGATATTTGGGTTAATGAACCCAATGTCATACATTTCTGCTTTTCTGCATTCAACGATCTTCAATCTGCATAATATAGTGATGAGGATAATTATATATATACATGCAATGAAAGAGGTGAGCTATATATAGAGACTTAATTACAGAAGTACTTACAGACAGTAGCAAGTCATGATTTGTATGTCGATGTCCTTTTGATTGTAGAACTGGAAAAGCTCGTCAAATTCAACATTAATCACGTCCTAGCCAAAGAAGTCGTGCTTCTCTTTAATACTCATCATCAAACAATCAAGCACAGACTCGCTGCAGGTTTTCATGTACCAATCATGCAATTGTCTCATCATCATTCCTAGAGGAGGAATTCCATCTTTGACGAGAGGCTTCCCGTACCGGTATTTGAAATCGTCCACCTCCAACGGCTCAAACAGTACATCATCGCTCATGTAATCAGTAGCATTGGTACAGGGCACCATCCCCGGATGATCAGCGGCGATATCGGTAGACACCTTCAGCGGGGGCACGATTGGTGATCCTATTCGCCGAGCTGGGGAATTTTTTTCCCACTTCTTCATTTTGCCAACCTCTCATCATTAGAAGTAGTTCCCGTCCCCAATGCATTTTGATATGCCTTTTTAGTAGCACAGACATAGTTGGTATCCAGCGGAGGCGGTGGTGGTCTCTTCAGGGCCTCGATAGTGCGCTTCGCTGCCACCGGATCAATGTTCTGCTTCGGAGGTGGAGCTTTCTTTGCAAAATGGGCCCTCACTTGGTCTTGAGAGATCTTCGTGGATTCCTCCGCAGTCCTCTCGTATGGGAACTTTTCCAATGGCTTGAGAGACTTAGGACCGTATTCGTATGGCCCCCTGTTGGAAATATGCCCTAGATGCAATAATAAATTAGTTATTATCATATTTCCTTGTTCATGATAATCGTTTATTATCCATGCTATAATTGTATTGATTGGAGACTTAGATGCATGTGTGGATACATAGACAAAACCATGTCCCTAGTATGCCTCTAATAGACTAGCTCGTTGATCAAAGATGGTTAAGGTTTCCTAGCCATTGACATGAGATGTCATTTGATAACGGGATCACATCATTAGGAGAATGATGGGATGGACAAGACCCAAACTGCAAACGTAGCATATGATCGTGTCAGTTTATTGCTACTATTTTCCGCATGTCAAGTATCTGTTCCTATGACCATGAGATCATGCAACTCACAGATATCGGAGGAGTGCCTTGTGTGTATCAAACATCGCAACGTAACTGGGTGACTATAAAGGTGCTCTACAGGTATCTCCGATGGTGTCTGTTGGGTTGGCATCGATCAAGACTGGGATTTGTTACTCCGTGTGACGGAGAGGTATCTCAGGGCCCACTCGGTAATACAACATCACAACAAGCCTTGCAAGCAATGTGACTAAGTGGTAGTCACGGGATCTTGTATTACGGAACGAGTAAAGAGACTTGTCGGTAACGAGGTTGAACTAGGTATGGAGATACCGACGATCGAATCTCGGGCAAGTAACATACCGAAGAACAAAGGGAACGTTATACGGGATTGACTGAATCCTTGACATAGAGGTTTGACCGATAAAGATCTTCATAGAATATGTAGGAACCAATATGGTCATCCAGGGCCCGCTATTGGTTATTGACCATAGAGGTGTATCGGTCATGTCTACATAGTTCTCGAACCCGCAGGGTCTGCACACTTAAGGTTTGGTGACGTTTCGGTAGTATAGAGTTATGTATGGTGGTGACCGAAGGTTGTTCGGAGTCCTGGATGAGATCCAGGACATCACGAGGAGCTCTGGAATGGTCCGGAGGTAAAGATTGATATATAGGAAGTCCCATTTTGGTCGCCGGAAAAGTTTCGGGCTAATCGGTAATGTACCGGGAGTGCCGGTAGTGTACCGGGAGACCATCGGGAGGGGTATTTCGACCCAAGAGGCTTCATGGTCTGTGGGAGAGTAAATACCAGCCTTTTGTGGGCTGGTGGAAGTCCCACACAAGGCCCATGCGGCTGGGAGAAAAAGCCCAAAGGGAAAAAGGTGGGAAAAGGCCAAAAAAAGGAGGAATCCTAGTCCTACTAGGATTGGAGGAGGAGTCCTCCTCTCCTCCCCACTTTGGTCGACCCAAGGGCTGGATTTTTGGCAGCCAAGACTCCTCCTCCTCTCCTCCTATATATACTAGAGGATTTTAGGGTTTTGGCACAGAATTTTCAGCCACGTGCTACCCGTTCCTCTAGTGCATAGTTTCTCCTCTAGATCGGTTTTCTGCAGTGCTTAGGCGAAGCCCTGCCGGAATTGCTCCATCACTATCACCGGAGCACCGTCACGCTGCCGGTGAACTCTTCTCCCTCTCCACTTCCTCTTGCTGGATCAAGATGGTGGAGATCGTCATCAAGCTGCACGTGTGCTGAACGCGGAGGTGTCGTCCGTTCGGTGCTAGATCGGAAGGACCGTGAACAAGATCGCAAGACCGTTCGTGATGTGTTCATGGGACGGATCGTGATGAGATCGCGGGACGGATCGTGATGAGTTCGCGGGACGGATCGTGATTGGATCGCAGGACGGATCGTGATGTGATCGTGGGATGCTCGGCGATTTGGATCGCGAAGATGTTCGACTACACCAACCGCGTTTCTTAACGCTTCCCGCTTAGCGATCTACAAGGGTATGTAGATCCACTCTCCCTC
This sequence comes from Hordeum marinum, assembly GCA_022496015.1. Taxonomy (NCBI): domain Eukaryota; kingdom Viridiplantae; phylum Streptophyta; class Magnoliopsida; order Poales; family Poaceae; genus Hordeum; species Hordeum marinum. The sequence continues at coordinate 557,863,222 of CM039673.1, read as the reverse complement.
TCGTAGATGCTCATCACCATGGATAGACCTTCGTGTGCGTAGGAAATTTTTTGTTTCCCATGCAACGTTCCCCAACACTCCCGCCACTTGCTGTACTGCTAGCAGCCGGAGTGACGACGTCTCTCTTTCGTTGTTGCTTAAGAGGCGGAGGAGGAGGCAGAGTGCTCCTACGCGCCGGAGGAGGAGGCGGAGTGCTCCAACACGCTGGAGGAGGAGGCGGAGGAGAAGGAGGAGCGGCTGCGGCTGTCTTCCGTCGTGGCTGAGGAGGCGGACTGCACGAATGCGCCGGAGGAGGCGAAGTGCCTTGATCGTCGATGTCACGCGTCGGACAAGGTGAAGGAGGAGGTGGAGTGCCTTGATCCCTCGCCGGAGGAGGAGGAGGTGGAGTGCCTTGATCCCTCACCAGAGGACGAGGAGGAGGAGGATGAGTAGTGCATTCATCACTCATCGGAGGAAGAGGAGGAGGAGGCGGAGGCATCCAGTTCGGAAGCTTGATGTGATCCTTCCGCCATAGACATGTACTCCTCAGAGCAAATCTCAGCCGAGTCTCCCCTTCACCTGTGGGGTGGTCAAGCTGGAGCTCCTGAAATCCCACCATTATTTCATCCACTTGCAAAATAGCATAGTCATGTGGAATCTGACCGTGGTGAAAAGTTCCGTCGGTTCGAGGAGGTGCAACAAAGGCGTCATCCACCTTGAAGGTGAGGTTAACGCATTTTGTCATAAGCTCGCAATGTTGGCCATCTGTGATAGCATCCACGGGGTAGCTAGGAGCCGTGAAGTCAGGCTGCTGAAGGAGCTCCATGGAAGCCATGCTGCTTATCCGCTGAGATGGCGGGGTAGCTTCTGGGGTAGCTTCGTGCCCCTGAACAAGCTGCTAGTCGGGAGCTTGCTGGCTCATAACTTCTTCCTCTAGCCTTTGTACTCTTGCATTGAGCTGTTGCACAACGCTCAGCTCATGTTTCCTCTTCCTCTTCCAGCTTTTGTAACCGCCTGTGCGGGGAAACCCATGCTTCCATGGAACGGAGCCTAGCGTGCCTCGTGTTCATCCAGGGTGCTCAGGATTCTCGAGGGCCTCAGTCAGCCTGTCCTTCTCTCTGTTGGGAATGAACCTCCCTTCCAGCGCTTCCTTGATAACTTGCTGAAGCTTCTTGATGGGTATTGCAAGTTGCTCGTCCGTCTAAACACACTTCCCTGTTTCAGGGTCCAAAGTTCCCCCAACCCCAAAGAACCAAGTCCTTGAACGGTCTGGCCACTTCACTGTCTCTCCTTCGACCCCTTTAGCTCGCAGGTCATCCTCCCATTTGGCCCACAACGGCCGGGCTCTGAGGTAGCCACCTGACCCCGTGCGATGGTGATGTTGCTTCTTCTTAGCATTTTTCTTGTGTATCGCTGACATTTTCTTACTCTTTTCAGAAGTCTTGTAGGCCACGAACTCGTCCCATTGATATTTTATCCCTGCATATCGGCCAACGAATACTGTAGTCTTCTCTTGGTCAACAAACTTAGCTTTCAACTCATTCTTCCACCTCCTGAAAAGATTTGCCATCTTCTTAAGAGCACACGACCTGACCAGTGGCTCTATAAATGGATTACTCTCATCCTCCTCTGGCATTATATATAATTAAGTGTGTCAAAAACCATTACAGAACATCAGGAATACAGAAGTGACCAAATTAATAGAAGTTCATCAGCACATTAAAACCAAAGTAGATACATAGTTCTCGTTGACCAACATATAGCTCTCCAGAGCATCTAATTAAACCATACATTGAAACTATTTAAAACATTTCAATGTAACAACAATTGCGCTCATAATCAGAACTAAGGTAACAATTGATCCAATGGCATAATGATACCAAGCCTCTTTATCAATGGCATATTTTCTAATCTTTCTAAGCTTCAAGCCCATTGCAACCATCTTGGTCTTGTGATCATCGACGATATCGGCAACATGCAACTCCAATCCCATCTTCTCATCTTCAGTTCTTTTCAATTTTTCTTTCAAATGATCGATTTCTTTTTCAGCTTTAGTTAACTTGTCGAGCAGAATTGCATATTCGGTATACATTTCTGGTTCAACTACTTCCTATAGATAAAAACACCTACGTCAAGTTGGTGGCATAATTAATTGTCATAGACAGTGGCAGATCCAGGAATTCAAGTTACCCGGGGAGAAAAATTATCTTAATAGATACGAAGGCACGCACACTCTTAAAATCAACATGACTTGAGAAATATCAATCTAGATGCACTCTAAAAACAAGCTTTTGATCCAAAGTAGTTCCAGATTCTCAACAACTAGATGATGTAAGCACCAAAAAACAAAAAATACAACCAGGTGAATGAGTACCACTAACATGGACTCTAGGTGCTTGAATCATTCCTTTTCTGGTCAAAATATCTGGGTATGCACCTACAACCTATCCACAAACTGAATATCAATATGTATATCTTACACAGGCATGCTAATAATTTGAAAGAATAGATAAGAAAATTATTTACCCTAAGATGTAATGATAAAAGGAGGTTGTGGTAGATGGCCTCTACGATCCCTGAAGCCATGAAAATGTACTATAATTTGCTTGTCATCAATTCCAGCAAATATCTCTCGCAACATAGCATATCATCATATCATTCAACCAATCATCACCTATCTTATTTCTCAAATCTGTTTTTATGATATTCATTACCGAGAAAACTCTTTCAACCGATGTCGTCGCTACCGGCAATGTCAAAGCAAGTTTGATGAGATGGTAAACCAAAGGAAAATGTAAATGTTCCTTAGTTTCAACCAACTTGAGAGCAAGATTAGCAAGGTTGTCACAACCACACAAAGTAGGAGAACTTTTCATCATATCAATGTATATCTTGAGCTGACCATCCAAATGATATTGTTCTTTTGGATCAAAGTCAACTGAGTAAATAGATGCAAGCTCAAGTAGATTCTCATGATTAAATCTGCTAAATGAGTCTCTAGGATCTAGACTTGCGATGCATATCAATAAGCTTGTAGAAGTTTCACTAAACCGGTTGTTCATTTCAGATATGTTTCTATCAAGAACCTCATTGAATATTTAAATCTTGTAGTGATGGAAATGTTGGGGAACGTTGCATGGGAAACAAAAAAATTCCTACGCACACGCAAGATCTATCCATGGTGATGAGCATCTACGAGAGGGAGAGTGGATCTACATACCCTTGTAGATCGCTAAGTGGGAAGCGTTAAGAAACGCAGTTGGTGTAGTCGAATGTCTTCGCGATCCAAATCACTGAGCGTCCCACGATCCAATCACGATCCGTCCCGATCAAGCACCGAACGGACGACACCTCCGCGTTCAGCACACGTACAGCTTGATGACGATCTCCGCCTTCTTGATCCAGAAAGAGGGAGAGGAGAGGTAGATGAGTTCTCCGGCAGCATGAAGGCACCGCGGTGATGGTGGTGGAGCAATTCCGGCAGGGCTTCGCCTAAGCACTGCAGAAAACCGATCTAGAGGAGAAACTATGCACTAGAGGAACGGGTAGCACGTGGCTGAAAATCAAGTGCCAAAAACCCTAAAACCTCTAGTATATATAAGAGGAAGAGAGGAGGAGGCTTGAACCTCTAGGGGCCATCCCTAGGCTTCGGCCAAACCAAGGAGGAGAGGAGGAATCCTCCTCCAATCCTAGTAGGACTAAGGCTCCTCCTTATTTTGGTCTTTTTGCCTTTTTCCACCTTTTTCTCTTTGGGCTTTTCTTCCCAGATGCATGGGCCTTGTGTGGGACTTCCACCAGCCCACTAAGGGCTGGTATTCACTATCCCACAGCCCATGTAGCCTCTTAGGTCGAAATACCTCTCCCGATGGTCTCCCGGTACACTACCGGCACTCCCGGTACACTACCGATGAGCCCAAAACTTTTCCGGCGACCAAAATAGGACTTCATATATATGAATCTTTACCTCCAGACCATTCCGGAGCTCCTCATGACGTCCGGGATATCATCCAGGACTTCGAACAACCTTCGGTCACCACCATACATAACTCTATACTATCGAAACGTCACCGAACCTTAAGTGTGTAGACCCTCCGGGTTCGAGAACTATATAGACATGACCGAGACAGCTCTACGGTCAATAACCAATAGCAGGACCTGGATGCCAATATTGGTTCCTACAAATTCTATGAAGATCTTTATCGGTCAAACCTCTGTGTCAAGGATTCAGCTAATCCCGTATGATGTTCCCTTTGTTCTTCGGTATGTTACTTGCCCGAGATTCGATCGTTGGTATCTCCATACCTAGTTCAACATCATTACCGGCAAGTCTCTTTACTCGTTCCGTAATACAAGACCCCGTGACTAACACTTAGTCACATTTCTTGCAAGGCTTATTGTGATGTTGTATTACCGAGTGGGCCCTAAGACACCTCTCCGTCACACGGAGTAACAAATCCCAGTCTTGATCCATGCCAACCCAACAGATACCCTCGGATATACCTGTAGAGCACCTTTATAGTCACCAAGTTACATTGCGACGTTTGATACACACAAGGCACTCCTCCGGTATCTGTGAGTTGCATGATCGCATGGTCATAGGAACATATACTTGACATGCAGAAAACAGTAGCAATAAACTGACACGATCATAAGCTACGTTTTAGTTTGGGTCTTGTCCATCACATTATTCTCCTAATGATGTGATCCCGTTATCAAATGACATCTCATGTGCATGGCTAGGAAACCTTAACCATCTTTCGATCAACGAGCTAGTTCACTAGAGGCATACTAGGGACATTGTGTTTGTCTATGTATCCACACATGTAATGTGTTTCCAATCAATACAATTATAGCATGGACAATAAACAATTATCATGAACAAGGAAATATAATAATAAACACTTTATTTATTGCCTCTAGGGCATATTTCCAACAGTCTCCCACTTGCACTAGAGTCAATAATCTAGTTCACATCACTATGTGATTTACATTGTAATGAATCGAACACCCATGCAGTTCTGGTGTTGATCATGTTTAGCCCTTGGAAGAGGTTTAGTCAACGGGTCTACAACATTCAGATCTGTGTGCACTTTGCAAATATTTATGTCCTTCTCCTCGATGTAATCGCGTATGGAGTTGAAGCGTCGCTTTATGTGTCTGGTCCTCTTGTGAAACCTTGGTTCCTTGGCCAGAGAAATGGCACCAGTGTTGTCATAGAACAGAGTCATTGGATTCAGTGCACTGGGCACTACTCCAAGATCTGTCATGAACTGCTTCATCCAGACACCTTCCTTCGCCGCCTCCGAGGCTGCGATCTACTTCGCTTCGCATGTAGAATCGGCTACCACGCTTTGCTTGGAACTGCACCAGCTTACCGCTCCCCCGTTGAGAATAAATACGTATCCGGTTTGTGACTTAGAGTCATCCAGATCAGTGTCAAAGCTTGCATCGACGTAACCCTTTACGATGAGCTCTTCATCACCTCCATAAACGAGAAACATTTCCTTAGTCCTTTTCCGGTACTTAAGGATATTCTTGACCACCGCCCAGTGCTCCATTCCAGGATCACTTTGAAACCTTCCGGCCATACTTATGGTATGGCTGACATCGGGTCTTGTGCACAGCATTGCATACATGATAGAGCCTATGCTGAAGCATAGGGGATGACACTCATCTTTTCTCTGTCTTCTGCAGTCACTGGGCATTGAGTCTTACTGAACTTCACACCTTGTAACACAGGCAAGAACCCCTTCTTGGACTGATCCATTTTGAACTTCTTCAAAACTTTATCAAGGTATGTGCTCTGTGAAAGTGCTATTAAGCATCTCGATCTATCTCTATAGATCTTAATGTCTAATATGAAAGCAGCTTCTCCTAGGTCCTTCATTGAAAAACTCTTGTTCAAATATTCCTTCACGCTTTCCAGCATTTCTATATTGTTTCCAATCAGCAATATGTCATCCACATATAATATTAGAAACGCTATAGAGCTCCCACTCACTTTCTTGTAAATACAAGCTTCTCCATAAACTTGTATAAACCCAAACACTTTGATCATCTCATCAAAGCGCTTATTCCAACTTCGAGATGCTTGCACCAGTCCATAAATGGATCGCTGGAGTTTGCAAACTTTGTCAGCATTCTATGGATCGACAAAACCTTCCGGTTGCATCATATACAACTCTTCCTCAAGGAAACCGTTGAGGAACGCTGTTTTGACATCCATCTGCCAAATTTCAGTCGAAATATGCAGCTATTGCTAACATGATTCTGACGGACTTAAGCATCGCTACGGGTGAGAAGGTCTCATCATAGTCAACTCCTTGAACTTGTGAAAAAACCTTTGCCACAAGTTGAGCTTTATAGATGGTGACATTACCGTCCTCGTCTGTCTTCTTCTTAAAGATCCATTTGTTCTGAATGGCCTTTCGCCCTTCAGGTAATACTTCCAAAGTCCATACTTTGTTTTTCATACATGGATCCCATCTCGGATTTCATGGCCTCAAACCATTTCTCAGAATCCGGGCCCATCATCGCTCCTTCATAGCTCGTAGGTTCATTGTTGTCCAACAACATGACCTCCAAGACAGGGTTGTTGTACCACTCAGGAGCAGCACATGCCCTTGTCGACCTGCGAGGTTCAATAGTAACTTGATCTGAAGCTTCATGATCATCATCATTAGCTTCCTCTTCAACTGACGTAGGCTCCACAGAAAAATCTTTCTGCGTTGCGCTACTCTCTGGTTGAAGTAAAGGTTCAATAACCTCAACCAGCTCTATTTTCCTCCCACTCAATTCTTTCGAGAGAAATTCTTTCTCAAGAAATGGTCCGTTCTTAGCGACAAACACTTTGCCTTCAGATCTAAGATAGAAGGTATACCCGACTATCTCTTTCGGGTATCCTATGAAGACGCATTTCTCTGCTTTGGGTTCCAGCTTTTTAGGCTGAAGCTTTTTGACATAAGCATCACATCCCCAAACTTTAAGAAACAACAACTTTGGCCTCTTGACAAACCATAGTTCATATGGCGTCGTCTCAAAGGATTTCGATGGTGCCCTATTTAAAGTGAATGCAGTTGTCTCTAACGCATAACCCCAAAACGATAGTGGCAAATCAGCAAGAGACATCATAGAACGCACCATATCTACTAAGGTTCGATTACGACGTTCAGACACACCATTATGCTGCGGTGTTCCAGGCGGTGTCAACTGTGAAACAATTCCACACTGTCTTAAGTGACTGCCAAACTCATAACTCAGATACTCACCTCCTCGATCTGATCGCAGGAATTTAATCTTCTTGTTACGATGATTCTCAACTTCATTCTGAAATTGCTTGAACTTTTCAAACGTTTCAGACTTGTGTTTCATTAAGTAAATATACCCATATCTACTTAAGTCATCAGTAAAGGTGAGAAAATAACGATATCCACCGCGTGCCATAACATTCACTGGACCGCACACTTCAGTATGTATGATTTCCAATAAGTCACTTGCCCGTTCCATTGTTCTAGAGAACGGCGTTTTAGTCATCTTGCCCATGAGGCATGGTTCGCATGTGTCAAGTGATTCAAAATCAAGTGACTCCAAAAGTCCATCAGCATGGAGCTTCCTCATGCGTTTTATACCAATATGACCTAAACGGCAGTGCCACAAGAAAGTGGTACTATCATTATCAACTCTACATCTTTTGGCATCAATGTTATGAACATGTGTATCATCACTATCAAGATTCAATATGAATAAACCCCTCACATTGGGTGCATGACCATAAAAGATATTACTCATATAAATAGAACAACCTTTATTCTCTGATTTAAATGAGTAACCGTTTCGCAATAAACAAGATCCAGATATAATGTTCATGCTTAACACAGGCACTAAATAACAATTATTCAGGTTCATCACTAATCCCGATGGTAATCGAAGAGAGAGCGTGCCGACGGCGATCACATCAACCTTGGAACCATTTCCCACACGCATTGTCACTTCGTCCTTTGCCAGCCTTCGTTTATTCCGTAGTTCCTGCTTTGAGTTACAAATGTGAGCAACCGAACCGGTATCAAATACCCAGGCACTACTACGAGAGCTAGTAAGGTACACACAATAACATGTATATCATATATACCTTGTTTGTCGTTGGCCACCTTCTTGTCAGCCAGGTACTTGGGGCAGTTCCGCTTCCAGTGACCAGTTCCCTTGCAATGAAAGCACTCAGTTTCTGGCTTGGGTCCATGCTTGGGCTTCTTTACAGGAGTAGCAACTACTTTGCCATGCTTCTTGGTTTTACCCTTCTTGCCCTTGCCTTTGACTTTGCCATTTTTCTTGAAACTAGTGGTTTTATTGACCATCAACACTTGATGTTCTTTCCGGATTTCAGACTCAGCGACTTTTAGCATCGCAAACAACTCGGCAACTGACTTGTTCATCCCGTGCATGTTATAGTTCATCACAAAACTCTTGTAACTAGGTGGCAGTGATTGAAGAACTCTGTCAGTGATCGCCTCTGGCGGAAGGGCAATTTCCAACTCCGCTAGTGGAGTTGAATACCCAGACATTCTGAGTATATGTTCACTGATAGACCCATTCTCCTCCATCTTGCAAGCATAGAACTTATCGGAGGTTTCATACCTCTCGATCCGGGCGTTCTTCTGAAAGATAAACTTCAACTCCTGGAACATCTCATATGCTCCATGACGTTCAAAACGTCTTTGAAGTCCCGATTCTAAGCCATACAATATTGCACACTGCACTATTGAGTAATCTCCAGTACGTGCCTCCCAAGCGTTCTTAACGTCTTCGGAGGTCATGTCTTCTGGTTGGTCACCAAGCGGTGCATCAAGGACATATGATTTCTGGGAAGCCGTGAGGATAATCCTCAGATTACGGGCCCAGTCAACAAAGTTACTTCCATCATCGTTCAACTTAGCTTTCTCTAGGAACACATTAAAATTCAGGGGTGCTACTACGCGAGCCATTGATCTACAACATAAATATGCAAAGTTTACTTAGACTATTGTTCAAGATAATGAGTTTAGTTAATCAAATTACTAAAGCTCCCACTCAAATTGACATCCCTCGGGTCATCTGAATGTCACATGATCCAAATCCAGCAACTCAAGTCCGATCATCACGTGAGTTGAGGTGGCTTCAATGGTGAACATCATAATGTTGATCATATCTACTATATGACTCATGTTCGACCTTTCGGTCTCTTGTGTTCCGAGGCCATGTCTATACATGCTAGGCTCGTCAAGTTTAACCCGAGTGTTCTGCGTGTGCAACACTGACTTGCACCCGTTGTGTGTGAACGTAGAGTCTATCACACCCGATCATCACATGGTGTCTCAACACGACGAACTTTCGCAATGGTGTACACTCAGGGAGAACACAATTTATCTTGAAATTTAAGTGAGGGATCATCTTATAATGCTACCGTCGTACTAAGCAAAACAAGGTGCATAAAAGGATTAACATCACACGCAATTCATAAGTGACATGATATGGCCATGAACTTGTGCTTTAGATCTCCATCTTGAAAGCACCAGCAAGATCTCCATCGTCACCGGCAAGACACCATGATCTCCATCATCTTGATCTCCATCAACGTGTTGCCATATGGGTTGTCGCGCCCAACATGCTTCTACTAATATTGCTACCGTTTAGCGATAAAGTAAAGCATTACATAGCGCTTAATGATTGACACGCAGGTCATACAATAATTAAAGACAACCCTATGGCTCCTGCATGTTGCCGTACTCATCGACATGCAAGTCGTGAAATTCTATACATCACATGATCATCTCATACATCACATATATCATATCATGTAATTGGCCATATCACATCACAACATACCCTGCAAAAACAAGTTAGACGTCCTCTAATTGTTGTTGCATGTTTTACGTGGCTGCTACGGGTTTCTAGCAAGAACGATCACCTACGCATAAACCACAACGGTGATACATAATTTGCTTTTCAACCTTCTCAAGGACTGCCTTTGTCGAATCCGATCCAACTAAAGTGAGAGAAACTGTCACCCGCAAGCCATCTAGGCAACAAGTTGCATCGAGGGAACCGGTCTCTCTTAAGTGTACGAGTAATGTTGGTCCGGGCTGCTTCATCTCACAATACCGCTGAACCAAAATCCGACCAAGGGAGGAAGCAATCTAAGCATCAATGCCCACAAACCTTTTGTGTTCTACTCGAGATCTCATCAACACATAGACCTAGCTCTGATACCACTGTTGGGGAACGTTGCATGGGAAACAAAAAAATTCCTACGCACATGCAGATCTATCCATGGTGATGAGCATCTACGAGAGGGAGAGTAGATCTACATACCCTTGTAGATCGCTAAGTGCGAAGCGTTAAGAAACGCAGTTGGTGTAGTCGAACGTCTTCGCGATCCAAATCGCCGTGCGTCCCGTGATCCAATCACGATCCGTGCCGCAATCCGATCACGATCCGTCCCACGAACTTGATCACGATCTATCCCACGAACTTGATCATGATCCTTCCGATCTAGCACCGAACGGACGACACCTCCGCGTTCAGCACACGTACAGCTTGATGACGATCTCCACCGTCTTGATCGAGCAAGAAGGAGTGGAGAGGAAGAAGAGTTCTCCGGCAGCCTGACGGTGCTCCGGCGATGGTGGTGGAGCAATTCCGGCAGGACTTCGCCTAAGCACTGCAGAAATCCGATCTAGAGGAGAAACTATGCACTGGAGGAACGGGTAGCACGTGGCTGAAATTCTAGTGCAAAAACCCTCTATACCACCAGTATATATAGGAGGAAGAGAGGAGAGGAGGCAGCCTTGGCTTCCCAAGCCAAGGGCTTCGGCCGAAAGGAGGTGGAGGAGGTGGAGTCCACCTCCAATCCTAGTAGGACTAGGATTCCCCCATTTTGCCTTTTTCCCCACCTTTTCTCTTGGGCTTTTTCTTCCAGCCACATGGGCCTCTTGTGGTTGTTCCACCAGCCCACTAAGGGCTGGTTTCCACTCTCCCACATCTCATGTAGCCTCTTGGGTCTAAATACCCCTCCCGGAGGTCTCCCGGTACACTACCGGCACTCCCGGTACACTACTGATGAGCCCGAAACTTTTCCGGCGACCAAAACAGGACTTCCTATATATGAATCTTTACCTCCGAACCATTCTGGAGTTCCTCGTGACGTCCGGGATCTCATCCGGGACTCCGAACTAACTTCGGTCACCACCATACATAACTCTATACTACCGAAACGTCACCAAACCTTAAGTGTGCAAACCCTGCGGTTCGAGAACTATGTAGACATGACCGAGACACCTCTATGGTCAATAACTAATGCCGGGACCTGGATGTCCACATTGGTTCCTACAAATTCTACGAAGATCTTTATCGGTCGAACCTCTGTGTCAAGGATTCAGTTAATCCCGGATGATGTTCCCTTTGTTCTTCGATATGTTACTTGCCCAAGATTCGATCGTCGGTATCTCCATACCTAGTTCAACCTCATTACTGGCAAGTCTCTTTACTCATTCCGTAATACAAGATCATGTAACTAACAATTAGTCACATTGCTTGCAAGGCTTATTGTGATGTTGTATTACCGAGTGGGCCCTAAGATACCTCTCCATCACACGGAGTAACAAATCTGAGTCTTGATCCATGCCAACTCAACAGACACCCTCGGAGACACCTGTAGAGCACCTTTATAGTCACCCAGTTACGTTGCGACGTTTGATACACACAAGGCACTCCTCCGATATCTGTGAGTTGCATGATCTCATGGTTATAGGAACATATACTTGCCATGCAGAAAATAGTAGCAATAAACTGACACGATCATAAGCTACGTTTGTAGTTTGGGTCTTGTCCATCACATTACTCTCCTAATGATGTGATCCCTTTATCAAATGACATATCATGTCCATGGCTAGGAAACCTTAACCATCTTTCGATCAACGAGCTAGTTCACTAGAGGCATACTAGGGACATTGTGTTTGTCTATGTATCCACACATGTATCCATGTTTCCAATTAATACAATTATAGCATGGATAATAAGCGATTATCATGAACAAGGAAATACAATAATAAACACTTTATTTATTGCCTCTAGGGCATATTTCCAACAAACAGGCACCCTCGGATATACCTATAGAGCACCTTTATAGTCACCCAGTTACGTTGCGACGTTTGATACACACAAGGCACTCCTCCGGTGTCCGTGAGTTGCATGATCTCATGGTCATAGGAACATATACTTGACATGCAGAAAACAGTAGCAATAAACTGACATGATCATATTATATGTTTGTAGTTTGGGTCTTGCCCATCACATCATTCTCCTAATGATGTGATCCCGTTATCAAATGACATCACATGTCAATGGCTAGGAAACCTTGACCATCTTTGATCAACGAGCTAGTTCACTAGAGGCATACTAGGGACAAAGTGTTGTCTATTTATCCTCACATGTAATGTGTTTCCAATCAATACAATTATAGCATGGACAATAAACAATTATCATGAACAAGGAAATATAATAATAAACACTTTATTTATAGCCTCTAGGGCATATTTCCAACAGGAAACAACTAACCATTTTGCGGGAACTCCTTGGGTAACCCCTTGCTGGAATGTTCTCATTCATAGCAGGCACCGGTATCTCCCTTTTAATACAAAAGGATGTGACAGCCTCCAAAAGTGGCTCCCATCCTTCATCCCTCAACTACTGCAATAAACTTTTCACAGACACGATCATGTTCATTGCACTTACTATGTTCTGATCCTTTTGTTACAATGCTTGTGACAAGTCATCAGTCAAACTGAAAACTTTAAGCATCAAATGTAAGATGAGAACAAATTCAAAGACCTCCATAGATTTCATCAAACCTGATGCTTTGCCTCTATCATCTGCATCTTCGCCATCATGAGAAATAGCATGTAACACTTGAATCACTAAATCCCACATTTGATGGAACCGAATAAATGTTCTATGGTGTGAACCCCATCGCGTATCACCAGGTCTTGCTAAAGTTGTCTCTTGATGTTTGCCTCTTCCTTTAAGGATCTCCCCATTTTCTAACTGCGACACAATCTTGTCATGGTGCCTTTTGTAGTAATGCATCTTTTCTTTTACAAGAAGCACTCACCTTAAAATCAAAGCATTGTAAACAACAAGTCAGCGAGGAAAATGTATGATTTTTCACTATTGATTGAGTTATAGAATGTACTAACCATTGTGACAATCATATTTGCATATCCGAAGAAATCACTAATAGCAAGAACACCCTTCACAACAGCCACAACCACTAACTGAAGCTGATGAGCGAAACAACGAACATAGAATGCATGAGGATTGACATCTAACACTAGTTTCTTTAATCCATTTAGTTGCCCACACATATTTGAGGCTCCATCGTATCCTTGCCCTCTCAATCTAGACATGGATAAATTATGGGTAGCAAACACTTCATTCAAGGATCTTTTGAGAGAAGAAGATGTGGTGTTGACAACATGCTTGACACCAAGTAACCTTTCCAAAATATCTCCTTTTATGTTCAGAAACCTAAGAATCACAGCCATTTGTTCTCTAATAGATGCATCGCGGGATTCGTCAACAAGCTGAGAAAAATGACTATCCCCAAGCTCACCCATGATGACTTCGGTGGTCTTTTCTACGCAAGCTTGTACCATTTTCTTCTGGATATCATGACAAGTCATTTGATGATTCCCAGGAGTATTGTCATTGAGTACATCAGCTGCAGCTTGGCATCTTTCAGCATACCAATCCAACAGCTCAAGAAAATTACCCCTGTTTTTGGAAGTCTTGGACTCATCATGACCACGGAAAGCAAGTCCTTTCCTAAGAAGAAACCTCACAAGACCCATAACAGCAAACAAACATTCTTGATATTGAAGATGTGTCCTCTCGGCTTGAGTAGTAATTGCATATGCCACACTTTGTCTTTGATTCTTGAAATCTGCATAATGTCTTCTAGCATTGTTGTGAGCACTCTTTGTAGAACCTTCATGAAGCCTGCAATATTCTACTGCTTTCTTCCAATTTTTAAACCCATCCTGCTTGAAGACATTGCCCCCAAACCTTACATGGCTTGTTGATTGCTTGAAAAGAAAGCAGTGAAAACAATATGCATGGTTCTTTTCTACACTGTACTCTAGCCAATCAAACTCCTTGAACCATTCCTCTCTAGACACTCTATTATCTGTGGTAATGTTGCGAGGGAAAGCATGCCCATATGGCTAAGATGGACCTTTCTTTAAATACTCTCTCCTCACTGCATCTCTAATTTCCGGGGTACTATAATCTCCGATTTGTTTCCGGAGTCCCGGATCAGGTTCAATGTCAGATCGATTAAATCCTTCAAGGGGAGCTTGCAAAATGCTAGCATTAGAGCCCTCATTAGACACTACATGTTCAGTACCAGGAGCATGTAAAATATTTGCATCAAATCCTTCATTAGCAGTCCATTCATCAGACACTTCAAGTTCAAGAACAATATGAGCTTCTATGTTTGCATCAGAAACTTGGTTAAACACATGTGGTTCACTCAGTTCGGTATTGATTGGGGGAGTTCCAAAATAAGCAGAATTGGTTTCATTTTCTTATATATTCCCTACATACAAGCAGTTTTACAACACCATCAGGTTTAACTATTGGTCAGAAATTGAACAACTGAACTAGATATAACCAGGGATGTGAATATGTGAATGTGATGTACCTGCTCGTTGTGCTTGTTGCTCGTGCAAGCTGACCGTCCGTTTGCGCAAACTTGATGCCATGGCCGTGCTGCCACCGCTGCCTCCCACGCAGGCTACACCCATGGTTGGATCTTCGTCTTCTTGTCCTTCCATTCGCCTGAAGCCCAATGACCGGCCGCCGGCGTCCAACGAGGCCGCGAGGAAGAGCGCAGTCGATCTATCCTGTAGTGACATGCGGCTAGGTTAGGAGCGAGCTGGAGGCTGGAGTGAACGAATTGGGGATTTTTCTCTCTGTGTCGAACTGTTGATCGATGCTAGAGGCGCTCGTTTGGGCGGCGAGCCTGCTAGTGGGCTTGACTTGCACTCACGTTGTTGGCCCATCCTTCTTTACTTTTTACATTGCCTGCTCTTGCGCTGGGATGAACGAAAGGAGCGAAGGCCAACCTGCACGAGTCAAAACTAGGTGCGCACTTTCCAGCCACCCGGGGCGGCCGCCCATACCAGCCCCTATGGTGGCGCCGCCCCTGGTCATAGACATTAGATGTGTGAAATAGTTATAGAAGATAATATACCACATCTTCATCATAGACTGGACGAGGGCTGACGTGGGCGGATACCATAACCATGGCACTATATAATAACAAACAATAATAAAAGCAAGAAAATCATACGAGTAAGTATATTTTCTTTTAGAAAGAAGATAAGATCAAGAGTCTCACCACGCGCGGGCGACCGACGGCGGTTTCAGGATGGGGACAGGACAGGACGGACCGCCAAACCTAGACAAATCTTGACAAAAATGGAGTTTGGTCAAGGAGCTTCGAGAGGAGAAAGCTTAAGTGTGGATCGGGCATTTCATCGAACACCTCATGTGCATAGGAGGTGAGCTAGAGCACCACAAAGCTCTAACACTGATGTCCTGGAAAAACAGAGCACTCCACGGCTCTGCTAGCGGCGGGCGAGGGTTTATATAGGTAGACCATTGGTCCCAGTTCATGGCTGGAACCGGGACAATAGGTCTCCCTTTGGTCCCGGTTCCACCCATGAACCGGGATCAATGGTCGTGGGCCACGAGCGAGGTGCATTGGTCCCAGCTCGTGCCTGGAATCGGGACCAAAGGGGCCAGATGAACCGGGACCAATGGCCCACGTGGCCCGGCCGGCCCCCTAGGCTCACAAACCGGGACGATTGCCACCTTTGATCCCGGTTCGTGAGAGAACCGGGATTAATGGGATTAGGAGGCCCGAACCAATGCCCTGTTTTCTACTAGTGACGGGAGCTTGAATTTAACTGCACTATAATGCACTCCCACCTAGTGTATTGCTTGGTTAATTTTCTTACCTCAAGCTATTCCTAGTGAGAAATGCACTTGACGTATTGAGAAATGCACATGGCAAGGTTTTGCGAATATCTACTGACAATTACTCCCAAATAAATTTGCATCACCTTCAATTCCCAGAAATTTAGATGCACTCATTTTCTTTCCCAGGAGATTTACTTGTAATCTGATACAATAACTCCCAATTTTCTACTACAACAATTATTTGTTGAATATATGAGAAAATTACTATAAGATTTAATCCGAATAAGCAGCAAATAGATCATGACAGCAAAAACATAGATTAAACTAATCATGCAGACTGGCATAGTAAACGAATAGAACGAATCTACGACACAAACTAGACATAGGAATTCTAGTATGATCTGAAATAGGGAGGACAAGATTGCATACGGTGCAGCGGGAGTAGAACCGCCAGTGTTGACGTTGTCGCCCATGTCGTTGAGGAAGAGGTTGCCGAGGTTGGGGAAGAAGTCATCGTCCGGGAAACCGTCGTTGCCAGCTGTCGCGTGAGTGTGCTCCCCAAAAACCTGATTGCCCCTCTCCCGTACAAGATCACAAAGAGGCGGGGTTCCGGAGGCATGTTGTCCCTTCTCGTGGTGCACACCGGAAGGAGGGATGGAGAAGACTTGGATGGCGGCGCAATGATCTGGAACGGTGTGAAACCATATGTTGTGACGACGGCTAGGGTTGGCAGGGGCCTCACGTATATATATGCGCGGCAGGATGGAGAGACGTGGAATAGACCCACGTCTGAGTCGGTTACATCCCATGATCCGACGTCTCAGATCATGGCGAGTCTGTTAAGGACTCTTCGTTCCTGTCCGGCAAAAAAAGCGCCTAGGTATAAGCTCGGCTCGGCTCAATCCCGCAACTCACGCCGTGGTGTGGCGAGCGAGGAGGAGGAGTGCACGAGGGTGTCTTCTCTTCTCACTCTCTTACAAGTGCTAGAAGAGCTCACCTTATAAAGAGGTGCAGCTCTCTCTCCACTAGCGGGGTGGGACTAAACTTTAGTCCCACTCACACCACACACACAGCCAACTCATATGGGCCATGAGAATTTCAGATTTTCAGATGGGTTTTGGGCCAAAGGTCCAATAGCAAAAATCCGACATTATCTACGGCTGAAGAGTGAATGGCCGCTAGAAAATGCCGCCAATAAAAAAATAAGGACTGGTTTGGTACCAGAGCTTTAGGTTGCCACAGATTTGTCTCTTTTCCACAAAAAAATTTCACTCTCCTAAGCCAATTTCAAAAATCCACAAAAATATCCTCAAAAGAGAATTTGATCGATCTCTCAAATCGTTGAGTTTTGAGTAGTTTTGTTCCATGGATTTGCTGCCTAAGGACCATTGACACTTTTCTATTTTGCCACTTTTCCCGAATTCGTCCAATTATCCACCGATTTGAGGATTTCTTAGCCACGAGCCAGAGACAGGCCGGAATCTCTGGCCTTGACCCCGGAGTCTCCGGCCCCGGCGGCTCAGACCAGAATATCCGGCCCTGCGAGACCGGAATCTCCAGCCCAGACTGAAAGAAATTCCAGTAACTTTCCAACTTTCTTAGAATTGTTCTTCGACGTTTTCATTGGTCGTGTTGCCCAGGTCTGAGTGGTCCAAAGCCTAGAGCAAGCTAGAGACATCATCCACTCGACGACGCAGCTCGCATCAAGCCCTTCGGCTCCAAGTCTGTGTTCATCATCAACTTAGGTACTTTCTTCCTCTTGACAATCCCTTCTTCCTTTTCCATATTGTATCCTATTTGGACTAGCTCGTTACATTGCCGACATTGCACTTGTATCATCGTGAGTGAGTGTTTGCCTAGACGTGAGCGAAGTATTGAGTAGAAGCTTGGTACTAGCAAAAGAAAGAAGAATAAAGAAAAAAGTAGTGCCAAGTATTCTCTTGTAGGAACGATAAGCTTCGAAAACCTTAGTAGTGAGAGTGACGGTAAGCATCTTGTGTAGGAGGTACATATTACCCACACTCGGGTCCTAGTGACACGCATTAAGCATAATAAGATTGCAGCAACAAAAACTCACAAACATAAATGACTGATCATAATGTAACAATTCATTGGATTCCAACAAACACAACACCGATTACATTAGATAGATCTCAATAATGTAGAGCAGCAAATGAGAACATTGTATTGAACATCAAGGGATAGAGAGTATCCACTAGCTACTGCTATGAACCCGTAGTCCATGGGGAAATACTCACAAACCATCATGGAGGCAACACTGTCAATGAAGATGTCTCCGGGGGTTGATCCTCATCCCGGCAGGGTGACGGAACAGAGCCTTCTGACCCCCGAAACTAGGTTTTGATGGCGCTGGAGTTCTGTCATGTTTCTGGGAAAATCCTTTTGTCCCCGTCGAAATTAGGTCAGGGAGTACATTATACATAGTATTATACTATATATAACTTTAAAAGAACATGTGAGATTGAGGGAGGGGAATCTACATTGCCTCAACAAGACACCCACATGTACTGACGAGACACCCACATGTACTAGCATATAAAACCAACAAAGCAGCGAGATTGAGGGAGGGAAATCTACATTGCCTCAACATGTCAACACTAAGAACATGGCACCATAGTCCATAATGCAAGAATTAGATCATCGGCTTGACAGCCAGAGCAGAGCAGTATGGTCATAGCTCGAGGGCTAGGTCCCAGAGCAGACAGAGGAGAAAGGGAAGACCATGGACTCACATATGTAGTGTTGGCCAAGGAGGAAGTCCTTGATGGCTCGATAACTAATTAAGCGTGGATGTAGGTCTGTTAGGCCTTGTACAATGCAGAGTGCTTAAGAGAGATGCTTAGAGAAATAAACCAGACTTTCCTTAAGCACTGGTGCTTATTTGTATAGAAGAGGTGCCTAATTAAGCGTCTATCATGTACAAAAAAAATGTGCTTAAAAAAGCCTGGTTTATTTCTTTAAGCACCTCCCTTAAGCACCTTGCATTGTACAAGGCCTTAGGCGTGTTCCAACAATTTCTTCCTCCATTTTTCTTATTTCCTTCTAATTGATAGTTTTTGTCCCATACATGGTGACTTTTCCTCTGAAAATATGTGGATGGAAAAACGCTATTATAATTATAACTCTTTTAGATCAGCAATTTGTTTAGACTTATAGCTAGAAAAATAGAAATACATTTATTTTCTTGATGACTACATGGGCCGAAGATACAAAAAACAAAAATATTGTTACCATCTAAACTATCAATCTATCACCAAATTATCAATATCGGGGGCAATGCAACTAACAATTGTATGAGGTGTGTTGGAGATATTAAAGACTACTTGTATCCTGATTGCAAAGTTGCTTGAGAGTAGAACACTTTCAACCTACTACTGTGCCTCCTATAGATTGATAAGTTTTAGGTCATCCCGACAAAGGAAACTGACGTTGTTCTATATTTTCTATGCTTGTGGTTTTGGACACGCGGGATGACTATTCATGGCGCAAGAAGAGCAGATCCTAGCGTGCGGGCCGAGCTTTTCTTGATGAGATTATACAGAGAGAGCTAGCATGCAAGCTCCTTCACTTTCCCATCTACTCCCTCCATACCGAAATATATATAGCGAAATATATGCCGTTGGAGTAGCTGATCTACACATATATTTCGGTGCAGAGGAAGTATCCAGGAGGGTTCATCTTATTATCATGATTAAGCGGTGTTCAGTTTTTCCATGCTAAACAGCGTACTTTGGTGAATCAGATGCGCGATCATGCTTGAAGCATGAGGGGGAATTGTTTTGCGTAATAGACCATGCTTAAGTAAGTAACGTGTTATCCCTACAAATGCTATACTCGGAGTGACCAACATCTAAAATCCCATCATAAGTTTATTGCATTGACGATAACGATAATGCATGCTATAAGGTGTGGTCCATTATTTGTGGTGTGCTCGTCACCCACGCACACTATCGAGTCGTGCTACTGTTGTTTTAAATTTATACCATAATAAGGTTGCAAAACTATTGTGGCTCTGTTTGCGGGTTCGTGGTTACTGAGATGTGCTATGTTAAATTTATTTTTAAATCATACGAGAAAGAAAATTTTAAAATGATTTATTTTTTCAGCAAAATGGTAATAAAATAGACGAAGCAAATTGTGGGACACTATTATCAGAACTGAAACAGATAAAAACACTTTTGTTTTCTCGACGGCAACATGGGCCAAACTTGTTTTTCTAGGGAACGCGTCAAGCTTGGGCCCAGCGGGTGACATGACTATGGGTTGGGCCAACGGCTTCGGCTTCGGGATTGCTCAGATCAAGCAGAGAGTATCGATTCGAGCGAGCAAAAAATAAAACGATCCCTTTCTCTCTTGTCTTCCCCACTCTCCTCAGGCGCCCGAGCACCTTCCGGCAACCAACCTCGGATTCGTGCCGGCGCGCCGGCGCGATTGGACGCGCTGCTGCCCCGGCGGACCCTGCTCGGCCGGAGTCGGTAAGCGCCCCGGTCCCCGACGGTTCCTACCGTCGCTGTTTCTCTCCTTGGGTTGGATAACCGTGTCGTGCGCGGGATGCTGCGTGGGGGGCTCTGGTTAGCGGGGCGTGCGACGGATATGCTCCGCCAATTCGGGATCAGATGCGTGGTTTTCTAGTAGCTTCGAACGGAGCACGCGGGGAAGGGGGTGCCGCGGTTAGCTGTGCCTGTGGGTTAGGTTTTGGCTTGGCGCTGAGCGGTTTATGATGCTCGGAGGCTGTTTGGTCGTGGCCAGGCCAGTTCCGATGCTCGCTTTGTGTGCTACCTCTGGTCCATTTCCTCAATTTTGGTTGGCAGACCCGTATAATGATGGGTTCAGCTCACTGCCCGACAGTGTTCATTCTTCAGTTATCCATGTTAATAATACAGTTCTGACTTCTGAGGTAGTGAGGTGTGTGTGACCCCTTCAGCCAAATCTTGTTGGGATGTTGGCCGGTGGTACTACCTTTGCATACTGCTTGATCAAAAGTCAGAAGCGTTAGCACCGTCGTGTTTGCTTTCCTTGGAATCATTTCAGTCCCCCTAGCAAAATATTATTTTACTGTTAATTTATATCACATTGTGTTTCTGCCATGTTTGCTTTCCTTAGAATCATTTCAGTCCCCCTAGCAAAATATTAGTTTACTGTTAATTTATATCACATTGTGTTTCTGCTTTTGTAAGCTGTGGTTAGGCTTATGTTTCATGCTGTTTACTTACCAGGACGTGGCTGAATAAACCTGTACTCTGACGATACGTGTGACGACCACAGAGACAGTAAAATTGGCTTTCTGAAATAAGAAATGGTAAGTTACCACATTGCCTGGTTGGGCTGGCGAAATACATGGTGTCTTTTTTGTTTCACAACTACGAGAAGCAATTTTTTCCATATTAACTAACTCCTCTTCAGTTTGTTCCTAAAACAGATAACCGGTCTGATCTCGAGGAGCCACAAACAAATGCTGGGCCGTGGCAGTGCTCCATTTGCACACAGCAAAATGATACGAGTTGTATATCCTGTGAGCTATGCGGCGTTCTACGGGACTTGTCGCTGTATTTCAGTAATGCCAATGGAGCTAAAGATGGAGGTACATAAAGTAATCCTTGTTGCATTCCCTGGCTCGTCTTGCTTTCGTTCCTGTGGTGCAGTATAACTGTTGTTGTTTAGCCTGTTAATTTAGTTGAGTTTCTCTCCTTAAATCTAGCCAAACGCAGAAACAAGCACTCTGGTGTATCTGTACTGGCAAGATCTCTTTTCACACCATCCGGTCCAAAATCGAAAGCCATTGTTTTCTCCGATGGATTTCAAGGTAACAAAAACGCAACAGGACAGATGCAAGCATCCTTGGGTACTCTGCACAAGACATACATGGCACATAAGCAGCGCCGTAACATAGGTACATTACACCTCTACACCAAGCAAGTATTTACTCTGCGCAGCTTATCATCCATATTTTTGTAGCTTTATGTTCTGTTTATTATGTATGGAAAACAATTTGTATTCATAACCAGACATGTCATTAGCTAGTTTAAATCCTCAATGTAGGCAATATTAGCATATATTGACTAAGCCACAATGATGGTAGCTTTTGCTTACCATTAATTCATTACAAGATATGGTGAAGCAAACTGACTGTCATGTGCTCTGGATTATAGCTAGCAGCTCAAGCCAGACCTTCTTACCTCTTCTACACAAGAGTTGTGGCAAGAAAATGGGTGGCAGCTTATGGGTTGTCTTTTGATAGATTTGCCAGAACTTCTTCAGAGGGTACACAGTAACTTAGCAGATTGAACATATGAGCTTTATGTCTAATACACAGCTTATGACATATGCTTCCTCTAGGCCTTAAGAATAATTTCAATACCAATTTGAATGTTTAATTCTGTTGCTTGGAATTTGGGTAAACATTCATATAATGGACTGGCTGTTCTCTCATGGGAGGTCCATATCTTAATAGTTTCATAATTTGTGTTAGGATATACTTAATTATTATCCTGTTTGCTTGTTATCGTTCTATTTCGTGGATCCATTAGTGGAGACACCTGAAACATGACTGCATTATGTTGATATTGACAGTGCCTTTCATGTTTGATATACCATCTCCTGATGACATGGTCTCTACAGGCTTAAAATCGTCCAGACATTTGAGAAAAGGTAGTCTTTCTAGCATTTCCTCTTCTTCTACGGACTTCTACTTAAAATATGCATCTAAACATTTAGTTCAAGAGAACTTTACTTTTTGCTTGCATGTTCATGTGGAACTTTTGTATTCTCTCCGTTCCATAATATAAGAGCATTCTTCACACTAGTGTAGTGTAAAAAACGCTCTTATATTATGTGACGGAGGGAGTAGTTGATAAGGATTTGATTAATCTTACATCTCTAAGCATAACCAGTGAGTCTGGTTATCATATAGAGAGTAACTATGTGCCAGTGTGACCAAAGAACCCTGGACTACTGTCCATGGACCTTGGCACAGATATCATTTGGCTCAATGTGGCTATCAATGTGTCAATCTACTGTCGCTAATCTGCTTTTAATATTCTAAATTAAAGTTAATTTCCACTCTGCATGTTTTGGGGTTATTCATTACTTGGTAATGTTGCGTATTGACTCATTCATACCAGTTGACGCAGCTGTTTCATCTGTAGATATCGCCGGAATGAAGGTGATGGGTGATGATGATCTTGTAGCTGAGAAGGATACAAGTACAGACCCAAGTTCATCATTTGAGTTGGGTGGAGTTGCTGGAACTAGTAGCGGAGTTTCCACTGATGACTGCATCACGGGAAAGAAGGTGATGGATGATAATGATATTTTAGTTGAGAAGGACACAAGTACAGACCCAAGTTTGTCAGTGAAGTTGGATAAACTTAGTGGAAATAGTAGTAGTGTTGCTGCCAATACTCAGGATGAAACTCTTATTTTGGACAATGAGCTACAACATTTGAGTTCAGAGAGGAAGCCAAAGAACAGTAAAGCAAAGATTAAGAAGCCAGTACCTGTTTCACAGTACAAGCCAGAACCGTGGATGCTACAGGGCAAAGATCTAGAAATGCCTAGACAACTAAATCTTGCTATTGTGAGTGATCATCTATGCATTACATACTTGCTGTTCCAGTGTTTTTTTTTCTAAAGGTATTTAGTTGGTCTTTACCCTGTGCTTAATCTTTCTGAACGCACTAAATTGGAATTTACTGCTAGGTTGGTCACGTTGATTCTGGCAAATCAACATTATGTGGTCGGTTGCTCCATGCCCTAGGGAGAATTTCAAAAAAGCAAATGCATAAGAATGAGAAAGAAGCAAAAGAAAAGGTCAGTTTAATGATCAATATTTGCAGCCTGTCTTCTTGTGCATCTTTACACATGTGTGTTTATAATCTTTATTTTTCAGGGAAAAGGGTCATTTGCATATGCTTGGGCTATGGATGAGAGTGCTGATGAAAGGACACGTGGCATCACGATGAATGTCGGCGTAGCATACTTTGACACCAAAAATTACCAAGTTGTTATGCTCGACTCCCCTGGTCACAAAGATTTCGTTCCTAACATGATATCTGGAGTGACGCAAGCTGATGCGGCTGTCCTAGTTGTTGATGCCTCTCTAGGATCATTCGAGTCAGGTATGGGCATTAATGGGGTTGGACAGACAAAGGAGCACTCACAGCTTATTCGAAGCTTTGGTGTTGAGAACTTGATAGTTGCTGTTAATAAGATGGATTCAGTGGAATATTCGGCGGAGCGCTTCAATTATGTGAAATCACAACTTGGCATTTTTCTCCGATCATGTGGCTATAAAGAGTCAGCGATAACCTGGGTTCCTTTGAGTGCAATGGAAAATGAAAATCTGGTGACAGCAGCTTCAGATACTCGTCTCTCATCATGGTAATAAAATATTCCGCATGATAGACCTCATCGCATTATCTCTATTTCGGCAACTTATGGTCATCTGTATAATCAAATATATGTTGGTCAGGTTTCATGGGACTTGCCTTCTGGAAGCAATTGACTCGTCAGCACCACCTCATCGTGATGTTTCAAAGCCACTACGGCTTCCAATTTGTGATGTTATTTCATCCCATGTGCTGGGTCAAGTGGCGGTTTGTGGTAAAGTAGTGTGTGGAGCAATCCGAAGCGATTCCAAGGTAAAACTCTGAATTTATGTCCTTTTACAGTCATACTTGTCGCTTTTTGTACTATGAATTCCATCGCTTTTGTTTTGAAGCAGAATACCTGCTAGACAATATCGATATGCGCTGCCAGACAAACCAACCCTGCTCAATAATTGCAGTTAGTTATCTTGCTTTGTCTTCTGGATCTGTTGTCTGATCTCAAAAAAGCTCTTATTGCAGGTTCTTGTGATGCCTTCGGGAGAGCTAGCTACAGTGAGAATCATCGAGAGGGACTCCTCGCGTCTCCGCTCGGCAAGAGCCGGTGACAACATTGCTATTGGGCTGCAAGGGGTCGACCCTATCCATGTGATGTCGGGTGGAGTCCTGTGCCATCCGGATTACCCCGTGTCGGTGGCGTCTTCCCTGGAGCTGAAGATCCTGGTGCTAGACATCACCGTACCCATACTGCCCGGGCTTCAGGTATGTAGTAGCAAGCAACGACTGATCATGCATTGTGAGAGTAACTCATAGAGTTACTAATAATGCGGTGCCATCGCCCAACGCACTGACGTATTGGTTGCATCTCTAAACCCAAAATCCCTCCCCCAGTTTGAGCTCCACATGCACCACGCGAAGGTGTCGGCGTCCCTGGCGAGGATCGTGTCGCTGCTGGACCAGAAGACCGGCAAGGCCTTGGCGAGGAAGCCGCGGATGCTGACCGCGAGGCAGGCCGCCATCGTGGAGGTACGTTATGTTTCTTGCGAGCTCTTGCAGCAGATGAGACCGAATGAGTGCCTAATGGTGATGTCTGGTGTCTGTTTTGTGTAGCTGAAGCTTGAGAGGGAGGTGTGCGTGGAGGAGTTTGGAACACTGAAGGCCCTCGGACGCGCGTTCCTGCGGTCGCAGGGGAGCACGGTCGCGGTCGGCGTGGTGACCCGCGTCGTGCAGGTGCAGGAGGAGCGAGCAGGGCAGGCTTAGGGTGCGTCAGTTAGGCTCATTCCGCATGAGCAGGAGCAGCGTCGTACGGACAGATATACATAGTCGTCGTCAAGGGTGCGTGAACCTACCAGTTTACGTGGTTGGAGGATCTGGTCTGGTCGAACTCGAAGCAGCGGCGGCACCCACTCGGGAAGTAGCACTGCCGCTCCCCGTGCCGCTCGGGCGCCGGATTTATGGGCGCCACGCGCGGGAGGTGACCGTGCGGTGCGGCCGGCGGAGGTGGTGGTTGGCGCGTCGAAACTGGGGAATCCGATGTGCATCACGTACATATGGTCGAGCCTACATCCATTTTTTTTGCGGGGGATCCATATACTTATCTATCTCTACTTTTATATATAAACATCTATATAAAAAGGATCGATGAGAGCTGGAGCTCCACATAATTGAGCCGTACAAACGAAGCAATGATCAATGGATGTCTCCTCTTCGCGCCCGCACTGCACTAAACCATTATCCTCCTCGTTACCTATCTTATTAATCTAATCTGTTCGAGCCGTGCTCCACTGGCTGGTCGACATGTCCACGCTGCGAGGCTCACCTTCCGGCCGGCCGTTGTCAGCACGTCCACCGATCGACCTGCCTCAACTGAAGCTCTCGAGCTAGATACACCAGCACACCAATCATATACTGTACGTATCTCAGTAGATTGTACTAAATGACAGGGACGTTCAGTTTGCGGGGCGGCCGTGCGTGCCTCTAGCAGCTAGGAGTGATTATAAATGTATGATTGTTACTGTACTTTTCTGTAGGTCTGTAGTAGTAGGAGGGGAGATGGTTGCGTTCACGGTGTCAAATAGGAATAGGAACCCAGCAGTTGGGGTTGGGAGTTGGACCCTGGGATTTGGACCGTCCAACCGACCATATGCAGTCGGTATCGGATGGAATGGACGGAGTAGTGGACCCATCGATCCATCTAAGACGGCCTACGCGTAAGTAATCACGCCCTTGATGGCAACCGTGCATGCGCTTCACCTGGTCCTGATAAACCTCGCCGCCGGTGGAGCTTGGCCTCTGCCACGTCTCGGCTCTATCTCCCTAATGGTGTGGCCGTCGTGGTAGACAATTGGAGAGCATGTGGTGTTTTAGTCCCGTGGCTTTAGAGCATTTTTAGCCGGACCTTTCAAACATGTTTCAAACGCTTTCAGTAACTAATCGGTCACAAAAAAGCGACTCACACGGGCGGCTTAAACGTGCCTTAAACGTCCAGACTGATCAGCTTCTCTCATATCCAGCCCAAATATGGGATGGATATGGGGCGACTCGGCGCGTTCGCCATGTTGGACCCGACAATTCGACCCCAACGCAAATTGCACAAAATCCACCCCCTCGACCTATCGAATCCATCTGCTCTCTCCTTTCTTCTTCTTCCTCCTCCATGACGTTCGTCTCACAGCTCCGTCATCGCGCGTGCTCCACAGCCATTTCGAGCGTCTGCGTCGCCAACACTGGCACAACACTCATGTCTCCCATCCTCGACGGCCCGAACACTACCATGGTACGTCCAGCAACTCCCGAGCTCCCATTTGCACTCTAAGTATACGACACATTATTCGACCTAGTTTTTTGTGATTTTTTAAGGGAAAATGACGAATTCCGATGCTTCGTCGGACGAAGAAGTGGATATGATCATGCACACGAGCATGCAAGAGCAAACAGACCGGCAAGTAGAGCATATTCTCAACTTCAAGGGCTCAATCAAAGGGAGAAGAACGATCAATCGAGATAGGGTATTCGGAGCAAGGCTACTACAGAAGAACTACTTTGCTTCGAACCCAACTTTCTCGGATGATCCATAGTTTCGCCGTCGTTTTCGCATGCGAAAACCATTTATTTTGCGCATTGTGCAAGGAGAGGAGGACACAGTGACTACTTCAAGCTCACAAAGGATTGATGCGGTCAACTTTCTTTCTCTGCTAAGCTAAAGTGCACGTCTACTCTGAGGATGCTTGCACTTGGTACCGTCGTAGATATCGTCGGTGAGATGGTCGGGATGAGGGAGAGCACATGCCTGGAGACTACTATTAAGTTTGTCCGCGTCATGGTGCAGGTGTTTGGAACAAAGTATCTAAGAGAACCAAATGCACAGGACACGGAGAAGTTGTTGGCTATTAGAGAGGTCAGAATATTTCAAGGAATGCTCGGATCAATTGATTGCATGCATTGGCAATGGAAAACCTGTTGTAAAGGTTTGCGGGGAATGTATTAAGGTCACACCAAAGAGGCCAGTATCATACTAGAAGCGGTGGAATCACATGACGTATGGATTTGGCATGCTTTCTTTGGAATGTCGGGGTTCTCACAACGACATCAACGTGCTTCAAAAATCTTCGGAGTTCAGGAGGCTTTGCAATGAGGAATCAACATTGTGCAACTACATCGTCAATGGCCGTGACTACAACATGGGATACTATCTTGCCAATGCCATCTATCCTCAATGGATGGTGTTTGTGAAGACCATATCCGAACCACATGGCAAGAAACAAATGAACTTCATAACAATGCAGGAAGCAGCTAGAAAGGATTTGGAGAGGGCATTCGGAGTGCTTCAAGCTCGTTGGGGAATTGTTCGTGGAGCAGCAATGATATTGGAATTCGAAACTTTGTGGCAGCTGATGAGAAATTGTGCTATTTTGCACAATATAATTGTCGAGGATGAAGGTGATGGTGTTGCCCAAACTAATAATTTTGAAGCAACTGGAGAACAAGTTCAAATCCCGGAAGATCACGATGCAACTCTGCTTATAAACTTTCTATATATGCATCAGAATCTTTGAGATCATTATGTGCAAACGCAGCTACTCAGTGATCATGTGAGAACCTACAGTAGAAACCAAAGCGCTGATGATTGAGTTGTGCACTTTAAATAAATTTTATGTAAACACTATTTAATTTTGCTACCAAACATTTGTTATTTACGTGCGACATCGATGTGTATGGTCGACATGCATGGATTTGCATGGATTTGAGAGTTTGTATTTGAGGTATGAGTGTCGGTGTCAAAACCGGCGGATCTCGGGTAGGGAGTCCCGAACTGTGAGACTAGAATCGATGGTAACAGGAGACGGAGGGGACACGTTTTTACCCAGGTTCGGGCCCTCCTATGGAGGTAATACCCTACGTCCTGCTTGATTGTATTGATGATATGACAGTTACAGAATTGATCTACCTCGAGATCGAATAGCTAACCCTAGACGAGTTGTTATGTCTCTACCACCTAAAACCCGTCGGCTTATATAGACGCCGAGGGTATCTAGGGTTTACACATGTTTGGTTACATACCGAGGAGATAAACATGCCTATCTACGGTCGCCAACTTGTAGGACACGCCACGGCCTCCTGAAGCCTTCACCCTAGCGACGGGATCCTTGATCATCGGATATTCATCTTGCAGCCCATATAGTCCGGCCCATAAGAAATAGGTTGACTATCCGAGGACCCCCTAATCCGGGACTCCCTTAGTAGCCCCCGGACTAGCCTTCAATGCCGATGTATGTTCGGCTGATCTTCACGCGTCATAATCTTCGGCTTGCGAGGCGAGTCCCTTACTCCTTCTTATTCGGCAACCGACCAGTCATTGGCAAAATCCCAAGCATCGCGAGCTCCATGGGTCCATTAGAATAATCGTTCGTGCTCCTCGATTTGCACGCATCGTGGGGAGACGAATGATTCAACAATCTTTTTTACAATACTCCCCCCCCCGCAAGGGAGGCACCGCCAATTTAAACGAATAGAGCTGCGTCTTAAACCACATCCTCCTCCTTCCCAACGGAAAAAACTCCTAGCAGAAGATCCACAAAAAACATGGCAAACGTCACTAGCTCCTCCGCGCGCCCCAACGGCTCATGTCTAGGGACTGGACCAGCTGCTCCGTATCGCTCATGTGGCTGTGCAATCTAGAGACCCAGGGGTATCTCCCTTCTTAAGATCTGGCGGTGACCCGCGTAGGTTTAACTTCTTACACCAACGAGGTTTTCCCGGAGTGTTTCCCCAATCCTCAAAGGGGGGAACGCGTATGCTTTGTCCCCTTCCTCCTGTGGGGTCTCGGGTTTCCCATCCATCCGTTCCTGAGGGGATTGCTGGAATTCTATGGGACCCAACTCCACCACCTCACTCCGGGGTCCATCTTGCACATCTCGGGCTTCGTAGCCCTCTGCGAGATGTTCTTGGGTTGCGAGGTGCATTTCGAATTATGGATGAAGTATTTCTGTCTTGTCCCCCGAACTCGGGACAAGACAATCTTGGAGGTCGGCAAAGCCGAAGTGTTCCGCATAGTGGGGACGGGGTATCCGATGGGTACACCAAAGGAATCCGAAGAGTGGACTTCCGAATTGTTTTACATTGAAGACGTCCCCTATTCGAGCCAACTCGAAGAGGTCTGCCCGAATACTCTGACTCTCATTTGAAGAAAAGGTACAACTGGCGGCTGAAGAGCTCGTCCCAAGAGGACAGCGTTGAAGTACAAGGTTTGGCGGTCCAGGAGCGGATGCTTACCCATCACAACCTGACCATGCCTGATGTCATGGCCGCCGCCATCACCCGGTGCGTGCAGCCTCTCCAACAGAGGATACATCCCCTATGGCGCTACAACGGTACAAGCGACACCACTCGTTCCTGGAGATTGGGACCCACCAACCAGACAACGCTGGCCGCCATCCTTGCCGACCTATATAAAGGAGAGCAAGAAGATCTTATTCATCGGACAAGCAAGGAAGGGTATTCAAGCCATAATCCCATCGAATGGGTAAGCCTTTCTCTTCTACGAACATAGTTCGAGTTTCCATTTCATCCTTTAATTGACCAAAGCTTTTAACCCTTCACAGACAGGAATGGAGGGGCTGTTGGAAATATGCCCTAGAGGCAATAGTAAATTAGTTATTATCATATTTCCTTGTCCATGATAATCGTTTATTATCCATGCTATAATTGTATTGATCGGAGACTTAGATGCATGTGTGGATACATAGACAAAACCATGTCCCTAGTATGCCTCTAATAGACTAGCTCGTTGATCAAAAGATGGTTAAGGTTTCCTAGCCATGGACATGAGATGTCATTTGATAACGGGGTCACATCATTAGGAGAATGATAACGGGGTCACATCATTTGTTTCCCATGCGACGTTCCCCAACAGTGGTATCAGAGCTAGGTTGATGGTTTGATGATATCTCGAGTAGAACACAAAAGGTTTGTGGGCGTTGATGCTTAGATTGCTTCCTCCCTTGGTCGGATTTTGGTTCAGCGGGATTGTGAGATGAAGCGGCCCGGACCAACATTACTCGTACGCTTACGAGAGACCGGTTCCCTCGACGCAACTTGTTGCTTAGATGGCTTGCGGGTGACAGTTTCTCTCACTTTAGTTGGATCGGATCCGACAAAGGCGGTCCTTGATAAGGTTGAAAAGCAATCTATGTATCACCGTTGTGGTTTATGCGTAGGAGAGAATCGTTCTTGCTAGATACCCGTAGCAGCCACGTAAAACATGCAACAACAATTAGAGGACGTCTAACTTGTTTTTGCAGGGTATGTTGTGATGTGATATGGCCAATTACATGATGAGATATATGTGATGTATGAGATGATCATGTTATGTATAGAATTTCACGACTTGCATGTCGTTGAGTACGGCAACCGGCAGGAGCCATAGGGTTGTCTTTAATTATTGTATGACCTGCGTGTCAATCATTAAGCGCTATGTAATGCTTTACTTTATCGCTAAGCGGTAGCAATAGAAGTAGAAGCAGGGCTGGCGCCACAACCCCAATGGCAACACATTGAAGGAGATCAAGATGATGGAGATCATGGTGTTGTGCCGGTGACGATGGAGATCATGCCGGTGTTTCGAAGATGGAGATCTTAAACACAAGTTCATGGCCATATCATGTCACTTATGAATTGCATGAGATGTTAATCCTTTTATGCACCTTGTTTTGCTTAGTACGGCGGTAGCATTATAAGGTGATCCCTCACTTGAATTTCAAGATGAATTGTGTTCTCCCGGAGTGTGCACCGTTGTGAAAGTTCGTCGTGTTGAGACACCACGTGATGATCGGGTGTGATAGACTCTACGTTCACATACAACGGGTGCAAGCTAGATTTGCACGCGCAGAACACTCGGGTTAAACTTGACGAGCCTAGCATGTACAGACATGGCCTCAGAACACAAGAGACCGAAAGGTCGAGCATGAGTCATATAGTGAATATGATCAACATAATGATGTTCACCATTGAAGCCACCTTAACTCACGTGATGATCGGACTTGAGTTGGTGAATTTGGATCATGTATCACTCGAATGACCTGAGGGATGTCAATTTGAGTGGGAGTTCTGAAGTAATATGATTAATTGAACTCATTATCATGAACATAGTCAATAGTGTCTTTGCAAATTATGTTGTAGATTACTAGCTCGCGCTGTAGCTCCCTTAAATTTTTATATGTTCCTAGAGAAATAGAGTTGAAAGATGTTGGTAGCAATATTGCGGACTGGGTCCGTGATCTGAGGATTGTCCTCATTGCTGCACAGAAGGCTTATGTCCTTAATGCACCGCTCGGTGCGCCACCCCCTCTAGCGTCGTCTATAGATGTTGTGAACATCTGACAGGCACGTTTCGATGACTACTTGATAGTTTAGTGCGTCATGCATTACGGCTTAGAATTGAGGCTCCGAAACGTTTTGAACGTCACGGAATATATGAGATGTTCTAGGAGGAGAGATTGTGATCTCAGGCTTGTGCCTGTGTTGCGAGATATGAGATCTCCAACAAGATTCTTTGCCTGTAAGATGAAGGAGAATAGCTCAATCGTTGAGCATGTACTCAGATTGTCTGGGTACTACAATCGCTTGAATCAAGTGGGAGTTGATCTTCCAGATAAGATAGTGATTGATATAGTTCTCCAAGTCACTGTCACTAAAGCTACTAGAACTTAGTGATGAACTATAATACACCAGGGATAGAAGTATTGATCCCTGAGCTGTTCGCGATGTTTGACACCGCGAAGGTAGAAATCAAGAAGGAGCGTCAAGTGTTGATGGTTAATCAAACCACTAGTTTCGAAAAGGGCAAGAGCAAGGAGGGAAACTTCATGGATAGGAAGTCAGTTGCTGCTCCAGTGAAGCAACCCAAAGTTGAACTCAAACCCGAGACTAAGTGCTTCTATTATGAGGTGAGAGGTCGCTGAAGCGGAACAACCCTAGATACTTGGTAGATAAGAAGGCTGGCAACATCGATAGAAGTATATTTGATATACGAGTTATTGATGTGTACCTTGCTAGTATTCCTAGTAGCACCCGGGTATTGGATACCGGTTCGGTTGCTAAATGTTAGTAACTCGAAATAAAAGCTACGAAATAAACGGAGAACTAGCTAAGGGTGAGGTGACGATGTGTGTTGGAAATGTTTCCAAGGTTGATGTGATCAACATCGCACGCTCTCTCTACCTTCAGGATTAGTGACGAACCTAAATAAATGTTATTTGGTGTTTTGTGTTGAGCATGAACATGATTAGATCATGTTTGTTGCAATATGGTTATTCATTTAAGTCAGAGAATAATGGTTATTCTGTTTACATGAATAATAGCTTCAATGGTCATGCACCCAGTGAGAATGGTTTGTTGAAATCTTGATCGTAGTAATACACATGTTCATAACATTGATGTCAAAAGATACAAAGTTAAATAATGATAGTACCACATACTTGTGGCACTTCCGCAAAATTTCATATTGGTATAAAGCGCATGAAGAAACTCCATGGTGATGGATATTTGGACTCATTCGATTTCGAATCGGTTGAGACATGCGAACCATGCCTCTTGGGCAAGACGACTAAAGGACCCCGTTGGATGGAGCGGGCAAGTGATTCATTGGAAATGATACATGTTGATGTATGCAATCTAGTGAGTCTTGTAGCGTGCAGTGGATATCGTTATTTTCTTACCTTCACTGATGATTTGAGTAGATATAGTGTATATTTACTTAATGAAACACAAGTCTGAATCGTTTGAAAGGTTCAAGCAAATTCAGAGTGAAGTTTAAAGATCATCGTGACAAGAAGATAAAAATGACTGCGATATGATCGTGTTGGTGAATATCTGAGTCACGAGTTTGGCATACAACTTAAGACAATGTGAAAGTTGTTTCACAACTAAATGCCACCTGGAACACCATAGTGTGATGGTGTGTCCGAACATCATAGTTATGCTCTATTGGACATGATGCGTGCTATGATGTCTCTTGTCGTTTTACTACTATAATTTTGGGGTTATGCATTAGAGACAACTACATTCACTTTAAATAGGGCACCATCTAAATCCGTTGAGATGACACCATGTGAATTATGGTTTGATAGAAACCTAAGCTGTCATTTCTTAATACTTGGGGCTGCGACACTTGTGTGGAAAATGTTTTCACCTAATGAGGTCGAACCCAAGGCGGACAAATGCATCTTCATAGAATACCCTAAGATCAGTTGGGTGAACCTTCTATCTCAGATCCAAGTGCAAAGTGTTTGTTACTAAAACGAATCCTTTCTCGAGGAAAAGTTTCTCTCGAAAGAATTAAGTGGGAGGAAGATAGAACTTGATGAGGTTGTTAAAACTTTGTTCAACCAGAGAGTAGCGCAGCGCAGGATGTTGTTTCTGTGAAGCCTACGTTAGTTGAAGAGGAAGTTAATGATGATGATCATGAAGCTTCAAGATCAAGTTACTATCGAACTTCGTAGGTCGACAAGGATGTGTACTGCTCCTAAGCGGTACGACAACCCTGTCTTGGAGGCCATGTTGTTGGACAAACGATGAACCTACGAGCTATGGAGAAGCGATGATGGGCCCGGATTCCGACAAATGGTTGGAGGCCATGAAATCCGAGATAGGATCCATGTATGAAAACCAAGTGTAGACTTTGGTAGACTTGCTCGTTGGACGGCAGGTCGTTGAGTACAAATGGATCTTTAAAATGAAGACAGACACTGATGGTGAATGTCACTATTTGTAAAGCTCGACTTGTTGCAAAGATGTTTGTGACAAGTTCAAGGAGTTGACTGCGATGAGACTTTCTCACTCGTAGTGGTGCTAAAGTCTGTTGGAATTATGTTAGCAGTTGCTGTGTTTTCTATTATGAAATCTGGCAGATGGATGTCAAAACATCGTTTCCTTAACGGTTTACTTGAGGAAAGGTTGTATGTGATACAACCAGAAGGTTTTGTCAGGCCTAAAGATGCTAAAAGGTGTGCAAGCTTCGGTGATCCTTCCATGGACTGAAGCAAGCATCTCGGAGTTGGAATATACGCTTTGATGAGGTGATCAAAGTTTTGATGTTTATACAAAGTTTACGAGAAACTTGTATTTGCAATAAAGTGAGTGGGAGCACTATAGAATTTCTGATAAGTATATGTGGATGACATATTGTTGATCAGAAATAATGTAGAGTTTCTGGAAAGCATAAAACGGTTATTTGGAAAGTGATTTTCAATGGAAGACCTGGATGAAGCTACCTAATTGTTGAGCATCAAAATCTATGGAGATAGATCAAGATGCTCAATGAGACTTTCAATGAGTGCATACCTTGACAAGATTTTGAAAGAGTTCAAAATGGATCAGTTAGAGAAAGAGTTCTCGCCTGATTTGTAAGGTGTGAAAGTTGAGTGAGACTCAAATCTCGACAACGGCAGAAGAACGAGAAAGGACGAACGTCATCCCCTATGCCTTAGCCATAGGCTCTCAATTATGCCATGCTGTGTACCGCACCTGTGTGTGCCTTGCCATGAGTCCGTCAGGGGGTACAAGAGTGAACCAGGAGTGGATCACTGGACAGCGGTCAAGATTATCCTCAGTAACTAAGAGACTAAGGAGATGTTTCTCGATTATGGAGGTGATAAAGAGTTCGTCGTAAGGAGTTACGTTGATACAAGCTTTAACACTAATCCGTATGACTCGTAGTAGCAATCTGGATACGTATAGTGGAGCAGCCATTTGGAATAGTACCGAGCGGAGTGTGGTAGCAGTGTTTACAGTTTGACATAGGTATTTGCAAAGTGCACACGGATCTGAATGTTACAGACCCGTTGACTATAATACCTCTCTCACATGCAAAGCATGATCGAGCCCCAGAACTCGTTGGGTATTAGATTCATAACAATGCGAATCACATGGTGTTGTGAACTAGATTATTGACTCTAGTGCAAGTGGGAGACTGTTGGAAATATGCCCTAGAGGCAATAATAAATTAGTTATTATCATATTTCCTTGTTCATGATAATCGTTTATTATCCATGCTATAATTGTATTGATTGGAGACTTAGATGCATGTGTGGATACATAGACAAAACCATGTCCCTAGTATGCCTCTAATAGACTAGCTCGTTGATCAAAAGATGGTTAAGGTTTCCTAGCCATGGACATGAGATGTCATTTGATAACGGGGTCACATCATTAGGAGAATGATGTGATGGACAAGACCCAAACTGCAAACGTAGCATATGATCGTGTCAGTTTATTGCTACTGTTTTCCGCATGTCAAGTATGTGTTCCTATGACCATGAGATCATGCAACTCACAGATATTGGAGGAGTGCCTTGTGTGTATCAAACGTCGCAATGTAACTGGGTGACTATAAAGGTGCTCTACAGGTATCTCCGATGGTGTCTGTTGAGTTGGCATGGATCGAGACTGGGATTTGTTACTCCGTGTGACGGAGAGGTATCTCGGGGCCCACTCGGTAATGCAACATCACAATAAGCCTTGCAAGCAATGTGACTAAT
Organism: Hordeum marinum; assembly: GCA_022496015.1. Taxonomy (NCBI): domain Eukaryota; kingdom Viridiplantae; phylum Streptophyta; class Magnoliopsida; order Poales; family Poaceae; genus Hordeum; species Hordeum marinum. Next base: position 557,826,849 of record CM039673.1, on the reverse strand, counting down.
TGTTAGTTGCGGGATCTTGTATTACGGAACGAGTAAAGAGACTTGCCGGTAACGAGGTTGAACTAGGTATGGAGATACCGACGATCGAATCTCGAGCAAGTAACATACCGAAGAACAAAGGGAACGTTATACGGGATTAACTGAATCCTTGACATAGAGGTTCGACCGATAAAGATCTTCGTAGAATATGTAGGAACCAGTGTGGACGTCCAGGTCCTGCCACTGGTTATTGACCGTAGAGGTGTCTCAGTCATGTCTACATAGTTCTCGAACCCGCAGGGTATGCACACTTAAGGTTCGGTGACGTTTCGGTAGTGTAGAGTTATTTATGGTGGTGACCGAAGTTTGTTCGGAGTCCCGGATGAGATCCCGGACGTCACGAGGAGCTCCGGAATGGTCTGGAGGTAAAGATTCATATATAGGAAGTCCCAGTTTGGTTTCCAGAAAAGTTTCGGGCTCATCTGTAGTGTACCGGGAGTGCCGGTAGTGTACCGGGAGGCCTCCAGGAGGGGTATTTCGACCCCAAGAGGTCCATGGGCTGTGGGAGAATAATAACCAGCCCTTAGTGGGCTGGGAAAACATCCACAAAGGCCCATGGCGCAGGAGAGAAAGTCCTAAAGCAAAAAGTGGAAAATCAGCCAATAGGAGGCAATCCTACTCCAACTAGGATTGGAGGTGAAGTAGGATTGCTTCCCACCTCCTATTTCGGCCGACCCAAAGGCCTTGGCTGCCTCTCCTCTCCTCTCCTCCTATATATACTAGTGGATTGGGTGGTTTTTGGACAGAATTTCCGGCCACGTGCTACCCGTTACACCGGTGCATAGTTTCTCCTCTAGATCGGTTTTCTGCAGCGCTTAGGCGAAGCCCTGCCGGAATTGCTCCACCACCATCACCGGAGCGCCGTCACGCTGCCGGTGAACTCTCTCTCCTCTCCACCTCCTCTCGCTAGATTGAGACGGTGGAGATCGTCATCAAGCTGCACGTGTGCTGAACGCGGAGGTGCCGTCCGTTCGGAGCTAGATCGGAAGGACCGTGATCGAGATCGCGAGACGGTTCGTGATGTGATCACAGAACGAATCGTGATGAGTTCGCGGGACAGGTCGTGATCAAGATCGTGGGATGGATCGTGATGAGTTCACGGGACGGATCATGATGTGTTCGCGGGACGGTTCGTGATTGGATCGCGGGACGCTCGGCGATTTGGATCGCGAAGAAGTTCGACTACACCAACCGCGTTTCTTAACGCTTCCTGCTTAGCGATCTACAAGGGTACATCGATCCACTCTCCCTCTTGTAGATACTCATCACCATGGATAGGTTTGCATGTGCGTAGGAAAATTTTTGTTTCCCATGCGACGTTCCCCAACAGGGGCTTCATCGAGACAATCAACTGTCTAGCACCCAGCCCAAAGACTATTCGCACGATGACGAGCCGGGTTTTCACGAGGACCCAGATCTTTCAATAGATTTCGAAGACGGGGTCTTCTATCAGGAAAGCGTCGATCGATCTCCAGTGGCTATCATAGCCGATTACCCTGGGTCGTTCTCCATTCCCGCAACAAGTGGGAAGAAGAAGAGCTCGTCCCGCAAGAGTCAAGCATCCAATAGCACACTGAACACGCCGGCTCCTACCCCCAAGCGTCATCGATCCACACGCCATACACCGACAACCGAAACAGCACCCGGTTCGTAAGCCAACAAGGGCCCAACCAATGAGCCGGTCGCGAGGATGAATTCGCCTGCTCACCCAACCCAAAGGTATTTTGTTCGGTTGTCTTCTTACTTTTACAATTAAGAGATTCTTATGGCAGTTTATATCGAAACACTTAGCAAAAATCCCAGGCTTCTCCTGCCGAAGAGGTCGCCAAGGTGTCCGACAACACTCAAAATTCTAGAGCTAGGGCTCACGCCGACCCTGCTGTCGAGGCCCCTATGGCCAATCTGGCACCCGCCAATTTCGATGATGGCATGTCTGTCACCAAATCGGAAGTAGGAAGCACCATGAATCATTGGCGACGACAGGAGGCCCTGCGTCACCTGGTGTTTTCCGAACAAGAGTTCGGCGCCCTACGCACTGCGGACACTCACATTGGCACAACTCGAGCGGGGTTCGGCGAGGCCATGAAGATGATATCGGCCAGCTTGCAGGTAAGTATTCGGCTTTTAAAGAGTTCGGACACTAATGTAAACCCAGTATCCCCCGAGCCTTAATTTGGTTCAGAATGGTCGAATTAAGGGTTCTTACAATGTTTTACTGCTAATGCAGGCATCAAAGCAATAGAACGAGTAGCTGGCCAAGGAATTGGAAGACAGTCGATCACAGCTGCAATCGATGAAGGCCGAACTGGAGCAAGTGAAGAGCTTCACGTGGGAGGCCCATGGTGTATACCAATGCTGCTGGTCCTAACATATTTCCGTGCTGACGCAAGTATTCTATTTAGCAGCTGAATCAATAGGGCATATGCAAAAGGAGCTGGATGAAGCCCGACAATCTCAGCGATAAGCCGAGTCCTAGCACGAGGCGGGATGTCGTGTTTTGAACCGTCTTTAGGCGGAGAATAAACAACATGCCAAAGAAATTGAGAACTTAAAGGCTCAATTGGCCCGGGCCCAAGAAGAAAATCAGAAACTTCAGAGGGGCATGTTCGGTAAGTATGATTCTAGCATCAATAAGTACTTCATATAGAGGAAGTATAATAAGCATGCCTTTCCCTCATGTATAGGCCTTCTGTCCGGACATCCTGAAGAAGAGATCGGATCCTACTAGGGGAACTTGCGAAAGGAGCTTTCCGCTCTCCACGATCATGCTCGGAAAGTAATGAAAAGCATGGGAAAGGCGCTATGGCCTGCCGAACAACCGCCGGAAGGAATGACCGAACTAACCGATCGATTCAAGGGAGCTCGAAGTAGGTTCGAGATGTGGAAGACATCGGCTTGCCGGGAGGGAGCACAGGATGCATGGGCAATGATCAAGACCCGCTACACCGGACTTGATCCCGAGCATATGGCTCGGGTTGGCCCCGTGGGATCGGATGGACAAGAAGTGCCACTCCACCTAGTGTATGACCAGGTGATGCCTGCAGCCCGCCTTTCACAGGAAGACTGCTCCCTGGACACTATAATCGATAATCTAGATCGGCAGTCGAATATGTAATTATGTATACTTTTGTATGAACAATTTGTGTTGTAAACTTTGTCTTAACCGGCCATCGACTTCTCCCTCCCGTGCGAAAAGCACAGGAGTGTTCCTCGTAATGTGTCACTCCAAAAGAGTGAATTGTATTCGGGGAACCAGGAAATCCGGCCATGTGGTGCGAACAGACAGAAAGCACACAGAGAGATATGTTATATTACTGTTTAGCGTAAGGAACATCTTCCGAGGAAAATAGTACCTCTATTGATACCTTTCTTCGGGTCTCTACGAAGATCGTAGGTAAAAGTCCGCATACTGCTAGTATGTGGCTAAGGGTGTTTCGAGGATGGAGAAAACCCAACTAATGGTGATAACGACCATAGCCATATTAAGTGCTTCCGTCACGGCCGACCAATTGTCTACGTAAGATAGCTAGCTTTTGGCTTCACCCGTCTGAGGTACATATCCGGATGATCCGGTCGTAATAATCGCAGAGGTACTCCCTTTACCCTCTAGCCGAACAATCGGGAACGTAGAGGGCAAACACAGGAGTGAGGCAACCCAGCTTGGCAAATTCTTAGTTCGAATTCATGCATATGATGGCTTAAAAGTGACAAGAGAAACATATGTACTCGATAAGCGTGAATAAATGCTTATAATATAAAAGCGGTGGCTTCGGGAAGAAGCCCCCAAGTGCTGTGTTCGGATTTAACACATGATGGTGTAAGCCGATAACCTTGGTACAACGTCGGTCGAACCGAACATGGAAAGAAAGAGGAACAAATTCAATCCTACCAAACAGCACAGTGGGAGGGAAAAGAAAAAATAGAAGGAAAAAAGAAAAGAAAAGTAAAAAATGTTGAAGTATTTAGACGACACCGATTTATCCATAGAAGCGCCGAAGACGAGATGCATTCCATGGGTTCGATTCAAGGCGGTTGTGTGACGGGTTCCGAAGACGGTAGGCTCCTCCCGCGAGTACTTTGTCGATTATGAAGGGGCCATCCCATTTGGGGTTGAGTTTATGCTTCTGCTTCTCCAGGAGTCGTAAGACGAGTTCGCGTACATTGTATGCTTTTGCCCTGACCTCCCTGCTCTGGTAACGTCGAGCTTGCTGTTGGTAAAAATTAGAGTGAGCCCGAGCTATGTCGTGCTCTCCTTCTATGGCGTCCAGGTCGTCCTGCCGATCTAACTCGGCTTCCTTTTCGTCGTACATGCTCAGCCTTGGTGCGTCGTGGATAATGTCACAGGGGAGGACTGCCTCTTCCCCATAGACCATGAAGAATGGTGTATATCCCGTTGATCTGTTTGGGGTGGTGTGCAGGCCCCATAAAATGGAGTCGAGCTCCTTCACCCAAAGACATTCGGACTCATGAAGAGATCAGACCAAACGTGGCTTAATGCCACTCATAATGAGGACATTTGCTCGTTCGACTTATCCATTGGTCTGCGGATGGTAGACTAAGGTGTAATCGAGCTTTATGCCCATTTTTGCACAGCAGTCCTTGACCCCTTGGGCCGTGAAGTTGGATCCATTATCCGTTATTATACTGTGCGGGACACCGTAACGGTGTACCACACCGGAGCTAAAGTCGATCACTTGTCCGGACTTGGACGATTTGACGGGCTTTGCCTCAATCCATTTCGTGAACTTGTCGACCATGACCAGTAGGTATTTATTCTTCTTGGTCCTGTTGGGAGACCTAGTAGTAAATCAAATAAATTCATACATGTCACCAAGATCTATTTATGAAGAAACCAGCAACGAGTGGCCAGAGATTGCATCTTCATACCTTTGAAGATCGCAAAGCGGAAGCATTACAAGAACGCGGTTGGTGGAGTCGTACTTGTAGCAATTCAGATCGCGGAGGACTCCAATCTCAACGCCAAACAACAGCGCTTCCGCGTTCAACACACGTGCAGCCCGGTGACGTCTCCTATGCCTTGATCCAGCAAGGAGAGAAGGAGAGGTTGGGGAAGAGCTTCGGCAGCACGACGGCGTGGTTGTTGGAAATATGCCCTAGAGGCAATAAATAAAGTGTTTATTATTGTATTTCCTTGTTCATGATAATCGTTTATTATCCATGCTCTAATTGTATTAATTGGAAACATGGATACATGTGTGGATACATAGACAAACACAATGTCCCTAGTATGCCTCTAGTGAACTAGCTCGTTGATTGAAAGATGGTTAAGGTTTCCTAGCCATGGACATGAGATGTCATTTGATAACGGGATCACGTCATTAGGAGAATGATGTGATGGACAAGACCCAAACTACAAATGTAGCTTATGATCGTGTCAGTTTATTGCTACTGTTTTCTGCATGTCAAGTATATGTTCCTATGACCATGAGATCATGCAACTCACAGATATCGGAGGAGTACCTTGTGTGTATCAAACATCGCAACGTAACTGGGTGACTATAAAGGTGCTCTACAGGTGTCTCCGAGGGTGTCTGTTGAGTTGGCATGGATCGAGACTGGGATTTGTTACTCCGTGTGACGGAGAGGTATCTCAGGGCCCACTCGGTAATACAACATCACAATGAGCCTTGCAAGCAATGTGACTAATTGTTAGTTGCAGGATCTTGTATTATGGAATGAGTAAAGAGACTTGCCGGTAACGAGATTGAACTAGGTATGGACATACCGATGATCGAATCTCGGGCAAGTAACATACCGAACAACAAAGGGAACATCATACGGGATTAACTGAATCCTTGACATAGAGGTTCGACCGATAAAGATCTTTGTAGAATATGTAGGAACCAATGTGGACATCCAGGTCCCGCCATTGGTTATTGACCGTAGAGGTGTCTCGGTCATGTCTACATAGTTCTCGAACCCGCAGGGTCTGCACACTTAAGGTTTGGTGACGTTTCGGTAGTATAGAGTTATGTATGGTGGTGACCGAAGTTTGTTCGGAGTCCTGGATGAGATCCTGGACGTCACGAGGAGCTCCGGAATGGTCTGGAGGTAAAGATTCATATATAGCAAGTCCTGTTTTGGTCGCCGGAAAAGTTCCGGGCTTATCGGTAGTGTACCGGGAGTGCCGGTAGTGTACCGGGAGACCACCGGGAGGGGTATTTGGACCCAAGAGGCTTCATGGGCTGTGGGAGAGTAAATACCAGCCTTTTGTGGGATGGTGGAAGTCCCACACAAGGCCCATGCGGCTGGGAGAAAAAGCCCAAAGGGAAAAAGGTGGAAAAAGGCCAAAAAAAGGAGGAATCCTAGTCCTACTAGGATTGGAGGAGGAGTCCTCCTCTCCTCCCCACTTTGGTCGACCCAAGGGCTGGATTTTTGGCAGCAAGACTCCTCCTCCTCTCCTCCTATATATACTAGAGGATTTTAGGGTTTTGGCACAGAATTTTCAGCCACGTGCTACCCGTTCCTCTAGTGCATAGTTTCTCCTCTTGATCGGTTTTCTGCAATGCTTAGGTGAAGCCCTGCCGAAATTGCTCCAGCACCATCGTCGGAGCGCCGTTAGGCTGCCGGAGAACTCTTCTTCCTCTCCCCTCCTTCTTGCTGGATCAAGACGGTGGAGATCATCATCAAGCTGAACGTGTGCTGAATGCGGAGGTGCCATCCGTTCGGTGCTAGATCGGAAGGACCGTGATCAAGTTCGTGGGACGGATCATGATCGGATCGCGGGACAGATCGTGATTGGATCGCGGGACGGATCATGATTGGATCGCGGGACGCACAGCGATTTGGATCACGAAGACGTTTGACTACACCAACCGCGTTTCTTAACGCTTCCCGCTTAGCGATCTACAAGGGTATGTAGATCCACTCTCCCTCTCGTAGATGCTCATCACCATGGATAGATCTTTGTGTGCGTAGGAAATTTTTTGTTTCCCATGCAACGTTTCCCAACAGTGGCATCATGAGCTAGGTTGATGGTTCGATGAGATCTCGAGTAGAACACAAAAGTTTTGTGGGCGTTGATGCTTAGATTGCTTCCTTCCTTGGTCGGATTTTGGTTCAGCGGTATTGTGAGATGAAGCGGCCCGGACCAACATTACTCGTACGCTTACGAGAGACCGGTTCCCTCGACGCAACTTGTTACCTAGATGGCTTGCGGGTGGCAGTTTCTCTCACTTTAGTTGGATCGGATTCGACAAAGGCGGTCCTTGAGAAGGTTGAAAAGCAAATTATGTATCACCGTTGTGGTTTATGCGTAGGTGAGAATCGTTCTTGCTAGAAACCCTTAGCAGCCATGTAAAACATGCAACAACAATTAGAGGACGCCTAACTTGTTTTTCCAGGGTATGTTGTGATGTGATATGGCCAATTACACGATGTGATATATGTGATGTATGAGATGATCATGTGATGTATAGAATTTCACGACTTGCATGTCGATGAGTACGGCAACCGGCAGGAGCCATAGGGTTGTCTTTAATTATTGTATGACCTGCGTGTCAATCATTAAGTGATATGTAATGCTTTACTTTATCGCTAAACAGTAGCAATAGTAGTAGAAGCATGCAGGGCGTGACAACCTCGATGGCGACACGTTGATGGAGATCATGGTGTCGTGCCGGTGACGATGAAGATCATGCCGGTGCTTTCAAGATGGAGATCTAAAGCACGAGTTCATGGCCATATCATGTCACTTATGAATTGCATGTGATGTTAATCCTTTTATGCACCTTGTTATGCGTAGTACGACGGTAGCATTATAAGGTGATCCCTCACTTAAATGTCAAGATAAAATTGTGTTCTCCCTGAGTGTGCACCGTTGCAAAAGTTCGTCGTGTTGAGACACCACGTGATGATCGGGTGTGATAGACTCTACGTTCACATACAATGGGTGCAAGCCAGTGTTGCACACGCAGAACACTCTGGTTAAACTTGACGAGCCTAGCATGTACAGACATGGCCTCGGAACACAAGAGACCGAAAGGTCGAACATGAGTCATATAGTAGATATGATCAACATAATGACGTTCACCATTAAAGCCACCTCAACTCACGTGATGATCGGACTTGAGTTGGTGGACTTGGATCATGTGACACTTAGATGACCTGAGGGATGTCAAAGTGATTTGATTAACTAAACTCATTATCTTGAACAATAGTCTAAGTGAACTTCGCATATTTATGTTGTAGATCAATGGCTCGCGCAGTAGCACCCCTGAATTTTAATGCGTTCCTAGAGAAAGCTAAACTGAAAGATGATGGAAGTAAGTTTGTTGACTGGGCCCGTAATCTGAGGATTATCCTCACCGTTTCCCAGAAATCATATGTCCTTGATGCACCGCTTGGTGACCAACCAGAAGACATGTCCTCCGAAGACGTTAAGAACGCTTGGGAGGCACGTACTGGAGATTACTCAATAGTTCAGTGTGCAATATTGTATGGCTTAGAACCGGGAGTTCAAAGACGTTTTGAACGTCATGGAGCATATGAGATGTTCCAGGAGTTGAAGTTTATCTTTTAGAAGAACGCCCGGATCGAGAGGTATGAAACCTCTGATAAGTTCTATGCTTGCAAGATGGAGGAGAACGGGTCTATCAGTGAACATATATTCAGAATGTCTGGGTATTCAACTCGTCTAGCAGAGTTGGGAATTGCCCTTCCGCCAGAGGCGATCACTGACAGAGTTCTTCAATCACTGCCACCTAGTTACAAGAGCTTTGTGATGAACTATAACATGCACGGGATGAACAAGTCAGTCGCCGAGCTATTTGCGATGCTAAAAGTCGCTGAGTCTGAAATCCAGAAAGAACATCAAGTGTTGATGGTCAATAAAACCACTAGTTTCAAGAAAAATGGCAAAGTCAAGGGCAAGGGCAAGAATGGTAAAACCAAGAAGGATGGCAAAGCAGTTGCTACTCCTGCAAAGAAGCCCAAGCATGGACCCAAGCCAGAAACTGAGTGCTTTCATTGCAAAGGAACTGGTCACTCGAAGCAGAACTGCCCCAAGTACCTGGCTGACAAGAAGGCGGCCAACGACAAACAAGGTATATATGATATACATATTATTGATGTGTACCTTACTAGCTCTCGTAGTAGTGCCTGGGTATTTGATACCGGTTCGGTTGCTCACATTTGCAACTCAAAGCAGGAACTACGGAATAAACGAAGGCTGGCAAAGGACGAAGTGATGATGCGCGTGGGAAATGGTTCCAAGGTTGATGTGATCGCCGTCGGTACGCTCTCTCTGTGATTACCATCGGGATTAGTGATGAACCTGAATAATTGTTATTTAGTGCCTGCGTTAAGCATGAACATTATATCTGGATCTTGTTTATTGCGAGACGGTTACACATTTAAATCAGAGAATAAAGGTTGTTCTATTTATTTGAGTAATATCTTTTATGGTCATGCACCCAATGTTAGGGGTTTATTCATATTGAATCTTCATAGTGATGACACACATGTTCATAACATTGATGCCAAAAGATGTAGAATTGATAATGATAGTACCACTTTCCTGTGGCACTGCCGTTTAGGTCATATTGGTGTAAAACGCATGAGGAAGCTCCATGCTGATGGAATTTTGGAGTCACTTGATTTTGAATCACTTGACACATGTGAACCATGCCTCATGGGCAAGATGACTAGAACGCCGTTCTCTGGAACAATGGAACGGGCGAGTGACTTATTGGAACTCATACACACTGATGTATGCGGTCCAATGAATGTTATAGCGAGTGGTGGATATCGTTATTTTCTCACCTTCACTGATGACTTAAGTAGATATGGGTATATTTAGTTAATGAAACACAAGTCTGAAATGTTTGAAAAGTTCAAGCAATTTCAGAGTGAAGTTGAGAATCATCGTAACAAGAAGATTAAGTTCCTGCGATCTGATCGAGGAGGTGAATATCTGAGTTATGAGTTTGGCAGTCACTTAAGATAGTGTGGAATTGTTTTACAGTTGACACCGCCCGGAACACCACAGCATAATGGTGTGTCCGAACGTCGTAATCGAACCTTATTAGATATGGTGCGTTCTATGATGTCTCTTGCTGATTTGCCACTATCGTTTTGGGGTTATGCATTAGAGACAGCTGCATTCACTTTAAATAGGGCACCATCAAAATCCGTTGAGACGACGCCATATGAACTGTGGTTTGGCAAGAAGCCAAAGTTGTCGTTTCTTAAAGTTTGGGGACGTGATGCTTATGTCAAAAAGCTTCAGCCTGAAAAGCTGGAACCCAAAGCGGAGAAATGCATCTTCATAGGATACCCGAAAGAGATAGTCGGGTATACCTTATATCTCAGAACCAAAGGCAAAGTGTTTGTCGCTAAAAATGGAACATTTCTTGAGAAAGAGTTTCTCTCGAAAGAATTGAGTGGGAGGAAAATAGAGCTTGATGAGGTTATTGAACCTTTACTTCAACCAGAAAGTAGCGCAACACAGAAAGATGTTTCTGTGGAACCTACGACTGTAGAAGAGGAAGTTAATGATGATGATCTTGAAGCTTCGGATCAAGCAGCTATTGAACCTCGTAGGTCGACAAGGCCGCGTACTACCCCTGAGTGGTATGGCAACCCTGTCTTGGAGGTCATGTTGTTGGACAACAATGAACCTACGAGCTATGGAGGAGCAGTGATGGGCCCGGATTCCGAGAAATGGTTAGAGGCCATGAAATCGGAGATGGGATCCATGTATGAAAACAAAGTATGGACTTTGGAAGTATTACCTGAAGGGCGAAAGGCCATTCAGAACAAATGGATCTTTAAGAAGAAGACAGACGCGGACGGTAATGTCACCGTCTATAAAGCTCGACTTGTGGCAAAGAGTTTTTCACAAGTTCAAGGAGTTGACTACGATGAGACTTTCTCACCCGTAGCGATGCTTAAGTCTGTCAGGATCATGTTAGCAATAGCTGCCTATTTTGACTATGAAATTTGGCAGATGGATGGAAAAACAGCGTTCCTCAACGGTTTCCTTGAGGGAGAGTTGTATATGATGCAACCCGAAGGTTTTGTCGATCCAGAGAATGCTGACAAAGTTTGCAAACTCCAGCGATCCATTTATGGACTGGTGCAAGCATCTTGGAGTTGGAATAAGCGCTTTGATGAGGTGATCAAAGCGTTTGAGTTTATACAAGTTTACGGAGAAGCTTGTATTTACAAGAAAGTGAGTGGGAGCTCTATAGCGTTTCTAGTATTATATGTGGATGACATATTGCTGGTTGGAAACAATATAGAAATGCTGGAAAGCGTGAAGGAATATTTGAACAAAAGTTTTTCAATGAAGGACCTAGGAGAAGCTGCTTTCATATTAGGCATTAAGATCTATAGAGATAGATCGAGACGCTTAATAGCACTTTCACAAAGCACATACCTTGATAAAGTTTTGAAGAAGTTCAAAATGGAACAGTCAAAGAAGGGGTTCTAGCCTATATTACAAGGTGTGAAGTTGAGTAAGACTCAATGCCCAGTAACTGCAGAAGATAGAGAAAAGATGAGTGTCATCCCCTATGCTTCAGCCATAGGCTCTATCATGTATGCAATGTTGTGCACAAGACCCGATGTCAGCCTTGCCATAAGTATGGCCGGAAGGTTTCAAAGTGATCCTGGAATGGAGCACTGGCAAGTGGTCAAGAATATCCTTAAGTACCTGAAAAGGACTAAGGAAATGTTTCTCGTTTATGGAGGTGATGAAGAGCTCGTCGTAAGGGGTTGCGTCGATGCAAGCTTTGACACTGATCCGGACGACTCTAAGTCGCAAACCAGATACGTATTTATTCTTAACGGGGGAGCGGTAAGCTGGTGCAGTTCCAAGCAAAGCGTGGTAGTTGATTCTACGTGCGAAGAAGAATACATGGCAGCCTCGGAGACGGCAAAGGAAGGTGTCTGGATGAAGCAGTTCATGAAAAATCTTGGAGTAGTGCCCAGTGCACTGAATCCAATGAACCTGTTCTGTGACAACACTGGTGCCATTGCTCTGGCCAAAGAACCAAGGTTTCATAAGAGGACCAGACACATAAAGCGACGCTTCAACTCCATCCTCGATTACATCTTGGAGAAAGACATAAATATTTGCAAAGTGCACATGGATCTGAATGTTGCAGACCCGTTGACTAAACCTCTTCCAAGGGTTAAACATGATCAACACTAGAACTGCATGGGTGTTCAATTCATTACAATGTAAATCACATAGTGATGTGAACTAGATTATTGACTCTAGTGCAAGTGGGAGACTGTTGGAAATATGCCCTAGAGGCAATAAATAAAGTGTTTATTATTGTATTTCCTTGTTCATGATAATCGTTTATTATCCATGCTCTAATTGTATTAATTGGAAACATGGATACATGTGTGGATACATAGACAAACACAATGTCCCTAGTATGCCTCTAGTGAACTAGCTCGTTGATTGAAAGATGGTTAAGGTTTCCTAGCCATGGACATGAGATGTCATTTGATAACGGGATCACATCATTAGGAGAATGATGTGATGGACAAGACCCAAACTACAAACGTAGCTTATGATCATGTCAGTTTATTGCTACTGTTTTCTGCATGTCAAGTATATGTTCCTATGACCATGAGATCATGCAACTCACAGATATCGGAGGAGTACCTTGTGTGTATCAAACGTCGCAACGTAACTGGGTGACTATAAAGGTGCTCTACAGGTGTCTCCGAGGGTGTCTGTTGAGTTGGCATGGATCGAGACTGGGATTTGTTACTCCGTGTGACGGAGAGGTATCTCAGGGCCCACTCGGTAATACAACATCACAATGAGCCTTGCAAGAAATGTGACTAATTGTTAGTTGCGGGATCTTGTATTACAGAACGAGTAAAGAGACTTGCCGGTAACAAGATTGAACTAGGTATGGAGATACCGACGATCGAATCTTGGGCAAGTAACATACCGAAGAACAAAGGGAACATCAGACGGGATTAACTGAATCCTTGACATAGAGGTTCGACCGATAAAGATCTTTGTAGAATATGTAGGAACCAATGTGGACATCCAGGTCCCGCCATTGGTTATTGACCGTAGAGGTGTCTCGGTCATGTCTACATAGTTCTCGAACCCGCAGGGTCTGCACACTTAAGGTTTGGTGACGTTTCAGTAGTATAGAGTTATGTATGGTGGTGACCGAAGTTTGTTCGGAGTCCCGGATGAGATCCTGGACGTCACGAGGAGCTCCGGAATGGTCCAGAGGTAAATATTCATATATAGGAAGTCTTGTTTTGGTCACCGGAAAAGTTTCGGGCTTATCGGGAGTGTACCGGGAGTGCCGGTAGTGTACCGGGAGACCACCGGGAGGGGTATTTCGACGCAAGAGGCTTCATGGGATGTGGGAGAGTAAATAGCAGCCTTTTGTGGGATGGTGGAAGTCCCACATAAGGCCCATGCGGCTGGGAGAAAAAGCCCAAAAGGAAAAAGGTGGAAAAAGGCCAAAAAAAGGAGGAATCCTAGTGCTACTAGGATTGGAGGAGTCCTCCTCTCCTCCCCACTTTGGTCGACCCAAGGGCTTGATTTTTGGCAGCCAAGACTCCTCCTCCTCTCCTCCTATATGTACTAGAGGATTTTAGGGTTTTGGCACAGAATTTTCAGCCACGTGCTAGTCGTTCCTCTAGTGCATAGTTTCTCCTCTAGATCGGTTTTCTGCAGTGCTTAGGCGAAGCCCTGCCGGAGTTGCTCCACCATCATCGTCGGAGCGTCGTTAGGCTGCTGGAGAACTCTTCTTCCTCTCCACTCCTTCTTGATGGATCAAGACGGTGGAGATCGTCATCAAGCTGTACGTGTGCTGAACGCGGAGGTGCCGTCCGTTCGGTGGTAGATCGGAAGGACCGTGATCAAGTTCGTGGGACGGATCGTGATCGGATCACGGGACGGATCGTGATTGGCTCGTGGGATGGATCGTGATTGGATCGCGGGACACACGGCGATTTGGATCGCGAAGACGTTCGACTACACCGACCGCGTTTCTTAACGCTTCCCGCTTAGCGATCTACAAGGGTATGTAGATCCACTCTCCCTCTCGTAGATGCTCATCACCATGGATAGATCTTCGTGTGCGTAGGAATTTTTTTGTTTACCATGCAACGTTTCCCAACAGTCGTGACAGTGGAGCTGCGTGGTCTCCGGTAGGGCTTCGCCAAGCGCTACGGAGAACGAGGAGAGGGAGGAGTAGGGCTGCGTCGAGAGAGGGAAAAAACCGTGTGTCCGGCAGCCCAAAACCTCACATATATATAGGGGAGAGGGAGGAGGAGTCACCCCATCTAGCATTCCCACCCTAGAGGGTGCGGCAGCCCTAGATGGGGCTTGGCCGGCGGCCAGAGAGGGAGGAGAGGAGGGCGCAGCCCTAGGTGGGCCTTAGGCCCATCTGGACCTAGGGTTTCCCCTCCCTCCACCTCTCCTACGCCTTGGGCCTGGTGAGAGTGGCGCACCATCCCACCAAGTGGCTGGTTCCCTCCACCTTCGGCCCATGGAGCCCTCCGGGGCTGGTGGCCCCACTTGGTGGACCCTTGGTGGACCCCCGGAACCCTTTCGGTGGTCCCGATACGTTACCGGTAATTCCCGAAACACTTCCGGTGGCCAAATCCTCACTTCCTATATATCAATCTTTGTCTCCAGACCATTCCGGAACTCCTCATGACGTCCGGATCTCATCCGGGACTCCGAACAACCTTCGGTAACCATGTACACTATTTCCCTATAACCCTAGCGTCATCGAACCTTAAGTGTGTAGATCCTACGGGTTCGGGAGACACGTAGACATGACCGAGACACCTCTCCGGTCAATAACCAAGAGCGGGATATGGATACCCATGTTGGCTCCCACATGCTCCACGATGATCTCATCGGATAAACCACGATGTCGAGGGATTCAATCAATCCCATATTCAATTCCCTTTGTCTATCGGTATGATACTTGCCCGAGATTCGATCGTTGGTATCTCTATACCTTGTTCAATCTCATTACCGGCAAGTCTATTTACTCGTTCCGTAATACATCATACTGTGGCTAACTCCTTAGTCACATTGAGCTCATTATGATGATGTCTTACCGAGTGGGCCCAGAGATACCTCTCCATCACACGGAGTGACAAATCCCAGTCTCGATTCGTGCCAACCCAACAGACACTTTCGGAGATACCTGTAGTGTACCTTTATAGCCACCCAGTTACGTTGTGACATTTGGCACACCCAAAGTAATCCTACGGCATCCGGGAGTTGCACAACCTCATGGTCTAAGGAAACGATACTTGGCATTGGAAAAGCTTTAGCAGACGAACTACATGATCTTGTGATATGCTTAGGATTGGGTCTTGTCCATCACATCATTCTCCTAATGATGTGATCCCGTTATCAATAACATCCAATGTCCATGGTCATGAAACCATGACCATCTATTGATCAACGAGCTAGCCAACTAGAGGCTCACTAGGGACATGTTATGGTCTATGTATTCACACATGCATTACGGTTTCCGATTAACACAATTATAGCATGAACAATAGACAATTATCATGAACAAGGAAATACAAGAATAACCATTTTATTATTGCCTCTAGGGCATATTTCCAACAGGTCCCCCCTTTAAGGGGTTTGACCATGTGCGACCCCCAGACCGCGAAGGGCCAAGTGATCGGAATAGTCCGAATAGCTGTTGGGGGCATGTGACTTTTATTTGCGAAGAGTTGACACCCCACACAATGTTTGACAAGTGAATGGGCGTCCGTCTGAGCTGTAGGCCAAAACAAACCAGCTCGGAAGGCCTTGCTAACTAAGGATCTTGTCGCGACGTGGTGGCCGCCCATGCTTGTGCGGACTTCGGCTAGGAGCTGTTGGGGAACGTTGCATGGGAAAAAATCCTATGCACACACAAGATCTATCCATGGTGATGAGCATCTACGAGAGGGAGAGTTGGTCTACATACCCTTGTAGATTGCTAAGCAGAAGCGTTAAGAAACATGGTGGATGTAGTCGAACATCTTCGCGATCCAATCACGAGCCGTCCCATGATCTCACCATGAGCCGTCCCGCGATCCCATCATGTTCTTTCCAATCTAGCGTCGAACGGACGGCACCTCCTCGTTCAACACACGTGCGGCTTGATGACGCCTTCACCTCCTCGATCCATCGAGCGATGGTGAAGTAGTAGATGAGTTCCGGCAGCACAACGGCGTGGTGACGGTGGTGGTGAAGAAAAATCTCTGCAGGGATTCGCCAAGCACAAGCGTCTCGATCTATCTCTATAGATCTTAATACCTAATATGTAAGCAGCTTCTCCAAGGTCCTTCATTGAAAAACACTTATTCAAGTAGGCCTTCACACTTTCCAAGAGTTCTATATCATTTCCCATTATCAGTATGTCATCCACATATAATATGAGAAATGCTATAGAGCTCCCACTCACTTTCTTGTCAATACAAGGTTCTCCATAAACCTGTACAAACCGAAACGCTTTAATCACCTAATTAAAGTGAATGTTCCAACTCCAAGATGCTTGCACCAGTCCATAGATGGAGCGCTGGAGCTTGCATACTTTGTTAGCATCTTTAGGATCGACAAAACCTTCCGGATGCATCATATATAGTTCTTCCTTCAGGAAGCCATTAAGGAATGCCGTTTTGACGTCCATTTTCCAGATCTCATAATCATAAAATGCGGCAATTGCTAACATGATTCGAACAGACTTCAGCATCGCTATGGGTGAGAAAGTCTCATCGTAGTCAACTCCTTGAACTTGTCGATAACCCTTAGCGACAAGCCGAGCCTTATAGACGGTTACATTACCATCCGCGTCAGTCTTCTTCTTAAAGATCCATTTATTTTCAATGGCTCGCTCATCATCAGGAAAGTCCACCAAAGTCCATACTTTGTTCTCATACATGGATCCTATCTCGGATTTCATGGCCTCAAGCCATTTGTTGGAATCCGGGCCCGTCATCGCTTCTTCATAGTTCGAAGGTTCACCATTTTCCAACAACATGATCTCTAGGATAGGGTTGCCGTACCACTCTGGTGCAGAACGTGTCCTGGTGGACCTTCGACGTTCAATAGTAACTCGATCTGAAGTTTCATGATCATCATCATTAACTTCCTCTCCAGCCAGTGTAAGCTCCACAGAAACAACTTCCTGTGTTGCGCTACTCTCCGGTTCGAGTGGAGGTACAATTACCTCATCAAGTTCGATTTTCCTCCCACTTACTTATTTCGAGAGAAACTCTTTCTCGAGAAAGGATCCATTCTTTGCAACAAAGACTTTGCCTTCGAATCTGAGGTAGAAAGTATACCCAATAGTCTCTTTGGGATATCCTATGAAGACGCACTTTTTCGCTTTGGGTTCGAGCTTCTCAGGTTGAAATTTCTTCACGTAAGCATCGCATCCCCAAACTTTTAGAAACGACAGCTTAGGTTTATTTCCAAACCATAATTCATACGGTGTCGTCTCAACGGACTTTGACGGTGCCCTATTTAAGGTGAATGCGGCAGTCTCTAATGCATATCCTCAAAATGATAGCGGTATGTCCGTAAGAGACATCATAGATCGCACCATATCCAATAGAGTGCGATTACGATGTTCAGACACACTATTTCGTTGAGGTGTGCCAGGCGGCGTGAGTTGTGAAACAATTCCACATTTCCTTAGGTGCGTGCCAAACTCGTGACTTAAATATTCTCCACCACGATTAGATCGTAGGCACTTTATTTTCCTGTCATGTTGATTCTCTACCTCACTCTGAAATTCCTTGAACCTTTCAAAGGTTTCAGACTTATGTTTCATTAAGTAGACATACCCATATCTGCTCAAGTCATCAGTGAGGGTGAGAACATAACGATAGCCACCGCGAGCCTCGACGCTCATTGGACCGCATACATCGGAATGTATTATCTCCAACAAGTCAGTTGCTCGCTCCATTATTCCGGAGAACGGAGTCTTGGTCATCTTTCCCATGAGGCATGGTTCGCACGTGTCAAATGATTCAAAATCAAGAGATTGCAAAAGTCCATCAGCATGGAGCTTCTTCATGCGTTTGACACCAATATGACCAAGGCGGCAGTGCCACATGTAAGTGGGACTATCGTTATCAACCTTACACTTTTTGGTACTCACACTATGGACATGTGTAACATCACATTCGAGATTCATCAAAAATAAACCATTGACCAGCGGGGCATGACAATAAAACATTTCTCTCATATAAATAGAACAACCATTATTCTCAGATTTAAATGAGTAGCCATCTCGCATCAAGCGAGATCCAGATACAATGTTCATTTTCAAAGCTAGTACTAAATAACAATTATTAAGGTTTAAAATTAATCCCGAAGGTAGATGTAGAGGTAGCATGCCAACGGCGATCACATCGACCTTGGAACCATTCCCGACGCGCATCATCACCTCGTCCTTTGCCAGCCTCCGCTTATTCCGCAGCTCCTGCTTGGAGTTACAAATGTGAGCAACTGCACCGGTATCAAATACCCAGGATCTACTACGAGCGCTGGTTAGGTACACATCAATAACAAGTATATCACATATACCTTTAATGTTGCCGGCCTTCTTATCCGCTAAGTACTTGGGGTAGTTCCGCTTCCAGTGACCGGTACCCTTGCAATAAAAGCACTTAGTCTCAGGCTTGGGTCCATTCTTGTTCTTCTTCCTAGCAACTTGCTTACCGGGCGTGGCAACAGCTTTGCCGTCCTTCTTGAAGTTCTTCTTACCCTTGCCTTTCTTGAAACTAGTGGTCTTATTCACCATCAACACTTGATGCTCCTTTTTGATCTCGACCTCCACTGATTTCAGCATCGAGTACAACTCAGGAATGGACTTCTCCATGCCCTGCATGTTGTAGTTCATCACAAAGCTCTTGTCTAGGTGGAAGCGACTGGAGGATTCTGTCAATGACCGAGTCATTCAGGAGGTTAACTCCCAGCTGAGTCAAGCGGTTGTGCAACCCGGACATCTTGAGTATGTGCTCATTGACAAAATTGTTCTCCTCCATCTTATAGCTAAAGAACTTGTCAGAGACGTCATATCTCTCGACCCGGGCATGAGCTTGGAAAACCAGTTTCAGCTCTTGGAACATCTCATATGCTTTGTGTTGCTCAAAACGCTTTTGGAGCCCCGGTTCTAAACTGTAAAGCATGCCGCACTAAACAAGGGAGTAATCATCACAGCGTGACTGCCAAGCGTTCGTAACGTCTTGTTCCGCTGGGAGAATGGGTGCGTCACCTAGCGGTGCATCTAGGACATACAATCTCTTGGAAGCTATGACGATGATCCTCAAGCTACAGACCCAGTCCGCGTAGTTGCTTCCATCATCTTTCAGCTTGGTTTTCTCTAGGAACGCATTGAAGTTGAGGGTGACATTCGTGTTGGCCATTGGATCTACAATATAGATTGTAAAGACAATTTTAGACTAAGTTCATGATAATTAAGTTCACATAATCAAATTATTTAATGAACTCCCACTTA
This sequence comes from Hordeum marinum, assembly GCA_022496015.1. NCBI lineage: Eukaryota > Viridiplantae > Streptophyta > Magnoliopsida > Poales > Poaceae > Hordeum > Hordeum marinum. Next base: position 557,807,308 of record CM039673.1, on the reverse strand, counting down.
GATAAACATCTCTATAGTCATCCAAGTGATACATGATCCATGTCAACTAGCCCCTGTCCGATCATCACGTGATACGGACTAGTCATCCATGGTGAACATCTCCATGTTGATCGTATCTCCTATACGACTCATGTTTGACCTTTTGGTCTTCCGTGTTCCGAGGCCATGTCTGTACATGCTAGGCTCGTCAAGTCAACCTAAGTGTTTCGCGTGTGTAAATCTGGCTTACACCCGTTGTATGCGAACGTTAGAACCTATCACACCCGATCATCACGTGGTGCTTCGGAACAACGATTCTTAGCAACGGTGCACAGTTAGGGTGAACACGTCTCTTGAAATTTTATTGAGAGATCATCTTATTTACAATCGTCATTCTAAGCAAATAAGATGTAAACATGATAAACATCACATGCAATCAATATAGTGACATGATATGGCCAACATCATCTTGCTCCTTTGATCTCCATCTTCGGGGCACCATGATCATCACTGTCACCGGCACAACACCATGATCTCCATCATCATGATCTCCATCATCGTGTCTTCATGAAGTTGTCTCGCCAACTATTACTTCTACTACTATGGCTAATGTTTAGCAATAAAGTAAAGTAATTACATGGCGTTTATGATTGACACGCAGGTCATACAATAAAATAAGACAACTCCTATGGCTCCTGCCGGTTTTCATACTCATCGACATGCAAGTCGTGAATCCTATTACAAGAACATGATCAAACTCATACATCACAATGCATCACATCACATCCTTTTGGACATATCACATCACAAGGCATATGCTGTAAAAACAAGTTAGACGTCCTCTAATTTCTAGTTGCAAGTTTTTACGTGGCTACTATAGGTTTCTAGCAAGAACGTTTCTTACCTACGCCAAAACCACAACGTGATATGCCAATTGCTATTTACCCTTCATAAGGACCCTTTTCATCGAATCCAATCCGACTAAGGTGGGAGAGATAGACACCCGGTAGCCACCTTATGCAACAAGTGCATGTCAGGCGATGGAACCGGTCTCACATAAGCGTACGTGTAAAGTTGGTCCAGGCGCTTCATCCCACAATACCGCCGAATCGAGATAAGACTAGTAGTGGTAAGCAAATTAACAAGATCGACACCCACAACTGCTTTGTGTTCTACTCGTGCATAGATTCTACGCATAGACCTAGCTCATGATGCCACTGTTGGGAGACGTAGTAGTAAATCAAAAAAATTCCTACGCGTCACCAAGATCTATTTATGAAGAAACCAGCAACGAGTGGGGAGAGATTGCATCTTCATACCTCTGAAGATTGCAAAGCGGAAGTGTTACAAGAACACGGTTGGTGGAGTCGTACTCGTAGCAATTCAGATTGCGGTGGACTCCGATCTTAGCACCGAACAACGGCGCCTCCGTGTTCAACACACGTGCAGCCAGGTGACGTCTCCTATGCCTTGATCCAGTAGGGAGAGAAGGAGAGGTTGGGGAAGAGCTCCCGCAGCACGATGGCATGGTGACGGTGGAGCTGCGTGGTCTCCGGCAGGGCTTCGCCAAGCGCTACGGAGAACGAGGAGAGGGAGGAGTAGGGCTGCGCTGAGAGAGGAAGAAAACCGTATGTTCGGCAGCCCCAAAACCTCACATATATATAGGGGAGAGAGAGGAGGAGGCACACCATCTAGGGTTCCCACCCTAGATGGTACGACATCCCTAGATGGGGCTTGGCCGGCGGCCAGAGAGGGAGGAGAGGAGGGCGCAGCCCTAGGTGGGCCTTAGGCCCATCTGGACCTAGGGTTTCCCCTCCCTCCACCTCTCATGCGCCTTGGGCCTGGTGGGAGTGGCGCACCAGCCCACCTAGTGGTCTTGATACGTTACCGGTAATTCCCGAAACACTTCCGGTGGCCAAATCCTCACTTCCTATATATCAATCTTTGTCTCCGGACCATTCCGGAACTCCTCGTGACGTCCGGGATCTCATTTGGGACTCCGAACAAACTTCGGTAACCACGTACACTATTTCCCTATAACCCTAGCGTCATCGAACCTTAAGTGTGTAGACCCTACAAGTTCGGGAGACACGTAGACATGACCGAGACACCTCTCCGGTCAATAACCAACAGCGGGATATGGATACCCATGTTGGCTCCCACATGCTCCACGATGATCTCATCGGATGAACCACGATGTCGGGGATTCAATCAATCACGTATTCAATTCCCTTTGTCTATCGGTATGATACTTGCCCGAGATTCGATCGTCGGTATCTCTATACCTTGTTCAATCTCGTTACTGGCAAGTCTCTTTACTCATTTCGTAATACATCATCCCGTGGCTAACTCCTTAGTCACATTGAGCTCATTATGATGATGTCTTACCGAGTGGGCCTAGAGATACCTCTCTGTCACACGGAGTGACAAATCCCAGTCTTGATTCGTGCCAACCCAACAGACACTTTCGGAGATACCCATAGTGTACCTTTATAGCCACCCAGTTACGTTGTGATGTTTGGCACACCCAAAGTATTCCTACGGCATCCGGGAGTTGCACAACCTCATGGTCTAAGGAAACGATACTTGGCATTGGAAAAGCTTTAGCAGACGAACTACACGATGCTTAGGATTGGGTCTTGTCCATCACATCATTCTCCTAATGATGTGATCCCGTTATCAATGACATCCAATGTCTATGGTCATGAAACCGTGACCATCTATTGATCAACGAGCTAGCCAACTAGAGGCTCACTAGGGACATGTTGTGGTCTATGTATTCACACATGCATTACGGTTTCCGGTTAACACAATTATAGCATGAACAATAGACAATTATCATGAACAACGAAATACAATAATAACCGTTTTATTATTGCCTCTAGGGCATATTTCCAACAGGTCCCCCTTTATGGTGTTTGACCATGTCCGGCCCCCATACCGCGAAGGGCCAAGTGATCGGAATAGTCCGAATAACTGTTGGGGGCATGTGACTTTGATTTGCGAAGATTTGACACCCCACGCAATGTTTGACAAGTGACTGGGCATCCGTCCGAGTTGTAGGCCAAAAGAAATCATCTCGGAAGGCCTTGCTAACTAAGGATCTTGCCGCGGTGTGGTGGCCGCCCATGCCTGCGCGGACTTCGGCTAGGAGCTGTTGGGGAACGTTGCAGGGGAAAAAATCCTATGCACACGCAAGATCTATCCATGGTGATGAGCATCTACAAGAGGGAGAGTGGATCTACATACCCTTGTAGATATCTAAGCAGAAGCGTTAAGAAACATGGTGGATGTAGTCGAACATCTTCGCGATCCAATCACGAGCCGTCCCATGATCTCACCATGAGCCGTCCCGCGATCCCATCATGTTCCTTCCAATCTAGCGCCGAACGAACGACACCTCCTCGTTCAACACACGTGCGGATTGATGATGCCTTCACCTCCTCGATCCAGCGAGCTATGGTGAAGTAGTAGATGAGTTCCGGCAGCACAACGGCGTGGTGACAGTGGTGGTGAAGAAAAATCTCTGTAGGGCTTCGCCAAGCACAACGGAAACTATGACGGAGGATAAACTAGAGGGACTGGGTTGCTGGCACACGGCTTGGGAAAACTTGATGTGTTCCAGGTGCTAGCCCCGCCCCTTTATTTATATGTTGAGCCATGGGGTCCAAACTTGGAGAAAAATCCTCCTCAAGGTCGGTTTGGCACATAGGCAAGAGTCCTTCTCGGACTCCAGGACTAGACGCCAGGGTCCTTGGCGTCTGGCCTCAGAAGCCAGGGTCCCTAGCGTCTGGCCCCTGGCCTTCGCAAAACTTCCTTTTGCACCTACCAAAAGCTTTGTGGGCTTTACCCCTTGGCCCAAATAAAGTGTTCCTGTACCCGAACATTTCGGGAAACATGAGCGAGACACCTCTACGGTTAATAACCAATAGTAGGACCTGGATGCCCATATTGGCTCCTACATATTCTACGAAGATCTTTATCGGTTGAACGTCTATGTCAAGGATTCAGTTAATCCGTATCATGTTCCCTTTGTTATTCGGTATATTACTTGCCCGAGATTCCATCGTTGGCATCTCTATACCTAGTTCAATCTCGTTACCGGCAAGTCTCTTTACTCATTCCGTAATACAAGATCCTTTGGCTAACACATTAGTCACTTTGCTTGCAAGGCTTGTTGTGATGTTGTATTACCGAGTGGGCCCCGAGATACCTCTCCGTCATACGAAGTGACAAATCCCAGTCTTGATCCATGCCAACCCAACAGACACCCTCGGAGATACCTGTAAAGTACCTTTATAGTCACCGAGTTATGTTGTGATGTTTGATACACACAAGGCATTCATACGGTGTCAGGGAGTTGCGTGATCTCATGGTCGTAGGAACAAATACTTGACATGAAGAAAGCAGTAGCAATAAACTGACATGATCATATGCTATGTCTATAGTTTGGGTCTTGTCCATCACATCATTCTCCTAATGATGTGATCCCGTTATCAAATGACATCTCATGTCTATGGCCAGGAAACCTTGACCATCTTTGATCAACGAACTAGTTAACTAGAGGCAAACTAAGGACACCGTGTTGTCTATGTACCCACACATGTATTTGAGTTTCCAATCAATACAGTTATAGCATGGATAATAAATGATTATCATGAAGAAGGTAATATAATAATAACCAATTTATTATTGCCTCTAGGGTATATTTCCAACAGGAGCTCCTGTCCCTCTCCCTTAGATATGCACCGCTGTAATACTCTGGTGGTGCTTTTCTTTTATAACTCACCCTCATGTACGTTGTAATTCCTTGCGAAGAAGGTAGGTGGGGAAGGGCTCTGCCCATGGCACAATTACTGCCATTACATCATGGGCCAAAGGCATTTCGTCCATTACGGAGCCGCCGATGATTTGACCGCCTGGTTCATTTATAGGGGGAACAACCTCATCCGCCGCATTAAGACCGGCGCCCTTGTCATTGTCCTGCCACACGACGGATGGCTTAAAGAGCCGCTCCAGAAAGGTGTTTCTTGGGACATGGTCACGTTTGGCTCCCATACGAGCCAGTATGTCAGCGGCTTGGTTGTTGTTGTGAGAGACATGGTGAAAATTCAACCCGTCGAACCGAGCAGATATCTTTACAACGGCATTTCTGTACGCCGCCATCTTTGGGTTTTTGGCGCCGAAATCGCCATTAATATGGGAAATGGCCAAGTTGGAGTCTCCCCGTACCTCTAGCCATTGTATGCCCATTGATACTGCCATCCGAAGACCATGTAGGAGAGCATCGTATTCGGCAGCGTTGTTGGAGTCGGTATACATGATCTGCAACACGTATCACACGTTGTCGCCTGTGGGGGGTGTGAGGATAACTCCAGCCCCCAGTCTGGGTAGGGTTTTGGATCCGTCAAAGTACATTGTCCAATGGGAGTATGCACTATATTCCTTCGGGAGCTCGGCCTCTGTCCATTCAGCCAGGAAGTCTGCCAATACCTGAGATTTGATGGCACGACGTGGCTTATAGGTTATTTCAAATGGAAGGAGCTCAATGGCCCACTTAGCTATGCGGCCGGTGGCGTCCCTGTTGTTGATTATATTGTTCAGGGGCACTTCGGATGCCACCATTACCGCACACTCTTGGAAATAATGTCTGAGTTTCCTTGATGCCATACACACTGTGTAGGCAATCTTTTGGTAGTGCGGGAATCTAGATTTGCACTACTTTAGTACTTCTGACACGTAATAGGTTGACTTCTGAGTCCGGAACTTGTGTCCCTCCTCATCTCGTTCAACAACTAGGACCGCGCTGACAACTTGGCTGGTAGCCGATATGTATAATAACATGGGCTCACCGGTGCCCGGTGTTGTGAGGATGGGATTGGTTGCCAGTAGTGTTTTGATTTCCTCTAACGTAGTCGCTGCTTTGTTGGTCCACTTGAAATTGTTGGTCCATTTCAGCAGCTTATAGAGCTATAAAGCTTTCTCTCTGAGGCAGGAGATAAAGCGGCTTAACACTGCTACACACCCAGCTAGCCTCTGGACATGCTTTAGCTCTGTAGGAATAGCAAGTTCTGATAGAGGACAGATTTTAGCCGGATTCGCTTCTATTCCTTTATGGGAGACGATGAATCCGAGCAGTTTTCCAGAGGGAACTCCAAGTACACATTTTTCCGGATTGAGTCGTATGTCATACTCGCGTAGGCTGGCGAAGGTTTGTCGTAGGTCATCGATCAACTAGCTGACGTGTTTGGTTTTAATTACCACATCATCCACGTATGCCTCGACTATTTTACCAACCTGTGTGGTGAGATACGTCTGGATCATGCGCTGGTATGTGGCTGCAGCGTTTTTTAGCCCGAAAGGCATCGTGTTGAAGCAGAATGGCCCATAGGGGGTGATGAATGTGGTTGCCGCTTGATCGGATTCCTTCATTTTGCTTTGATGGTATCCAGAATAGGCATCGAGAAGACACAAAGAATCGTGTCTAGCTGTGGCATCGATGATCTGGTCTATTCGTGGTAAGGGGAAAGGGTCCTTAGGGCAGGCTTTGTTAAGGTCTTTGAAATCGGCGCACAATCGCCAGGACTTGTCTTTCTTTGGTACCATCACCAGGTTTGCCAACCATTCGGGGTGCCTGATCTCCCGAATGCATATGGCCTCTAGTAGCTTAGCTAACTCTTTGCCCATAGCTTGCCATTTGGGTTCAAAGAAGCAGCGCAGAGTCTGCTTGACGGGCTTAAAGCTGGCGATAATGTTCAGACTGTGTTCTGCGAGCCGTCATGGGATTCCAGGCATATGGGAAGGATGCCAGGCGAAGATGTCCCAATTTTTCGGAGGAAGTTTCGCAGAGCCTCGTCCACAAGGGGATCGAACTGAACTCCGATGGACGTTGTCTTATTAGGATCCGTCGGATGCACTTGAAACTTTGCGATTTCCTCTGCGGGTTTGAAGGACGTGGGTTTGGGCCTTTTGCTAAGGATCACGTCATCTTTGTCAACTGTTATCCGTAGTGCGGCTAGTTCCTTAGCAGCGAAAGTCTTAGCTAATGCCTCGAGGGCGAGCGCTGCCGTCTTGTTTTTGGCCCGAAGGGCTATGTTCGGATCACTGGTAATTGTCATCACTCCATTTGGTCCCGGCATTTTAAGTTTCATGTAATCGTAATGGGGTATAGCCTGGAATTTTGTAAAGGTGTCACATCCCAATAAGACATGGCAGACGCTTGGGAAGGGCACGATGTAGAAGAGAAGTTCCTCGGATTGGTAGTTTTTGGGTCTGCCAAACACAACGTCCAGGACTATACGTCCGGAACAATGCACCTCTTTCCCAGGAATAATTCCTCGGAAATTTGTATTGCTATGTTCGATGCGAGATCGGTCAAACTGCATTTTTCCAAGGGTGCCTTCGTATATGAGGTTTAAACCACTGTCGCCGTCCATTAGCACCTTATGTAGCCTATAACCGTCAATGATGGGGTTCAAGACTAGTGCGGCCGGTGAATGTCCGGAAAGAATGGTCGGCTGGTCGGTATATTCGAAGGTAATCGATATGTCTGCCCATGCACTAGTTGCTGCCACATGGTAAACCTGTTCGAGTTATCTAAGGGCTCTTTTCCTCCTGTTCTTCGAGGGGAATGTTTCGTATACCGTCAGAAATTCGGCATTGTATTCGGGCAAAGATGGGAAGCGCCTATTCGGCGGAGGCTCTTCGAGGATGGCCTCACTACTTTTTGCGACCCGTGTGACGGCCCAGCAAGCTCTAAGGCTGTGAGTTGGGCTTGTGTTTAGCAATACGGAGTGTATAGGGCAAGGTTTATCCAATAGTCCATCAAGGACAGTGCTGACCCCGGAAAGGGGCTTGTTTCTTTTTCAGCGGGTTCGAATCTGGTTGGCCACTTTGGAGGAATCCTCTTTTTCCGATCTCTGCGAGGGTGTTCGGGGAAAGTTGGTTCCGAAAATAGCTGTTTGGATTGCCAAGCATTTTCCATGGCACAATATTTTTGTACCAAATCGGATAGCTCAAAAATTTCACGAATGTGTCGTTGAGCCAGGGCGTTAAGAATCCCTTTATCATGGCAATTGTGAATGAAATTTGCCATTATGCCTTGGTCACTAAGACCTTTTTCTCTGCTTCTAGTGAGTAGGAGTCTGGCCCAAAAGTGATGGACTGGTTCTCCTTGTAGTTGCTTGATATCCCAGAAGTCCGAAGACGTGGGCGTTGGTGCGATACTTGGATGATCGTCTTGGGTGGAGAGTGGGAAAAAATTCGATTCCCCGCCACATCGGGTGTTCGGAATTATGGCTCTGAACCGTGTCATAGATCCTGGGCTGATGATGGTCCGGCCTTAAGATAGGTTCCAGCATCCAGTTTGCCGATGAGGTCTCGGTGATCAGAGACCGAGGTGTAGACTATTTTCAATTCCGGCTGTTGGGACAAGTCTTCAGACGGACACTCGATGGTAGAGACAAGGTGGGTGACCAATGGGACATGAATCTCCTTGTCACCAGGCTTAATCCCGAGCCGGTCATAGACCGGAACCTGGTCATCCGACATACGCATAGCTTCGATCCGATCGAACAGCTCGTTTAAAAACGAGGCGATGGTAGGATGCGTGTCGCTAAGGCGAGTGGATTCAATGTGCGGCGTGATGGTTCCAGAGCCATGCAAAGGCAGATCCGTATCCCGTCTAGCCATGAGGGGTTCGTTCACACCGGTCGGATTGGGTGTTCTGGACCGCCCGGAGGTAACGACTCCGTTGGGGGTGATGCCCAATGTCTTCCGCGTCGAGACTTTTAGGCTCCTCCTCAAGGGTCGAGGGTTCCATCAAAACAAGTGTTCCCCGTGAATCATCTACAAACTCTAAGGTTCCGAACTTGATTCTCTGATCGGGGGAGAAGTTTCCGATCTGGCCAGGGTGGCTAATCGGGTTGGCGTGTGACAGGATGTTGCCGCCTGTGAGAGTCTGATCGGGGGCAAGAATCCCCTGGATGCAGATCTCGTTGCTCGAAACGAGGTGAGCCATCGATTCCTCTGTGGATCACAATGGAGCTCTCAATGAAAGCACCAATGTCGGTGTCAAAACCGGTGGATCTCGGGTAGGGGTTCCCAAACTGTGAGACTAGAATCGATGGTAACAGGAGACGGAGGGGACACGGTTTTACCCAAGTTCGGGCCCTCCTATGGAGGTAATACCCTACATCATGGTTGATTGTATTGATGATATGGGTGTTACAAAATTGATCTACCTCGAGATCGAATATCTAACCCTAGACGAGTTGTTCTGTCTCTACCACCTAAAACCCTTCGGCTTATATAGACGCCGAGGGTATCTAGGGTTTACACATGGTCGGTTACATACCGAGGAGATAAACATGCCTATCTACGATCGCCAATTTGGAGGACACGCCACGGCCTCCTGAAGCCTTCACCCTGGCGACGGGACCCTTGATCATCGGATATTCACATTGCAGCCCATATAGTTTGGCCCATAAGAAATAGGTTGATTATCTGACTACCCCCTAATCCAGGACTCCCTCGATGAGGGACCATCCGGATGCGTCCAGGAACATGCCCGGGCTTTTCCACGGACATATATGGGGCAGATTTGCCATGTCCGGCTGTAGATGTTCTTAGATCGTGTTGATTGTCGTTCGATGCTTCATCCTTTCTTTGCCCACGCCCGCGGAGATGATAGTGTGTGAGTTTTGGTCAGGGTTTCTCCCGTTTATATTTGTAGGCTCGTTTGTACTCCCTTCATCCGGTTTTATTAGGTCCAGAGACAACTTCTCTTAGACCAAAGCACATAGTAATTTGTTCACATTAATTATTCCATCCCATTCCCAATGTACTCTCTTAGATGTCAATTCTCACATGCAACCAATGAAAAATCATGCATACGGTGTATTTATTTTTCAGCTATGGGACCAGCAACAATGTCTCTCACTATGACCAATGAAATGGTTGCATGCATGCATGTTTTCAAAGCAAGGCCTTATAAAAAGGGACGTGCTTGTGGTGCTCTTAGGCCTAATAAACCTAGACGGAGGGAGTATTTACTTTTACTGTAAAACAATATTGCATCTTGACGATTGGCTATGTGCATCTTGCAATGTTGAGGCCAAGCATTCATTCATTGTGGTTATATCTGCCTGATATAATGACTAACTCTAAATGTTCTTTATCAAAAAGTTATTCTTCATCAACAATACAATAACAAATCATTACTTTGATGATAGTTTTCGTGACGGGAAGGCCTTCATGATTAGGTTTACTGAACTCAAACACTTACATCATCTACTAAAAAGTAGAGATAAAACTAGAGGGTAAGTCCGACCACAAAGACGGAGGATCAGCACGCTCCTATTATGCTAGCACATGAGAAACCATATTAAACTCTCTATTTCAGTGTTAAAAATGAACATTTCCAAAATCTTCCTTTAACTTGCGACATTCAAAGGGGGTGTGCTGGTGAGGGTGGGGGTGCTAAGAGCAACTCCAACTGTGCGACTCGAATGGACGTGCGCTTTGTCCACCTTTTGTCCGTTTAGGTCAACGTGTATGCCCCTTTTTGAAACTGGGTAGGCCGGCCCGACGGGCGGACCCATTTTTCGTCTGTGCACAACACTTTTTAGGTAAAAAAGGCCTAAGGCCACAATCATGTCAACTACCATGTCAGCGCCAAGAGTTCACGCCAACGGTATGCCAGCGGTCGTCATACATATGCCAGCCTACAAAACAATACGCAGTTTTCATGCTGGGCATACCTGCTAGTGGACGTCACCCATGCCAACACACAAAATGAGGTTGTAGTTCCACCACGCCATCTCATTCGTGGTCATGCCCGCACACCACGCCATGGATCACTTTTCATCAACGTTGAACATGTCAGCATGCATCTTCTCCAACCAAGACCGCTTCATTGGAGAGACTGTTCTCAAGCCCACCTTCATAATCTCGACTCCCTTCGTCATGCAAGCGAGCCATACTTCTCTGTTGGGGAACGTTGCATGTGAATCAAAAAATTCCTACGCACACGTAAGATCTATCCATGGTGATGAGCATCTACAAGAGGGAGAGTGGATCTACATACCCTTGTAGATCGCTAAGCGGGAAGCGTTAAGAAATGTGGTTCATGTAATCGAACGTCTTCGCGATCCAAATCGCAATCTGTCCCGCGATCCAATCACGATCCGTCCCGATCTAGCGCCAAACGGACGACACCTCCGCGTTTAGCACACACACAGGTCGATGACGATCTGCGCCTTCTTGATCCAGCAAGAGGGAGCGAAGAGGTAGATGAGTACTATGGCAGCACGATGGCATGGTGACGATGGTGGTGGAGCTGTTCCGGCAGGGCTTCGCCAAGCACTGCCGAAACGATCTAGAGGAAAAACGGTCTAGACAGGGGGAGAGAAGGCTGCTCCATGGCTTGGGGTGTGGCTTCCCTCTCTCCCCTCGAATATATATAGGAGGGATGGGAGGGGCTGGCGCCCTAGGGTTTCCCCTAGGGTCGGCCCAACCAGGGGGAGGAGTCCTCCCCCCACTCGAATTCCTCCTCCCACAAGGGAGGTGGAGTCCTAGGAGGACTCCCCACTTAGCCTCCTTCCTCCTCTTCGCATGGGCCCTTAGGGGATGGCTTTCCCGCTCACTAAGGGATGGTGCGTCACCCCTAAGGACCAAGTGGCCCCCCGGAGTGGATGGCCCCCTCCCGATAGACCCCTAGAACCCTCCCGGCACCTCCGGTACACTACCGGAAATACCAGAAACTTTTTCGGTGATCAAAATGGGACTTCCTATATATCAATATTTACCTCCGGACCATTCTGGAGCTCCTCGTGACATCCGATATCTCATCCACGACTCCGAACAACCTTCAGTCACCAACATACATAACTCAGTACTACCGAAACGTCACTGAATGTTAAGTGTGCAGACCCTGCGGGTTCGAGAACTATGTAGACATAACCGACACACCTCTACGGTCAATAACCAATAGCGGGACCTAGATGCCCATATTGGTTCCTACATATTATATGAAGATCTTTATCGGTTGAACCTCTATGTCAAGGATTCAGTTAATCCTGTATGTTGTTCCCTTTGTTCTTCTGTATGTTACTTGCCCGAGATTCGATCGTCGGTATCTCTATACCTTGTCCAATCTCGTTAATGGCAAGTCTCTTTACTCGTTCCGTAATACAAGATCATGTGTCTAACTCTTTAGTCACTTTGCTTGCAAGGCTCATTGTGATGTTGTATTACCGAGTTGGCCCTGAGATACCTCTCTGTCACACGGAGCAACAAATCTCGGTATTGATCCATGCCCACTCAACAGACACCCTCGGAGATACCTGTAGAGCATCTTTATAGTCACCTAGTTACGTTGCTACATTTGATACACACAAGGTATTCCTCCAGTGTATGTGAGTTGCATGATCGCATGGTCATAGGAACAGATACTTTACATGCAGGAAACTATAGCAATAAACTGACACGATCATATGCTATGTTCATTTTTTGGGTCTTGTCCATAAATTTATTCTCCTAATAACGTGATCCCGTTATCAAATGACATCTCATGTCTATGTCTAGGAAACCTTGACCATCTTTGATCAATGGGCTAGTCTATTAGAGGCATACTAGGGACACGGTGTTGTCTATGCATCCACACATGTATTTGAGTTTCCAATCAATACAATTATAGCATGGAGAATGAACGATTATCATGAACAAGGAAATATAATAATAACCACTTTATTATTGCCTCTAGGGCATCCAACATTCTCTTGCTTTGGTGGCTGCTTTGGTGGCTGCTTTGGTGGCCTTGGTCTGTAGCATCTTCGCTTGCTTGTCCGCCTCCAACGCGAGCTTCTTATTTTGTATGTCCATGAAGGCCCTGATTTGCTCCTTGTTGTCTTTTCGGCGCTTCTCCTCTCTTGAATCCTTGTTCATGATCATGCCTTGCAAAGTAGCTTGCAAGGCAAGGGATGTCGCCTTGCGCTTGTCCTATTTTTTGGAGTTGGTCCTCCCCCATGGTCGCGTCTTCTCCCCCTCACCATGCTCTTCAATGCTTGCATCCCTCCCCACCACGTGCCTTGATGGTGACGTATTATGCTTTGGACTTCTCTTTTACGTTGATCCAACAATGAGTAAGGTTGAAAGACTTGCCCTCATAATGGACTTTGAATGCTTGCAAAGCTTGGAAGACCTACAAATGGACAAGCAACATTATGGACAATCAAGCTACGGGACAATCAAATAAGCAAGCATGTCGGCATATAATGTCTTTGATGTCGGTGCCACTCACGGGACGGGCCTCGATGCTCTCAAGGTTGGAACAAAACTTGTTGCACTCTTGTTGTTGTTGGGGAATGTTGCATGGGAAACAAAAAAATTCCTACGCACACGCAAGATCTATCCATGGTGATGAGCATCCACGAGAGGGAGAGTGGATCTCCATGCCCTTGTAGATCGGTAAGCGGGAAGCGTTAAGAAACACGGTTGATGTAGTCGAACGTATTCGTGATCCAAATCGCTGAGCGTCCCGCGATCCCATCACGATCCGTCCCGCGATCCAATCACGATCCGTCCCGCGATCCAATCACGATCCGTCCCGCGATCCAATCACGAATCATCTCGCGATCTTGATCACGATCCTTCCGATCTAGCGTCGAACGGACGGCACCTCCGCGTTCAGCACACGTACAGCTCGATGACGATCTCCGCCTTCTTGATCCAGCAAGAGGGAGCGGAGAGGTAGAAGAGTTCTCCGGCAACACAACGGCATGGTGGCGGTGGTGGTGAACTAATCCTGCACAGCTTTGCCTAAGCACCGCAGAACTAATCTCGAGGAGAAACGGATCTAGAGGAAGAAGAGGGCAGCACCTGGCAATTAGGGTTAGCTTTCCCCTCTAAATCTTCTAGTATATATAAGAGGGAGGGAGGGGAGGAGGCAGCCTCAAACCCTCAAGATCTGGCCGAAATTGGAGGTGGAGGAGTCCTACTCCAATCCTATTAGGAGTAGGATTGCTCCTTTCCACTTGGAAACTCTTTCCACCTCTCCACATTTGGATTTTTTCCTTCTCAAACCTCATGGGCTTTAGTGGAGGCTTCGGCCAGCCCACCAGGGGCTGGTTTGTCTCCTCCCACAGCCCATGAGGCCCCTCGGGGCGTGACACCTCTCCTGATGGTCCTCCGGTACCCTCCTGACACTCTCGGTACACTACCGATGAGCCCGAAACTTTTCCGGCGACCAAAACAGGACTTCCTATATATCAATCTTTACCTCCGGACCATTCCGGAGATCCTCGTGATGTCCAGGATCTCATCCGGGACTCCGAACAACCTTAGGTCACCACCATACATAACTCAATACTACTGAAACGTCACCGAACCTTAAGTGTGCAAACCCTGCAGGTTTGAGAACTATGTAGACATGACCGAGACACCTCTACGGTCAATAACCAATAGCGGTACCTGGATGCCTATATTGGTTCCTACATATTCTACAAACATCTTTATCGATTGAACCTCTATGTCAAGGATTCAGTTAGTCTCGTATGCTATTCCCTTTGTTCTTCGGTATGTTACTTGCCCGATATTCAATCGTCGGTATCTCTATACCTAGTTCAATCTCGTTACCGGCAAGTCTCTTTACTCGTTCCGTAATACAAGATCCCATGGCTAACACTTAGTCACATTGCTTGCAAAGCTTGTTGTGATGTTGTATTACCGAGTGGGCCCTGAGATACCTCTCCGTCACACGGAGTAACAAAGCCCGGTCTTGATCCATGCCAACCCAACAGACACCCTCGGAGATACCTATAGAGCACCTTTATAGTCACCCAGTTACGTTGCGACGTTTGATACACACAAGGCACTCCTCCGGTGTCAGTGAGTTGCATGATCTCATGGTCATAGAAACATATACTTGACATGCAGAAAACTGTAGCAATAAACTGACACGATCATATGCTACATTTATAGTTTGGGTCTTGTCCATCACATCATTCTCCTAATGATGTGATCCCATTATCAAATGACATGACATGTCCATGGCCAGGAAACCTTGACCATCATTGATCAACGAGCTAGTCCATCAGAGGCATACTAGGGACATGGTGTTGTCTATGTATCCACACATGTATCTGAGTTTCTGATCAAGACAATTCTAGCATGGATAATAAACGATTACCATGAACAAGGAAATATGATAATAACTAATTTATTATTGCCTCTATGGCATATTTCCAACAGTCTCCCACTTGTAGTAGAGTCAATAATCTAGTTCACATCACCATGTGATTCGCATTGTGATGAATCTAACACCCAATGAGTTCTAGGGCTCGATCATGCTTCGCATGTGAGAGAGGTATTTTAGTCAATGGGTCTGTGATATTCAATCCATGTGTACTTTGCAAATATCTATGTCATGCTGTAAACACTGCCACCACACTGCACTTGGAACTATTCCAAATGTCTGCTCCACAATACGTATCCAGATTGCTACTAATAAGAGTCATCTGAATTGGTGTTAAAGCTTGCATCGACATAACCCTTTACGACGAGCTTTTTATCACCTCCATCGTTGAGAAATATTTCCTTATGTAGGAGATATGCCCTAGAGGCAATAATAAATGTTATTGATTATCTCCCCGTTCATAATTAGGTTTATGTTCCATGCTATAACTGCTATGGTTCTCGAGTCTACAATAACCACGAGGCTTGAAGGAAGACTCATATGCACGTGTGGAATAATAAACAGTAAATTGTATTCCTAGTCTGGCCTCTAAGACTAGCTATTGCATGATGATCCTGTTTTCCTAATCATGGGCATGGCTATGCCAGCAATTTTGAGGGCACAATGTTAGAAGAACATTTGTGTTGAATCGACCCGAATTGATGTTATGCTATGAGATACATTCGTCATAAGTTAATGGTTAATAACACAGAGAAGTTAATATTTGCATAATTCCTTAGACCATGAGAGTATCGAGTTTCTTCATGCTTGCTTCATGAACTTTGGGGTTTGTTAAACGTCATCCGTAAATGGGTGGCTATTACGGCGGCTTACGGGTTCATGGAAAAGTATGTCAAGTAACTTGATAGCTCAAGATTGGGATTTGCTCCTCCGACGATGGAGAGATATCTGTGGGCCCTCTCGGTGTTACGGCATCCATCATCGTGTGGCCAGACCCTTTGTGATTTGATCACGGGGATGCCTGCACACGGGAACGAGAAAAGAGAACAATACCGGTAACGAGGTAACTGGCATAGTGGACAAGTTGTTGATCCACGGGGATGCCAACATGTCTCACCTCAGGTATTTGTAACATATCGCGAAGCAACAGGAATAGCACACGGCAACTGGAGGTTCACTCGAATATTCATTCGTGTGGGTATAGGGATCAATATGGGTGTCCACGGCTCCGATGTTGATCATTGATCGGAAGGGGTTTCGGGTCATGTCTATGCTTCACCGAACCTATAGGGTCACATGCTTAAGGTTCATCTATCTGCTGAATACTAGACAGGGAGTCTGAGAGAAAATCACCGAAAAAGTTTCGGACACCGGAAAAGTTTCGGACAGCAGAAAAGTTCCGCAGAGAGAACACCGGAACAGTTTCGGTAAAACTGAAAAGTTGTTTCAAGGGATACCATTAAGTCAAATTGGTTTCAGCACATGCCTGATAATTCTTGGAGGGTGCCAGAATCATTCTGGAAACTTCTGAGAATTTTTCGGAAGAAAAACGGGAAATGTTCCGGAGCTGCCGGAACCGCTTCAGATGCTTTTCGCAAATGAAAATCACTAATCCAGAATTGTTCCGGATCGCATTGAAAATTATTTTAGTGGGTGCTGGAAATGTTCTAAGCCCACATAAATATTTTCAGTTCGAACGGACGCTGAAAAATGTCGTCATAAATAGTGAAAGTGCTTTTTGGATTACTTTATTGGAAACACTATTGCAAATAGTGGAAACACTATTTGTGAATAGTGGAAACACTATTTTTGAATAGTGTAAACACTATTAGGGGATGATGCAGGCATGGTGATGCAGGCATAGTGATGCAGGCATGGTGATGGAGGCAACACTATTTGGAGGCTTTCCCTTTATGCCCTTGTGGTGTGCTCACCTCATGGGCATTTTGGTAATTCCAAGTCCCATCCTACCCCTTGGTTTTCCTATAAATAGAGGTGAGTGGGCTGCCCACAAACTCACTCCTTCTCACATACAAGTGCCATTGCTATGATCTGGCTTCTTCTCTCCCTCCTAGTGAAATAGTTTCGTAGAGTCGAAAGGTTGTCTGAGTTCCGGCAGGAACTAGTTCTGGATAGCGAAGCCCTACCGGATAGATGACACCGTATGTGTGCAACTCTATAGAGAGATCGTAGTTTCAGTCTTCGTTCGAGAGTGCCTCCCGAAGGGCTGTACGTGTGACCGTCCGAGTTTCGAAGGTCCTCCCGAAGGGCTGTCCGAGTGACAGTCCAAGTTTTGGAGGTCCTCCCGAAGGGCTGTCCGCGACACCGTCCGGGGGACTGTCTGACCGCCTCCCGGAGGGCTATCCGAGGGGCAGATGAGGGTATACATCCTTGCGGTTGGGAAGTTGTAAATCCTAGCTGCGGGGATCTGCACCGCCGATCGTCATTAACTCTACTTCCGCTGTGCTACGAGTCGGTAACGAAAAAATCAAACCTTGTATGCAGTCTTCATAGTGGTCCTGGGCTGGTGCGTAGGTCAGAAATTTTTTGTTTTCTATTGCGTTACCCTACACCTTAGTCCTGTAGTTAATAAGGATAATCTTGACCCCTGTCCAATGATCCACTCCTGGATCACTCTTGTACCACATGACAGACTCATGGCAAGGCACACACACGTGCGGTACACAACATGGCATAATATAGAGCCTATGGCTAAAGCATAGGGGACGACCTTCGTCCTTTCTCTTTCTTCTACCGTGACCGAGCTTTGAGTCTCACTCAACTTCACACCTTACAAATCAGGCAAGAACTCCTTCTTTGACTGATCTATTTTGAACTCTTTCAAAATCTTGTCTAGGTATGTACTCATTGAAAGTCTCATCAAGCATCTTGATCCATCTCTATAGATCTTGATGCCCAACAATTAGGTAACTTTATCCAGATCTTCCTTTGAAAAACTCTTTTCAAACAACCCTTTATGCTTTCCAGAAATTCTACATCATTTCCGATCAACAATATGTCATCCACATATGCTTATCAGAAACTCTATAGTGCTCCCACTCACTTTATTGTAAATACAAGTTTCTCATAAACTTTGTATAGACTCAAAAACTTTGATCACCTCATCAAAGCGTATATTCCAACTCCGAGATGCTTGCTTCAGTCCATAGAAGGATCACTGAAGCTTGCACACGTTTTAGCATCCTTAGGACTGACAAAACCTTCTGGTTGTATCTCATACAACCTTTCCTCAAGGAAGGAAACAATGTTTTGACATCCATCCGCCAGATTTCATAATTGAAAAAACGCAGCAACTGCTAACATAGTTCCAACAGACTTTAGCATCGCTACGGGTGAGAAGGTCTCATCGTAGTCAACTCCTTGAACTTGGTGGAAACTTCTTTGAGACAAGTCGAGCTTTACAGATAGTGACATTCACCACCAGCGTCTGTCTTCATCTTAAAAGTCCATTTGTACTCAACGACATGCCGTTCAACGGGCAAGTCTACCAAAGTCCATACTTGGTTTTCATACATGGATCCTTTCTCGAATTCCATGGCCTCTAACCATTTGTTGGAATCCGGGCCCATCATCGCTTCTCCATAGTTCATAGGTTCATCGTTGTCCAGCAACATGACCTCGAAGACAGGGTTGTCGTACCACTCAGGAGTACTACGCGTCCTTGTCGACCTACGAAGTTCGATAGTAACTTCCTATTCAACTGACGTAGGCTCCACAAAAACATCTTTCTGCGTTGCGCTACTCTTTGGTTGAAACAAATATTCAACAACCTCATCAAGATCTATCTTCCTCCCACTCAATTCTTTCGAGAGAAACTCTTTCTCGAGAAAGGACCCATTTTTAGCAACAAACACTTTGCACTCGGATCTGAGATAGAAGGTATTCCCAACTGTTCTTCGGGTATTCCATGAAGATGCATTTGTTCGCTTTGGGTTCGAGCTCATTAGGTGAAAACCTTTTTCACATAAGCGTCGCAGCACCAAACATTAAGAAATGACAGCTTAGGTTTCTGCCAAACCATATTGTGTCATCTCAACGGATTTAGATGGTGCCCTATTTAAAGTGAATGTAGTTGTCTCTAATGCATAACCCCAAAACGATAGTGGCAAAACGATAAGAGACATCATAGTTCGCACCATATCCAATAGAGCACGACTATGACGTTCGGACACACCATCACACAATGGTGTTCCAGGTGGCGTGAGTTGTGAAACAACTTTTCACACTGTCTTAAATTGTATACCAAACTCATAACTTAGATATTCACCTCCACAATCACATCGTAGACTTTTTATCTTCTCGTCACGATGATCTCAAACTTCACTCCGATTCTGCTTGACTTTTCAAACGATTCAAACTTGTGTTTCATTAAGTCAATATACACTATATCTACTCAAATCATCATTGAAGGTAAGAAAACAACGATATCCACCACACGCTACAACACTCATTGGACCGTATACATCAATATGTATCATTTCCAATAAGTCACTTGCCCGTTCCATCAAGCCGGAAAATGTGGTTTTAGTCATCTTGCCCAAGAGGCATGGTTCGCATGTCTCAACTGATTCGAAATCGAATGAGTCCAAAAATCCATAAGCATGGAGTTTCTTCACGCGATTTATACCAATATGACATTTAGCGGCAGTGCCACAAGTATGTGGTACTATCATTATTAACTTTGTATCTTTCGGCATCAATGTTATGAACATGTGTATTACTACGATCAAGATTCAACAAACCATTCTCATTGGGTGCATGACCATTGAAGGTATTAATCATGTAAACAGAATAACCATTATTCTCTCACTTAAATGAATAATCGTATTGCAATAAACACGATCTAATACTATTCATGCTTAACGTAAACACCAAATAACATTTATTTAGGTTTGTCACTAATCCCGAAGGTAGAGAGAGCATGCGATGTTGATCACATCAACCTTGGAAACATTTCCAACACACATCGTCACCTCACACTTAGCTAGTCTCTGTTTATTCCATAGATTTTATTCTTGTGTTACTAACATTTAGCAACTGAACCGGTATCCAATACCCAGGTGCTACTAGGAGTACTAGCAAGGTACACATCAATAACACGTATATCAAATATACTTTTGTCGACGTTGCTAGCCTTCTTACCTACCAAGTATCTAGGGTTGTTCCGCTTCAGCGACCACTCTCCTCATAATAGAAGCACTTAGTCTCGGGTTTGGGTTCAACTTTGGGTTGCTTCACTGGAGTAGCAAC
This sequence comes from Hordeum marinum, assembly GCA_022496015.1. Classification (NCBI taxonomy): domain Eukaryota; kingdom Viridiplantae; phylum Streptophyta; class Magnoliopsida; order Poales; family Poaceae; genus Hordeum; species Hordeum marinum. Next base: position 557,786,865 of record CM039673.1, on the reverse strand, counting down.
TGTCTTGCTATCCATGAAGTTTCCCTCCTTGCCCTTGCCCTTCTCGAAACTAGTGATTTTACTAACCATCAACACTTGATGCTCCTTCTTGATTTCTACCTTTGCGGTGTCAAACATCGCGAATAGCTCAAGGATCATCATTTCTATCCTTGGCATTTCATAGTTCATCACGAAGCTCTAGTAGCTTAGTGACAGTTACTTGGAGAACTATATCAATCACTATCTTATCTGGAAGATCAACTCCCATTCAATTCAAGCGATTGTAGTACCCAGACAATCTGAGCACATGCTCAACGATTGAGCTATTCTCCTTCATCTTGCAGGCAAAGAATCTTGTTGGAGATCTCATATCTCACAACATGGGCACGAGCCTGAGATCCCAATTTCAGCTCTTAGAACATCTCATATGTTCCGTGACGTTCAAAATGTTTTGGAGCCTCAGTTCTAAGTCGTAATGCAAGACGAACTAAACTATCAAGTAGTCATCAGAACATGACTGTCAGATGTTCACAACATCCACAGTCGCCGTTTGAGGGGGTGGCACACGGAGCGGTGCATTAAGGACATAAGCCTTCTGTGCAGCAATGAGGACAATCCTCAGATCATGGACCTAGTCCGCATTATTGTTACCATTATCTTTCAACTTACTTCTCTAGGAACATATAAAAATCAAGGGAGCTACCGCGTGAGCTAGTAATCTACAACATAATTTGCAAAGACACTTTGACTATGTTCATGATAATGAGTTGTATTAATCATATTACCTAAGAACTCCCACTCAAATTGACATCCCTCCGGTCATTCGAGTGATACATGATCCACATTCACCAACTCAAGTCCGATCATCACGTGAGTTGAGGTGGTTTCAATGGTGAACATCATCATGTTGATCATATCTACTATATGACTCATGTTCGACCCTTCGGTCCCTTGTGTTCCGAGGCCATGTCTATACATGCTAGACTCGCCAAGTTTAACCCAAGTGTTCTGCATGTGCAACACTGGCTTGCACCCGTTGTATGTGAACGTAGAGTCTATCACACCGGATCATCACGTGGTGTCTTGACACGACGAACTTTCGCAACGATACACACTCGAGGAGAACACAATTTATCTTGAAATTAAATGAGGGATCACCTTATAATGCTACCGTCTTCCTAAGCAAAACAAGGTGCATAAAAGGATTAACATCACATGCAAATCATAAGTGACATGATATGGCCATGAACTTGTGCTTTTCATCTCCATCTTGAAAGCACTGGCATGATCTTCATCGTCACCGGCATGACACCATGATCTCCATCATCTTGATCTCCATCAACGTGTCACCATCGGGGTTGTCGCGCCCACCATGCTTCTACTACCATTGCTACCGTTTAGCGATAAAGTAAAGCATTACATAGCGCTAAATGATTGACACGTAGGTCATACAATAATTAAAGACAACCCTATGGCTCCTGCCGGTTGCCGTACTCATCGACATGCAAGTCGTGATATTCTATACAACACATGATCATCTCATACATCACATATATCTCATCATGTACTTGGCCATATCACATCAAAACATACCCTGCAAAAACAAGTTAGACGTCCTCTAATTATTGTTGCATGTTTTATGTGGCTACTACGGGTATCTAGCAAGAAAAATTCTCACCTACATAAAAACCACAACGGTGATACATAAGTTGCTTTTCAACCTTCTCAAGGACCGCCTTTGTCAAATCCGATCCAACTAAAGTAGGAGAAACAGACACCCGCCAACCATCTTTATGCTACGAGGTTACACGTCAGTCGAAGGAATCGGTCTCTCGGAAGCGTACGAGTAAGGTTGGTCTGGGCTGCTTCATCCCACAATACCGCTGAACCAAAACATGACCAAGGGAGGAAGCAATATAAGCATCAACACCCACAAACTCTTTGTGTTCTACTCGAGCTCTCATCTACACATAGACCTAGCTCTGATACCACTGTTGGGGAACGTTGCATGGGAAACAAAAAATTTCCTACGCACACGCAAGATCAATCCATGGTGATGAGAATCTACGAGAGGGAGAGTGGATCTACATACCCTTGTAGATCGCTAAGTGGGAAGCGTTAAGAAATGCGGTTGATGTAGTCGAAAGTCTTCGCGATCCAAATCGCCGAGCGTCCCGTGATCCCATCACGATCCGTCCCGCGATCCAATCACAAATCGTCTCGCGGTCTTGATCACGGTCCTTCCGATCCAGCGCCGAACGGACGGCACCTCCGCGTTGAGCACACGTACAGCTCGATGACGATCTCCGCCTTCTTGATCCAGCAAGAGGGAGCGGAGAGGTAGAAGAGTTCTCCGGCAGCACAACGGCATGGTGGCGGTGGTGGTGAACTAATCATGCAGGGCTTCGCCTAAGCACCGTAGAACTAATCTAGAGGAGAAACAGATCTAGAGGAAGAAGAGGGCAGCTCGTGGCAATTAGGGTTAGCTTTCCCCTCTAAATTCTCAAGTATATATAGGAGGGAGGGAGGGGAGGAGGCAGCCTCAAACCCTCCAGATCTGGCCGAAATTGGAGGTGGAGGAGTCCTACTCCTATCCTATTAGGAGTAGGATTCCTCCTTTCCACTTGGAAACTCTTTCCACCTCTCCACCTTTGGATTTTTTCCTTCTCAAACCTCATGGGCTTTAATGGAGGCTTTGTCCATCCCACCAGGTGCTGGTTTGTCTCCTCCCAGAGCCCGTGAGGCCCCTCGAGGCGTGACACCCCTCCTGATGGTCCTCCGGTACCCTCCCGTCACTCTCGGTACACTACCGATGAGCCCGAAACTTTTCCGGCGACCAAAACAGGACTTCCTATATATCAATATTTACCTCCGAACCATTCTGGAACTCCTCGTGATGTTTAGGATCTCATTCGGGACTCTGAACAACCTTCAGTCACCACCATACATAACTCTATACTACCGAAACATCACCGAACCTTAAGTGTGCAAACCCTGCGGGTTCGAGAACTATGTAGACATGACCGAGACACCTCTAAGGTCAATAACCAATAGCGGGACCTGGATTCCCATATTGGTTCCTACATATTCTACGAATATCTTTATCGGTTGAACCTCTATGTCAAGGATTCAGTCAATCCCGTATGCTATTCCCTTTGTTCTTCGGTATGTTACTTGCCCGAGATTCGATCGTCGGTATCTCTATACCTAGTTCAATCTCATTACCGGCAAGTCTCTTTACTCGTTCCGTAATACAAGATCCCGTGGCTAACACTTAGTCACATTGCTTGCAAGGCTTGTTGTGATGTTGTATTACCGAGTGGGCCCTGAGATACCTCTCTGTCACACGGAGTAACAAATCCTAGTCTTAATCCATGCCAACCCAATAGATACCCTCGGAGATACCTATAGAGCACATTTATAGTCACCCAGTTACGTTGCGACGTTTGATACACACAAGGCAATCCTCCGGTGTCAGTGAGTTGCATGATCTCATGGTCATAGAAACATATACTTGACATGCAGAAAACTGTAGGAATAAACTGACACGATCATATGCTACGTTTATAGTTTGGGTCTTGTCCATCACATCATTCTTCTAGTCCATCACAGACATACTAGGGACATGATGTGATCCCATTATCAAATGACATCACATGTCCATGGCCAGGAAACCTTGACCATATTTGATCAACGAGCTAGTCCATCACAGACATACTAGGGACATGGTGTTGTCTATGTATCCACATATGTATCTGAGTTTCCGATCAATACAATTCTAGCATGGATAATAAACGATTACCATGAACAAGGAAAGATGATAATAACTAATTTATTATTGCCTCTGGGCATATTTCCAACAGTCGTATCACCCTCCAACACTCGCCGAGTGAGACCCACCCACGCTTGCTCTCCATTTAGTATGGTTTAAACTTCTTGCGCTCATGGAACTGCGATGCACTCTTACAAACCGTATAAGGGCAGTAAGGTCATTTCATCAAGCTGTATATACATCTCTATATGTGACACGTACATGACGTCATATTTATTTTGTATGTTAAACTCCAAAAATAGTGTAGGCGTCGTGATTTAAACTCAAGACCTCTCAATCTAACAAGAACCACACTAACCAACTAGAACATGCTAATACTTGTGTAAATTAAGTTATTTTTCCTATCTACTGCTACTTCACTTCGAGACTGGGCTGGCTCATTATGGTATGGTCCTTTTATCACCATCACTTTTCATTTTTTCTATTTGTTTTTCCTCTTTTTTCATTTAATTTCTTTTTTCAGAAAATTCTCACACTTACAAAAATATGTTCGCTTTTTAAAAATTTGTTCATAAAGTACAAATATTTCTCATTTCTAAAAATTTGTAAAGATATGTCAAAAAATATTCATTTCATAGAAAAATGCTCACATCATATATTTAAATTTCTGAACGTCTGTTAAATAGAAAACTGGTTCGTCCAAAATAATTATCGTTTATTGCTTGTTTAAATAGAAACATCCTCACATAAAAAAATCAAACACAATTAGACAATTTTAAGTTTTCTAAACATTTATTAAATAGAAAAATGAAAATGAAAATATATAAATCAGCGACTAGTTTATTATCCATTTTTTGTTCCTTTTTCTTTCTTGTTATTCTTTGTTTTGCCTATTTTTCTTCCTTTTATTTTTCAGAAAATGCTCACATCAATAGAATGGACCTAAATTTTTCCACACACACGAGCATGATCATGCCAAGCATCCATGATAAATTTTATTGAGTTCTCACATTTTACGCATTTCCTAAGGTTTTTCTGGTGAAAAAACCTAAAACACTAATCGAACGTGACGCAATGTGCGTTCGGTGTTCGATTTTTTTCAAAATTTTGCATGGAGGTCCGCCATGAGCATGCCCACATGCTGGAAAATTTTGATGTCATTTCAAGCAAGTCAGGAAGCACATCGTGTTCAAAGTCGACGATTTGGGTAGGCCCATAGGGCAAGGCTTTTATTATTTGCAATCTCTGTCATTATCAATAAAAATGAACATTTTAGTCTGAATTACTTTTTGACATTTGTCAACAATTTTAGGATTTCAAATTGTGTGCGAAAATTTTATTAACATGAACACTTATTCCAAAATTGTTGCAAACTGCATACTTTTGGGGGGAATTTATTACAAACTGCATACTTTTTAAAATTTATCAACATTTTTAAAACACAAACATTTCTTAAACTTATGAACAAAAATTTCAACAACTGGTCCTTTTGGGGTGAATTTAGAAAATAATCTTGTATTCAAATTGTTTCTACACAAATATTAAAAATGTGTGTGGAAATTTAAAAAAAATGGTTTAAAAATTTTGTTCATATTTTCTGATTTTATATTTAAATTTAAAATTTCATAGTATTCTTCAAAACATGTTTGTACCAAAATATTTTTTGCTGTTTTTAAAGTATGTTCGTGTTATGACATGCTGAGCAATTTTGAAATGCACGAACAGTATTTTTACATCTATACAATATTTTCAAAATACGAGTTATAGTACTTTATGAATAAAATGTAAGGAAAATAAACATTTCTTAGAAAAAAATACAAAATTTATAAGCGTGAGTATATTTTGAAAAATAAAGAGACGAATTTTGAAAAAAAAGAATTAATGATAAAAGTATAGATTCACCTATGGGCCGGCCCAGCCACGAATTTATGTAGAACAAAATAAATAAAAGAAGTAAATAATCACAAACACTAGGATGGCCTATTTGGTTAGTGTGGTTGTCCTTAGATCGAGAGGTCTTGAGTTCAAATCCCATTGTGCATAATTTTATGTTAAACAAAAAACTAGGATGTCACGTATATTTACGCAAGCCATGTATCGGTACGGGTAAAAGGATCATCATATCCTTATTATGAAGGGGTATAGAGAGATCACAACGGTCAATATGTTTAGGGGTCTACCGAAGCAAAAGTGATAAATACGAGGGTTCATTTTCAATTTAAACTGCATGATTAAAATTTCCGCATGCTTTTAACCGTGATGTTCAATCTGTGGAGTACGTTATATTTTTCAGAAGATAGACTATGCTAGCTAGGAGACGATCGATGAGATCGAAAGGCCACCGGACAATGTTATCGGATCGCGCCACCACTCTTCTGCCGACTAATCATGAAGTGATCGAAAAGCACTTAATTAACCACTCATTAATCATGACCCATGCAGCTGGCTCCCTGTTAACAGATGATACTAATTCCGGGTATTTATTGGTTCAATGTTGTACCCTAGCATTTGGTTCTCTCCATGACAGGACAGCCAAGTGCATTTGTTTGTTTCCTCACAGTACGCTACAGCACTTCTGTTGCACGGAAGAGTGATAATTGGAAAAAAAAGGACTTGTTTTAGTTAGGCTCCACCAATCAGGCTGACTAAATTCTTACCTTAAGGAACAAACCAGGCATACAATAATCTTGGAAATAAATAGGGGGATGCATATTGTCAAGAGTTTTGCTTCTGTACACCCCTTCAAAGTTTGCACGAATCTTTAAGGTACTTAAAAATGCTCTCGTCATATTATCATGCTAACCAAATATATTGAATAGATTGATTTGGATACAAAATGTTAGAAGGGGTGGAGAGGGATTGGTATGAAATATGATGGATGTACTGAGCCTCATGGGCGAGTATATATAGCAATACACGCTTGGAAGGCAAAGAAGCCTCTCCTAGAGATAGGATAAAAGACGGATTACAAATCCTAAACTATCAAATACATGGACTCCAAATATATCTCTAACACCCCCCGCGGTCATAGCGGTAGCATTGCAAACAACAGAAACGTCGCGGACGGTCAGACTTGAGAGAATAACAGCCGACGGGCTGACATCCCATCGCAGTCGCAGCAGGAGCTTTGGGGCCGGTGTTGCGTCACGGACGCGTGGACTGTAGAGGAACCCGATGAGTTGTTCAAGCGAGGTGATAGCCCTTTACGCCGTGTCAAGGTAGCCGAGAGTGTAGGGTGGTGTAGTCGTGGTCGAGCTAACCGTGCGAAGAACGCTGTGGTTGATGTTGAGTCAGGGTGGCCGGTGTTGAGTTAGTCATGGGCGCGGTGGTGTCGAAGTAGTGGTGCGTCAGGAAGAAGACGTAGTTGACGACGCATTCTAGGTACGGGCGACGCGGCCCCCGCCGGCGGTCATGGAGGCAGACCGCTCTGAGGGCGGAGCGCGGGCCGGAAGCGGCGGGCGGCGGGTAGGTATAGGAACTTACGGCATATACCATGTTAGAAGGGATAGAGAGGGATTGATGCAGAATATGATGAATGTTGTATTAAGCCTCATGAGAGAGTATATATAGGAGTACAGACTTGAAGAAAGGTAGAAGACGGATTACAAATCGTAAACTATCAAATACATGGACTCCAAATATATTTCTTAACACAAAAGACTATATTATCTTTTTTGATTGAAGGGGTATCTAACCGGGACTGCATCAAAATCCGGAAACTTTTCTAATAACAATTAAATGACACATCCTCTCCAACAACTATTGTGGGATATTTTCCCAACAAAACAAATAAAATAGTATGCCTTCATTTAGTAAGAGCATCTCCAACGCAGACCCTTAGTAAGTATGCATATGTTTGGACATACCCCATCTATCCACGGACATGCCCAGTTGGGGGGAAGGGGCTTGGCAGCAATCCGGAATGCCGCCACGTAGGAATCTGACATCCCTGGCCCACTCAAATCCCCCTCCCGAGACATGTTTTCTTCCACTCCATCGATGTTCCCCTCTTGCTCTGCATTCGCACCCTCCTTGTATGTCGTTGTCATTGACCTCTTCGACCACTGCCAGGGCATTTGCGGACGTCTACGGTCTTAGCACATGCGCCTGCCCCCCCCCCCCTTGGACCATTTCGCCGTCCACCTGGGATCCGTTCGTAGACAGGTCCCCTTGTGCCCCTGGTAGCGCCATCCATGGCCGACCCCATGCCCTACATGTGTTTCAGAACAAATGTCATTGAGATTTTTTTTACCTTGTTGTTGTTGTTTAGAATAAAGCACGGCGGTGAGGTACTCTGTGATGAAGGATGAATTGATGTGTGATGTGTGAAAGGTTGTATTTGTCGACTTTGTAGGCAGGAGGCAAGAGAGTTTGACGTTTTGCAAAACATGCATGCTTTTTTTTTCATGAGGAGAGGCACTTTGCGCCCTATGAGTTGCACGTGATGCATGATCACAATGTGAAGTCACTAGGCTATCGAAGCGCAATGCTGCGGGGACAAGGCGCCACCGTAGGGTTTGTGCCGCCAGCCCAGGGATGCCCGGTCCAATTCCACGGGGATAGCGCGATCGTAGGAGTTGCGCCGCTAACCCGGCGAAGTCCAGTCCAATGCCATGGTACCTCCAGTCGATGATTGCCGCGTCGAGCTTCGCCGCAGTAACGCGCCTCCAGCAGCCGACGCCTTTGGATCGAAGCGACATTTGCGAGGACACGATGAATTCCCGCCGAAGCGAATCCGATTACAGATTTGAAATTTCCTTCCGAGACGGCGGAGAGCCAGTCTGTCGGCCAACTCCTCCTCATCCCCAACATGGAATGAGGTTTCAGTCAACGGATCCGCTGCCCGGCATATCAGAGATCGCTGGAGAGAAATTTGAAAACGAACTGTAAAAATAGAGTGAAATGGTTAGGGTTTTGTCTACGATGTGGATACGGATGCATATATGTGAGCTCGGGATGTGCCTGTGTCGATCGGATCCAAAATGGTTGACATGTCCGAGCGTCCTCTATCTGCCCTACATATGGACCGGGTACGGGGGTGCTAGTCAACATGGATATTTGACTTTGTCAGATCTAATTGGATTGCAATTTACCTTTTGTGCAGTGACCGGACAATTCAAATATTTGACAAGAATATGTAGATGCTCTCATGAAATCCTCCTCTGTTGGGTGTGGTAGTTTGCGCGTTCGCATCCTCCTCCGCCCGCGGCTTCGCACGCACGCGCACCGACACACACGATGTCCGTACGTAGTCCTCATAACGATTATCCTGTCTTCTTTCAGCTATGTCTCTGTCACATGATCCAGTCACTGAATGATAACGATATATCTGCATCTTTTGGCAGTCAGACAATACTTTTGTGAGTAGTTGTGACTGCTGAACGGTGGCAAAATTCACTATTTTGACCCTTTTTGGAAAGTTAATCGGGATGTGACCCCGGTCCGGAAAATTTTCCGGATCTAACCCTTTTTCCTACCGTCAGAGACCGCGACGGTAGGAGTACACAGGCTACCGCCAAACGGCTCGGCGGTAGGTGACTTAGCCACGTCATCTCTATAACTGACGGTCACCGTCTATACATAGCCCTACTGTCAGAGGGTTTGGCGGTACGTTGTGATACCCTACCGCCACAGGGTCCAGCGGTAGGGTATGTAACTATCTAACCTAGGCCGTCGGTTCGCTCTCCCCATCTTCGCCCCACCCCACCCCACGGCCTCCTCAAGAACATAGAGGGGAAGCCTCTCTCGTCCCCTCCACTCTCTACCTCGGATCTCTTCCGTTTCTTGACCATTTTTGCAGATCGAGATGGCTCCGAAACGAGAAAAGTAAGCTCCTCTGATCCCTCCAATTTGTTTTAGCCAAAAAGCTTCCGATTCGTCGCATTATTCGATTGAAATCCCCTCCTATTTTGGAATTAGATTTAATTTGTTTGTACTATAGGATTGTTTTAGGTTGATTCTAGAGTGGGGCCCGCCAGCCACCCATTCACCCCAATACATCTTCCTCCCCCGAGCTCAGTCCCCTATCCCCTCTATCTCCTCCACTCAAACACCCAACAAAGCCCCTCCATTTGCTTGGGATTAATTGTTGGATCCGGAGCATTTTCCTCACCCAAGGTGCCTCTCCCACTCCCCTCTTTTTGGTTGGTTGAAATCATGTATTATGGTTTATGTTCTTACTTATTTGCAAACCCTGGTATTTTGTCATATGGATTTGTTGTTGGCTTTAGTGTAAACCCTAGTTTCACCCATAATATTGTTGTGCCAAGTCCATGTATCTGATAGATGAGCCACATTAACTTTGAATGCATTTAGCATTAAATAGGGTTAGTAGTCATGATAGAGGTTAGTTGCTTAACACATTAATTAAGGCAGTTGTGACCTTACTAGCCAATCATCGAAATGTAGGATGGCACCGTTCATGTACGCTATGGCTATCGCTGAGGAGGCAATGATGCTTGAACGCGAATTTATCGAGGAAAAGATGAACGTGTGGGTCAAAGATGTTGATGCGTTGAACAAGGCTTCGAAAGCCTTTTCACACCTTTATTTTTGGACGGAGGCTTTGGCTTCTGAATATATTATCAAGAAAAAACAGAAGGGGATAACCAGCCTCAAAAAGGTGGAAAAGGATTGTAGGCATCATCTTGCGATGCAAAATGCTTACTGCACAACAAGGGCAGAACATACTTAGTTTAACGTGCATAATAATGGCAGCGTCATCAATTGGTTAGTTAGGCAACCATTTTCACCTATACCGGAGCAGGCTTCTCGGTGAGCTTGGGTGAAAGAAAGAATGAATGTTATTTGCTGCAACCCGGGACCGTACGACAGCCCATAGGGGCATTGATTAGCATGATGCTATGTAACCTATTGTCATTTGAACTACAATGACATGTACCCATTTGCTTCTGTGTGGTCATTTGAACTATTATGACTTGTATTGTACCTTCATCATTTGAACTCATGAAGTACTCGGTGTTGTATTAAGTAGAGATTGTGAACTATTACGTCTTGTATCCTTGTGTGATTTGCATTTCTACTCACTTCATCCTATCTCTAGATGGACCAGTTCGAGCAAGAGAGTTGGAGGTCGGAGAACAGGGAGAGGGTGTGTACTTCCCGGTAGGGAAGTGGATGCGTGGCGAGCCAGAGCTGAGGCCTGAGTTCATTCGCTGTGTGCTCCAACGCACGACAGGGATGTACTGGGTTAAGGAGAAATTGCATGGTCGTGCCCTGGTGGGAACTATGGACGGGCACCAGCCTCCCATGGCCCTTGCACAGGTGGTTGTCGCTTTGGAGTCACAATGTGGATCTCCCACAACAATGTCATGGTTGAAGTATGTTCGCCTCTAGCAGATTTTCTTATACGGTTACGGTCGGACAAGGACTGCACAAGAGTGCTCATCTACCACTCCCGTAAGCTAACCATCGGTGGAGAGGCGATCCAGTTCACTCGTTGGCATTGTGGTATGGGCGGCGAGGAGTCGTCTCTAAAATTATTGACTAGGTTGAGCTTTGATGGGCTGCCGCAAGAAGCATGGGAGCTTGAGTTTGTTAGTAAGCTTGTTAGCAGTCTCGGTGGTGATCTCGTTAGGATGATCAAGCCCACTAAGCGTTGTTTCCTAGTTGTTGAAGCGTGGACGAGAAATCCAAACAAAGTTCCCAAGTTATATGAAGTGGAGCTGCCAAAACCTGACATAGGACAGGATTATCCAACCTCTGACTCTGAAGCGCCTATTTCAGCACCTAGTAGTCAGATAAAACTTGAGAAACCGATAGTTTTGCATGTTGTGAAGATCCATATTCTGAAGGTGATAGATCGGACCCCTATTTTCACAGAGCTGCCAGATGCTTATGATTATGATGATGAATCCAATACTGCTCGTTGTCACACTTTCACTTGCTATCCTGTCACAACTGGTGGAGCAGATAGGGTATACTATGGGGGTGCACATGGATTAGCAAATCAAGGGACAGATGGCCATGCAGGTGGTCTATTTAGGATGTAGATGAAGCATCAGTGTTCATTTCCATGAGGCCATCGACTTGTACCCTTTTAACATTTGAACTCAGGATGAACTTCGTGTTGTATGTAAAATGATGTAACTTGTTGTTTTGAACTTCGTGTTGTATGTGAGAGTATGTACTCTTTTTAAATCAAAAATTGACGTGGCCCTAGGGTAATCATTCATTTTGTCAAACCAAAATAAAAGAACCTACCGCCAGAGGCTGTGGCGGTAGGGTACCTAACCATACAATTTTCATTTCGGCAAACCGCGCGTCAGCACTTTACCGCGAGGGCCTCTGGAGGTAAGCAAGCATGACCTACCTTTCTTTTGCCAATCCTCGCGTCAGTACTTTACACTATCAACCGAAGACCTTACCGTCAGGCCCTCTGGCGGTAGGCTAGCATGACCTACCGCCAGGTTCCATGGCGGTAGGCAACTTTCCCTATTTTTAACCAACTTCGTTTTCATCTTTGAGAACAACTCAATCTACATGGACATAAAGTATTTCAATAAAGCCATAAAAAGTTCAAAACATTATGTCCATAACATAGTACAACACAATCATAACATAGTTCGACAAACAATCTAGCACTGAATAGTAGTGAAGTTTAACGAGTAGTATCAGATAGATTGATAGATAGATCCCTAAGGAAACATGTGCCCCTTTCCCTTGTTGTAACTGTTGGAAATATTCCCTAAAGGCAGTAATAAAATGGTTATTATTGTATTTTCTTGTTCATGATAAATGTCTATTGTTCATGCTATAATTGTATTAACCGAAAACTGTAATACATGTGTGTATAAATAGACCACAACATGTCCCTAGTGAGCCTCTAGTTGGCTAGCTCGTTGATCAATAGATGGTCATGGTTTCATGACCATGGACATTGGATGTCATTGAAAACGGGATCACATCATTAGGAGAATGATGTGATGGACAAGACCCAATCCTAAGCATAGCACAAGATCGTGTAGTTCGTTTGCTAAAGCTTTTCCAATGTCAAGTATCGTTTCCTTAGACCATGAGATTGTGCAACTCCCGGATACCGTAGGAATACTTTGGGTGTGCCAAACGTCACAACGTAACTAGGTGGATATAAAGGTCCACTACGGGTATCTCTGAAGGTGTCTGTTGGGTTGGCACGAATCGAGATGGGATTTATCACTCTGTGTGACGGAGAGGTATCTTTGGGCCCACTCGGTAAGACATCATCATAATGAGCTCAATGTGACTAAGGAGTTAGACATGGGATGATGTGTTACGGAACAAGTAAAGAGACTTGCCGGTAACGAGATTGAACAAGGTATAGGGATACCGACGATCGAATCTCGCGCAAGTATCATACCGGTAGACAAAGGTAATTGTATACGGGATTGATTGAATCCCCGACATCGTGGTTCATCTGGTGAGATCATCGTGGATCATGTGGGAGCCAACATGGGTATCTAGATCCCACTGTTGGTTATTGATCGGAGAAGTGTCTCGGTCATGTCTACATGCCTCCCGAACCCGTAGGGTCTACACACTTAAGGTTCGATGATGCTAGGGTTATAGGGAAATAGTGTACGTGGTTACCGAAGGTTGTTCGGAGTCCCGGATGAGATCCTGGACGTCACGAGAAGTTTCGGAATGGTTCAGAGGTAAATATTCATATATAGGAAGTTAGGTTTTGGTCACCGGAAGTGTTTCGGGCATTACCGGTAACGTAGCGGGACCACCGGAAGGGTTCCGGGGGTCCACCGGGAGGGGCCACCAGCCCCGGAGGGCTACATGGGCCAAGAGTGGGAGGAAATCAGCCCCTAGGTGGCCTGGTGCGCCTCCCACCTCAGCCCAAGGCACAACATGGAGGAGAGGGGGAAACCCTAGGCCCAGATGGGCCCTAGGCCCACCCTAGGGCGCCTAGGGCTGCCGCACCATCTCTCCCCTCCCTTGGCCGCCGCCCCAAGTCCCATCTAGGGCCGGCCGCAGCCCTAGGGTGGGAACCCTAGGGGCTGCGCCCTCCCTCCTCCTCCTCCTATATATAGTGGGGGGTTTGGGGGCTGCCAACACACAAGTTTCTCTCCCTCTCGACGCAGCCCTACCCCTTCTCCTCCTCGTCCTTCGTAGTGCTTGGCGAAGCCCTGCTGGAGTACCACGCAGCTCCAATGTCACCACGTCGTCGTGCTGCCGGAGCTCTCCCTCAACCTCTCCATCCTCCTTGCTGGATCAAGGCGTAGGAGACGTCACCGGGATGCACGTGTGTTGAACGCGGAGGCGCCGTTATTCGGCGCTTAGATCGGATTCCACCGCGATCTGAACCGCTGCGAGTACGACTCCACCAACCGCGTTCTAGTAACGCTTCCGCTTTGCGATCTTCAAAGGTATGAAGATGCACTCTCCCCACTCGTTGTTGGTTTCTCCATAGATGATCTTGGTGAACACGTAGGAAATGTTTTGATTTACTACTACGTTTCCCAACAGTGGCATCATGAGCTAGGTCTATGCGTAGAATCTATGCACGAGTAGAACACAAGTTGTTGTGGGCGTCGATCTTATTAATTTTCTTGCCGTTACTAGTCTTATCTTGATTCGGCGATATTGTGGGATGAAGCGGCCCGGACCGACTTTACACGTACGCTTACGTCAGACTGGTTCCACCGCCTGACACGCACTTGTTGCATAAGGTGGCTAGCGAGTGTCTTTCTCTCCCACCTTAGTCGGATCAGATTCGATGAAAAGGGTCCTTATGAAGGGTAAATAGCAATTGGCATATCACGTTGTGGTTTTGGCATAGGTAAGAAACGTTCTTGCTAGAAACCTATAGCAGCCACGTAAAAATTTGCAACAACAAAATAGAGGACGTCTAACTTGTTTTTGCAGCATATGCCTTGTGATGTGATATGGCCAAAGGATGTAATGTGATGCATTGTGATGTATGAGATTGATCATGTTCTTGTAATAGGATTCACGACTTGCATGTCGATGAGTATGACAACCGGCAGGAGCCATAGGAGTTGTCTTAATTTATTGTATGAACTGCGTGTCAATCATAAACGCCGTGTAATTACTTTACTTTATTGCTAATCGTTAGCCATAGTAGTAGAAGTAATAGTTGGCAAGACGACTTCATGAAGACACGATGATGGAGATCATGGTGTCGTTCCGGTGACAATGATGATCATGGTGCCCCGAAGATGGAGATCAAAGGAGCAAGATGATATTGGCCGTATCATGTCACTATAGTGATTGCATGTGATGTTTATCATGTTTTTACATCTTATTGGCTTAGAACGACGGTATCTTAATAAGATGATCTCTCACTAAAATTTCAAGGAATGTGTTCCCCCTAACTATGCACCGTTGCTAAGGATTGTTGTTCCGAAGCACCACTTGATGATCGGGTGTGATAGGTTCTAACGTTCACATAGAATGGGTGTAAGCCAGATTTACACACGCAACACACTTAGGTTGACTTGACGAGCCTAGCATGTACAGACATGGCCTCGGACCACGGAAGACCGAAAGGTCGAACATGAGTCGTATAGAAGATACGATCAACATGAAGATGTTCACCATGGATGACTAGTCTGTCTCACGTGATGATCGGATACGAGCTAGTTGACGTGGATCATATGTCACTTGGATGACTAGAGAGATGTCTATCTAAGTGGGAGTTCATTGAATAATTTGATTATGTGAACTTAATTATCATGAACTTAGTCTAACATTGTCTTTACAATCTATATTGTAGATCTAATGGCCAACGCTAATGTCACCCTCAAATTCAACGCGTTCCTAGAGAAAACCAAGCCGAAAAAAGATGGAAGCAACTATGCGGACTGGGTCCGTAGCTTGAGGATCATCCTCATAGCTTCCAAGAGATTGTATGTCCTTGATGCACCGCTAGGTGACGCACCCGTTTTCCCCGCAACTCAAGACGTTATGAACGCCTGGGAGTCGCGTTGTGATGATTACTCCCTGGTTCAGTGCGGCATGCTTTACAGTTTAGAACCGGGGCTCCAAAAGCGTTTTGAGCAACACGGAGCATATGAGATGTTCCAAGAGCTGAAATTAGTTTTCCAAGCTCATGCCCGGGTCGAGAGATATGATGTCTCCGACAAGTTCTTCAGTTGTAAGATGGAGGAGAATAGTTCTGTCAGCGAGCACATACTCAAAATGTCTGGGTTGCACAACCGCTTGTCTCAGCTGGGAGTTAATCTTCCGGATGACTCGGTTATTGACAGAATCCTCTAGTCGCTCCCACCTAGCTACAAGAGCTTTGTGATGAACTACAACATGCAAGGGATGGAGAAGTCCATTCCTGAATTGTACTCGATGCTGAAATCAGCGGAGGTCGAGATTAAAAAGGAGCATCAAGTGTTGATGGTGAATAAGACCACTAGTTTCAAGAAAGGCAAGGGTAAGAAGAACTTCAAGAAGGACGGCAAAGCAGTTGCCACGCCCGGTAAGCAAGTTGCCGGGAAGAAGAACAAGAATGGACCCAAGCCTGAGACTGAGTGCTTTTATTGCAAGGGTACCAGTCACTCGAAGCGGAACTGTCCCAAGTACTTAGCGGATAAGAAGGCCGGCAACGTTAAAGGTATATGTGATATACTTGTTATTGATGTGTACCTTACCAGCGCTCGTAGTAGCTCCTGGGTATTTGATTCCAGTGCAGTTGCTCACATTGTAACTCCAAGTAGGAGTTGCGGAATAAGCGGAGACTGGCAAAGGACGAGGTGACGATGCGCGTCGGGAATGGTTCCAAGGTCGATGTGATCGCCGTCAGCACGCTACCACTACATCTACCTTCGGGATTAGTTTTAAACCTCAATAATTGTTATTTAGTACCAACTTTGAGCATGAACATTGTATCTGAATCTCGTTTGATGCGAGATGGCTACTCATTTAAATATGAGAATAATGGTTGTTCTATTTATATGAGAGAAATGTTTTATGGTCATGCCCCGCTGGTCAATGGTTTATTTTTGATGAATCTCAAACGTGATGTTACACATGTCCATAGTGTGAGTACCAAAAGATGTAAGATTGATAATGATAGTCCCACTTACATGTGGCACTGCCGCCTTGGTCATATTGGTGTCAAACGCATGAAGAAACTCCATGCTGATGGACTTTTGGAGTCTCTTGATTTTGAATCATTTGACATGTGCGAACCATGCCTCATGGGCAAGATGACCAAGACTCCGTTCTCCGGAACAATGGAGCGAGCATCTAACTTGTTGGAGATAATACATACCGATGTATGCGGTCCAATGAGCGTTGAGGCTCGCGGTGGCTACCGTTATGTTATCACCCTCACCGATGACTTAAGCAGATATGGGTATGTCTACTTAATGAAACACAAGTATGAAACTTTTGAAAAGTTCAAGGAATTTCAGAGTGAGGTAGAGAATCAACGTGACAGGAAAATAAAGTGTCTACGATCTGATCGTGGCAGAGAATATTTGAGTCACGAGTTTGGCACGCACCTGAGGAAATGTGGAATTGTTTCACAAATCACGCCGCCTGGCACACGTTAGCGAAATGGTGTGTCTGAACGCCGTAATCGCACTCTATTGGATATGGTGCGATCTATGATGTCTCTGTTAGGAATAAGCAACTTGTATTCCAATGAGGCCATAGGCCAATATATATACATGTACAGGTACGGAACATATGCTGGAAACCCCTTATACAACGGGAGAAATACAAAGGGGTACATGGCTTATATTATAACTCTAACACCCCCCCCCCCCTCAAACTCATGGCGGAGGAACAACACTGAGTTTGGAGAGATAAAAGCCATGTTATGCTCTAGTCTGGGCCTTCGTCAGGAAATCCGCCAACTATAACTCGGAAGGCACATATTGAAGAGCAATAACCTGATCCTGCACACCCGCGCGCACATAGAAAGCATCAACACCAATATGCTTGGTGAGCTCATGCTTCACAGGATCGCGCGCAATGCTAATAGCACATGTACTGTCAGATAAGAGCAGAGTCGGTGTAGTAACAGAAACACCGAAATCCTGAAGTAACCATCATAACCAAGTCACCTCTGCCGTCAAAAGAGCCATCGCTCGTAACTCAGCCTCTGCACTCGAACGGGAAACTGCAATCTGTTTCTTCGTCTTCCAGGCAATGAGAGAACCACCAAGAAAAACACAGTAAGCAGAAAGTGAACGGCGATCTGAAGGATCACTAGCCCACGTAGCATCCGAATAGGCCTGGAGCTGTAAAGAACTGGAGCGAGGAAAGAATAGACGGTGAGAGATCGTGCCCCGAAGATATTGGAGAACACGAAGGAGATGACTATAGTCAATCGATGTAGGAGCAGAGACAAATTGACTCAAAATATGAACCGGATAAGAGATATCCGGACGAGTGACAGCTAGATACACAAGGCTGCCAACAAGATGACGATAACGCGTTGGGTCAGGCAGGGGATCACCATCAGTAGCACAGAGGTGAACATTGAGCTCCATAGGAGTCTCAACAATGCGCTCATCAGTAAGAGCAGCACGAGTAAGAAGATCCTGGATATACTTTGCCTGGGATATAAAAAAGGCATCAGAGGTAGAAGAGACTTCAATCCCAAGAAAGTAACGAAGAGGTCCAAGATCAGACATAAGAAACTGATCGCTAAGACGGGCCTTTACAAAGGCAATATACTCGGGGTCATCTCCGGTGATAATCATGTCATCAACATAGAGAAGAAGAAGAGTCCGACCACAAGGAGAAAGGTGAATAAACAATGTTGGATCATGAGCACTTGCTGAAAAACCAGCGGCAGTGACCACAGAGGCAAAGCGCTCAAACCAGGCTCGGGGGGCTTGCTTAAGGCCATAGAGAGAGCGACGGAGACGACATACCATGCCATCTGGAACAGAATAGCCAGGGGGTGGCTGCATGTACACCTCCTCATGCAGCTCACCGTTAAGAAAGGCATTCTTAACATCCAGTTGAGATATAGACCAGTGGCGTGCAGAGGCCACAGCAAGAAGTGTACGAACAGTGGTCATATGGGCGACAGGCGCAAAGGTCTCATCATAATCACGACCATGCTCCTGCTGAAAACCACGAGCCACAAGACGAGCTTTGTGACGCTCAAGAGAACCATCGCAGCGAGTCTTAACCTTGTATACCCACTTACAAGTGATGGTACGGACTCCAGGAGGAAGGGAAACAAGATCCCATGTTCTAGTGCGTTCAAGAGCAGCAATCTCCTCTGCCATTGCAAACTGCCATTCAGGATGAACAATAGCCTGACGATAAGAAGTCGGCTCAAGAACAGCAGCACCAGCGGTGGGAAAGCCAAAGCGATCAATAGGCGGACGAGGACGAGAACGCAAGCCATAAGTGGGCTGAGACAAGGAGGACGATACATCTCCAGAGGCATCCACAGGACGTGAACGACGAGTGTAACATGGAGGAAAAGGTGGAACAATGGCAGGAGGAATCGCCAAGGTAGAATCGGAGGGTGGCGATGAACAAGGCACCAGAGAGGAAGGTGTAGAATCCAGGGACAGGCTAGACGAGGAGACCGGAGAAGATGGTGGCAGCACATCAACTAGAGGTGGAGAAGCAGAGGGAGCGGAATGAATAGGCAAAGGCTCAAGGGGGGTGATAGGTGAGTCAGGAAAAGTGAGGAAAGAGATATCCTCCACTGAAAAGATCAAGGAAGATGAGCGTGGGTAGAAGGGACGAGACTCATCAAAAGTCACATCTCGAGAGATACGCATCCGACGACCAATAGGATCCCAACAGCGATAGCCCTTATGCTCATCACTTTAACCTAAGAAGACACACTCAACAGACTGAGCGGTCAATTTAGTGCGTTCGCGAGGGGCAAGAAGAACATAGCAAACACAACCAAACAAGCGAAGCAGCGAATAATCGGGGGAACGATCAAAAAGACGCTCGAAAGGAACACCACCCTATAGAGCAGTGGAAGGCTGGAGATTGATGAGATAGGTGGAGGTGGAGACGGCCTCAGCCCAAAAATGAGGCGGGAGAGAGGCAGCAATCATCAATGCACGAGCCGTCTCAAGAAGATGACGATGTTTGCGCTCAGCTACACCATTCTGAGCATGAGCACCAGGACAAGAGAATTGAGAGAGAGTCCCTTGCTCAGCAAGAACACCATGCAACATCTTAGAGATATACTCGCCAGCGGAGTCAGCACGAAACACATGAATGGGAGAAGAGAACTGAGTATGAACCATGGCAGCAAAACGCTTATAAATAGACAACACCTCACTACGAGAAGTCATGAAATAAAGCCATGTGTAACGAGAGAAATCATCTATAAAAATAATATAGTATTTATGACCACCTTTCGAATCGAAGGGAGCCGGACCCCATACATCAGAATGAACTAAATCGGAAGGACGTGTAGACACTGACTCACTATGTGAATATGGTAACTGAATCTGCTTGCCAAGACGACAACCCTGACACTCTAAAGCAACATCTCCTAAGACAGACCCCAGAAGACCGCGACGAACTAAAGACGACAAACGAGAACCACATAGATGGCCAAGGCGATGATGCCACTGGTAGAAGGAACCAGTAGCGGAGGCAACTGAAGCGGAGGAACTGGCAAGAGTGGTGGCAGCGGAAGGAACATGAAGCCAGTCCAACTCCCAAAGACCCTGAGAATCATGGCGGCGAGGGCCAGCTCCAACTAGAGTGTGCGTGCAACGGTCCTGGACAGAACAAGAGTCAACGTCAAGGATGACGCGACAGCCAGAATCAGTAAGTTGACCAGCAGAAAAGAGATTCATGGTAAGTCGAGGAACATGAGCAACATCTAGAACAGAATAAGAAGGAGTGATAAGATCGCCTCTACTAACGACAGAAAGAGGAGTACCATTAGCAGTGAGGACCTGAACAGGAGAATCAAGCGATCGAAGAGAGGACAGGGTGGAAGAATGAGAAGATATATGAAAAGAAGCTCCAGAGTCCAGAACCCATGGGGATGTACCTGACTGTGTAGAGGGTGGTTGCTCAGTGCGGGAAGCATTAGTCACAGAACCAGCAGTACCCGTTGAGGAAGAACCTGAAGCCGCGAGCAGACGCTTAAGCTTTAGAATATCTTGCTCAGTCAGAGCGATGGCTAAAGCTGTCGAGGTAGATGAAGAAGTCTCGGAAGATGATGATCGGGCCTTGCGCAGATGTTTCCTCTTTGTGTAGCACTAGGACTCAACATGACCATCATGGTTACAGTAGCCGCAATGGGGACGAGGGCGACTTGAGCCTCCAGAGGGAGTGGGCAAAAGCGGTGGAGCACTCGAGCGGGAAGGGGTCGGTGCAGCAAGTGGCGCAGAAGGAGTCCGAGCAGCAAGCACAGAAGGAACCTCTAGTAAGACAGCACCACGTAAGCGAGTCTCCTCAGCACGAATCTCAAAAAGTGCCTCCATGAGAGAAATACGGCCACGAGCAAACAACTGAGCCCGCCGGGGCTCAAACTCCGTACGGAGCCGAGACAAGAACTCGTAGACACGATGAAACTACAAATTAGCCTGGACGGCCAGGCAACAGGAGCAAGTACGAAAACCAGCACTGCGGAGAGAATCAAGCTGGCGCCAGATAGCAGAACTCTGTGCATAGAAGTCATCAACTGTAGAGTCACTCTTCTGAAGAGCATGCTCCTGACGGACCACAGAGAGGTATAAGGCATCACCAGAGGGCTCATAGCGCTGACGAAGACGGGTCCACATCTCAAAGATAGTAGGAAGACCCAGAAACTCAGAAGCAAACTGAGGCAGAACACTGGTAGTAAGAACAGCTGCAGCACGAGCATCATCATCAAGCCACTGGGTGTAAATAGATAGAGCACCATGATACACCTGAAGAGCCTCCTCATAAGTCACAACCTGTTCCTCGTAAGCACGGAGAGCGGCCTCATCAGCAACCTTAGCGGCATCCTTAGCTGCCTAATTAGCATCCGCAGGAAGAACCGGAGGGATCGGCAGAGTGGGAGCCACAGGAGGAACTGGACGTGGCAGACAGCAGACCTCGCCAGAAAGAACACCCCAGAGACGGATGCCGCGCATATGAATGTGCATGAAGCCAGTGAACTCGATGTAGTTAGAGCCATCGAAGATCACCGGACAGCGAGGGACAACAACATAGCCTGTTGCAGTAGACATTTTTTTAGGACGTTCCTGTGAGACGAACCGGATCAGGACGACCTGATGTGGAGGCGTCCAACAGCAGCGGTGAGCAGCAGGACTCCCAGAGGACCACGGCGAGGAAGGAGCCGGAGTCCAGCAGCAGCAGGGGCAACACGGGAGGGCCGGCGGCTAGGGATGAGGAGCGGCGGCTGGGATGAGGGGCGGCGACCACGAGAGGAGACGGCGGCTGGAGATGAGGGGCGGCGGCTGGCGAGGGCCGGCGACCACGAGAAGAGCCGACGGCTGGGAAGGAGGGGCAGCGGGTGGCGAGGGCCAGCGACCACCAGACGGGCCGGCGACTGGTGATGAGGGGCGGCAGCTGGCGCGGGCCGGCGACCACGAGAAGCTTCAGCGGCAGGCATTGACGGGCGGGAGGATTGGGAGGAGAGGAAGCAGCGGCAGCCGGCCAGGGAGGAAGCAGCGGCGCACGACGGATCGAGCACGAGTTGCGGCGTGCGAAAGAAAAACCTAGGGATCTAATACCATGTTAGGAATAAGCAACTTGTATTCCAATGAGGCCATAGGCCGATATATATACATGTACAGGTACGGAACATATGCAGGAAACCCCTTATACAACGGGAGAAATACAAAGGGGTACATGGCTTATATTATAACTCTAACAGTCTCTTACCGACTTACTGCTATCATTTTGGGGATATGCATTAGAGACTTCCGCATTCACTTTAAATAGGGCACCGTCTAAGTCCGTTGAGACGACACCGTATGAAATATGGTTTGGAAAGAAACCTAAGCTTTCGTTTCTAAGTTTGGGGATGTGATGCTTATGTGAAGAAACTTCAACCTGAGAAGCTCAAACCCAAAGCGGAAAAGTGCGTCTTCATAGGATATCCCAAAGAAACTATTGGGTATTCCTTCTACCTCAGATCCGAAAGCAAAGTCTTTGTTGCCAAGAATGCATCCTTTCTAGAGAAAGAGTTTCTCTCGAAAGAAGTAAGTGGGAGGAAAATAGAACTTGATGAGGTAATCGTACCCCTACTCGAACCGGAAAGTAGCGCAGCACGGGAAGCTGTTTCTGTGGAGCCTGCACCGGCTGGAGAGGAAGGTAATGATGATGATCATGAAACTTTAGATCAAGTTGCTATTGAACCTCGAAGGTCCACAAGGACACACTCCGCACCAGAGTGGTACGGCAACCCTGTCCTAGAGATCATGTTATTGGACAATGGTGAACCTTCGAACTATGAAGAAGCAATGGCGGGCCCAGATTCCAACAAATGGCTTGAAGCCATGAAATCCGAGATAGGATCCATGTATGAGAATAAAGTATGGACTTTGATGGACTTGCCCGATGGTCGGAGAGCCATAGAAAATAAATGGATCTTTAAGAAGAAGACTGACGCGGATGGTAATGTGATCGTCCATAAGGCTCGGCTTGTTGCTAAGGGTTATCGACAAGTTCAAGGATTTGACTATGATGAGACTTTCTCACCCGTAGCGATGTTGAAGTCCGTCCAAATCATGTTAGCAATTGCCGCATTTTATGATTATGAGATATGGAAAATGGATGTCAAAATGGCATTCCTTAACGGTTTCCTCAAGGAAGAATTGTATATGATGCAGCCGGAAGGTTTTGTCGATCCTAAGAATGCTAACAAGGTATGCAAACTCCAGCGCTCCATCTATGGGCTGGTGCAAGCATCTCGTAGTTGGAACATTCGCTTTAATGAGGTGATTAAAGCGTTTGGGTTTATACAGGTTTTTGAAGAACCTTGTATTTACAAGAAAGTGAGTGGGAGCTCTGTAGAATTCCTCATATTATATGTGGATGACATATTGTTGATGGGAAATGATATAGAACTCTTGGAAAGTATAAAGGCCTACTTGAATAAGTGTTTTTCAATGAAGGACCTTGGATAAGCTGCTTACATATTAGGCATCAAGATCTATAGAGATAGATCGAGACGCCTCATTGGTCTTTCACAAAGCACATACCTTGACAAGATATTGAAGAAGTTCAATATGGATTAGTCCAAGAAGGGGTTCTTGCCTGTGTTACAGGGTGTGAGATTGAGTACGAATCAATGCTCGACCACGGCAAAGGATAGATAAGAGATGAGTGTCATCCCCTATGCTTCAGCCATAGGCTCTATTATGTATGCCATCCTGTGTACCAGACCTGATGTGAACCTTGCCATAAGTTTGGTAGGGAGGTACCAAAGTGATCCCGGAGTGGAACACTGGACAGCGGTCAAGAATATCCCGAAGTACCTGAAAAGGACCAAGGACATGTTTCTCGTATATGGAGGTGCTGAAGAGCTCGTCATAAAGGGTTACGTCGATGCTAGCTTCGACACAGATCCGGATGACTCGAAGTCACAAACCGGATACATGTATATTTCGAACGGAGGGGCAGTCATCTGGTGCAGCAGCAAGCAAAGCGTCGTGGCGGCATCTACATGTGAAGCGGAGTACATAGCTGCTTCGGAAGCAGCAAAGGAAGGAGTCTGGATGAAGGAGCTCATCACCGACCTAGGAGTGATTCCCACTGCGTCTGGCCCGATGACTCTATTCTGTGACAACACTGGAGCTATTGCCCTTGCCAAGGAGCCCAGGTTTCACAAGAAGACAAGACACGTCAAACGCCGTTTCAAATCCATCAGGAAGGAGATATAGATATTTGTAAAGTACATACAGATCTGAATGTCGCAGATTCATTGACAAAACCTCTCTCACGAGCGAAACATGATCAGCACTAGAACTCTATGGGTGTTCGATACATCACAATGTAACTAGATTATTGACTCTAGTGCAAGTGGAAGACTGTTAGAAATATGTCCTAGAGGCAATAATAATATGGTTATTATTGTATTTCCTTGTTCATGATAATTGTCTATTGTTCATGCTATAATTGTATTAACCGGAAACTGTAATACATGTGTGAATAAATAGACCACAACATGTCCCTAGTGAGCCTCTAGTTGGCTAGCTCGTTGATCAATAGATGGTCACGGTTTCATGACCATGGACATTGGATGTCATTGATAACGGGATCACATCATTAGGAGAATGATGTGATGGACAAGACCCAATCCTAAGCATAGCACAAGATCGTGTAGTTCGTTTGCTAAAGCTTTTCCAATGTCAAGTATCGTTTCCTTAGACCATGAGATTGTGCAAGTCCCCGATACCGTAGGAATACTTTGGGTGTGCCAAACGTCACAACGTAACTGGGTGGCTATAAAGGTCCACTACGGATATCTCCAAAAGTGTCTGTTGGGATGGCACGAATCGAGACTAGGATTTGTCACTCCGTGTGACGGAGAGGTATCTTTGGGCGCACTCGGAAAGACATCACAATAATGAGATCAATGTGACTAAGGAGTTAGCCATAGGATGATGTCTTACGGAACGAGTAAAGAGACTTGTCGGTAACGAGATTGAACAAGGTATAGGGATACCGACGATCGAATCTCGGGCAAGTATCATACTGGTAGACAAAGGGAATTTTATACGGGATTGATTGAATCCCCGACATCGTGGTTCATCCGATGAGATCATCGTGGATCATGTGGGAGCCAACATGGGTATCCAGATCCCACTGTTGGTTATTGACCGGAGAGGTGTCTCGGTCATGTCTACATGCCTCCCGAACCCGTAGGGTCTATATACTTAAGGTTCGATGATGCTAGGGTTATAGGGAAATAGTGTACATGGTTACCGAAGGTTGTTTGGAGTACTGGATGAGATCTCGAATGTCACGAGGAGTTCCGGAATGGCCCGGAGGTAAAGATTCATATATAGGAAGTGAGGTTTTGGTCACTGGAAGTGTTTTGGCCATTACGGGTAACATACCGGGACCACCGGAAGGGTTCCGGGGGTCCACCGGGAGGGGCCACCAGCCCCAGAGGGCTACATGGGCCAAGAGTGGGAGGGAACTAGCCCCTAGGTGGGCTGGTGCGCCTCCCACCTCAGCCCAAGGCACAACAAGGAGGAGAGGGGGCAAACCCTAGGCCCAGATCGGCCCTAGGCCTACCCTAGGGCGCCTAGGGCTGCCGCACCACCTCTCCCCTCCGCCGCCCCAAGTCCCATCTAGGGTCGGCCGCAGCCCTAGGGTGGGAACCCTAGGGGCTGTGCCCTCCCTCCTCCTCCTATATATAGTGGGGGTTTTGGGGGCTGCCAACACACACGTTTCTCTCCCTCTCGGCGCAGCCCTACCCCTTTTCCTCCTCGTCCTCCATAGTGCTTGGCAAAGCCCTGCCGGAGTACCACATAGCTCCACCGTCACCACACCGTCGTGATGCCAGAGATCTCCCTGAACCTCTCCTTCCTCCTTGCTGGATCAAGGCGTAGGAGACGTCACCGGGATGCACGTGTGTTGAACGCGGAGGCGCCATTGTTCGGCGCTTAGATCGGATTCCACCGCGATCTGAATCGTTGTGAGTACGACTCCACCAACCGCGTTCTAGTAACACTTCCGCTTTGCGATCTTCAAAGGTATGAAGATGCAGTCTCCCCACTCGTTGTTGGTTTCTCCATAGATGATCTTGGTGAACACGTAGGAAATTTTTTGATTTACTACTACGTTTCACAACAGTAACGTGTCATATCCTCCGCGTAAGCTTCACGAGCCCTTGCAAGCTCTCTTGCCCTCTCCTCGTCATGAGCCTCCTTCTCTTTGCGTGCCCTCTCCGCCTCGCGCTTCTTTCGCTCCTTCTTCTCCTTAGCAAGACGTTCCTCGTACTCGGCACGCTGGATGCATCAAAGGTGAATGTCGTGCACACATGAGTAAGGTCTTTGCAAAACTCTTTGCTCTTGCATGCCCGGTAAAAGTTTGCCACGAAATGCCTCATGCACCATCGGTGGTGAAGCTTTGGGAGGCCCGAAATGGACACGGCTATCGCCTGGAGAATCCCATGATGCCGGTCCGATATGATGCATACCTCCCTGTTGCCAATCACCTTGCTTCTCACATGCCTCATGAATCACTCCCAGTTGTCGTCATGCTCGAAAGGAACCAAAGAAAATACAACCGACAACACGTTATCATTGGACGAGTGAGCCATTTCCACCATTAGACTGCCATTATACTTCCTAGTCAAGAATGTGCCATCGATAGACAACACCGAACGACAATGCTTGAATGCCTCGATGCATTGCCCAAAACTCCAAAATGCATGGTGAAACACTCCGTCATTTTCCTCCACCGCATGACACATGCCAGGGTTCCTATGTGCGATTGCTCCTACATCCTTGGGAGAATATTGTATGTGGCCTCATAATCATCATGCAACATCCTGATTGCATTTGCCTTCGCCTTTCATACCTTCCCATAGTTGACCGGGTCTCCGAATTGTTCATCAACCATACTCATGAGAAACTTCACCTTCACGGTTGGATCATGTGCTACATGAGGCAACAATTTGTATCCTAAAAATTCTGACGTGAGTTGACGGTGTCCCTTGCTTCGGTCAGCTTTCTCCGGCGATACGCATGTGTGAGTGGCCACACAGCTCTTCAGCACCCATTGCCCGGTTTGTTGAATTTTTCTTCCACAAACCTTACAAGGGAAACCTTCTTTGTCACATTTGATGTTGTATCGCGGACTTTGGTTGGAATGACAAACAACAAACGGCCTATGGTTCCTAATAGCATAGCCACTCAACCATATCTTGAAATCTTCCAAGCAAGTGAACTTGATGCCTTTCTTCAAATGAGCATTCTCGTCCTCATCCTTGGGTTTAGGGTCACCGATCTTCGGGCACGGCGTTGGTTAAAGCAAACCCAATCTCATGCCACCATCAACAACAGCCTTGTTGGCAAGAGTGAGATCACGAAACAATGGGGGCCCTCTTTCCTTCGCCGTAACCTTCTTGAAAATTGCATTCTCTTGTGTAGTGAATCCATCCTCGTCCAATTCCTCCGTCGGACCCTCGTCATCTGAGTCATGCCCATACATACGGCAGTAGGGGAGGTCACAATCCATGTCTTGCTGATGCACAAACACATCCAGGTCTCCAATGGGAGTATAATGAATCTCTTCGGCTTCCTCATAAACATCAACATGTCCGGCTTCAGCATCAACATGTCCTGCTTCAGCATCATCATGAACCTCTTCCTCATGAATTACCATGGCTCCATCATTAATCTCAGCTTCATTTGGTGGTTCACAAGAAGAATTGGGGACATACACCTCCACCCTTGCATCACGGTTTGGGGAAGAGGCATGTCGGTTCAAGTCAATTTGCAGCAAAGGAGGCTCAACCTTGGTGGCAAACAATTCAAGGGATTTGTCTTGCGATTCAAATAATTTATCCTTGTAAACCTTCCAATGCAATTCCAAGGTGATAGGCATACTCTTCAATCGAGACTTCACCCCCACTCCAACATCATACCTTCCAATGAGTTTAACATGAACATTTAGATCAATCCAATCTAGCACATTCCTAACTTTCACAACCACCTCCTCAAAAGTTGGGCTTGAATAAAAAACAATGGATTCTTCCCCTTCATTGGCATTGCCTTTCATAAATGTCCCCTTATCCAAATAGTATACATTAATGAGCCTATCCATCTAAATGCATTGAAAAAATTGTCAAGAGGATAGGATGGCAACCTAATATGAACACTAACAATAATATCACAATAACAATAATATGAACCATAACTATATTGAAACAACAATAATAATATCACAATATCATGAATTAACCCTAACTACTAAATAATGACAATGCCTAACCCTAACCCTAACCTTGACCCTATACCTAACCCTAACCCTAACAATAACTATAGATCGGTGTTACAAACATGATAATTAGTCATACTAAAGCATACGAACAACCCTGTCATCTATCAAATCCATTGACTTCAAACACAAATGACATGAACTAGGGTTTCCATAAAAGCAAACCATGCCACCAAATGAGATGATTCCAACCAACCAAAAAGAAGAGAGCGAGGGAGGTACCTTGAGTGATGAATTTGGCCTCGATCCACTGGAGAAAACTCAACCAATGGAGATGGATTTGATGGAGGCAAGAATGGGGGAGAGAGAGGAGAGAGGAGCTCAGCTCGGGGAAGGAGGAGGAGTTGGGGACGAATGGGTGGCTGGTGGGCACTGGCGGAGCCTCTTTAGGGCCAAAGGGGGTCACGACCCCCCTTACAAAACTAAAAAGGATTTATTAGTACTAAGCATTGCATTCATCTCGGCCCATTTATGGTTTCGTCTAAAGGCATGTACAATCGTAACTTGTAAACCCGTCCGCTCAAATACCCGCGGACGCGTCCATGAACACTGACCGGTTACGTCTTAAATAATGTATTCTACAACCGGATAAGTTAAATTACAAACCTCAAATCCATATTATTACATGCAAGGTAAACCTAATACAAGCGGAGCTCATCCGGCTACATCATGCCCATGTTCGGCGGCTGGCTGCGCCCCTCGTAGTGTCGGTCTGATCGCCGACGAGGTAGAGAGTAGGAAATGAGACACTAGCCGGCTCATGGGACTCGAGCTCCTGGCGTCTCCCAACCCCTATTTTTCCTCGTCGGAGCTCGTAGCCCGAATGGTGCCAGTGGACGGATGGTCGATGACGGATCCTTCCTGAGAGGATCCATCACCACGACGCGGTTGCGGCACCCTCACTAGTGCACCCTACGGGGCGCCGGAAAGTGTGACTCCGCCTCTTTAGCATCCATCACCGCGAGGGCCCCCGTCGCCTCCCGCGCCCGTCGCCTCGCACGACGGGCATGCCACGCCATGTTATCATCTGAGGACGCCCATGGTTCGTGCTCGGCGCGCCAACAAAGGGGTTGCACTTACACACAACACTTGGACACCAGACGAACCACACCGACTCCGGTGAGACGGCTACGTCGGATCCAAGCACCGGTTGTGCCGACGCAATGAATTCCCGCGTTTATATTGTGACACTGTAAGTAGCATGTGTTTTTGTCCAAAATTTGCTTTTATTTTGAAATTGACCCCCCCCCCTGATTGCTCGTCACGCTCCGCCATTGCTGGTGGGGCCCACCAGCCACACTCTCTACTTTTAATGGACTGGAGACCCTACCGCCAAGACCTCTGGCGGTAGGTTTTTAGAGCCTATCACTAGGGATTGTGACAGTAGGGCACTTATACACGTCAGCACGACAGACGATGCTGTCAGCCTAACGGCAGCCCTACCACCAAGGGACCTGGCGGTAGCCCATGCAACCCTACCGCCAAGTTGTGTGGCGGTAGCAAAAGGGTCAGATCCGAAAAAAAGTTTGAATCGGGTTAGATCCAGCTGAACTTTTCAAAAAAGTCAAAACAGTGAATTTGTCCCTGAATGGTTGAGCCTTGGCCTGTGGATATTTCTGTTTGTCAGAGGGCCAGACGATAATCGATACACTAGGCTATAGACACACTAGCACACCAACTATAAATCTCAGTAGTGTGTGCCCTAAATGACAGGGACGTCCAACTTTCCGGCCAGCCGTGCGTGCGATTCCAGACAACGACGCGCATGATGAGACCATCGATCGAACCAACCATCCATACAAATTGTAACAGCTTTCAGTGTTCACTTGTTTACTGTGCTACTGCTCGGGATCAGTCGGCAGCAAGGAGCTCGTGGTCTCACCGAGCGAGCTAGGGGTATAATGATTCCCGGGAGTAGTACGACGACGGTTGCGTCCACGGTGTCCAAAGGGAAGGTCGTTGGATTGCAGCAGTTGGAGTGTTGGACCCTGGGGTCGGGTGGCGCCGATTTGGACCATCCAACCGACCGTATGCAGTCGGAATCGAATGGAATGGACGGAGCGGACCCGTCGATCGATCTAAGACGGCATACGCGTATGTAATCATGCCCTTGATGCCGACGTGCATGTCCTTCGCCTAGTCCTACCACAGCCTGCACCGAGAGGTGGGGGAAACAGACTAATCAACAAAGCAGTACAACTTCAGTTCTACCATCTTAGTTCTGGTTTATTGGTTTCCTTCTTTATATTTTGCGTCAAATTTTGATTTTGGATTTAACTAACATAATATTAATGAATATCATAAAAATAATATCACTGAAAACTATGTTCAAATACGAATCCAATGAAATAATATTTTATGACATGCATTAATATATTGTTAGCTAAATGTATGATCAAAATTTGACACAAAATACAAAGATGACTAATAAATCAAGACAGAGGTAGTACTATGTTAGATTTGCGTGTTCTTAGCGACAACGTCTCGACGGCATGAGGGTGGCGTAGCAAGGAGCACAAGTCGCACAGTTGTATCTTTCGTCCTTTCGAGTCCAGCCATCATGATGGTGTGGTAGGCAACCGGAGCGCTAACGATGACCTCAAAAATGTCGATGTAACTTGTACTTTTATTCGTATTTTTTGTGTTGTCATTTGTTCAATCTGGTGTGCTATTTTGAATCAACCACTAAAAAGTTGTGCATGCACTTAAAACTTACCTTCTTTTGAAGACATAAACACAAGAATTGGATTCTCACATGTTTTTCTATCATGATGTTATGTCTATGGACTACTTTAGGAGATTTATCTGAGAGATCGATGAGAACGAAGGGCCACCAAACAATTGTATCGTATCCCGCCACTATTCTGCCGACCAAAGCGCTTCATTAACCACTGCTAATCCTCAACACACCTAGGCAGTTTGTTGTTATCAAGATAATACTAGTGCAATTTTGAGGGTAATGCTAAGTACTCTCTCCATCGCATAACATAAGAGCATTTTTAACATTACCTTAATGTTAAAATCGCTCTTATATTGTGGGAAATAGGAAGTACATTCTACCGCCATGTTAGCCATCTTCCTAAAACCAATTACAAAAATTATTACATCGGTATAATGTATATGTTGATATATACCATGTACAGAGGAGAATTTGGCTTTGCAATTAATGCTTAAATTGCGTATATTCTTCAGCGTTTCGTCCCAGCATGACAAGATAACAAGCGCTTTTTTTGGAACACCAAGTGCATTTGTTTGTTTACCCAAAGAGTGCATGCTACCGCCCTTCTCTAGCACTAAAGCGTGAGTAACCGAAAACGACTTGTTTTAATTGGCCTGGAGTGATCGAGCAAACAAAAAACTTACCTTAAGCAACAATGCCATGTAGCAATTTTGGGAATAAAGAGAAAAAATACATATTGTTGGTTAGATGGCACATCGTCTTCAACAACAACCATGATTAGTTTTCCGCACCGAAACAAATAAACATGTGGTGTATGTTCATATTTTGCGAACCATGTTATCGTTCTTCATCGATGAGTGTTTCTTTAGAGGATCATTCTTGATTTCTTTATGTTCGGGTGTTTATGGAATAGAGGGTATTAAAGTTGAATCTCATCATTGCGTGTCGGTGTTCTCTACGTCATGACGATGATCATCATGTTATTTTTATTATTGGTTGTGTGCATCCACGGTGCTTCGACGGGCTCCACTTGTCGTCTTGTGTTGGAGAGGCCAAGTGTACTTCCCTGCAACTCTCGGAATTCTTTGACATTGGCTGGTTCTAGCCAAGTTGCCTGCCTGTGAAGTTTAAAGAACTTTACCTTACCTTGGTTCGGTAACCTTTCACACCTATGTATCTCTAACATGTAGATAAAGTCCCACTTTCTTCGTACCTGAATATTTTCTCATATGTCACCGGAAGCCGGCGGTGGGGAGCCCCATCTCATCGAACTAGAATAGAGGAATTGGTTTAGGTTCCTGGTGGTTTGGGATCCCCTAAAAATGTCTTTTTTGTCTCGGGTACTAGCCACATTGTTTTTTCATTCACTTAAATTCAATTTTGATGCATTAATTAAGTGCCATCTTGGCAAAATTAGTCACTACAAGAAATATGTCAACTTGTGACCTTCTGTCAGTGACCCTGGAAGAAATGGTCATAATTCTATGACCATTTGATACCAATTGGTCGTAAGCTGTTCGGAGGTCTCCAAACCCTCAACTATAACGACCATTTTGGTCAGAAAGGCGTAATTTCCTTACACGAAATGGTCGTAAAGCAGACAACACTGGTCCGCTGCCTTATTTCTAGCAGATCATGACCAATACAGATGGTCATAACCTTGTAAATTGTGGTGGGTTGCGATGACTAGGCGCCACCTCATCAGTTTTGCCTATGTGTCATGTCCATGTGTCAATTTTTGCCCTAGGTTGTGAAGCAACCTATATTTCTGTTATTCCAAAAATTCCCAAACAATTCTCATAAATTCTTTGGATTATATCTTCGTCAAATATGTCAAAAACCTTCCTTGCCTAGTTCAAAAATAATTCAACAATATTCATGTTCATATTCTGTTCAGAACTGCACTTTGTGAAGGAAGTGATATTTATATATTCTTGATTGCCATCAAAAACTTTGGGCACTCTTTCCTATCCAAATCATTTCCTCATGACAAAATTCAAGTCCATTTGCCAAGTAAATCTTCCTCGGCAAATTTCCAAAGTTTTTCTTCAACTAGAAACTTTGTGAAGGAAGTACTAGCTATGCATATCCTAATGATTTGAATTTTTTCCACATCTTCTATGTGCCCATATCACATCTCTTCAAAAAAATTAGCCCCATCTAACAATCCATGAGAGCTCACCATCCAATCTTTGTTTCTGGTAATTTTTTTAGTTTGTGAAGCAACTATATTTTATATTGCTTTATAATTGCTGCAAATTTACCAGGACATGACCCTGCCCATAGAACCTCCCTCCACGAAATTTTAGCTCATTTAATTTAACCACTTTCCCTAAATATTTTCCCAATTTTCTGTTTACTGGAGAGCATTGTGAAGGAAGTACCATTTTTATATATCCAAATGGCATGAAATTTATACACTGACTTCATAAGCCCAAATTATCACCCTCCTTCGAATTGTAGCTCAATCAAATCAACTATGTGAGCCCGGGTTCAATTTCTATTTTATGGCCAGATTGGCACATTGCAAAGCAAGTGCTATCTAGACCCCTCCTATTACCCTTAAACTTTTTGGGCACTCTTACATACCCAAATCATTTCCTCGTGATAATATTCAGCTCAATTTTCCTAGTAAATATTCCTCAGGAAATTTCCAAAGTTTCTATCCAGAGAGAAGCTTTTGAAGCAACTATATTATATATTGCTTCATTATTTCTAAAAAATTACCAGGGCATCAGCATACCTATGTAACTTACCTACACCAAATTTGAGTTAATTTCATTTATCCAGTTTCTCTCAGTAATTTTCCCAAGTTTCTCTCGGTAATCTTCTGTTGTCATTGTCTTCCTAGCACCTACCTGAGGAGTGCCCAACCCACTAGACATGCCTAGTCCACCCAGAATGCATGGCAACGCCACAGTCACACGGTGACCACGCGGCGGGCATGCAAGTTTAAGCGCTCTGGAGTTGGGGCACTCGGCCATCGTCCAAACCTCGACGTATCGCCACCAAACCATGTATTTCTAATTAAATAGATACTTATGTAACTAGAAATTATTTTTTGAAAAAATAAAGAGCAAACTATAAGGCAGCTGCAGTTCAAATTTGTCTCGGTTCCTCTTGAATGGGTAGAGTTTTGTCTTTTTCTCTAGAGTATTGCAAGTTTATTATTTTCCTTGGTAACTTGGTCACATATGATGACACAACGCAAAGGTTTTGCATTTTTTTGATTTTGTTTGAATTATTTATGCCCGTTTCAAAATGCGGTCGAAACGGCGGGCATGACCGTTCATAGCTAGGGGTTGTATCTTGGCATAATTTTGTTGGATCTTTGATTAAATATATACTTCTGTACCTAAAAGTGATTTTTTTTGAAAAAATAAAGAGCAAACTATAAGGCAGTTCCAGTTCAAACTTGACCCGTTTCCTATTGAATCGACGAAAATTTGTCATTTTCACGGGAGGTGGATAAAAGTTTGAACACCAAAATATTTGGTCAATTGTGAATTAAATATGTCCTAGTATTATAGAAAATTGATTTGGTACAATTTTGCAACAAATATATGGTAGGTCCTTCACAAAAAAAACTAATTTTGGGCACTAAAAAAATGGAAAATGATTTTTTCGTCCAAAGAAAATGAAAACTTCCTTAGGCAACATTGTTTGCCATTCCAAGATGCACCCTTGTGCACAATATGAGATCATTTGAACAAACTATGCCATAAATGCGGCCATAAGATTGATCATTTGGCTTGGAAGTCATGAAACTTCACACATGATAGCTCGTTTCTGAGAACACTTTTTAAAAATAATTGTCGTATTACAAGTTTATTATTTTTCCTGGTAAATTGGTCACATATAATGCCACAATACAAAGGTTTTCTTTTTTTTCATGCCCATTTCAAAATGCGGTCAAAACGACGGGCATGGCCGTTCCTAGCCAGTGATTGAATCTTGGAAAACTTTTGGTGTTTCTATGATTAAATATATACTTATGTACCTAGAAATGAATTTTGGAAAAAATAAATAGCAAACTATGAGGCAACTTCAGTTCAAATTTGACCCCCTTCCTACTGAATCGACCGAAATTTGTCTTTTTCACGAGAGGTGGATCAAAACTTTTTGCACCCAACCATTTGGTCAATTGTACATTAAATATGATCTAGTATTTTAGAAAAATGATTTGGTCCAATTTTTCAACAAATATATGGTAGGTCCTTCACAAAAAAACTCATTTGGGGCACTCGAAAAATGGAAAATGAAATTTTCATCCAAAGAAAATAAAAACTTCCTTAGGCAAAATTGTTTGACATTCCAAGATGCATACTTGTACAAAATATGAGATCATTTGAACAAACTATGCCATGAATGTGGCCATAACATTGGCCATTTGCCTTGAAAGCCATGAAACTTCACACATGATAGCTTGTTTTGGCGAACACTTTTTTGTTAGTTAGGTGCTTAATAATGCAAATTCTTGGTTTGTCTATGATGAAATAGCTACTTTTGTTTCTAAAAATATTTTTTAAAAATAAATAGCAAACTATAATATAGATGTAGTTCAAATTTGACCCACTTCTTGCCGAATTGGCTGTTTCACAAAATAGCTAGAAAGATCGGAAATGCAATCAAATTGATGATCATCCATGAAAGGTGGTCTAACTTAATTGAAAATTTTAGTGATGCCATTTTGCAAAATATTTTTAGTAGCTGCCTCACAACCCCGCCCCCTCTTTTTAGCACTAACAAGAGTAGTTTTTAATATCTTATTTTCGAACCAATCAGGATGCAGCACACGGATCACTCCACTGTATTCGATCTGAGCCATCCACCTCCTACTGAGCCAGGGTCTCTTACTAACGTCTCCTCCCTCCTCCCTCAACCTCCTCCTTCCCGAGAAACCCTAGGTCAAGCGATGCCTCCTCCCTCTTCCTCCCTCTCCCTAATCCAGATCCCTCATCCGCCGCCCCTCTCCCCGATCTAGATCCCTCCGCCGTCCCTCTCCCTGATCTAGATCCCTTCGCCGCCCCTCTCCCCGATCCAAATCCCTCTGCCTCCCCTCTCCCCGATCCAGATCCCTCCTCCGGCCATCCCCACTTCCACCACCCCTCCTGTCCCAGTCGCTGCTCTCTCTCTGGGTTCAGTGAGATGGGATCCACTCCCGCAGCCGCCACCCCACCCTCACTGTCGACGACCTACGCCACCGCCGCCCACCTCCGTACACCCTCTCCACCCCTTCTCTCCCTACGCGCCGGCCGGATCCAGTCCAGCAGGTCCCATGGTGCCAAAACCCTACCCCGCAGCCACGGCCATGGTAGGATCATCGGTCATGGCGAGCCCTCTATGGTTTGTCCGCTTCTTCACTTGGATCCACATGACCCACCCTCACCACACCTTGTATCCTCTCTCTCTCTACCTCTCAGATCCACCACGCCAAGTTCGCCATGGGCCTCGACCTCCATGGACTGTGGCCAGACCGAGCGGAGCTTCCCTTCCTTTGCCCGGCGGGACAAGGACAAGGACAAGCAGTAGCATCATCACATCATCAAGGTTTGATTTCATCGTCTTCCCTCTGTTTATTTTCTACAAGCCCAAGCCATTGCTGCAATCCCTCCCTCCCTCATGTTGAATTGATGTTGAATTCAAGCCAAGGTACCCGTGATTAACCTCTGTTTTACTCTCTCTCTCTCTCTCTCTCTCTCTCCTTGTGCAGTGGTTGTTGATTGGTCACCACCAAGCTCAGGTCCATGGAGCTCCAGCGTCAAGGGCACAAAGGTTAGCTACCTGCTGCTCCTTTGTTGTTTCTGGATCCATTCCTTCCTTCCTAGAACATGTATCATATTCTTCTTCTTGTGCAGTAGCAGCAGCAAAGATAGAGGCCAAGGCATTCATCCAGGAGGTGTGCGGCCCGCTCGGCATGGGCTACATAACATCATCCATGTGTCAACTCACTGGTCATAAGAGGCAGTAGTGTATAAACAATACCTTGCAAACCAGACCCTGAATGATGTACGTTGTTCAATCTGGCCGTCGTTATCAACCTTATTATACGCTTGTGAACATTATTAGAATGAGGTGTGGTTTGCCAGCACCAGCAATTCCTTTTATGCATCGGTTCAGATTACTTGTTGAATTGAATACACTTGTGCAATCCTATTCCAGTTCAAATAGAAACGCTAAACATATCATAGATGATGCACCTTTTGCATTCTTCCAGACTTGTATTTTTAGGAAGCATTATAAAATGATGGATCATGAAGCCCCCACATAATACTCATGCAGCCCCCAAATAATGGTGTCTAACAGATTGCATTGGAAATATACCGTTCTTCATTGCCTAATGTTCTTGTTGCCGATAATAGGGCATGTAGATAGCAAGTTATTTCCTAGTGGTTACTTATGCTTATTGTGCATCAGATTGAAAAAGAAAATGCACAATGAGCTTGTTTGATCTTTTTTATGCTTATGTATACTTGATCAGGGCAGTCCTATTTCCTATGATCTTTCCTATCATTTGCTAGTGTGATGCTTCAAGATGACAAATTTTAAAACCCAAACTATTGTAAACAAGCTTTCTGCATCTTGAGAATTAATTTTTCATGATAGCCGAATAGTGTAGTTGATCATCACTATTGCTAAATGATATTGCCTGATATAATATAAGTATGAGCACTCAACCATTGTACAACTGTTTGCATATTTGTTTTGTATTTTTTATAAATGATGATAGTTTGTGCAAGATGTTCACATGTTATTTTTTTGACTAAAATCTCTTATGCCCTTGACTTAGCTTGACCCAGAATAGCAGCATCCTTGATGCATACTAACCTTCACCTCATTCTTTCTCTCGCAGACTCGAAGGAGACCGTATGCAAGGCACCTCCTCTTCGGCTGTGAGAGTGTCCAGGGGTCGTGGGTGCGGCTAATGCCTATGTCTGTGGCCACACTTGACACTGCCCTCTCTTTTAAGGGCATGTATCATTTTTTCTAACTCTGCTATCTTTTCCCAAGTCTTTATTATCTTGCCTAGCCTTGTATTGTTATGTATTGTTTGATGCTAATTACCCAAGTTAGTGCATGATGTTAAGGATAACCTACGCACTTGCCTAAGTTTATAAGATATGGCATGTGACAGTCCAAACCTACTTTGCTGCTCTTTCAATGCTTTTTTTATTATACTGTGCTTCTCTAGTTGTTTGAATGCTTCTGCTGCTAGCCTGCTAGGCTGCTACTAGCTTGAATAGGTGTGCACTTGTGCTAGTGGTGGTGCTGCTTGTGCTGCTGCTAATGATTTAATGCTTATGCTCACGTTGGTGTTGATTAAATGCTTGTGTTGTTGCTGCATGCTTATGCTATTGATTCAATGCTTAGGAAATTGATGGAATTGAACCTGTTGTAATCCTTCCTGTTATACTCGTATTTAATTTTTGGGTTTCTATTTGATTTTTTACTCTGTTATATATGGTTCATCTTCAGTTTCTTCTGTAACTTGCTTGGAGCTTAGAATACACAGCCCAACTACTCTCATATACAATTAAGACCAATGATTCATGCACAATTTTGTATATGTATGTATGACCAGTAAAGTTGGAAGGCCCAAATCTAAATATGCTCAATTTTGTACCATATTCATGCTCATGCATCACTAGTTACTGCTTTTTTGCTTGGTATATTTTGGCTCATAACCTAAGTATACCAAAATTGATTAAACGATTTCTTCAACTTGCCAAAATTGTCATAATTGTCTCCTGCCTTGTGATGTCAGTCTCTGTGCACTTACTAGTATTGTTAGTTGAATGGATGGTCGTGGTAGTAGAATAGGAATTTTCTTCAGGTGAGTGTTATAGTGATGTTCATTTCATCACCTACACTTTATACCAATGTACCATGCAGGTATGTATAGGTTACTATTGTAGAACAACAACATGTTAATATGTTGCATTCAAGTTGTTGAAAGTTTTGTTATGCCATGCTTAGTGTTCACTGATCTGGGCATTTGGGCATGTATGTATAAAGTTTAGCCTCTTGAAAGAATATTATTTACTACCAGTGTATTTCACTAATAGTTTATCTATATCAGGATTTAATGTCGTCGAGGTTGCTGCTGTTGTGACACTAGATCAGAAGCTTGGGAGATGCGTGCCATAGTTTTAGTTGATGTTGCCACCAAATTTTGGTGTTTGTGTATCTATTTTTGATTGTATGTGCACTTGTTGGACATGCAGACATGTATGTGCTCTTGTGAGTATTTGAATGGATGATTTCTGGATTTAATCAGTTAATTGAGAGATTTATTATTTTTTGTTGTTCAAATGTGTAAATTGAAATCTGGGAATGAAAAAGACCAAATGTTCTACTTGACAAAATAATATTTGGGCTCTAGAAAGGTTGCGACCAAACTATAGTGGATCGGAATACTGTGCATTTATGAAAAACCAGAAAAATAGGATTAATGAAATGGTCCACAAAAAGGCCACGGCCTAGAAAATAAAAAGGCCAAATTGTTGGGCTTGGCCCATGTGGTTGACCAAAATTAATAGAAAAATACATTAAATGGGCTGAATTAATGGGCTCGGCCCATATAGACACTGAATTGGACCGGGGCGATTCTTATCAACGACTAATTAAATTAGTCACAATTTTGCTAGGTCAGCTTGCCACGTTGGATCCGACGTGGTGTGGGCAGACTTCTAACGACCAAAATAATTGGTCGTAGAACCTACGACCTTTTTTTGGTCGTAAACGTCTATGACCTTTTCAGAAGAAAGGTCATTAATTTCCATTAACGACGCTCAGCTTTTGACCAACTGATTTTGGTCATAAAAAGGTCATAAATGAAAACAATGACCATTCAGTGACCAATATTGATGGTCGCAAGTTAGCATATTTCTTGCGGTGAGTCCACTTGTCTTGTATCTAAATTTCACTCGCTCGCTTGGCTTCGAAGAACCCAAGAAGCACCAAGCCATTAGAACATCTATAGCAAATCCCCAAATGTTATATTTGGGGACAAAATTTGGGTTTGGGGGATCAAGTCCCATCTAGCAGATCCCCCAAACCAATAATCCTCTCAAAAAATTATATTTTCATCCTAAAAACTCAGCTCTCTAGCCCATTTTTCTAGAGACAACATTTCTCAACAAAAAAAGGTGGGCATCAGCCTGCCTCTCACCCCTGACGTTGTTGTCGACCCTTCCCCCCCCCCTCCTACAAGACCGTCTCGCGTAGCCAACCAGCAACCCCGCCACCCTCCCCTGCACCTTATCCTTGTCGTCACCATCAGAAATGATATTTCTACTACCACATAGCTCTGGTCGATGTCCAGGCCTGTTTTCATTGGGTATCGAACTTCTTGACCTTGGAGATGGTGTACGAGGCTTGCGTGCAAAGCTTAGCTGGCCAATGTAGTTGGAACCGATGAAGTTGACCCCCGCAGTGCCCCTACATCCTCGTTGTGTGAGTGCCCCCCCCCCCACACACACACGAGAATCGGCTATGTGGCCTACTAGGTACAATCATCGATGTCCTCCACTGCCGTTCACCCTAGTCGGAGCTCCGACGTCGGTCGTCGTTGCTCCCACCCTCTCCGACCATGATGTTTCTAGCAAATTGCCTTAATGGATCTTCCCCCATTTTTCATGTTTTCACTGAATAAGGTCTAAAATTGATCATGAGAAAATTGACAACTTCATAGCACTTGATTCTCGTGCTTTCATCATGTTTATTTGGATTCTTAGTTCATTTGGACTGCTTGTTTTGTTTGAATTTGAATGATTAAGTTTGAAAATATTAAATTTGATACATATTTGAATTGTGTCTACTTGATTTATGAAAATTGGAACTAATATGTTATGAAAATATATGTTCAAATGGAGTTTCCATGCAAATGCTGAATTGGCAAAAGAATTTTTTAGGGGGTTAAGCTTTCTGGATCTACTAGATGAAGAAATATGCTGAAAATTGGGAATTGAAGTAGGCGGGGGTGAATCTTCGGAATCTGCTATAGATGCTCTTACAAATGATCTCAAATAGCAAAGACCGGAACATTTGCTTGTAAATTGTTCTTGATGGAAGTAAAACCATTATTTATTGAAGTGGGACTGTGGGAGTGTCAGTGGTACGATCCTTCGAGATGGCAATGCAACATCAGTGAAACCTAATCAAATATTTAAGAAATCACATTATAAGGAGAGGAGACAAGATGCCAAAATCCATCTCCAAGCCCCCCCCCCCCCAAGCCTTTGCTCTAGTCATTAGGGCATGGCCAACGGTCCATGCTGGATAGGTGCCCCAGGCGCCACATCATCCTGTCGAACGGTACCTCCACTGAACGTGTTGCTTGCGGAGAGAAATGGACTCTTGCAGAAGAGTTCACCTCCTCCCTGACAAAAGCAACGAAGCAGCTGCTTAGGCGACGCGGTGTGAGCTTGGTAGCTCTCTGCTCGCTTCAGGACCACAACTTG
This sequence comes from Hordeum marinum, assembly GCA_022496015.1. NCBI lineage: Eukaryota > Viridiplantae > Streptophyta > Magnoliopsida > Poales > Poaceae > Hordeum > Hordeum marinum. The sequence goes on along the minus strand of CM039673.1, from coordinate 557,745,089 downwards.
GAAGTTGCATGTGTTGGAAAGCGGGTGAGAGAGAAAAAGTAAGAAGATGACATCAAGAAAGTAGCCTTCGAGGTGATTGACGTACACACCATAACTTCATTCAAATTTATCTAGGTAAAAGAGGTGAGGCAAATCGATATGCATCTCTTCTTTTCCATACCATCCCAGAAAATCCATCGAAATTTCTATTTAGAGGGTGAGAGCACTGCATAATTGCTCCGCTCAATGAGCATGCCTCCTCTGTGTGATGTCATTATTCTCCTATTTGAAGCTCATCGTCTTATAAGAGTGATTGGCCTCACTTGTTGGGTCGTTGTGATGCCTGCTCGCTGCATACGTATATGCTGTGCTGGCTGGCCGGTTCATGTTGTCTGTTGAGGTCGTTTGTTACTCGGTTGCTAGATTGGCCATGTCATGTCAGCACGCCGATGGATGGCAGAGCTATTTGAACTGAAACTATCAAGCTACAAATCACGTAGTTTAAGGCAGTGTGTTTGCAGATGAAGTTGGTGGTTAGGGAGGTTTTTATGCAACAAACATAATCTGTAGATTATTCATCGCAGCCAATGACTTTGACATACGAATAATATCAGTCTTTTATGACTTCACTATTATCGTTATGCGTTTTTTTTCTTTTTTTTTAGTCGACAAAAGCGCCTTTTAGCAAGAAAAAAAGTAAGTGCAAAAGACTGGTACGTGTCACTAATCACATAGAAAGTCCATCTAAAAAAACACTTAGTAAGTCCATCTAAAAGAAAGGTTGAATAGGAGGGTGCGGGTGATGATACGCCTAGGTCACCAGACACATTTCCAAGGACGCATGATGAGACCATCGATCGAATCATCAGCCTGCACATTGTTAATCTCAGCAGATCAGGGTTAACCCACCCTGCTTCTGCATAGTTTAAAACTTCAAGGCGGCGGCAGCCCTGCAGCCGAGGCTCGTGCATGGGTTTTAATCTACCACTGCTCGTGAGCGTCCACTGGCCAAGGTAGCTCGTGATCTTCTCAGCGCTCTCTGGCTTTGCCAACGTGTGTGTCTAACGATTTCCAGTGATCAATCAAATGCCTCAAGGTAAACTACCACGATGGTGGCTGGCTACGCGGAAGGGACCGAACGTTGCGCCCACGTCGTGAAGGAAGGTCGTTGGTCCGTACTAGTAGTAGATCGCAGCGGTTGGACTTTGACACGGCAGGAAGTGTACTAGTCCGGATGAACGTGGATGAAGTGGACCCATCGATCTAAGACTATCTATAATGGAGGTAACTTCAGCAGTAATATAAGGTTCAAATTATCAAATTTGTTTACGTGATCATAATTTAATGAGCAAAGAGATGATTTGAGTAACACAACTAGTTACTCATACTAAAGTAATAACACGCATATCAAGATAAGATGAGTCTATAACTTAATAACTAAAGTGTTACACGACATCACACATATGTTACTCTCCACTATATGATATCATATCATGATACTTAATACTTTATTTTTTTCATTTAATTATGTGTCACCTCAGCCGGGACGGAGCTCCCGGTAGTGCAAGGCAGGGTGTCCTCCCTACCTTGATTTTGCACAAACAGATTTGTATATGCACACATACGGTTGTTGGTTGTATGTGTGTGGATTCCCTATCGTTGTAAAAAAAATGAGAAAACAAGAAAACAAGAGGATCTGGTCGCTGGTGCAGGTTTGGGCCACCTTATTCGGGCCCATGAGTTCCTACGGATCTACCGAAGATCAAGCCACCCGATCAATCGAGTGCATGCACCAGTATGCTGAGTGTCCCCAAAAAATCAGTATGCAGAGCGGCTAGGGCATAGAGCGAGCAAGGAAGATGCAATCGTTCAGCGGTGGCACCAACTTACATGTCTCAGTCCCCACGGGGTCATGGTCGTAGGCAGACAGGGTGCAGCCGCGAAAACTGGCAGGGTGCATTGTCGTTGCTAGTTACCGGTGACACGACGGTTACAGGCTATTTTGATAATTCTCTTGAATCACGTAAAATTATTAGCATGGGATATTTTGATTTTGCATCGTTTTTTATAGCTTTAGGGTTTGCCCTGCCTTAAATTATTTCCGTCCTCCGTCACTAACCTCAGCTAAAATAGCTAGTTGGCATGCATAATATTATTTATAGTATTTTCACTGTAACCAACCTTACTTAGATGGCACATCGATCAAATCATCAGCCTGCACATTGTTAATCTCAACAGACCAGGGTTGGTTCCTGCTTCTGCATAGTATAAAACTTTTTTTATTTTGCGAATAATAGTTTAAAACTTTCAAGGCAGCAGCTAGCAGTTGAGGCGCATGCGTCCGGTTTAATTTACTACCACTTCCCGTGATCAACAGGTAGCTCGTGATCTCGGCGCTCGCTAGTACGCACTGAAGAGACAAACGACTTCTTGTGATGAAATGTAAAGAGAAGGAAAGATAAAACTAGGGTGATGGATGGTGGCTGGCTAGTGTGTAGAAGGGGGGGCGGGGGGGCGAACGTCCCGCCCACATCTGAAAACGGTCGTTGTTTCGATGATAGATCGCGGCGGTTGGGCCAGGCCGGAAGTAGTAGTCTGGATGAATGAATGTGGAGTGGACCCGTCGATCCAAGGCACAGACTACTTGATCCCCATCTACTGCTAATACAAGCACGTACATTGTTCTGTGTGTGCTGTATACATCGTTGTGGGCCGTTCAAGCACGTACGTACATTAGATATTTTCTTTAGCTTGAGATGAGAAATTGCCCACGTGAGGATTTAGCTTTGTATACTATGTTCTCTGACACTCCACCCAACGTGAAACCGCACACATGAGCGCTTTTTGTTTGTTTGTTTCACGGAGGATTATGCTGCGGCAGTACGTACCCTTCGAGCACAGCAGCATGCGTGAATCAAACATGTAGTTAGATGGTTAGAGGGACAGTGATATCTTCAGTCCATTAGGATTCAAGTCCTGGTGCTCGCACTATTTTTTGATTTATTTCAAAATTTTCGGCAATGCGCATTTAGTGAAAGGAGACGTTTACAGTAACTTCGTAAATCTCAAGATAATATGTCGTCTCGGTCTTTTGAATGTGCTCATAGAGATAGAATGTGCGTATCTGCGTTTATAAGGATGAATATATACGCATGTGTGAGTGCTTGCATGTGTACTGTGTTCAAAAAAAAAGCACAGCGGCATTTGGTAACTGAAAATTGGACTTGTTTTAATTAGCCTCCAGCAAGCAATCGAGCTACAAGGAACATAGTTAAGCACACACTTAATCATATATATGGCACATCGTCCTCAACTACTAGACACATAAACCCTCCGTCAGCTTTGATCACGTGTGAAAGTTATTTGTCACAAGAAACATATCGTTATGAACATCTAAATACGAATCCGACATGAGAAATCCATATAGGAAGGCTATCACTAGTAGAAAAAGGTCCATTTGTCCTGATTCGTAAGGTCCATTTGTTCCGGTTTCGGAACCGGGACTAAAGTGTCGGGACTGAAGCCCAAAACCTTTAGTCTCGGTTCTCTTACAAACCGGAACAGAAGGGGCTCCACGTGGCCTCTGCGGGGAGTCCAGCCAGGAGGACCTTTAGTCCCGGTTGGTAACACCAACAGGCATCCAGGCGTTAGCATCTGACAGTTACTTGTTTTTTTTATTTTAAAAGGGAGGGGGTTTAGGGGGTTTTAGAGAGTTAATTTAGGGGTTTTATATTGTTATAGCTAGCTAATTGATAGAAAGAAGTGTCCTCTCTTTCTTCGTGCTTGGTCAACGCTATCTACTATAGAGAAAACTCGACACGCTAGCTAGTAAGCAAATGAAGGAACCATTAAGTACAGAAGATCGTCATGAACAAATAGAGATAGAAGTGATCGACCTCTCTTTCTCCGAGAGATTGGTCGTATAACAAGTTTTCGTATATATATCCGACGCTACTAGCTACATATATAAAATATAAGATCTCTTACAATCCCTAACATCTAATCTTCAATTCCATATGGTATTCTTCGGATTTATTTATGACGTGGTCAAGAAAGAATCCCGCCAATTCTTCTTGAATTGCTCGTATGCGATCATGTGGTAGGAATTCATCCCGCATCTTCCACATCTAATTTGAAGAAGGGGATCAATACATATATATGATAATAAAATAAAATTGTGAATATTATTTCTTACGCACTTCAAATTGTTTTGTAAAGTAGTCCTGCTTAGGAGTCGTCGCCTTGTAGATGAAGTCGCAAACGTAGTATCCACATAAATCAGTCTCGTCTTCCTGCCACAAGCACTTTACGAGAAATAGAGTTCAATCAAACTGATAATCAAGCATGATAAATGGTATTGATGAAACTAGAACCAATGGGAGATGTGCGGAACTAGCTAGTAGTACTTATTTTCGGGTGTGTAAATCGCAGCTCCTTCGACAGTGCCGGAACAATTGTTGTGAAATCTTTCCAAACCCTGCCAGACAAAGAAAATAATTACTTGATATCAGGAAATGAACAAATTAAAGTTACCGACATGATGCGATAATGAACGATTGAACTTACTTCTGGAGAATTTTAGTCATGTCCGCATAATTCTGGGGATCTTTTCGTTTCAAGTCTAAGACGATTACTACTCCCCGCTCAAGATGAATCTCTAGCAGAATAAAGTGGAAACTGCGCACGCATGCATAACTCATCAATTACATTACTATAAACCTCGAGTAATAAGGGAAACTGAATATGCACAAGACAGTAACACTCACTTGAAGTTGTTAGGAAAGAGTATTGTCCCTTTGTTTTGATTTTTAAGCAACGATTGTAGCAAGTTCTCCTCGGTTTCTGTGGGCCAATGTTTTATATTATGCTCATGTATGACATTTGGGTTAATGAACCCAATGTCATAGATTTGTGCTTTTCTGCATTCGACGATCTTCAGTCTGCATAATATAGTAGTGAGGATAATTATATATACATGCAATGAAAGAGCTGAGTTATATATAGAGAGAGAGACTTAATTATAGAAGTAGTACTTACCGACAGTAGCAAGTCACGATTGTTTTGTCGATGGCCTTCTGATTGTATAACTGCCATATCTCCTCATATTCAATATTCAACATATCAATTCCAACGAGGTCGTGCTCCTCTTTAACTGACAGTACCAAAGAATCCATCACAGACTCGTGGCAGCTTTGCACGTACCATTCATGGAATCTTCGCATCATCGTTGTTAGAGGAGGAGGATCGGGTTTGACGAGAGGACGCCCGTACCGGTATTTGAATTTTTCCACCTCCAACTTCTCAAATAGTACATCATTGCTCAGGTAATCACCACGTTTGGTACCAGGGACCATCCCTGGATGATTAGCGATGATATCGCTAGAAACCTTGAGCGGGGGGCACGATTGGTTCGCCTGTTCGCCGAGCTGTGGAATTTTTTTCCCACTTCTTCGTTCTGCTAACTTTGCATCACTGGAAGTACTTCCCGACCGCCGCGCATCTTGATATGCCTTTTTAATACAGCGTTCATAGTTGGAATCCGGCAGAGGCGGTGGTGGTCACTTCAGGGCATCGATAGTGCGCATCGCTTTCATCGGATCTATCTTCTCCTTCGGAGCTGGAGTTTTCTTTGCAAAATGGTCCCTCACTTCGGCCTGACTTATCTCCTTGTTTTCAGAATCGGTCCTCTCATATGGTAACTTTTCCACAGGCTTGAGAGATGGACCGTGTGTGTATCCCCTGCTGCCTATGCTTGTACCACTCCGGCGGCTCCCTTCCGTTGTTGCTTACTAGGCACGGGAGGAGCCACAGCGGCGGCGTCTCTCTTCCGCCATTGCCGACGAGGCTGAGGAGGAGGCGTACTGCTCCGATGTGCCAGAGTAGGCGAAGGAGGAGGCGGAGTGCCCCCACGCGCCGAAGGAGCCGGAGAAGGAGGCGGTGTGCCCTGATTCGCCTGAGGAGAAGGAGGAGGCGGAGGTGTCCACTTTGGAAGCTTGATGTACACCTTCTGCCATAGACATGTACTCCTCAGGACACGAACCAGCTTATTCTCTCCTTCACCTGTACAGTGGTCAAGCTCGAGCTCCTGAAATTCCGGCATTACTTCATCCACCATCACAACAACATAGCCATGTGGAATCGGACGGCAGTGAAAAGTTCCGTTGGGTTGAGGAGGTGCAACAGAGCCGACAGCCGCCTTGAAAGTGAGGTTCCGGCATTTCGTCATAAGCTCGCAATGTTGAGCCTCCGTGATAGTATCCATGGGGTAGCTAGGAGACGTGAAGTCGGGCTGAACGGGCTCCATGGAAGCGACGCTGCTTCTCCGTTGAGATGGCGGGGTAGTAGCTTCTGGGGTAGCTTCGTGCCGCTGAGATGGTTGGCCGGCAGCTCGCTGGCTCTCAGCTTCCTCTAGCTTTTGTAGTCTTGCATTGAGCTTCTGAATTTCGCTCAGCTCCGCTTTCCTCTTTCTCTCCCGGCTTTTGTAACCGCCTGCGTCGGAAAACCCAACCTTCCACGAAACGGAGCCTGTTGTGCCTCGTGTTCGTCCAGGGTGCTCAGCATTCCCTAGGGCCTCAGTCAGCTCGTCCTTCTCTCTGTCGAGAATGAACATCCCTTCCTGCGTTGCGGTGATATAGTTCTGAAGCTTGTTCACGGGTATTGCAAGTTGCTCGTCCGTCCAACGACACTTCCCTGTTTCAGGGTCCAAAGTTCCCCAACCCCGAAGAACCAAGTCCTTGAACGGTCTGGCCAGTTATATGTCTGTGGTCGGACCCCTTTAGCAAGCAGGTCATTCTCAGCTTTGTCCCACAACGGCCGGGCTTTAAGGTAGCCACATGACCCCGTGTGATGGTGAAACTGCTTCTTTGCAGCATTGTTCTTGTTTGTCTCTGACATCTTCTTACTCTTCTCCGATGTCTTATAGGCCACAAATGCGGGCCAGTAATCTCCTATCTTCTCATATCGGCCGACGAATGCTGGAGTCTTCCCTTTGTCGACAAACTTTGATTTCAACTCATTCTTCCACCTCCTGAATAGATCTGCCATCTTCTTAAGAGCACACACCTTGACCCGTGGCTCTATAACTGGCTTATTCGGATCCTCCTCTGGCGGTAGGGTGAAATTTGCCTTCAGCGCGGTCCAAAGATCTTCTTTCTGTCTATCGGTGACATAATCACCATCAGGGGCGCCGTCCTTAGGCTTATTCCATTGCTTGATGCTGATCGGGATGTTGTCCCTAACAATAGGTCCGCACTGAGCAGAAAATGCATTCTTGGTCCGCTTGGGTTCAATCGGATGGCCATCGTCCGCGAGTGCTGTGATCGTGAACTTTTCATCCTTGCACAACCTCTTCTTCGGGCCTCGTCTCGTTACCGAAGTCTGGCTCGATCCGAAGGGCTATAATAGAAGAAAGAAGAGTTAATTAATATATGTACATACCAAAACAATTAATGCATCAATTAGCTAGAGTCAGCACAGGCATAATTAATATATATACCTCGCCAGACTTTGCAATAGCTCCCTCCTTCGATCGGCCACCGGAGCCCTCATCATGGTCTCCTTCTTCCTCCGGCATTCGGTCACGGGAGCCATCATGATCATGTCCTTCCTCCTCCATTGTTCGATCACCAGAGCCATCATAACCCTCTCCTTCCAGACCATCGGTGTCATTGAGATACGACAAGACATCACGTCCGTCGTGGATTATGTCCCCCAACAACTGTTCTTGTTCTTCGTCTCTTGGATCCATAGTTTCTGCAAATATTACAACATGACAATTAACTTGATAAATCTATGTTACCAGAGTTTTCTTCATTTAACTTGGTAAATTTGGGTGGCCTCGACAACGCTTCTAGGGTTTGGGGTGGCCTCGACAATGCTTCTAGGATTTGGGGTGACCTCGACAACACTTCTAGGGTTTGGGGTGGCCTCGACAACACTTCTAGGTGCCAACAAAATACATATATCATATATACAAAAACATGGGATACCTTAATTAGTTCATTTTTTTGCCTTGACAAATCATTGAACCTTTTGACAAAAACCTCCCATAAACTCTTTCATAATTTTCTTTAGCATACATCCATAAAAAAAAACAGGAAGCTACAATATTTTTTTATATCATATGATAATTTTCTATATATATACATCCATCCATCCATCCATCCATATACACACACATATATACATGGACCAAAAATGCTATAAAAAATTATATGAACAAAAAAAGCATACATCATCTATCATCAACATCATCAGCATCATCAACATCATCATCTAACTATCATATATCATCTATCATCTATATATCATCAAATTAAATCAGCAAAATCGGACAGGGGAGGAAAGGGGGCCGGCCGGACCGAACGGGGGGGAGGGGCGGTGTCGTCGGGGCAGGGCTATGGCATGGGCCGGCGGCGGGGAGCGGCGCCGGCGGCGGGGTAGGGGCGGCGCGTCGGGGCAGGGCGGCGCGTCGGGGCAGGGCGGCGCGTCGGGGCAAGGGTGTCAGGGCAGAGGGCATCGACGGCGAGCTCGGGCAGCCTGGCGGCGTCGATGTGCTCGGCGTTGTCGGAAGCAAGTGCTAGATGAAATCTGAAAAAATCGAAACTATCGCTTATATACATAGAGCATTGGTCCCGGTTGGTGGCACCAACCGGGACCAATGCCCCCTTTAGTCCCGGTTGGTGCCACCAACCGGGACCAAAGGTCTCTTTTCGGCAGCCCAAAGGGCGGGAAGCAGAGACCATTGGTCTCGGTTGGTGCCACCAACCAGGACTAAAGGGATGCATTGGTCCCGGTTGGTGGCAACAACCGGGACTAAAAGGGGGCATTGGTCCTGGTTGGTTCCACCAATCGGGACCAAAAGGTGGTGTTGCCCGGGGACAAATGTTTAGTCTCACCTTGCTAGCCGAGAGGGCTTGAGAGTGGTTTATAAGCGCTGTTGCGCCAACCCTCTCGAGCTCCTCTCAACTGCAGGCTTACGAGCCTAATTGCACTCTCCTCTGCCTGTGGGCCTACTCGTCCTCCTACGGGCCTGAATCCTGGCCCAACTAGTTGTTGGGTTTCTAGTCGTATTCAGGCCGTGGTGGCCCAGTAGGCGGCATTTTTTTATTTTAAAAAACTGTTTTTATTTGTTTTTTGCTTTATTTATTGTTTTAATTTTTTTTCCAGTATTTTTCTTCTGTTATTTTAGTTCTAGTTCTTTCTTTTTAACAAATAAATACTTTGATAATTTTAGTTGCATAATTTCCATTATTTTGTTTTGTTTCTTGCTTTATTTATTTCTAGTGTGTTTTATCATTATATTATTTTTTCTATTAATGTTTTGAACAAAAATACTTTGATAATTTTAGTTGCATATTTTTTATATAATTATTGTTTCAAAAATACTAGAGGTTTATAAAAGCTTTTTAGCTGATTCTTTTTTCAACTCCACTCCTACGATGTTTTGAAAGAAATTAAAAAGCACTTCAAACAAACTCTGAAAATGTTGAAAGTTGGCATGGTATCATCATTTCACCCACATAGCATGTGCTAAAAAGTTGAGTGGGGTACGACAAAAACTGGATGCACTTCGTGTACAAAATGGATAATCTATTTCGAAGTATCACAGTTCCGAACGAAAACTCATCTGTTACGAAGAGATTTCATTTTTTTAACTCATTTGAACTCCAGAATTTTTGTGTGTTCAAAATGCACCATTCAAAGTCACATCATCAATTTTCAACCCTTTCTGACTTCATTTGGTATTTTTCATGCACTTACTGATTTTTCTTAGCTAAATGACCCTGAAATTGAAAAGCACTTCAAATGAACTCTGAAAAGGTTGAAAGTTGACATGGTATCATCATTTCACCCACATAGCATGTCATAAAAAGTTGAGGGTTACGGTAAAAACTGGATGCACTTCGTGTACAAAACGGAGAATCTCTTTCGAAGTATTAGGGTTTCGGACAAAAACTCATGTGACACAAAAGGCATTTCATTTCTTCACATGTCACTGCAATGATATAGTTGTGGAGAGAAAGTCTTCACTTCTTCGCGTGTGTCCTTTGCTTATTGCGTCGTAACCATGGACAATTTTCATCGTTTAATAGGGTGCTTAGGTCAGCCTTGACTTTGAAGGGAGGAATTTCATGAAACTTTTCATAATCTTCAGACATGTCTATCTTGCCCTCCAATCCCACGATGTCTCTTTTTCCTGGAAGAACTATGTGGCGTTTTGGCTCATCGTATGATGTATTCGCTTCCTTATCTTTTCTTTTTCTCGGTATGGTAGACATGTCCTTCACATAGAAAATCTGTGTCACATCATTGGCTAGGACGAATGGTTCGTCTTTGTACCCAAGATTGTTCAGATCCACTGTTATCATTCCGTACTGTGGGTCTTCCTGTACCCCGCCTCTTGACAGATTGAGCCATTTGCATTGAAACAAAGGTACCTTGAAATCATGTCCATAGTCAAGTTCCCATATGTCCACTATGTAACCATAATATGTGTCCTTTCCCCTCTTGGTTGCTGCATCAAAGCGGACACCGCTGTTTTGGTTGGTGCTCTTTTCATCTTGGGCGATCGTGTAAAATGTATTCCCATTTATCTCGTACCCTTTGTAAGTCAATACAGTCGAAGATGGTCCCCTGGCCAACGAGTACTACTCATCAGAAACAGTGTTGTCACCCATGAGACGTGTTTGCAACCAACTGCCGAAAGTCCTGATGTGTTCATATGTAATCCAGTCATCACACTGCTCCGGGTGTTTGGAGCACAGAATATTCTTGTGTTCATCGACATACGGGGTCACCAAGGTGGAATTATGTAGAACTGTGTAGTGTGCTTGAGACCAAGAATGCTCGTCCCTACATATTATTGAGTCTGCTCCTAGCGTGCCTTTTCCAGTCAGTCTCCCCTCATACCGCGATTGAGGGAAACCAATCTTCTTAAGGTCAGGAATGAAGTCAACACAAAACCCAATGACATCCTTTGTTTGATGGCCCATGGAGATGCTTGCTTCTGGCCTAGCGCGGTTACGAACATATTTCTTTAAGACTCCCATGAACCTCTCAAAGGGGGGCATATTGTGTAGAAATACAGGGCCCAGAACGGCAATCTCGTCGACTAGATGAACTAGGACGTGCGTCATGATATTGAAGAAGGACGGTGGGAACACCAGCTCGAAACTAACAAGACATTGCACCAAAGCACTTCTTAACCTTGGCAGGATTTCTGGATTGATCACCTTCTGAGAGATTGCATTGAGGAATGCACATAGCTTCACAATGGCTAATCGAACGTTTTCCGGTAGAAGCCCCCTTAATGCAACCGGCAGCAGTTGCGTCATAATCACGTGGCAGTCATGAGACTTTAGGTTCTGCGACTTTTTCTCTGCCATATTTATTATTCCCTTTATATTCGACGAGAAACCAGACGGGACCTTCATACTGAGCAGGCATTCAAAGAAGCTTTCCTTCTCTTCTTTGGTAAGCGCATAGCTGGCAGGACCTTCATACTGCTTTGGATGCATGCCGTCTTTTTCATGCACACGTTGTTGTTCCTCCCGTGCCTCCGGTGTATCTTTTGTCTTCCCATACACTCCCAAGAAGCCTAGCAGGTTCACGCAAAGGTTCTTCGTCACGTGCATCACGTCGACTGCAGAGCGGACCTCTAGGTCTTTCCAATAGGGTAGGTCCCAAAATATAGATTTCTTCTTCCACATGGGTGCACGTTTGTCAGCATCATTTGGAACAGATAGTCCGCCAGGACCCTTTCCAAATATTACTTGTAAATCATTGACCATATCAAGTATGTGATCACCAGTACGGAGGGCGGGCTTCTTCCGGTGATCTGCCTCACCTTTGAAATGCTTTCCTTTCTTTCGACATTGATGGTTGGTCGGAAGAAATCGACGATGCCCCAGGTACACATTCTTCCTGCATTTGTCCAAATATATACTGTCGGTGTCATCTAAACACTGTGTGCATGCGTGGTATCCCTTGTTTGTTTGTCCTGAAAGGTTACTGAGAGCAGGTCAATCGTTGATGGTTACAAACAGCAACGCATGTAGGTCAAAATCCTCCTGTTCGTTCTCATCCCACACACATACACCTCTTCCATTCCATAGCTGTAAAAGTTCATCAACTAATGGCCTTAGGTACACATCAATGTCATTGCCGGGTTGCTTAGGGCCTTGGATGAGCACTGGCATCATAATGAACTTCCGCTTCATGCACAACCAAGGAGGAAGGTTATACATACATAGAGTCACAGGCCATGTGCTATGCTGGCTGCTCTGCTCCCCAAAATGATTAACGCCATCTGCACTTAAACCAAACCATACGTTCCTCGGGTCACCTGTAAAGTCGCTCCACTTTCTCTCGGTCTTTCTCCACTGCGACCCGTCAGTGGGTGCTCTCAACTTCCTGTCTTTCTTACGGTCTTTTTTGTGCCATTGCATCCACTCGGCATGCTTTTTGTTTCTGAACAGACGTTTCAACCGTGGTATTATAGGAGCATACCACATCACCTTGGCAGGAACCCTCTTCCCGGTGCGCTGGCCCTCAACATCACACGGGTCATTCTTCTGATCTTATACCGCAATGCACCGCATACCGGGCATGCGTTCCGTTCCTCGTACTCACCGCGGTAGAGGATGCAGTCATTAGGGCATGCATGTATCTTTTGCACCTCCAATCCTAGAGGGCATACAACCTTCTTTGCTGCGTACGTACTATCGGGCAATTCGTTATCCTTTGGAATCTTCTTCTTCATTATTTTCATAAGCGAACTAAATCCCTTGTCAGATACACCATTTTCTGCCTTCCATTGCAGCAATTCCAGTGTGGTACCGAGCTTTTTGTTGTCATCTTCGCAATTTGGGTACAACCCTTTTTTGTGATCCTCTAACATGCGATCGAACTTCACCTTCTCCCTTTCACTTTCGCATTCTCTCTGTGCATCAACAATGACCCGGCGAAGATCATCATCGGGCACATCGTTTGGTTCCTCTTGATCTTTAGCTTCCCCCATTGCAGCATCACCATATTCAGGGGGAGGGTAGTTGTCGTCATCCTCTTCTTCTTCGTTGTCTTCCATCATAACCCCTCTTTCTCCGTGCTTGGTCCAAACATTATAGTGTGGCATAAAACCCTTCTGAAGCAAGTGGAAGTGAAGGGTTTTAGAGTTGGAGAAAGACTTCGTATTCTCATAGACAGTACATGGACAAGGCATAAAATCATTCTGCTTGTTTGCCTCAGCCGCTTCGAGAAAATTATGCAGGCCCTTAATATGCTTGGAGGTGCGTCGGTCACCGTACATCCATTGCCGGTTCATCTGCGTGCATTATATAATAAAGTGTATTAAAAACCATTACAACATATCATGAATACAGAAGTGACCAAATTATTAGAAATCCATCATCACATTAAAGCCAAAGTACAATAATGACCAAAATAAATACGTACAGTTCATACATAGCTGTCATTATTGAACAACATATAGGTCTCTAGAGCATCTAATTAAAACATACACCGAAACTATGTAAAAAAATAAAATGCAACAACAAATGCAATCATAACCGCTACTAAGGTACCAATTGATCCAACGGCATAATGATACCAAGCCTCAGTATGAATGGCATATTTTCTAATCTTTCTAAGCTTCAAGCGCATTAAATCCATCTTGGTCTTGTGATCGGCGACGACATCGGCAACATGCAACTCCAATCCCATCTTGTCATCTTCAGTTCTTTTCAATTTTTCTTTCAAATGATCGATTTCTTTTTCAGCTTTAATTAACTTGTCGAGCAGAATTGCATAGTCGATTGGAATTTCTGGTTCAACTACTTCCTATAGATAAAAACATCTACATCAAGTTGGTGGCACAATTAATTGTCATAGGCATTAGATGTGTGAAAGAGTTACATAAGAGATAATATACCACATCTGAATCATAGACTGGACGAGGGCCGACGTGTGCGGATACCATAACCATGGCACTATATAATGACAAACAATAATAAAAGTAAGAAAATCATATGAGTAAGTATATTTTCTTTTAGCAAGAAGATAAGATCAAGAGGCTCACCACGCGCGGGCGATCGACGGCGGTTTCAGGACGGGGACGGGACAGGACGGACCGTCAAACCTAGACAAATCTTGACGAAAATGGAGTTTGGACAAGGAGCTTCGAGAGGAGAAAGCTTAAGTTTGGCTTGGGCATTTCATCAAACACCTCATGTGCATAGGAGGTGAGCTAGAGCACCACAAAGGTCTTCCCTCGCCGGCAAAAAAACAGAGCAGTGTGTGGAGTGCTCTGCTCGCCGGCGAGGGGGTATATATAGGCATCTCATTGGTCCCAGTTCGTGGCTGGAACCGGGACTAAAGGACAACCATTTGGTCCCGGTTCCAGCCATGAACCGGGACCAATGGTTGTGGGCCAGGAGCGAGGCCCATTGATACCGGTTCGTGTCTGGAACCGGGACCAAAGAGGCCAGACGAACCGGGACCAATGCCCAACGTGGTCCGCCCGGCCCCTTGGCCTCACGAACTGGGACCATTGCCCCCATTGGTCCCGGTTCGTGACCGAACCGGGACTAATGGGCTTGCCAGCTCGAACCGATGCCCTGTTTTCTACTAGTGTATGGCCTCCATCATCATGCTTGTCTCCTGGACAATCTGGAATGAGAGAAGCATATGGGTGTTCCGACACAAGAGCGCGTCACCGCCAATCCTCCTCAAAAACGTCGTCGACGAGGCTAATCTTTGGGTGATGATGGGTGCTCAGAAATTAGGGCTTATTGTTTGTCCCAGGTGATTGTCATGCGGTATTTATTGAGACACTTGTAAAACTCTATTCTCCTCTTATTTAACAAATGAGACAAAAGTTTTGTCTCGATTTCGAAAATAATACGAATCCGATAGTATTTTTATGACATAACTCGTACCCATTGGTCAAGAGACCAAGAAATACGGACCACTCACGGGCGGGGAGAGAGTGAGTACACATTTTCACAATGAAATGGTATCTAAGTGAACACCACATTCCTGATTTTGTCGATATACACCGTCTTCTTTTCCTTGAGATGTGCCCGCTTTCATCATGGCTCATAGGAACTTATCGAGAAGAAGGGTGTCACGCGTGGACAAGGTACTAGAGCGCATCACTGACTGGTTCAGTTTGACATGTCAGAAGATTTTACTCACCTTCCTGTGCCTGCCAATAATACATGCACCACATTTTATGCATATAATATATCAATATTTTCACCAACAATTTATCCATTAATATGTGATGTAAAATCACAGCCATGAATTCATGCTTAATACAACATATTTAATGAGACCAACTTTGTATCACATACAAACGGCACACTAATATAGTAATTATTGATTAAATCATTGTCCTAACACCAACCTAAGCCTATAGGGAGTCATGGCAAAAAAATGCCCTGACTTTTTTTTTCGGAACATAACCATCATTGGTGAATGACGTGGGAGCACAACAAAACCAATGGAATTTAAACAGGACGAACAGACAGTTTTTAAAAATTTTGTGGAGCAAAGGAGGCAAGATCCATCCCCCCCTCCCGGTCATTGATGAGTATGACCTCTAGCCTGGACCCTTTCTTAATTCAGTTTTAATGAAATTGCCCCCTCTTCCTCCTCTCCACCCCTCCCCCCACCCCCGGACCAAGCCCGGCGATAGCTCCATCTCTCTCTCCTCCACCTAAGGAGGGCACCAACTCAAATTCGCCACCACAATCTCTTCCCCCGCATCTCTCGTAGAGACAACGAGGGCACTTCCCTGCGTGTGTAGTGGCGGGACCACATGGGCAGTGTAGGAGGCTTTGACGGTAGTTTGAGTGCATTTGGAGTGCTCCAAGCCTATTTTGTAGTTGTTCGTGTGATCATAATAGGATCCAGATACATTGTGGTAGGTGCTGAATTGTTGTGTGATCATGCACAACATGATTTATTAGGATGAGGGTGAAGGAGTTGACGCAGGTCTGAAACTTGAGGACATGGGTGATCCTATCCAACTTCCAGATTAGAATTCAACGATGTTTCAACATTTTATCCAAATGCATCAACGGATTCGACATCAAGGAAATCGTGAGCAATTTCAGAATGGTTTGGTTGAGCCTTTGTGGGCACTTAAAGGGTAGAACCAGAATATACTCCCTATGTTCCACAATGTAGTGCGTCCGCACTTCTCGAGATCTAGGTTCATCATTGGTTAAATGTATGATCAAACCTAGATCTCAAGAAGCGCAAGGGCACTACATTGTGGAACAGAGGGAATATGTGCTAGCTGAATCCAATTTTGAACTATTTTATTTGGAAATTATTGTTTGGACATTTATATTTGAATTATTGTTGCATTGGAATATTTGTACTACTTCAAGAATCATATATGCCTAAGAGATTCATCCCAACTGTCATATTATCTTGACATGCAGCCAATCCACCTCATCATTGTGCGACATAATCATCTTTTAGGTCCCACAACCACAATTTCTCTGCAATTTGGTTGAGCCATGTCACCCAATTAAATGGTGGCCTGGGGACAATTTCCTTCCCCTTCCTCTGGTGGCATTTCTTTCCTTTTTGCTCTATGTATAAAGGAACATGTCTAGCAAGGGAATGTTCTTTCGAACTCGGTGGAATTCACACCTCAGTTTCTCTCCCTTCTTGAACTAGTAACTGAATGAATCATAATTTCTTCCCAAGTTTACAATTAATCTCCATTCACCACAAATAAGCAATTATTGGCACTCTCCATTCCTTTCCATTCACATTCTACTACACATGCACTACCAACGACCCAAATAGTATCCCTTCTCAATTGGTCTTCTCTACCATCCAATTGGTCCTCTCTTGCGTCCACCCAGTTGCGCCTAGATTGACATGGTTGGGAGTTCTTGCTGCAGCTGGCTTGCCCTGACAGATATTGTTGTACTCCCTCCATCCCATAATATAATAGTGTTTTTGACACTAGTGTGGTGTTTAAAACGCCCTTATATTATGAGACGAATGGAGTAGCTTGTTCATGCCATTTTCTTAAGTCGTCCAGATACATGGCGAGCCCCATCCTTATCTTTTTGTTTAGATTTAGGTGATAATCAGTCTCAAGGTCCTCATCTGGATTCCATTCTACAAGTTCCAAGTCAAAAAACATTGTGCTAAGTTGGTATATCTTCCATCACCGTGTTGTTTTGGTTTTATTCTAATGGCATGTCTCTATACATGTGGATATTTAATCCTGCACACTTGGTTCAAGAACAAGTTGTGCCCTTCAACTACCAGGTATGTTGCACTTTCCCTCGGCGATGGACTTAGTATTGTTGCTTACACTCTCCAATATGTCTAACCCTAGCAAATTATAAGAAGAAGAGGATAAAAGTGATGCAATGGTGAAAGTCACATCCATGTTTTTTGTAGGATCCATTTTTTCTTGGTCTATTTGAAAAAATGCATGTGGTTTAGATTTTCTCTATAAATTTTCCCCAAAACCTAAAAAGTGCGTACGCACTATTTGGCGTCATCGAGC
The DNA here is from genome assembly GCA_022496015.1 of Hordeum marinum. Classification (NCBI taxonomy): domain Eukaryota; kingdom Viridiplantae; phylum Streptophyta; class Magnoliopsida; order Poales; family Poaceae; genus Hordeum; species Hordeum marinum. The sequence continues at coordinate 557,727,568 of CM039673.1, read as the reverse complement.
GGCCGGTTGGGGACCGTCGGATGACCTCGTGCGGGCACAACTGCCGACAAAAAGAGTCGAGCGCACCAGTAGTTTTCCTGTGTACCATCTCCTTTGTCCTCTCTCGATGGTCTTCTCTCTCACGATGCACCGCCGCCCCATCTCCCATTCTGTTGCCGCGCGGGTCGTCCCCCATCTTCCTGCTCTGAACATCATGCACGTCCTCTCCCCCTACCCTCAGCTTCCTTCCACTACCGATGACGTTTCCAGATTGAGCAGGCAATGCTCCCCTTCCTCTGTTGGATCCCCTTCCTCTGGTCCCCTGCCTTCAGTCCTAGCCCCACCGGAGCTATTTTGCAGTCACCTCATCATCCTCTTCTCTAGCGGTAGGGGCGGCGCCGTGCGATGTCTGCGAAGATGGAGAGCCTACGTTCCTAGTGGTGGCCCGACATCGCGCGATGTGGGCAGAGGCGAAGCAGCGTCTGGTCCCGGTGCCGTCCAATGAGGGTGTCCGGGTGTCACATGATGTGGGTAGAGCTGTATCAATATCTGGCCCCGGAGGCGGCGGCGATGCCAGCTAATTTAGCAGAGGGGTCTCATGCATCCTCATGTTTTGATTGCTTTGCGCACTTGATTTGTCCGGATCCTATAGAACGATTAGTTCACCGCGGTTCATGGCCTCATGTATAATCTGGAGGTCCATGAATTTTTGTAGTATTTCTAGCTTGTTATTCGAAGTCGCTATATGCCAAATTTATCACTTGGTTTTAGGCCATGTTACTGTGAAATTTTATGTTGGAGTCGTTGATTCGGCATGGGAGTATTATATGACATTTTTAGATGTGCAACTTCGTCCAATATATGTTGGATATGATCTACTACGCGTGTTTTTAGGTAAATTTTCAACAAGTTGTTGTAGTTGCACACATAGTACTTCAAAGTTGGATATGATCATTGAAAAGTTACACGATACAATGATATTAAGTTGGCTAGATGATGACTCACGCTCACCTTGCTTACTCAAATTTAGCTAGACAGCACGACGTATTGTTATTACATTGGAAACATATCATGTGTTTGAAGTTGCACATGAGTTGCGAGACAGTTGACCAAGCCAACTATCAAAGTTCCACATGTGATTGATAGGACCCAACAAAAAATGGGTCCAAATCTATGTATGTTTTATTTTCCTTACAGAAACGTATCCGTCGGTGGATGATTGGGTGGTGGCATTGATGTTTTCTTTAGTCAACTAGCATTGTAACGCTTGTATGTTTTGTTAATTATCAATCTCGGATTTTTGAATACCATTGAAAGAGTTGCACAACCATACTTTTAGAGTTGCACATCAACTACCAAGTAGTTGGCCGGTGTAGCTGTAGAAGTTGCATATCCTACTAGAAGGGGTAGTTGTAGTGGAGGTGTTGCATCGGTGTTCGAGGTGCAACTCGTAAATCCATTATGGATGGGTTAACATGTCATCTGGAAGACCTCGGCCTGTGGAGCCGGAGCAACAACGATCATCATCGAAAAGCCACATACAGTTGCACAACCATGCTTTTGGAGTTGCACATCGACTGTCAGACAGTTGGTCGGTGTAGTTGTCAAAGCTGCACATCCTAATCGTACAGAGCTTTTTAAGTTGATATATTTTTGCTAGTAAACCTTTTTTTGTTGGCATCCGCAATAGTTTTTGTTGCACACATGATAGTTCTTAGTTGGATGTGAGCATTGAGAAGTTATCAATGTGGCAATACTAGGTTGGCTAGATGATGACTCGCGCTCGCATTGCTTACTAGGTGTACTTGGAATGCGGGATGTTTGTAAGCACGTCATAGTTGCACAAGCACATCCATAGAGGTGCACACGCGCACCGGTGTAGTCGCGCACACGTGTGGCTGTAAAGATGCACTCTCTTATCGACGTAGTAGCTCATGCATGAGTGTCCATAGAAGCGCCCGTAACGGTGTTTTGGGTGCAACCGACAAATCCATTGTGCCTATGGTTTAGATCGCCAGGGAGACCCTAACCGTGGAGCCAAAGCAGCATGCCCCTAGCAGCAGCATGTCCCTCTTTTCTCTTGGTGATGGAACTGGAGCGATGCAGTTGTCGAGAAGCCACACAAAGTTGCACACCATGACATCAAAGTTGCACATCAACTGCTAGATACTCGGCCGGGAGAGCTTGTCCAATTTGCACACTTTCATCCACGTAGTACCTCACACACGACGATGGGAGTTGCATACATGCGGCGGCATAATCGCACACATGTGGGTGCGGAGTTGCACACTCACATTGGCATAGTAGCTCACGCAGGCCTACAAGGAGGTGCACATGCATAACGACATAGTCAGACACGCGTGGCTATGGAGTCGCACACTCTCGCCGGCATAGTAGCTCACACATGACTACAAGAGTTGCTCACGTGCAGTAGAGTATTCACGCACGCGCGCGACTGAGTTGCGCACTCTTGTCGACATAAGAGCTCACGCATGATTGTGGGAGTTGCACACTTTTGTTGGCCTAATTTCTTGCGCATGGTTGTGGAGTTGCACACTCTCGATGGCATAGTCACACACGCACGGGCACGAAGTTGCACACTCTCGTTTGCATAGTTGCTCACGCACCGACCACGGGGTTGCACACTCTTGTCGAATAGTTTCTCGTGCATGATTGTGGATTTTACACTCTCGTTGCCGTGATAGCTCACGCACGGCTGCGGGAGTTGCATACTCTCATCGGCATAGTAACACACGAACAGGCTGCTAAAGTTGCACATGTGTGATTGCGGAGTAGCACACCCTACCCAGCATATTTACTTACACATGGACCACTGGGTTGCATGCTTTTGTCAAATACTGCCACACACATGGTTGTTAGAGTTGCACACGCGTGGATGCATAGTCGCACAATCACAATTGCGAGAGTTGGACACGCACTATTGTAGAGTTGCACACTCTCGTTGGTCTAGTTGACCGGGACAACGGGTGATGTTGCACATCTCACTAGCAGGGATTTTGGGATGGTGAAAAGTACACATCTACCGAGGATAGAGAGAAGTTACACATCTCACAACAAAGGTGGTTTGAAAGGGGTGCTAGCAGTGAAAACTGCACCTCCATGGTGTACGGGGAAAAGTTGCACATTAACTTTAAGACGTCGGTCGTGACAACATCTGAAATTGCACATCCGGTGCTAGGTAGTTGGTCGAGGGAGTAAATAGTGAAAATTGCACATCTACGGATAGAGGGAAATTGCACATTGTCTACTAATCAATTGGTTGGGGCAACTAACAAATTTACACATCTTATTGGTAGGGGAAACTTTAGGGCGAAGGCGTCATCAATGAAAATGCACGCCGACCCCTATGTGGAAAACTTGCACATCGACAGTCAGATAGTTGCACATTAACTGCTAGACAGTTGCACAAAATAGGGATTAAACTGCACACATAAAAATTCGTCAAAACATACTCATATGGGATCTTGTTTTGAATAGCACGTCATGAGGATTCCAACTATGAAAGTGAATCTTAATTCTAGTGTTCGAGTAAAAAATTTAAAAAATATATAAAAATAAAAAACTGAAATAAAATGCGTTCACACGTATTCGAATCAGTGAAAACTGCAAGTCTATGAGTAGGAAGAAAGTTGCACATCGACTACAATGTAGTTGCACATTAACGGCTATACAGTTACACAAAATGAGGACTAAATTACACACACAAAATTCCATCGAAATATACTCATGTGGTGTCTAGTTTTGAAGAGCGCGTCGTGAGGATTTCAATAGTAAAAAGGATGTTGATTTCGATGTTCGAGTCAAACGTTATTTTGCATTTTAAAACAAATTAAATGCATTCACACCTATTTATAGGTGTATTTTTTTCTAATCAAAAAGGGACAAATACTTTCTTTTTTAGGATGTTGGCTTTCGACTACTAATAAGTCTAAACGCGTCCTAATTTTTTATCAGGGTTAGATGATAATCAGCCTCAAGGTCCCCCATGTTGCTGCTGGGCCGGGCGTTGGCGCTGCTGCCGCGTCTGCATCTCCTGTAGGCACTCATGAATTCCTCCTGTTGCCGTTGGCCGTGGACCGCGTGGCAGCTCGCGCGTTGCGATCCTCATCGGCGCCTGCGCACGCACGCGCACCGACGCACATGCTGCCGGTACGCTGTACGTGCAATACAGCACCGGCGATAGATGTCTACGCGGCCTCATTAGTGCGACGCGATGCAAATGACTCTTCCGTCTCCTCCTAGCTCCGTCTCTGTGACATGATCCAGTCAGTCAGTGATTAACGATACTACATAACTTCTTTTCGCAAGCATATACCACTTGTGAGTTGTGACTGATGAACGGTTGAGCGTTGGTCTGAGGATATTTCTGTTTATCAGAGGGCCATAGCTCACATGGGGTTTTCACGACGACACAATCATGGGTAACCGTCGCCGGGCATGTGGCGCAGCCACCACATTATGCAGCTGAGCTTAGCTGTTACATCCATATAAGTACTTGCTTATCTCTATCCATATATATTAAGTAAAATGATCGATGAGAGCTAGAACTCCGAATAATTGAGCCGTACAATGATCAATGACCGGCCGATCGACGTCTCCTCTGCGTGCCCCTGCACTGCACTGAACCATTATTCTCCTCCCCTTACCATTCGTGATGAATGATGAGCCATTTCAAAAACAATGATAACCCCTCAGTCGCACTTACCTTGTCTTGATTTAATCCCGAATTGTAGACTTGTATTATTCCCTCCATTCATTTTTATAAGTTGTTTCAGACAACTCAAATTAAGCTATTTTGCATTGTGTCTGAAATATCTACAAGGCCTTATAAAAATGAACAGAGAAAGCAGTAAAGTAACAGCTTCACCAGTTCAGGATTAGTTAACTTCGCTCCTGCATGTACAGTTTGTATACTGGTAGTAGCACGATGGCTGCGTCCACGGTGTCCAAAGGGAAGGTCATTGGCTCGCAGCAGTTGCGGTGTTGAAGTTGGACCCTAAGATTTGGACCATCCAACCGATCGTGTGCAGTCGGAGTCGAATGGAATGGACGTAGTGGACCCATCGATCCATCTAAGACGGCTTACTCGTATGTAATCATGCCCTTGATGTTGACGGCATGTGCTTCACTAGTCTTAGCGTTTGCTATGGGTGGTGGGGGGGGGGGGGATTATACGATGTTGTACCGTGTTTGTTAATAAAAAACTCGTCGCAGTAAGATACGTTCTATGCGTTTTTTTTCCACTTGTCATCCGTTCCCTTTGTCTCCGATAGGCTCTACTGCACTGCTTCCTTAGAGCAAGTACAATAGTGGGCTTATAACCCGCTTACATGACATTTTTGCTTATGTGAAGGAGAAAAAGATGAAAAGGTAAGAAGATTGGGCTCTCATGCAAGAGCCTAGCTATATACGCATTCCTAGGCAAATGCAATAAATACAAAGAAAGAGATAGATAAAAAGTGTAAAAAAATTACAGTATTTTTATAGTCAACCTTATAGATAACCTTATTGTATGTGTAGCTTATAAGTGATGACTATATATGACATGACAACATTATATAGCCAATAGTTGATTATACTGTTAACCATGCTCTTAGTGGTCTAAACACTTTATATTTCTTTACGGAGGGAGTAGAAAATAATAAAGGAACCCACGGGTGAACAACGAAGTGTGATTCTAGTTCTGCTACATCAGGTTTGCGTGTCATTGCATATGGCATCTCGGTGGTGAGGGTGCTATCGCACGGCATAGAAGTTTCATGGCCTCATCTCCAGAAAGTTGGAGAGCCTGCAGTGTTTTGTTTCCCCGAAATGATTCTTTTGGATCTATGGATTAATTGTCGTTCGTCCCCTTCTTCATGATGTGACGGCGATGATAGCACCGAGTGAGTTTCGGTCAAGGGTTCTTCCATTTCGAGCTTATGTGTCATGTGTCTTCTTCATCGACAATATACGATGAATCAATGGTTAACCGATTCGTCATGCAAGGATCGTGTCCCAGCACGCTATTCAATATTTTTACAGTCTTTTTTGCTTAAGTCGTGTACATAAGTCAACAAGTAAATGCGAAAAAAGATAGATGTGACTTCGAATAACTTTCATGCAAGTTATCTTGGATTTTTGGTGCTCATGGGAGGAAGGGCCAACCAAACATAAAACCATGGCATGGTGATAAATTTCAGGTGCTTTAATCGGGGATTACGTGAGATTATTTTTCGAATAATAGGCTACGTTAGGAGACGATCGATGAGATCGCGTACAATGTTATCGGATCCCACTAACTACTTACCTCTGCTAATAATGAATCCACCTTGCGGGCTTCCTATTTATCAAGGTGACAATGTTTACTTTACCCAAATGATAAGTGCCGCATTTGTGGCATGAAGCACTCTAGCCCTAACGTTTTTTACAAGTAAATTTGCCATCAAGAAAAGACAAATCCTCAAAAGACTTAAACTTAAAAATTGTTATGCTTGGCAACTAAAGTTGCCATCCTTTCGTTACTAAACTTACATAAAAAAGTTTAAAGTTGACATGTGTTCGGGTCATATATGTGACACTTATCAGTATCCTTACTTTAAGGAAGTAGTGCGGGAGAATTACCTTTTGCAACTAATGCATGTATTACTATCCAGCATTTAGTTCTGAGCATGACAAGACAACTAGTACATTTGTTTGTTTCCTCAACCCAAAAAATGCATGCTACTACCTTTGTTCTGGTTTGTTGGTCTTTGTATTTTATGTTAAATTTTAATCATATATTTCCTTCGTTTCAAAATAAGTGTTTTAATTTTGTACTAACTTAGTACAAAGTTGTACTAACGTTGAGACACTTATTTTGAGACGGAGTAATATTTAACTAATAAAATGTTAGTGCATGTCATAAAAAATTATATCGTTGAATTCTAAATCTGATGTCAAAGTTTAAGACAAATACAAACAAAATCAATAAAGCAGGACGAAGATAGTACCACATTTCAAGATTGTAGAGAAGCCCAGGCCAAAAACAATTCGACCACACAATTTTTTCCGCCTACATCTCTTCACAAAATTTACTGATACACAAGCGAATATGTATAACATTGTAAACTATCAGCATGCAAATTACTATTACAAAAGCTAGCATGCTTAATCATACAATTACAGATAATTTTATTGAAACACATATGTATAATAGAGGTCAGATAAAAGGATCAGATTTTATTGTTCCAAATTGATGGTTTCCTACTAAGAAGGCTGACTAATATTGATGGCCACGCTTCTTACCTAGGTTGCCATGTCCTCGATCCAGGGCGTAAATCTTCCTCTATATTTCTGGCCACTCATGTTAGAGGCAGCAGATCACCTACGTTAGAGCATCTACAATCGGACCTCTCATATCCGTCTCAAACGTCCGAGCAGGCCGCCCGATCACAAAAATGCGATCCAGTCGGACGCCTCAAACGGGCCTTAAATGCCTGGGCTGACCGGCACCCTTCATATCCAACCCAAATATGGGGTAGATATGGGGGCGTCCGGGCACGCCCGCCGCGTCCGGTTGACGAGGGGGCCCCACGCAGACTCGCCCGAAAATCGGACGGTCCGACGGGCGCGTCGACCATCGCCGCGGTCTGAACGTCGCGTGGCGTCGCCCCGGCTCACTGCCCGAGCCATAGCCGGCTATTTAAGCCAGTCAGCAACCCCCAGCCCTAGCACATCCACCTCCTCCCTCCCTTCGCCGCCACCTGAGCCCGTCTACCTCCTCTCCTCGACTCTCCCATGCTCTCTGGCGTTAGTATGGCCCAATGTAGTATCACCATCTACGCTAAGATCACGCTGGAGCGGCAGATGCAGATCGAGGCGGAGATCCAGGCTTGGTGCACCGTCCGCATCGCTGCGGGTCTACCTTTGGATTCCTCGGAGCCGACAGAGGAGGAGGAGCTGTCGGAGGCAATGGAGGAGAACGAGCCAGAGATCCATGCTCCAGGCTTGAACATGACGGAGGCGGAGTTTGCTGTCGACCAGGCCGAGGAGATGGTGGAGGCCATCCTAGATTCCATCCAGGATGAGGCCGAGGTGGAGGCTAAACGTCGGCTCATCCAGCGTAGCCGCAGAGGCAGGCCGAGGCCGGCACCCTCTTCGACGAGCTTGACACGGAGATAGCGGCAGAGGAAGCCACAACGGAGCAGCTGGAGGCGCCGAAGCGGAGGCGCCAGACGGGACGGAGTTGTAGCTGCTGCACATTTATCCGCCGGAGGGCATGAAGATCGTCAAAAGCTGCGAAAAGGAGTAATCAGTTTGTACGTAGTACGTAGGTTTTTAAGTTTGCATGTTTTTGTATGGATTTAAGAATCTTGTATGAGATGTTCGGTTGGAACGGTGTTTATTTGAGTTGTGCCCGGTCACTCCTCGTGGACGCGCGCGGGCGCGTCTGCGGGCGTTTGAGGTGTCATTTTCGCTATACGTGGTTGTAGATGCTCTTTGCATGAATAAAATTCCACGAAAAGAGAACTATAGTAGGTAAGCTTTGAACACAACTAACATCAAGATCCATCAATTTTGAGGCAAAAAAAGCTTGACTGAGTGGTCCTTGGCGGCGCAACAAAAGCAATGGCCACAGGCACCGTCTGAGCGTGGAGCCCTGGGGTGACTGGGTGCAGCGTCTAGGGTAACGCAACAGAAACGGAATATTTCCATCCTACGCACCAGCCCAGAACCACTATGAAGATGCATACAAAGTTAGATCTGATCGTTACCAACTCGTAGCGCAATGGAAGAAAAGTTGGCAAAGACCATAGGTGTCGATTCCCGCGACTAGGATTTGCAGCTCCCAACCCCGAGAATTTCTCCCTCGAATAGAAGATCAAACATACAATCTCTCCACCGGGTTACACACATACAGTGTCAGCGATCCAGTGGTGTTTCGACGTCTAGAACTAATCCCTATCGAAGACTAGGCATGCTTGTGGCAGAACAAAACTATTTCATGGAGAGAGAGAGGTAGATCATTTCATGCAGAGATGAGAGAGCTCAAGTTCTAAACTTGTGTGTTGAGCAGCCCCAAAAGAACTGCCCCTTACTCGGTTGCTATCTTGGCCATGTTATGTCAGCACGCCGATGGGTCGATAGAGTTGTCCGAACTGAAACTATCAAGCTACTAATCATGTAGTAAGTTGATCAATGTTCAAGACAGTGTGTTTGCTATTAGAGTTGGTGGTTAGGGGCGTTTTTACACAACATGGTGCTAAGTAAATAGGCATTTTTTTGGTTAAATCAATCCAGAAAATAATCACGATCATGACATTGACAAGATTACTGACATAATGATTACGAACCAGACTAGCATGTACTACACATATAGTAGAAAGATCTACGCACATAGCTAGTACTACTAGAACAGAAATAAACATGAGAGGGTTAAACATGGTATACCCTCCGTTAGGCCAGTTGGTTGTAGCAGCAGCGGCGGTGGTAGCAGCGTCCTCGGTTGCCTTCTTGTCAGCTTCGATCTTCTCGATGGCGGCACGTTCGGCATCGATGGACATGGTGATGATTAAGGAGATGCGGACGTAGACGATGAAGTGATCATGGACGAACAGTGGTGATTAGTCGCATAGGAGATGTTCCCCAAAAACCTAATCGCCCCTCTCCCTTACAGGATCCGGAGAGGCGGAGTTTTTGAGGCCTGCTCTCCCGTTAACCGTGTAGGCGGTGAATGGGATGAAGTCACTGACGGCAGTAGCAGCAAAAGGACTACTTCTCTTCTCAAGTTCCAATAGCATGCGGAAGAGAATTCCTTATAAGGAGGTCCAACTCCTCTCCAAGTTCCGGGGTGGTACAGAACTTCCCACCACACCTAGTGCAATATAACCCAAATGGGCTCTTGTAGATATTCCGAAATTGTTAGATGGGCCCTAGGACCACCTCATATTTCAACAATGCCCCACCATATTTCAAGGGCCCATAATGTCCTCGTCTCAATCACTGTTTTGATATACTAGTATTTCAGTGAAGACATGTTAAGGTTGAATTTCACCTAGAACAAGTAGTTACACTCCTTCACAACTGAACAATGGACTATACCTTGAATTGCCAGTTTGGTGTAAAGAAGTTTCACCACATGTCTTACTAGTACTAGTCACACTCCTAGCATGTTCATGAGCTTACTAGGATGTCGAAGGCTGACCCCTCGGGTGGAGCATATTAGTCACACTCCTGGCCAGTTCATGAGCTTACTAGAGATCACCCGAATCTCATAGACTGTGACCAGTAGTCGAGCTCATGTAGGTGTGTTCCTCCAAAGATTGCTATGTAGGATAGCATCTTGCTTATATAATATTTGGAACACATTAAGAAAGTAGTCAACCTACCATACAGTTTCTGAGAGTATTGCATCTGCAACAAAATGGGTTAGTAAAGGTACTCTCCTTAGTTCACCACTAGTTTGTTTTCCTAGGTCCTACTTCACGGGATCTCCAATCATGTAGGTTGGGTTTACCACCATGTCAACTCATCTGGGTATCATACCCATCTTCATCGATACATTTTCTATCACAACACGTGATAGCCCTTTAGTAAAGGGATCTGCCAGATTCTTAGCTGTTTGAGTATAATCCAACGCTATCACTCCAGAGTTTATTAAACGCCTCACGAATTTCAATCTCATTCTTATATGTTTGTTGGACTTCATGTTGTCCTTTAAACTCTTTACTTTGACAATAACTATCTGATAATCACAGTTCATAAGGATAGCTGGAACCGGCTTCTCAACCATTGGCAAGTTCATTAAAAGATCTCAAAGCCATTCTGCTTCGACACCATATGTGTCTAATGATGTTAATTCTGCTTTCATTGTCGATCTCGTTGAGATCGTTTGCTTGCAAGACTTCCAGGAAACAACAATACTTCCAAAAGTAAACATATACCCAGTTGTGGCCTTCATCTCATTAGCATCGGAGATCTAATTCGCATCACTATAACCTTCAAGTACCGATAGGTACCCAGTATAGTGAAGTCCATAGTTCATATTACCTTTCAGATAGCGCATAATTCTTTAAACATCATGCCAATGTACATCACAAGGATTGTCCACAAACCGGCTGAGTTTGCTCGCAACAAACGCGATATCAGGCCTTGTTGCGCTCACTAGATACATGAGTGAACCAATAATTTGAGAATATCTCAATTTATCTTTAGTTGTTCCTTCAAACTTTACAGTGAGCACGGTAGGTCATGTTTGAGAAATTTTGTAGTCCGAATATCCAAAACGACTCAAATTTTCTCAACATAATGGGATTGCACAAGTATAATCCCACCACCATCATCTATCAATAGCTTTATGTTCAACATAACATCAGCCACCCCAAGGTCCTTCATCTCAAAGTTCTAAGATAAGAACGACTTAACCTCCTCAATCACTTTGAGGTTGGTTCCAAATATCAATATGTCATCAACATACAAGCACAATATAACTCCTTCACCCCCGCCATGGAGATATTATACACATTTTTCAACTTCATTAACAACAAAGCCGACAGATGTCAGAGTTGTATTAAATTTATCATTGTTGGGGAACGTTGCATGGGAAACAAAAAATTCCTATGCACACGCAAGATATAACCATGGAGATGCATAGCTATGAGAGGGGGAGTGTATCTACATACCCTTGTAGATCACTAAGCGGAAGCGTTTAGAAACGCGGTTGATGTAGTCTTACGTCTTCACGATCCAATCATGATCCGTCCCGATCTAGCGCCGAACGGACGGCAGCTCCACGTTCAGCACATATGTAGCTCGATAAAGTCTCCGCCTCCTCGATCCAGTGAGCGAGGGTGGATTAGTAGATGAGTTCTTCAGCAACACTACGACGTGGTGGCAGCGGTGGTGGTGATATCAAGTGCTACCGAAACCGCGAACGAAGGGGAAAACGATCTAGGGAGAGAGAGGGGCGCCAAGGGCTTGGTGTGTCCTCTTGGGGCGCCCCCTCCCCTATATATATATATGTGGAAGGGTGTGGGGAACGGCCCCTCCAAACCCTATGGCGCAACCAAGGGGGAGGAGTTAGACTCCTAGTCCAATTACCTCCCTTTCCATACGCAGGTGGACTTTCCACCTCTCCCAAGCCACATGGGCCTTGAGGGACTTGTGCGTCTAGCCCAATAAGGCCAGGGCGCCTCCCCTCAGCCCATTCAAAACCCTTGGGGTGTGGTGTAACCCTTGGTGGACTTCCGGACTCCTCCGAAAGTTTCCAGAACCTTCTAGAAGCTTCCCGGTACAATACCAGAAAACCCGAAACTTTTCCGGTAGCCAAAATATGACTTCTCATATATAAATATTTACCTCCGAGCCATTCCGGAGCTCTTCGAGACGTCCGGGATCTCATCCGGGACTCCGAACAACATTCCGTCACCAATATACATAACCTAATAATACTATATCGTCACCGAACGTTAAGCGTGCGGACCCTATGGGTTCGAGAATCATGTGGACATGACCGAGACACCTCTCCGATCAATAACAAATAGCGAGATTTGGATGCCCATATTGGTTCCCAAATATTCCACGAAGAACTTTATCGGCCGAACCATGATGCCGAGGATTCAATCAATCCCGTATGCAGTTCCATTTTTCCATCGGTATGTTACTTGCCCGAGATTTGATCGTTGGTATCTCCATACCTAGTTCAATCTCATTACTAGCAAGTCTGTTTACTCATTCTGTAATACAAGATCTCGTGACTAACCCCTTAGTTGCATTGCTTGCAAGCTTCTTGTGATGTTATATTACCAAGAGGGGCCAAAGATACCTCTCCGTCATACGGAGTGACAAATCTCAGTCTCGATCCATGCCAAGCCAACAGACACCCTCGAAGATACATGTATAGCATCTTTATGATCACCCAGTTAAGAAGTAATGTTTTATACACACAACACATTCCTCCGGTGTCAGGGTGTTGCATGATCTCATGGTCTTGGGAACAGATACTTGACATGAAGAAAGCAATAGCAATAAACTTAGTGATACGATCAAATGATATGCTTATGGTTTGGGTCTTGTTCATCACATCATTCTCCTAATGATATGATCCCGTTATAAAATGACAACTCATGTCTATGATCAAGAAATCTTAACCATCTTTGATCAACGAGCTAGTCTAGTAGAGGCTCACTAGGGACACGGTGTTGTGTATGTATCTACACATGTATCTGAGTTTCCGATCAATACAATTCTAGCATGGATAATAAACAACCATCATGAACAAGGAGATATGATAATAACCAATTTATTATTGCCACTAGGGCATATTTCCAACAGTCTCCCACTTGCACTAGAGTCAATAATCTAGCTTAATGAATCTAACACCCATAGAGTTCCGGTGTTGATCATGTTTTCCTCGTGGAAGAGGCTTAGTCAACGGTTCTACAACATTCGTATCTGTTTGTACTTGGCAAATGTGTATGTCCTCCTATTTGATATGATCACGGATGGTATTGAAGCAACGCTTTATGTGTCTGGTCCTCTTGTGAAACCCGGGCTCCTTGGCTAGAGCAATAGCAGGAGTATTGTCACAAAAGAGAGTCATCAGATCCACTACACTGGGCACAATGCCAAGATCTATCATGAACTACTTCATCCAGACAACTTCCTTTGTTGCTTCCAGATCAGCTATGTACTCTGCTTCACATGTAGAATATGCTACCACGCTTTGCTTGGAACTACACCAGCTGACTGCTCCACCATTCAAAATAAATATGTATCCGGTTTGAGACTTAGAGTCATCTTGATGTGTGTCAAAAGCTAGCATCGACGTAACCCTTTATGATGAGCTCTTGATCACCTCCATAAATGAGAAACATCTCCTTGGTCCTCTTCAGGTACTTAAGGATATTTTGACCGTTGTCCAGTGTTTCACTCCTGGATCACTTTGAAACCTTCTGGCCATACTTATGCCAAGTCTCACATCTAGTCTTGTGCATAACATTGCATACATGATAGAGCCTATGGCCGAGGCATAGGGGATGACACTCATCTTTTCTCTATCTTCTGTACTTGCTGGGCAGTGAGTCTTACTCAACTTCACACGTTGTAAGACAGGCAAGAACCCTTTCTTGGACTGATCCAATTTGAACTTCTTCAAAACCTTATCAAGGTATGTGCTTTGTGAAAGTTCTATTAAGCTTCTTGATCTATCTCTATAGATCTTGATGCCTAATATGTAAGCAGATTCTCCGAGGTCTTTCATTGCAAAACTCTTGTTCAAATATATCTTCACGCTTTTCAAAAGTTCTATATTGTTTCGAATCAGCAATATGTCATCCACATATAATATTAGAAACACTATAGAGCTCCCACTCACTTTCTTGTAAATACAAGCTTCTCCATAAACTTGTATGAACCCAAACGCTTTGATAACCTCATCAAAGCGGAGATTCCAACTCCGATATGCTTGCATCAGTCCATAGATGGATCACTGGAGCTTGGACACTTTGTCACCATTTTCAGGATCGACAAAACCTTCTGGTTGCATCATATACAACTCTTCCTTAAGGAAAACCATTAAGGAACATTGTCTTGGCATCTATCTTCCAAATTTAATAATCGAAAAATGCATCTATTTCTAACATAATCCTGATGGACTTAAACATCGCTACGGGAGAGAAAGTCTCATCATAGTCAACTACTTGAAATTGTGAAAACCCTTTTGCAACAAGTTGTGCTTTATATATGGTGAAATTACCGTCCACATCCATCTTTTTATTAACGATCTATTTGTTATGTATGGCCTCACGACCATATGGTAAGTCCTCCAACGACCACACTTTGTTCTCATACATGGATCCTATCTCGGATTTCATGGCCTCTAGCCATTTGTTGGAATCCAGACCCACCATCGCTTCTTCATAGCTCGTAGGTTGATACGTCTCCAACGTATCTACAATTTTTTATTGTTCCATGCTATTATATTATCATTCTAGGTTGCTTTTTGAGTAATAATTTATTAATTTATATTATTTTTGAGCACTAACATATTGATCCAATGCCCAGTGCCAATTGTTGTTTTCTGTGTGTTTTTTACTTTTCAGGTTTACGATACCAAACGAAGTCCAATTGCCCCGAAACTTTATTATGATTTTTTTGGACAAAAAGAAGACCTGGAAGTTTCGAGAGAAAATCGTAGGCCGCACGAGGGGTCCACAAGTCAATAGGGCATGCCTAGGGGGTGGCCATGTCCTGATGGCTTGTGCCTCGTTGGCGCCCCTTCCGACTCTATTCTATGGCTTATAAATTCTCATATATCCTAAAAACCCTAGAGGTGGTCCCGAAATACTTTTTACGCCGCCAAGTCTCTGTTCCGATGGGAGGCCATCTAGAGCTTCGTTCCGGCACCCTGCCTGAGGGGGGATCGATCACAGAGGGCCTCTTCATCAACCTTGCTGCCCTCATGATGATGTGTGAGTAGTTCACCACAGACCTACGGGTCCGTAGTTAGTACCTAGATGGCTATATATATATATATATATATATATATCTTTTGATGTTCAATACAATGCTCCTCGCATCTTTGCTTTCATCCATCTGATGTAACTCTTTTATGCTGTGTGTTTGTTGGGATCCGATGAATTGTGGGTTTATGTTTAGATTATTCATGATAAATATTTGAGTGTTGTCTTAAATCTAATATGATTATTATGTGCATGATCATTATAGTTTCGTAATTCTCTTCGATCTATTGAAATAGTTTGGCCAACTAGATTGATATTTCTTCAGTGAAAGAGGTGCGTTGTGGTAGGTTCAAACTGACGATTTTCTGTATCCCAGTGACAAAGTAGGGGACAAGATGTGTATTTTTGTTGTTGATACTAAGGATAAAATGATGGGGTTTATTCATATTGCTTGAGTTTACTTTGTCTACAACATGTCATCGTTCTCCATGCATTACTCTGTTTGTCATGAACTTAATACGTAGAGAGGCAAGCATAGAAGCGCTCTTGAAGTAGAGTAGTAGTAATAGGTGCAGGCAAGAGTCGGCCTATTTATCTTGGACGTGGTGCCTATATACACACGATCGTTGCCGTGAATATCGCATAACTATCCGCTTTTCTATCAATTGCCCAACAGTAATTTGTTTACCCACCGTATGCTTATTTTCATGAGAGATGCCGCTAGGGAAAACTATGGCCCCGGGTCTATTCACTTATATATTTTACAAACTTATCAATACCTTGTGGGGTTTTCAATTTTTATTTTATTTTGTAATTTATAATTTTCTACTCTTATCTACACACTTCACTTGCTTGCAAATAATGAGATCAAGGGGATTGACAACCCTCTTGCCCGCGTTGGGTGTAAGTTGTTTGCTCTTTTGTGTGCATACGCTGAAGACGGTTATGGATTGATATTCCTATTGGTTCGATAAACCTTTGTTTAACAACTGAGGGAAATACTTATCCGTACTGTGTTGCAATTACCCGTTCCTCTTCACGGAAAACCCAACGCGGATCACAAGTATCATAGGTTCACTATTATCTAATAACATGACCTTCAAGACATGATTGATGTACCACTCAGGGGCGGTACGAGTCCTTGTCGACCTACGAGGCTCGGTAGTGACTTGATGCGAAGTTTCATGATCATCATCATTATCGTGTTGTTTCACTTAGAGTAGGTGCCACAGAAACATCTGTATGCGTTGTGCCTCCAACTGAAGTGACGGTTCAACAACCTCATCAAGTTCTACCTTCCTCACACTCAATTCTTTCGAGAGAAACTCCTTCTCTAGAAAGGATCCATTCTTGGAAACAAAGACTTTGCCTTCGGATCTAAGATAGAAGGTGTACCCAATTGTTTCCCTAGGGTATCCTATGAATACACACTTCTCTGCTTTGGGTTCGAGCTTATTAGGCTGAAGCCTTTTCACATAAGCGTCACAGCCCCAAACGTTAAGAAACGACAACTTGGGTTTCTTGCCAAACCACAATTCATATTGTGTCGTCTCAATGGATTTAGATGGTGCCCTATTTAAAGTGAATGAGGTTGTATCTAATGCATAACCCCAAAACAATAGTGGCATGTCAGTAAGAGATATCATAGATTGCATCATATCTAATAGAGTACGATTATGATGCTCGGACACACCATTACGCTATGGTGTTCCAGGTGGCGTGAGCTGTGAAACAATTCCACGCTGTCTTAAATGCATGTCAAACTCATAACTCAGATATTGTCCCCCATGATTAGATCGTAGAAACTTTATCTTCTTGTTACGATGATTCTCTACTTCACTCTGAAATTGCTTAAACTTTTCAAACATTTCAGACTTGTGTTTTATTAAGTAAATATACCCATATCTACTCAAATCATCAATGAAGGTAAGAAGATAACGATATCCACCGCGTGCCTCAACACTCATTGGACCGCACACATCAGTATGTATGATTTCCAACATGTCATTTGCCCGCTACCTTGTTCTGAAGAATGGGGTTTTTGTCATCTTTCCCATGAGGCATGGTTCGCATGTATCAAGCGATTCAAAATCGAGTGATTCTGAAATTCCGTCAACATGGAGTTTCTTCATGCGCTTTACACCAATATGACCTAATCAGTTGTGCCACAAGAAAGTGGTACTATCATCCTTAACTTTGCATCTTTTGGCATCAGTGTTATGAACATGTGTATCACTATGCTCGAGATTCAACAAGAATAAACCATTCTCATTGGATGCATGACCATAAAAGATATTACTCATATAAATAGAACAACCATTATTCTCTTATTTAAATGAATAACCGTCTCACAATAAACAAGATCCAAATATAATGTTCATGCTCAACGCAGGCACCAAATAACAATTATTTAGGTTTAAAAGCAATCCAGATGGTAATCGAAGAGAGCATGCCGACGGCGATCACATTAACCTTGGAATCATTTCTGACGCGCATCGTCACCTCGTCCTTTGCCAGCCTCCATTTATTCCATAGTTCCTGTTTCGAGTTACAAATATGAGCAACCGAACCGGTATCAAATACCCAGGCACTACTACAAGAGCTAGTAAGGTACACATCAATAACATGTATATCAAATATACCTTTGCTGACGTTGCCAACCTTCTTATAAGCCAGGTACTTGGGGCAATTCTGCTTCTAGTGGCCATTCCCCTTGCAATATAAGCACTCAGTCTCAGGCTTGGGTCTAGCCTTGGGTTTCTTCATGGGAGTGGCAACTTGCTTGCCACTCTTCTTGAAGTTTCCCTTCTTTCTCTTGCCTTTCTTGAAACTAACGGTTTTATTCACCATCAACACTTGATGCTCCTTTTTTATTTCTACTTCTGCGACTTTCAGGATCGCGAATAGATTAAATATTGAATTGTTCATCCCTTGCATATTATAGTTCATCATGAAGCCCTTGTTGGGAGACGTAGTAGTAAATCAAAAAATTTCCTACGACCACCAAGATCTATCTATGGAGAAACCAACAACGAGTAAGGGGATATTGCATCTTCATACCTTTGAAGATTGCTAAGCGGAAGCATTACAAGAACGTGGTTGGTGGATTCGTACTCGCAGCGATTCAGATCGCGGTAGAATCCGATCTTAGCGCCGAACAACGGCGCCTCCGCGTTCAACACACGTGCAGCCAGGTGACGTCTCCTATGCCTTGATCCAGCAAGGAGGAAGGAGAGGTTGAGGAAGAGCTCCGGTAGCACGACGGCATGGTGACGGTGGAGCTGCATGGTCTTCGGCAGGGCTTCGCCAAGCACTACGGAGAACGAGGAAGAGGAAGGGTAGGGCTACGCCGAGAGAGGAAGAACTCGTGTGTCTGGCAGCCCCAAAACCCTCCACTATATATAGGAGGAGGGGGAGGGAGGGTGCAGCCCTAGGGTTCCCACCCTAGGGGCTGCGGCCGGCCCTAGATTGGCCATCTGGCCGGCGGCCAGAGAGGGAGTGGGGAGGGCGCAGCCCTAGGTGGGCCTTAGGCCCATCTGGACCTAGGGTTTCCCCTTCTTCCCACCTTTCCTGCACCTTGGGCCAGGGTGGAGGGCGCACCAGCCCACTCTGGGTCTGGTCCCTTCCACTCTCAGCCCACGCAGCCCTCTGGGCTGGTGGCCCCACTTGGTGGACCCCCGAAACCCTTCGGGTGGTCCTGGTACGCTACCGGTGATGCCCGAAACTCTTCTGGTGACCAAAACCTCACTTCCTACATATCAATCTTTACCTCTGGAACATTCCGAAACTCCTCGTGATGTCAGGGATCTCATCCGGGACTCCGAACAACCTTCGGTAACCACGTACACAATTTCCCTATAACCCTAGCGTCATCGAACCTTAAGTGTGTAGACCCTACGGGTTCGGGAGACACGTAGACATGACCAAGACACCTCTCCGGTCAATAACCAACAGCGGGATCTGGATACCCATGTTGGCTCCCACATGCTCCACGATGATCTCATCGGATGAACCACGATGTCGGGGATTCAATCAATCCCGTATACAATTCCCTTTGTCTACCGGTATAATACTTGCCCGAGATTTGATCGTTGGTATCCCTATACCTTGTTCAATCTCGCTACCGGCAAGTCTCTTTACTCGTTCCGTAACACATCATCTCGTGGCTAACTCCTTAGTCACATTGAGCTCATTATGATGATGTCTTATCGAGTGGGCCCAGAGATACCTCTCCGTCACACGGAGTGACAAATCCCAGTCTCGATTCGTGCCAACCCAACAGACACTTTCGGAGATACCCGTAGTGTACCTTTATAGCCACCCAGTTATGTTGTGACGTTTGGCACACCCAATGTATTCCTATGGTATCCAGGAGTTGCACAATCTCATGGTTTAAGGAAACGATACTTGACATTGGAAAAGCTTTAGCAGACGAACTGCACGATCTTGTGCTATGCTTAGGATTGGGTCTTGTCCATCACATCATTCTCCTAATGATGTGATCCCGTTATCAATGACATCCAATATCCATGGTCATGAAACCGTGACCATCTATTGATCAACAAGCTAGCCAACTAGAGGCTCACTAGGGACATGTTGTGGTCTATGTATTCACACATGTATTACAGTTTCCGGTTAATACAATTATAGCATGAACAATAGACAATTATCATGAACAAGGAAATACAATAATAACCATTTTATTATTGCCTCTAGGGCATATTTCCAACAGCCCTTATAGCTAGTGGCAGTGACTTGAGAACTCTGTCAGTGATTGTTTCGGGCGGAAGCTCAACTCTCAACTAATTCAAGCGGTTGTAGTATCTAGACATTCTGAGTATGTGTTCACTGACAGGACTATTCTCCTCTATGCAGGCAAAAAACCTATCGGAGGTCTCATACCTCTCAATCTGGGTATTTGCTTGAAATATTAACTTCAACTCCTGGAACATCTCATATGCTCCATGGCGTTCAAAATGCTTTTGAAGTCCTGATTCTAAGCTATACAACATGGCGCACTGAACTATTGAGTAGTCATCAGAATGGCCTGCCAGACATTCACAACATCTGCAGACGACACTGTAGGGGGTGGCCCACCGAGCGGTGCATCAAGGACATAAGCCTTTTGTGAAGCCGCGATGATAATCCTTAGATTATGGACCCAGTTCACATAGTTACTTCCATCATATTTCAACTTACCTTTCTCTAGGGACGCATTAAAATTCAGGAAAGCTATTGCGCGGGCCATTGCTCTACAACATAATTTGCAAAGACAACTTTAGACTATGTTCATGATAATGAGTTCAATTAATCATATTACTAAAGAACTCCCACTCAAATCAACATTCCTTGGGTTGTGAAGTGTGAAATGACCCAAATCCACCAACCCAAGTTCGATCATCAAATGAGATGAGTTGGTTTCAATGGTGAACATCTCCATGTTGATCATATCTACTATATGACTCATGTTCGACCTTTCGGTCTTCCGTGTTCCGAGGCCATGTCTAGACATGCTAGGCTCGTCAAGTTTAACCCAAGTATTCCGCATGTATAAAACTAGCTTACACCCATTGTATGCAAAAGAAAAGTCTATCACATATTCACACCCAATCATCACGAGGTGCTTCGAAACGACGAACTTTCACAACGGTGCATACTTGGGGAGAACACAATTTTATCTTGAAATTTAATGAGGGGTCATCTGATAATGCTACCTCATCCTAAGAAAAATAAGATGCATAAAAGTATAAACATCACATGCAAATCATATAAGTGATATGATATGGCCATCATCATCTTGTGCTTTTGATCTCCATCTCCAAAGCACCGACATGATCTCCATTGTCACTGGCATGACACCATGATCTCCATAATATTGATCTCCATCATCGTGTCATAATGTGGTTGTCGCGCCAACTATTGCTTCTACAACTATTGCTAACTCATAACGATAAAGTAAACCAAATGGCACAAATAAATTACAGACAACTCTATGGCTCCTCCCGGTTGCCATACTCATCGACATGCAAAGTCGCGATAACTATACAAAACGTGATCATCTCATACACCACATAAAATCATGTCTTGGCCATATCACAACACAACATGCCCTGTAAAAACAAGTTAGACGTCCTCTACTTTGTTTGTGCAAGTTTTATGTGTCTGCTATGGGCAACTAGTAAGAACCGTTCTTACCTACCCAAAGCCACACCAATGATATTCAAGTTGCCTTTTAACCTTGTACAAGGACTGCCTCTGTCAAATCCGATTCAACTAAAGTGGGAGAGACAAACACCCGCCAGCCACCTTTATGCAAACAAGTTGCATGTTAGTCGGTGGAACCGGTCTCTTGTGCGAGGACAAGTAAGGTTGGTCTGAGCCGCTTCATCCCACAATACCGCCAAAACAAAATAAGACTAAGGAGGTAAGCAATCTGAATATCAACGCCCACAACTTCTTTGTGTTCTACTCGTGCATATCATCTAAAAAAATTCCTACGCACACGCAAGATCTATCCATGGAGATGCATACCTATGAGAGAGGGAGTGTATCAACATACCCTTGTAGATCGCTATGCTTAAGCATTTAGAAACGCGGTTGATGTAGTTGTACGTCTTCACGATCCAACTGCGATCCGTCCCTATCCAGCGCCGAACGGACGACACCTCCACGTTCAGCACACGTGCGGTTCGATGATGTCTCCGCCTCCTCGATCCAGCGAGCGAGGGTGAAGTAGTAGATGAGTTCTCCGGCAACATGACGGCATGGCGGCAACGGTGGTGATGCTATCCCGACAGGGCTACACCAGCACTACCGAAACCGCTAACAGAGGAGAAAACGATCTAGGAAGAGAGAGGGGCGCCAAGGGCTTGGTGTGTCCTCTTGGGGTGCCCCTCCCATCTATATATAGGTGGAGGGGCGTGGGGAACGGCCCCTCCAAAACCTAGGGCGCATCCAAGGGGAGGCGTTGGACTCCTAGTCCAGTTCCCTCTTTTTCCATACACAGGTGGACTTTCCACCTCTCCCAAGCCACATTGGCTTTGAGGGACTTGTGCGCCTGGCCTAATAAGTCCATGGTGACTCCTCTCAGCCTATGCAAACCCTTGAGACGTGGTGGAACCCTTGGTGGACTTCTGGACTCCTCCGAAAGTTTTCGGAACCTTTTAGAAGCTTCCTGGTATAATACCAAAAAACCCGAAACTTTTCTAATAGCCAAAATATGACTTCCCAGAAATAAATCTTTACCTCCGGATCATTAAGGAGCTCCTCTTGACGCCAGGGATCTCATCCGGGACTCCGAACAACATTTGGTCACAAACATACATAACCCAATAATACTAATCGTCACCGAACATTAAGCGTGCAGACCCTACGGGTTCGAGAATCATGTGGACATGACCGAGAAACCTCACCGGTCAATAACCAATAGCGGGACCTGGATGCCCATATTGGTCCACATATTCCACGAAGATCTTTATCGGTCGAACCACGATGCCGAGGATTCAATCAACCCCATATGCAGTTCCCTTTGTCCATCGATATGTTACTTGCCCGAGATTCGATCATCCGTATCTCCATACCTACTTCAATCCCGTTACTGGCAAGTCCCTTTACTCGTTCCGTAATACAAGATCCCGTGACTAACTCCTTAGTAACATTGCTTGCAAGCTTCTTGTGAAGTTGTATTAGCGAGAGGGCCCAACGATACCTCTCCGTCATACGAAGTGACAAATCCCAGTCTCGATCCATGCCAACCGAACAGACACCCTCGGAGATACCTACAAAGCATCCTTATGATCACCCGGTTATGAAGTGACGTTTGATACACACAAGGCATTCTCCCGGTGTCAGGGAGTTGCATGATCTCATGGTCTTAGGAACAAATACTTGACATGAAGAAAGCAGTAGCAATAAACTTAGTGATACGGTCAAATGCTATGCTTATGGATTGGGTCTTGTTCATCACATCATTCTCCTAATTATGTGATATCGTTATCAAATGACAACTCATGTCTACGGTTAGGAAACATTAACCATCTTCAATCAACGAGCTAGTCTAGTAGAGGCTCACTAGGGACACAATGTTGTCTATGTATCCACACATATATCTGAGTCTCCGATCAATACAATTCTAGCGTGGATAATAAACAATTATCATCAACAAGGAAATATGATAATAACCATTTTATTATTGCCTCTAGGGCATATTTCTAACAATCATGCCATTGCTTAGGTGCTTGTCTCAAGGCATATACAAATTTCAGCACCTTACACACCTTTCCTTCCTGACCATCTATTACAAAGCCATATGGCCGTTACATGTAGATTTCCTCATCTAGCTCTCCGTTTAGGAAAGCCGTCTTAACATCCATCTGGTGGACGAGAAGACCATGCGAGACCGCCAACAAGAATAATACTCGAATGGTGGTCCTGACCATAGGTGAATAAGCATCAAAGAAATCTTCCACTTCTTTCTAGGCAAAACCCTTGGCCACAAGTCTAGCCTTGTACTTTTCAATCATACCGTCGGGCCTAAGCTTCTTTTTAAACACCCACTTCCATCCCAATGGTTTGCAACCATAGGGATCTTCAATAATTTTCCGTGTCCCGTTAGCCATGATGGAATCCATCTCGCTACGAACCGTATCTTTCCAGTAGTCAGCATCTAGAGATGCATACGCCTCTGAAATAGAGGTGGGATTATCATCCACGAGGTACATGAGAAAATCATCACCAAAGGTCTTTTTAGTCCTTTGTCTCCTGTCTTTACCAAGGGTTTCCTTGTCATGTCCTTTTGCAATATTAGGCCTTGTACAATGGGGAATGCTTACGTACATGTGCTTAAGGAGAGAGAGTATGCTTGCTCCCTAGAAAAAGTCGATACCTACAATGGGCGATACCTTCGTACATGTACTTAGAGTGGATTAGTACATGTGGTTAAGGAGAGAGAGAGTATGCTTGCTTCCCAGAGAGTAAGCACATGGTCAAGCGCCCAGGAGCATTTTCTTGGTTTTTTCTCTGAAGCACCAGTTGAGGCACTTGCATTGTACATGGCCTTGGCCTCATGCCTCCTAAATCGAATGTTTGGGATAGCTGCCTAAGCCAGACCCCCCCCCCCCCCCTCAAAGACAACCCAAGATGACCTTATCAATTAAACACCACGGTATCTGATTTTGTTGATGTACATCGCCTCCCTTCCATGATATGTGCCTCTTAGCCACCCCCTCCCCGAGCGCATGGATACACACAAACACATTTCGATCAGCCAAGACAAATCATTTGACCAACATTACTTCATAAATACGTGGTGTAAAATCTCAGCCATAACACATATAGTTAATACGTTCTTTTTTGTGCGGGAGATACTTAAAACGTTTTTAATGACACCAACTTTCACATCACATACAAAATGGCACGCTAATAATAATATAGCAACCACTGATTAAATTATTGTCCTAATAACCAATTAGAGCATAGAGAGACCACGATGAGGAAAAAAACCATTTTTTAAAATAACCATCGTTAGTGTATGACGTGGGAGCACAACGGAGCCGGTGGATTCGGAGTTTAAATTTAAAACAGCTATGGAACGAACGAACGAATTTTAAAATTGGTGGGGAGCAAGCCAAGATCCATCTTTAATGAGTGACCCCTCCAGCCCCGGACCCCTTTGTTAATTCAAAAATTTCGAAGCAGCAAGCCCATCTTCCTCCTGGAGCCGCTACCCCCACCCCCCACCCCCCACCCCGGGCGACGGGACCCAGCCCCGACGACAGCTCCATTTCCCCCTCCCTCCCTCCCTCCCTCCCTCCTCACCAAACTCGAATTCTCGCCACCGCATTCCCCGCACCCACCTTCTCCCCCCCGCATCTCCCGCAGCGCCAGCGGCGGGCTCCCCCGCGCGGACGGCGCCTCTCGCGGCGGTGGGCCCAGCAGGGCGGTGGCGTTCGGCTTCGGCGGCGGCGGGGTTTGTCTGTCCCCCCCGCGGCGGGGCGAGGCGGAGGCGGGCGAGTGCGGGGCGGCGCCCGGGATAGGCGGGGGCGCGAGATCCGGGCCGGCGGCGCGATCTGGGCGGGGCATGAGATTGGGGCCGGCGGCGCGGCGGTGAGGCGAGGCGAGGCGCCCGGCGGCATGACGACCAACACCAAGCGCGCGTACAAGCTCCGTATCCTCGATTCCGTCCAGATTTTTTTTCCTTCCGCCGCGTTATTTTTTAAAATTGTTCGTCCGGGGGAGGGAGGGAGGGAGGCAGCTGCATTGCGCGAGCCCGTTCCACCGATGCGTCCTCCGCCGCCGCGCTCGTTCCGCCGGCTGAACGAGCCTGCTCCGGGGGATGTTTTCTGCGTTTCTCCTCGTGGTTGGCGTTGTAGAGCGGCGCACGACTTTGGTGGCACGGGTGAGATTTATCTGCGCACGATTGCTCCATGTCGGGCTGTTTGGTGCTTGCTGGCCAGCCGGTGGTGCGTTATATATCTGCCTAAGTGTGAAGCGCGGATTGATGTGTGTGTGTGTGTGTGTGTGTGTGTGTGTGTGTGTGTGTGTGTGTGTGTGTGTGTTCATGGAATGCCCGGGGTTAATTTCGTTGCTGAAGTTGCGACATTGCGTTGCCTTGACTCTCGTTTGCCGTAGAGGAGTTTGTGGCACACGCATCCAATGTCAACTGCCTCAAGATCGGGCGGAAGACTTCGCGAGTCCTCGTCACTGGAGGAGAGGATCATAAGGTTAATCTTTGGGCTATTGGGAAGCCCAATTCGATATCGGTAAGGCTTCTCTTTTGCTGACTCTAATAAGTACACCCTCTGTATCAAAATACAAGATGTTTTTATACTCCTTTTGTATAAAAAAAGGTCTTATATTTTGATACAGAGGGCACCTAGGCTTTAGAATGTGGTTTCGCGGTTGAGTTGGCAAATAGTACTCTGAAGTCTGAACTCAACCCAATGAAACTCTTGACTGAACCTTGAGTCGATTGCTAGATGAAAATTTCAGCAGTTCAACTGTTGATGACTTCAGCATGCTTCTCTTTATGTTGGTTTTCAATTAACGTAGATATGTTTTTAAGTTAACTATTGACCTACCACGTGGTTATGTGTTTGGGAAAGGTCGCTGTAGTTATCACAAGGGCCATCTGCAATGTCTTTAGTTGATGAGATATGTTTTTAAGTTAACTATTGACCCACCACGTGATTATGTGTTTGGGAAAGGTCGCTGTAGTTACCAGAAGTGTCATCTGCAATGTCTTTAGTTGATGAAACAGTTAATTTGATTCACCTTTTTCCCTGATTAACTTGACTCACCTTCTTTATTATCTTTTGGCTGCACAGAGTTTACCAGGGCATACAAGTGCTGTGGAGTCAGTTGCTTTTGATTCCACAGAAGTATTTGTGGCTGCAGGAGCAGCCAGTGGCACAGTAAAATTATGGGATCTAGAGGAGTCGAAGAGTACGTAACTATGGATACATGACTTAACCTTTTTGTAGTTCTCAACATTCATGCTGTGTAATTATCTTTTATTAATCATATAACTTGGCTGGTTATGTGTGCAGTCGTCCGCACGCTTACTGGACATAGATCAAACTGCATGTCAGTTGATTTCCATCCTTTTGGGGAGTTCTTTGCCTCTGGGTCTTTGGACACTAATCTGAAGATATGGGATATAAGAAGGAAGGGCTGTATCCACACATACAAAGGCCACACCAGAGGGGTGAATGCTATTAGATTCACACCTGACGGCCGTTGGGTTGTGTCTGGTGGTGAAGATAGTGCAGTGAAGGTAAGATTCGTTAGCAATGTTTTTGTGTATTGTTGCTAGTTTTGGTCATGTGGTTTCATTTCTTTCATAATCCTTTGTCCTTCCAATAACACACTGCATACTTGTGCTTTTAATTTAGTATGAGTTAAATTTAAATTCTCAGCACACAGCCTGTTTTTCTTGTACTTAAACTCAGCATGATCATTCATCTCCTACTGTATTGAACTCATAATCAGTTTTGCCTTGGCAGATCTGGGATTTGACAGCTGGAAAGTTACTGCATGAGTTCAAATCCCATGAGGGTCAAATTCAGTGCATTGATTTCCATCCCCATGAGTTCCTTCTGGCAACAGGTTGGAATTACAGTTTATAACGCCGATCTGTCATCTATATGTTAACTTTTGTTTGCCCTTTTTGTTGTAGTAGGTACTTTTTAATACTTTTATTTAACTATCAAACTTCTGCCTTTCCTTGTTGTTAGGGAAAACACTTAATGCTCATTGAGAATGTACATGCTATTTAAAGACTTGGTCCTGAACCATTATGTTAATAAGTTATACATTATACATACTGGCCCACATGCAATAGTTTGACTAGGCCCACTTATCAGTTTAATTAACTTACCTTTGTTTACTATCCAGGATTGCAAATGTCAAATTGTCTTGTTCTGACATATTTAATTTGTTGCATCTGTCATGTATCTCAACCTTAATTTCCCTATCAGTTATTTCTGTCAGTGTCGGAAGTTATCTTTGCCTATCCTATGTCTGATTTGGAACTATGAGTTTATTACATGACACTGGTTGGCTCACTCAGGTTCAGCTGACAAAACTGTCAAGTTCTGGGATTTGGAGACCTTTGAGTTGATTGGATCCACTGGACCTGAGGTATATCTTTTTATTTGACTTTGCTGTGAAGATTATCCACCCTACCCAGTTTAACTTTGTCAAACATGGCAACCCAGAATTTTCTTTAAGCTTGAGGTCACTCGTTCTAGAACTACAATGTAGGAGAATGAATGTTGGTGTCTCTTTTATTTAGTCCCAAAAGTACTATCTGAAAGAATAAACACGGGGGAAACACCTGAAAGCCTATTCCCCGCGTTTGAAGGAAAATAGAAGTAAATAGGACATGACATGCCACGATAGTGCTCATGGCATCATGAACTTCTGTGATGTTCAATGCCCTAAATCACATTGTCATATGTTGTAGTGACTGGAGCATCATGTCTTTATGTTATTAGCTTTACAAAGTAATTGCCTTGTGGGATGTTCTAGTACATTTGCTTTAAACAACAGTCAGGGGTAGGCAATTTTAGATAGAAAACTGTGTTAACTTTCATCAAGTGTTGTAATTGTTAATGATACAATAAGAATTCCAATACTAGCCAAAATATACAATCAGTACCTTATGTGCTCTCTTAGTGACAAGTGCCATATATGGACAACTGATGGTAATATAGACTGCCAGAAGCTGTCCTATAGAAAACAAAGAGATTTGTAATAACACTATTCATATAACCGCATATCCGTTTAACATATGTTTTCTTTGTTTTTTGTTTATTTTAAGATGTAAACATCATGTCCCCAATTGGTGGCTCCAGCAGAGACCTTGCCTCCAATTTCACTAAAAAACAGCCAGAGTAAAACAAATAGCACCATGGCTGGGAGTTGGGACATTATTTACTCAATAATAGCATTAATAGGTTTCTCCCTTCTGAGTCATCGAAGCAGTAAAAAATGAGAAGAAACTAATATCACCTTAGTTGACACTATCTTCTCTTATTGTTTGGATGGGTTAAATTTATATAGAATCTAAAAAGATCATGCATGAAAGTCTTGCAGTGCATTTCAATTGAACTTACTTGGTATTGGTCATAGCAGGGCTAAATATCCCCTCCATGTGAAATAATCCATATTACCCTTCAAAACTAAAGGGATTAGTTGTAATCTCCTCCATTGATCTGTACTGAAATTTGTAGCTTAAATGAATTAGGTCTGCCGAGGTAAGACCCCTTATCATATTCATGTAGTTACTTGCTAATGTTTCTACTTGAATATCAGATGACAGGTGTACGGTCTATGACATTCAATCCTGATGGAAGATCGCTGTTATGTGGGTTGCACGAGAGCTTAAAGGTAGTATTGCTGTTTCCTCATGTGGACTTTTCGTTCTCCTTATCTTTCAGAGATAACTTCTCTTAAATTATGCAGGTTTTCTCTTGGGAACCAATAAGATGCCATGATACTGTAGATGTGGGATGGTCTAGACTATCGGATCTCAATGTCCATGAGGGAAAACTTCTTGGTTGTTCTTCTAATCAGAGTTGTGTTGGAATATGGGTTGTTGATCTAACGGTATGCTATTGGCTTCTAAGCTGCATTTCTCATACCAATATCTTATTATCTGCTGTCTCTTGTTTTTAGTTGACTGCTAACCAAACAATCAATTGGCAGCGTCTTGAGCCACACGCAACAGGTGCTTCAGCATTACTTAATGGCCGTTCTGAATTGAAGAATTCATCAAGTGGCACTATGCCATTACAAAACGACAGTGGTTCAAGGGCTAACATAGGGCGATCATCAGCTCTACAAAATTCAGAGAATAACTTAAAGGCTTCCACAGGAAGGCTCTCAGTTTCTCAAAATTCAGATTCTGCACCCAAAGAGATTAAGCCGACAGCTTGTATGCCACTGATCTTCTCTTTTTAGATGTTTGTAATTTATTGTTTGAAACACAGCATATGTCTAATCTGTCCTTTGTCTGTTCTTGTTACAATAATGAAGCAAGTGGCTTGGTCCCAAGCACTCCTCAAAGGGTTGGAACTGGCTCCAGTACTAGAACAGCTGGAAATTCAACTTTTGCATCTGGTGGCACAACTTTAAAGAGAAGTTCACTGAAGAGTAACAGCACTTCTAATCTTCATAATTTCAGTAAAACTGACGTGGTGCCTGCTGCTGTTATCATCCCAAGAACTAGCTCAGGTGCAGAGCTTGGTACTGGTTCAAGAAGTTATGCTGTTGATGTGCCCCCTGTTCTTCCGAAGGCGAGCAGAAGGGCAGAGCCTGCTACTGATCCCAGGACAGAAAGTGCTGATGTGGCACCTGCTGTTGTTCCCAGAACAAGCTCAAGAATGGAAATGGCCTCTGATTCAGCACCTGATGCTGTTTCTAGGGCAGGCAGAAGGTTGGAATCTGCTGCTGATTCTAGGAAAGAAAGTGCTGATGCAGCACCTGCCGTTCCCAGGGCCACTTCAAGAATGGAAATGGCCTCTGATTCTGTACCTGTTATTTCGAAGGCAGGCAGAAGGTTTGAGTCTGCTACTGATTCAAGAAAAGAAAGCACTGATGAAGCACCTGTTGTTGTTCCTAGAGCAACTTCAAGAATGGAAATGGCCTCTGATTCTAGGAGAGAACCTTCTGCCGGAAGAGTATCACCATTTAGGATCCAATCAAGGTATGCTGAACCAAGGAAATCGACCAATGTGAAAGTTGATATGGACAAAGTTGATGTGGGAAGCAAAGATACTGAAAATAACGACCTTACTTGTCAAATATTTCTTCCTCGGAGGAATGGTGCTGTTCAAACAGTAAATTCCGAAGAAACCCGTGAAGATGCAAAGAATGGTACACTTTACAGGTTGGGATTTCCAGGTTCAGCAGAATCAAATACGAGCCACCGGAATGATAATTGTATGTTCCTTGCCCTTAACGTGCTTATCTGTTTTACATGCTGCTGTAGTTTGATTTGAATTCTAAACAGTAGGGCCTGATTTCCTGCATCATGTGCTCGAAACATGATTCTTTTATGAGTTTGCTGAAATTTCCGTTCCCTTTGTCCTGTACTGAATCAATTGTTAGGAACAACAATTTTTTTTCGTTCGAGGTTCTTCAATCATTTCTGTAGCTAGATGATTTCCATATGCTTGTGAATTCGATTAATTAATCTTATCTTTGTTTGGCTGGGAAAACTTGTTTTCTAAATACTTTGGGAATTCTCTATTCATTAGTTTTCCTTTGTGTTTTGGCTTCATAATTTTTATTTGACAAATCATGCATCACAATTTAAAAATTACCTTTAAATTTCATGTATAACTAAGTTGTAACTGCTTGAGCATTTGGGTCTCCTTTACAGATGTTCCTAGAATGCGTAAGCCAAGAGATAACTGCTACATTGAAGTTTCAAGAACAGGTATATCATTTGCTATACTTTGGTGCTTGCAATAAGGTGTTCTGTAAGTCTGAATCTTATAGTATTTCCAGGAAGAACAAGGTCAATTGTTTCTAACTGGGAAGGCAGAGATCAGTCCCCAAGTCACGAAGAACCAACAACAAGCAATTCAGCGTTGGGGGCTCCTAGAGGCCGAATGTATTCATCTGTATGTGAGACAACCAATACGCTTTTAGAACATTCTGTTCATTTTTTGTTCTTACTGTTTGATTCAATGCACAACTCTTCTCTTTAGTTGTTGTCTACTTGATACTGTTGTTATGTTTAACAAATTGGAATTTGGATGTATTAAAAGAAGAAAATCGTAAACAAACTAATTTCTGCAACTTCTTTTTTGCCTTTGTAGAGAGGAAGCAGTCAAGCATCTGAAACTAATATCGTAACTAGCGAGGAGGATGTTTTATCTGTTCTAATCGAAGAGCATGGTCTATTTTTGAGTTCAACACGATCGCGGTTGACAAAATTGCAGGTCTGTATGGTGCTTCACTTTTTCTTTTGGGGTGTAATATTGTTATTCTGCAGGGGAAATAGGACTCCCAATATTGAATATTCTCAAACTAACAGTGTTACATTTGAACGGACTAAGATATATGCTGCATGCTATCAATAGAATGTAAAAAAATATAAATATACGCGTTGTCCCATGTCATGATATTCCAGAATTTAGTAGAGTTTGTTTCTTCAGAATGAAATATGTCTGGTTGAGATAACTACGTTATCAGTGTACCACAATCTTATTCAGTAGTCAGCATAGTAAAGCACACATGTGGATGGATAGTCTTCCAAACATGTTTCCTAACAGACTGTATCTTACTGCCTCAAATGTTTTAACTGACTATAATTTACACTGATCCAAATGTGTATCTAATGTATCTTACTCACAGATTCTGCATCAAATGTGGCAAAGAAATGACATCAGGGGTGTTTTCTCAGCGCTGGAGAAGATGTCCGATCATGCTGTCAGTACTCTGTAACCTTTTTTTTTCTGTTCTGCATGGAATAACCGTTGCATTGTTGATTCATAACTATAATATTTCTGCTAACTCCAGGTATGTGCTGATATGGCGAGTGTTCTGATGGAGAAAAGCGAAGCCATCACACTAGATTTATGTACCAGTATCCTGCCTGTCCTCGCTGACCTTCTGGAGAGTAAAACTGACAGGTAAGTCTTCTTGTTTTGTGTATCGTTATGATTATGTTCTGGGCTGATGTACAAACGGTCATTGCTCGCACCGAAGTTCTGATTGATTCATATCTGTTGTTACCGTGACTTGCCATGTCACTGTTCATCCATTTGAATATTTCTTTTTACATTGCAACAAATCTTTGCAGGCATGTAGCCGTATCACTGGAACTGGTAGTGAAGCTTGTCAGAACTTTTGGGCCTGTAATACATTCAACAGTATCGGTTGGTCCATCTTCTGTTGGTGTAGATCTTGAAGCAGAGCAAAGGTATTGTTTCAGTCAAATGTTTCCTGATATGCCATTACTAGAGATTACCTTACGTTATTTTACCTGTCTTGTCATTGTAGGCGGGAGAGATGCAACTTATGCTTCATAGAACTGGAGAAAGTTAAAAATCAGCTTCCTTCCCTTATGAGGTACCAGATAATCTTAATATTTGTATTGAAAATCCTGGATAATCTTTATATGATATACATTACTTGACATCCCTTCTACCTGTACCACCAACCATTGTGTATTGGAGTTTTGGACCAGCACCACTCTGAACTGAACTCGTACATGAGTTTGCCCTTTGTGATGCTCATACTTTGTTACTTTTCTGTGTACAGAAGAAAAGGGGCAGCTTCAAACACAGCACAGGAGCTCAGTCTCGTGTTCCAGGAAATTATGTCGTAGACTGACCACACATTCTCAATACAAACACACAGTTGAATGGGAGATGCTTTCTTTCCCTCTGGTCTCATGATGGAGCGCTGATTGTTTTTGCGCTACCGTGAAAGCCCTGGGGCCACGCCCGTGGTAGTAACCTTTTGTTGCTACTGATCCATGCCCTTTGTACAACACTAACCCTTATTGATTTGGCATCCTTGCCATTTGGAAAGAGAAGCCGCCAGAGCATCATCCCTGAGCCGAGCGCTGGGCGGTGTCCCTCGCGTCATGATTGTTTTGCCGGCTGGCTTCGAAAGGTGTTCGTTTGGTCTCGACCTCGAAGCCAGAAGGCCTTCGCCCGTGCCTGTAAATGCTGTAGCCTCTCTCGCTCTTCTTGTGTTATCAGCTTGCTTTTTGGTATGGTAGTTTGTTGTTTGGGCTTGTATGATGTCTGGTCGATTCTGTGACAAGATTGACGAGTGTGTGTGTGTGTTGATCTGATACATGTATACAATTGTACACCATTTTTTGTTGAAGAGTTTCGAGACATTTAACTTTTGATTTGTCGCGCTGTGTCTCCCGGAAGTGTGGAACGATTCCACTCAGTGAATCCATGTTGACGCAACGAATGCTTGTGGTGCATTTTTGTGCCTTTTCAAATGTCGCCTATCTTCTTGTTCAGTTTGCCAAACAGCCTACACTAGTCTTTTTTTTCGTTCTTTGGTACTAGAATATCTCTCAATTAGCTTGTTTTATTACAAGAAAAGTTTGTGTATCATCAAAACATGAGCTAACAAATGCTCTATCTAACTTAACATTGGTGAATCAAGTAGATGCTTCTTCTCCGTGTCCGACCGAAGAGAGCGACGAATAACTGTCGTCGAGCAAACAATCTAACCAGAGGCAATTCTTATTCAAGTTTCATCCAAATTTCTTACAGCGAAGGACATGACTGACTGACATTATCTAGAGGCTCCTACCTACGTAGATGATGTACTAGACTAGACACGCAGTTTTTGCGTTGGTGCCCTAGTGCAGCTGCTTGCCGCCATCATCCTCGACCGTCTCATGATCCTGACGCTCTTGCAGTCGGCGAGGAACAGGTCCCACGGCAGGTCCTCGGCGAGCATGACGTGGCCCTCGTGGTCCTCGTAGGCCACGCCCAGGTCCAGCATCTGGCCGGCCATCCCCAGGAGCGCCGCCCGGAGCTCCGCGTGCCCCCCGTATGCCCTCAGGTCGATCTTCCGCTGGTACTGGGCTCCTTCCACGCTCACCTTCACGTACTTGCTCTCCCTGCTACCCGCCGCCGACGCGCCGCCGCTGTCCGGCCGCCCCAGCCGCAGCTCCGCGTCCACCTGCACGCGCCCATACCATGTCAAGGATCGGCGAGCAGAGAGAGAGAGAGAGAGAGAGAGAGAGAGAGAGAGAGAGAGAGATGGATGGTGGTTGGGGAGCTCTGACCGTGACGGCGGTGCGCGGCCTCTTGCTCGCCGGCGCCGCCATGACCGCTCGCCGGCTCGCACCAGAAGCAGCAAAAGTAGCAGGGGGAGAGAGAGATCACACGCGTGTGTGGAATGGATATATATCGGCTCCTGCCCGCCCTCACCCTCACCCTCGGCGTCACATGAGGGAGTGGAGGACCGCTGTCAAGCGCTTGCCGATCCGAGAACGGCAGCCCTGCCATGCCGGTATCCGGTTGCTGAGCCGAGAACGGCATGCATGCAGCTCTCCTACGCGCGCACAACAAGACTGAAGAGGAAGAAGGACAAGGAGACCCGGAACATGCACGCACAGAAAATCGACCCATCCATCCATCCATCCACCCGTTCACCCTCAAAAGAAAATCGACCCATCCATCCACCCGTTCCGGGCTGTGGGCCGGGGCGAAAAACTGGAAACGGGCCATCGCTGTCATGCGGTTGCTCAGCCGAGAATGGCACGCGGCCGGGCTGGCCAGGCCTCCTCTTTTCCCCAAAATGCTCTAGCACGCGGCCCCGGCCCTTGTTATTAGAATGGAAATTCTGGTGGGCCGGGAGGCTAGGCACCAATAATTTCGCGTGTCGTTGGTTGGTTGGTTGGTGTCCTAGTCATCGTCGTCAGCAGTTCAGGAGCGTCAGATTGATTCGTGCGCTCGCCTGGGCCGTGCAGTGCGGTGGGCTGAAACTTTGGTTTTGATCCCCTGGAGTGTGTTGGTTTTGATCCCCTGGAGTGTGATGGTGGCGAGTTTAATTCTACTTTTAAAAAAACTTTTGGTCATGTTTATTTTTTATTTTTGATAGGGAAATGAGAATTTTGTTCCACGGTAACATGTTTACAATCCGCGAATACAAGGTCAAGGATAAAAGGAGGAGCAGGTTGCAACCAACAGGCAGTGCTATGATCCGTCCGACCATAACTAACTAGACTATGTGAAGAGAACAAGGGAGAAGGAGAAGGAGACTGGGAACATGCACACAGAGAAAATAGATCCATCCATCCGTTCCAGGGGATCAAAACCTAGGAAGGGTCTCGCCCTCCGACGATGGCTCGTTCAGGCTCCGCTCAACTAGGGTTTGAAGAGGTGCCGCACTCGGACCGACATCCCGCACGAGTGGAATCGGTCCCCCGAGCTTGCCCACCATCTAACGCCATCCACGACCACTACCACCCTTGTGACGCCTTGACACGACCAACATCGTCACACTGCTTTATTGCTGCCCCCCACGCGCCCGTGCCACCACAAACACCGCCGAAACCCACGCCCTCATGCAACTAGGCTGCCCCATGCCGCCTAGGAACTAGTTTGAGAGGAGAGAAGGTGATACACATTTACATAAATGGTCGTGTGCATCATACACTAGTGGAAAAATTCTCATTTGTCCCGGTTCGTAAGGCCCATTTATCCCGATTCTAGAACCGGGACTAAAGGGTCGGGATTAAAGCCCACAACCTTTAGTCCTGGTTCGCTTACGAACCGGGACAGATGGGGCTACACGTGGCCGCTTCGTCGAGCCCAGGCAGGAGGGCCTTTGGTCCCGGTTGGTAACACCAACCGGGACCAAAGAGCGTCCACGCGTCAGTAGCTGAGGGGCTGTTTTTTTAAAAAAAAGGGGGGTTTGAAGGGTTAATTTAGGTGTTTCATATATTTTGTTAGATAGCTAATAGAGAGAAGTGATCTCTCTTATCTCCTTGCTTAGTTACGATGCTACGTACTATACTTATAGATAGAACATATGACACAATTTAATCATCATTTTCGTCAATGAGACATCATATCACAAGTTGGTCATTGGTCATAATCACAACTCCTCCTCCTCCTCCTCATCATCATCAACTCTAACACATTGTAGCACATAATAACACATTATACCTAGGAACTATGTACTCCTATCTCGTAGGACCTATTCTACCCTCTCTTAGGTACAATATCATAAAACAAGATATGCCCTGACTCTCCATTATGAAGAACGGAGATCATCCTGTCTCCCAGTCTTGGCCTACGTACAATGTTGCTTCCAAGTAGCTCTCTACGATTGAACATACATTTTTTCTAATCTTTGATTGTCATGACTCCATCGGTTTTAGAAATCCGGTATGGACAGGAGTGATGCGTAGGATGACCTAGCCGTGGTGGCCCTAAGCTCGTAACAATAACGCGGCCTCTCGGAAACATCAGATGAGGCACACAATCCTCCCGGATTTTCTGTTGAAAAACATAGTAATAATTTTGTAGTTAGCAATGTAGTTTAGTTTTAGAAGAATTTATGCAAAAGATGCACGGATGTCGTAATAGTAGAATTAAAATCTTATCATGCAATCATCATGGATGTTATCGTAGTTCACCACGTGCACTAGTGACACGTATTGACCATAATGTGCAGGAGTTTGATAATAGCTATTGTAATTCTCAAGATGACTAAGAAATGCGGTAAGATGATCTTTCTCCTTATAAGTTAATTCTGCTTCATCATTGTAGTAGTAGGTTCTGTCTACCATCTTCCGTACATTTTTTGAAGAATGAAAATAAACTATCAATGCAAATAAGTTGTCAAATATTTTTAAATAAACAATATAAATTACTTAATATCGACCCAGATGTCGATATTACCTTCTATTTCATCTTCCGGATGAATATCAAAGGTGAGAAGCATATTAGGCTCAAACACATAAGCCTTGCATAGTGCTTGCCAATTTTGGCATTCAAAATAGCAATAGGTGTCTGCATGGTACAATTTTACCGTAAAAATAAAACCATGCTCGGTCCTCAAGTGAACTATCTTTACCTCCATATCTTTTTTAGTATTAAAACCAATCTTATCCAAGACAACAATTCTTGCATGGCAGGGGATACGCTAGTAAAACAGTAAAAAAGTAAAATTAATTATAAGTTGAAGCAAAAAAGGCAGAAGTCATGCTTAATCACGAAAAAAGACTTGTCATTGTGACTTACTGTATCCACTTCGAAGTTCTCATCCAGCATGATGCTGAAGCGCCTACCATCAACTAGGAAAGTCTTGTCACACAGGCCGCGCTCGTCTTCGCAGTATTCGCACATACCGAATTTACTTTCGTCGTCAGACATTTCCTATGTTCATAGTTGAAACATTTAAAATCGATCGAAGGAAACTACGAGAAAACTAATCAACACACAGATCACTATTACTCAATATGCAACAGGTTGACTTTAGGTCTGTCGAGTCTTTCCTTTCTAAACTCTCATCTCACGTATATGATGGGCACTCCTTCTGATATTGCGACAGTCGATGATGGTGACTCCTCCATTCGTCCCCGAGTGCATTACATCAAAATGTCTAGCACATGGGAACGAAGGAGAAGCGACCCCCACGACAACAGTTGGGATTCTTCCTTTCTCATATCTATATATGATGGACACTCTCCCTCAGTGAAAGACACATAAGTAGCCAAAACAGATCTAAAGTCAACCCATTCCATATATCGAGCAATGACATAGAAAAAATTCCTTATGTTTTGCCGGAATGACTTGCAAATCACAAATACATTTATAATGAACTCGAATATAATATCACTAATACATCATCCCGAATAATCCAGTTCAAGAATTACGACACGCTTTGGATCTTAATTAATGTGTGTGTGTGACTTTCGGTCCGTCGAGGCTTTCCTTAAATAACTCTCATATCTCATGGTGTGTTGGTGCGCACTCTCTCATATTGATACGATGGTGTATATATGTTGGTGGACACTCTCTCACAGTAATAGTTCGATCGCCGGTGATGGACGCCTCCCCTCTTCTCTTCTTGCGCAATATAGCGACGAGTATATCGTAAAGAAGAGAAGAAAGAGGAAGCGCCCTCCACGACAACAGTCAGGATTCCTCCATCAAGAACACACATGAAAGTCACACAAGGAGCAATGGCAAACCGAAAGTCACACATGCATTATACCGATAAAATATCACTAATACATTAATATTTATAATGACCTCGAATATAATATCACTAATACATCATCCCGAATAATCCAGTTCAAGAATTACGACACTCTTTGGATCTTAATTAATGCGTGTGTGACTTTCGGTCCGTCAAGGCTTTCCTTAAATAACTCTCATATCTCATGGTGTGTTGGTGCGCATTCTCTCACATTAATAGTTTGACCGCCGGTGATGGACGCCCCTCCTCTTCTCTTCTTGCGCATTATACCAACGAATATATCGCAAAGAAGAGAAGAAAGAAGAGGCGCCCCCACGACAACAGTCGGGATTCCTCCATCAAGAACACACATGAAAGTTATTTAAGGAAAGCCTCGACGAACCGAAAGTCACACACGCATTATACCGATAAAATATCACTAATACATTAATATTTATAATGACCTCGAATATAATATCACTAATACATCATCCCGAATAATCCAGTTAATGCATCATCAAATATTAACTAATACTGATCGAATATCCTAGAATCCAAAATGGAGAACGATGAACTCGGTTCACTAGCGGTCTCTGAGTCGCCGGTGGTAGACACCCAAAGATAAGGAACCATCACGGGATCATAACTCAAGTGAGATCCCTGAAGGATCTGCCAGGTATTATCAAACCGGACGTCCAACGCCTCCATGTGGCGACGGACGTGCTTGTCCTCCTCCCTGACACGGCGACGTACCACCTCCGCGGGTGTCGGCTCCCTCCGCACCGAAAGTGGCCCACGTGACCGCCACCACAGAAGGTTTGGGTCGACGACGATACTTGCATTCCTCACCAACCTCCGAGCCCGGGAAGGTAGCACCTCCAGTGCCAGCCCGGCGGAGCCCAGTCCCGTATATGGCGCCTATCAAGCAGGCTCTCGCGGACTACTCGACGACGAGAATGCGGGTCGGGCATCGTCGACTAATTTTTCATAAAACCCAAAATCAACATACACATACTAATCTAACATAAACATAATAATCTACTTTCAAAAATAGCATAAACATAGTAATCTAACATACACATACTAATCTAGCTAACATAAACATACTAAAAAAGTATAAACATACTAATCTAACATACACATACTAATCTAGCTACCATAAACATACTAATCTAACATGTATACACATACTAAAAAAGCATAAAAATCAACATATATTAAAAAAATTGCAACGACCGCGGCGGCGGCGACTCACAGTGGGGGCGGCGACCGAGGGGGGGGGGCGGCGATGGGGCGAGACGGCGACGGGGGCGGCGGGGGAGGCGACGGAGGAGGGGCGGCTACGGGAGCGGGGCGGCGACAGGGGAGGCGACGGGGAGGCGGGGGAGGCGACGGGGGCGGCGGGGGAGGCGATGGGGCGGCGACAGGGGCGGCGACGGGGACGGGAACGGTGACGACGGGCTCGGGGCGGCGACGAGGGCAATGAAAACTGTGAATTTTGCTAAGTGCTTGTCATATAGAAGGAGCATTGGTCCCGGTTGGTGGCCCCAACCGGGACAAATGCCCCCCTTTAGTCCTGGTTTGTCGCACCAACCGGGACCAAAGCCCTATTTTCCGCCGCCCAAAGGGCGGGAAACAGGGACCTTTGGTCCCGGTTTGTGCCACCAACCGGGACCAAAGCCCTGTTTTCAGCAGCCCAAAGGGCGGGAAACAGGCCCTTTGGTCCCGGTTGGTGGCACAAACCGGGACGAAAGGGTGGAATTGGTTCCGATTGGGGCCACCAACCGGGACCAATAGCCTTGCACAGCGGTGTGGTGGGAGTTTAGTCCCACTTGCCAAGCGAAGGTTGCCCGAACCTGCTTATAAGCCCCGCCGCGGCTGTTACGTTGAACTCCTCTGATAGTGATAATAGATGCGTTTATATTGAAATTCGGCCTAAATTCAAAATGGTAGTTAGGCGCCTAACTAGAACTTTGAATTTAGGTTGAATTTCAGTGTAAGCGCATCTATTTTCACTTTTGCTATTTTTATGTTATTTCTTTGCATATTAAAAGTTGTTAACAAAAAATACTTTATGAATTATTTTTTGCTATTCATTTTTTTAACAAAAATAACTTTTATAATTTTAGTTACATGAATTGTATATAATATCAAGTTTCTTTCAAAGTATCGTGTACAAAACGGACAGTCTTTTTTAAAGTATCAGGGTTTCGAACGGAAACTCATCGGTTACAAAAGACATTTCATTTTCTTGAACTTATTTGAACTCCAGGCTTTTCGTGTGTTCAAAATGTACCATTCTAAGCCACATCATCAATTTTTCAACCCTTTCTGACTTCATTTGGTATTTTTCATGCATTTAATGATTTTTTTGAGCTAAATGACCCTGAAATTGAAAGGCGCTACAAATGAACTCTTAAAAGGTTGAAAGTTGGCACGGTATCAACATTTCACCCACATAGCATGTGCTAAAAAGTTGAGAGGGTTACGGCAAAAGCAGAATACACTTCGCGTACAAAATGGATAGTCTCTTTCGAAGTATTGGAGTTTCGGATGGAAACTCATCGGTTATAAAAGGCATTTCATTTCTTGAACTTATTTGAACTCTAGGATTTTTGTGTGTTCAAAATGCACCATTCAAAGCCACATCATCAATTTTCAACGCTTTCTGACTTCATTTGATATTTTTCATGCATTTACTGACTTTTTGAGCTAAATGAGCCTGAAATTGAAAAACACTTCAAATGAAGTCTCAAAAGGTTGACGTTGGCATGGTATCATCATTTCACCCACATAACATATGCTAAAAAGTTGAAAAG
Organism: Hordeum marinum; assembly: GCA_022496015.1. Taxonomy (NCBI): domain Eukaryota; kingdom Viridiplantae; phylum Streptophyta; class Magnoliopsida; order Poales; family Poaceae; genus Hordeum; species Hordeum marinum. The sequence goes on along the minus strand of CM039673.1, from coordinate 557,686,143 downwards.
GTTACGGCAAAAATAGGATACACTTCGCGTAAAAAACGGACAGTCTCTTTCGAAGTATCGGGGTTCGGACGGAAACTCATCGGTTAGAAAAGACATTTCATTTTCTTGAACTTATTTGAACTCCAGGTTTTGTGTGTGTTCAAAATGCACCATTCAAAGCCACATCATCAATTTTCAACCCTTTCTGACTTCATTTCATATTTTTAATGCACTTACTTTTTTTGAAGCTAAATGACCCTGAAATTGAAAATCACTTCAAATGAAGTCTGAAAAGGTTGAAGTTGGCATGATATCATCATTTCACCAGCATGTGCTAAAAAGTCGAGAAGGTTACGGCAAAAGTAGGATGCACTTCGCGTACAAAATGGATAATCTCTTTCGAAGTATCGGGGTTTCGGACAGAAACTCATCGGTAGAAAAGGCATTTCATTTTTTTAACTTATTTGAACTCCAGGTTTTTTATGTGTTCAAAATGCACCATTCAAAGCCACATCATCAATTTTCAACCCTTTCTAACTTTATTTGATATTTTTCATGTATTTACTGTTTTTTTTGAGCTAAATGACCCTGAAATTGAAAAGCACTTCAAATGAAGTCTGAAAAAGTTGAAAGTTGGCATGGTATCATCATTTCACCCACATAGCATGTGCTAAAAAGTTGAGAGGGTTACGGCAAAAGCAGGATACACTTCGCGTACAAAATGGACAGTCTCTTTCGAAGTATTGAAGTTTCGGACGGAAACTCATCGGTTATAAAAGGCATTTCATTTTCTTGAAGTTATTTGAACTTCAGGCTTTTTGTGTGTTCAAAATGCATCATTCAAAGCCACATCATCAATTTTCAACCCTTTCTGACTTTATTTGATATTTTTCATGCATTTACTGATTTTTTTGAGCTAAATGACCCTGAAATTGAAAAGCACTTCTAATAAAGTCTGAAAAGGTTGAAAGTTGACATGGTATCATCATTTCACCCACATAGCATGTGCTAAAAAGTTGAGAGGGTTACGGCAAAAGCAGGATACACTTCGCGTACAAAACGGATAGACTCTTTCGAAGTATCAGGGTTTCGGATGGAAACTCATCGATTAGAAAAGGCATTTCATTTTCTTGAACTTATTTGAAATCCAGGCTTTTCGTGTGTTCAAAATGCACCATTCAAAGCCACATCATCAATTTTCAACCCTTTCTGATTTCATTTGATATTTTTCTTGCATTTACTGTTTTTTTGTGAGTTAAATGACCCTGAAATTGAAAAGCACTTCAAATGAAGTCTGAAAAGGTTGAAAGTTGGCATGTTATCATCATTTCACCCACATAGCATGTGCTAAAAAGTTGAGAGGTTACGACAAAAGCAGGATGTACTTCGCGTACAAAACTGACACACTCTTTCGAAGTATCGGGGTTTCGAACGGAAACTCATCGGTTAGAACAGGCATTTCATTTTGTTGTACTTATTTGAACTCCAGGCTTTTCGTGTATTCAAAATGCACCATTCAAAGCCACATTATCAATTTTCAACCCTTTCTGACTTTATTTGATATTTTTCATGCATTTACTTATTTTTTCACCTAAATGACCCTGAAATTGAAAGGCACTCAAATGAAGTCTCAAAAGGTTGAAAGTTGGCATGGTTATCATCATTTCACCCACATAACATGTGATAAAAAATTGAGAAGGTTATGGCAAAAGCAGGATGCACTTCGCGTACAAAACGGACAATCTCTTTCGAAGTATTGTGGTTTCGAACGGAAACTCATCGGTTAGAAAAGGCATTTCATTTTCTTGAACTTATTTGAACTCCAGGGTTTTCGTGTGTTCAAAATGCACCATTTAAAGCCACATCATCAATTTTCAACCCTTTCTGACTTCATTTGGTATTTTTCATGCATTTAATGATTTTTTGAACTAAATGACCCTGAAATTGAAAAGCACTTCAAATGAAGTCTGAAAAGGTTGAAAGTTGGCATGGTATCATCATTTCACCCACATAGCATGTGCTAAAAATTTGAGAGGGTTACGGCAAAAGCAGGATCCACTTCGTGTACAAAACGAACAGTCTCTTTCGAAGTATCGGGGTTTCGAACGGAAACTCATCGGTTACAAAAGGCATTTCATTTTCTTGAACTTATTTGAACTCCAGGATTTTTGTGTTCAAAATACACCATTCAAAGCCACATAATCAATTTTCAACCCTATCTGACCTCATTTGATATTTTTCATGCATTATTAATTTTTTTGACCTAAGTGACTCTGAAATTGAAAAGCACTTCAAATGAAGTCTGGAAAGGTTGAAAGTTTGCATGGTGTGTGCGTGCTTGTTGTCAACGATGACAACCCATTTTTTTTTGTTGCATATTGTTCTCGGCCACAATCGGAATTAAAAAAAACTGAATTGAAAAGCACTACAAATATATAATAGCTAGAGAGATATGTAATATATAATAGTGCAGATATCCATTACAGAAAGTACTCGTCCAAGCGAACATTATTAGCTATTCTGAATCAGAAGAATATCCGCCCCATGGTGGTGGTGGTGCAAGGTGACGCTGCCCATAGTTCACGGTTCGAATCTTGCGGTACAACTCATACGCAACGTATGCAACTTTTGCTGCATACTCAATGTTGATAGGCTGAAGTGGGGTCCTCTCCCACTCTTTGTGCTGCGCCCGGGGGAATTTGGTCTTCATATCTTCGTAATAATCGTTGATCAAGGCGACTGCCATAGAAGCCATCGAAGTCCTCTCATACTGAAGCCTGAATATGTCTTGGATATCAATAAGGCAGCCAGCTGATATCTCAATACCGAAGCTGCGCCTCATCTTTAGCTTGTCATTACTTACATCAACGCTAGCAAAATGTATGCCGTTGCGTAGGAAGTACATGAGTGCTGGGCACTGCTTGTCACTACTGCAACATTAACAAATTAAAATGGAACAAATGTTAAATACTGCTGCAACAAGTGTATTTCGGTAGAATTATAATATGCAACTATATAAAGGAAAATTATTTCGCTGCAACAAAAGAGGAAGACACAGAGTTTTTGCTCCCGGGCTCATTTGAGCCCGGTGAACAGTAATATCATAAAAAAATCGAAAATTATTTCACTACAACTTAAGAGAAATTGATCTTTGCCATAGGATTCAAAATATTGATGAAAAAACCCTCAATTAACTATATGACATATATGTTCTCCCACGTTTTGCAACAAGGAAAACTGTTATTCACTACAAACTTTAAAAAATATTGATCTTTCCCATAGGATTCAAAATGGAACATATTTCTATCCTATGCAATTTTCATAATAATCTATAAATTTTTAATTGATCAAAGAAAACCCTCAAAACTCACCTTGCCCATTGGAAGATCATGACATGTTTCTTGAAACATAGGTGGATGATGGCAACATCTTCTTGCTTGGCCGTGTACTCGAGATCAAGCCCTATGAACTTGTCTTTCTTATCTGGCACTTCAAGCCATTTCCGCAAAAGGGAAATAAAACGCGGCACGATGACGTTGTCGTTCGTGTAGACGACATCGAGATTGGTCGTCCCATGTACGAGCACCTCCCCGTAGCGAGTGATTGGATTCATGGTAGAAGATATGGGGAAGAAGAGAGGAGAATGGAGGAGAAGAAGAGAGGAGAAGAAGAGAAATGGGCGAAGTTATTGTAGCCCTCGCCGAGGAACAGTTGCCTCTTTCTCAGAGCGCGAAACGTCGTGGGATGCGAACCGTTCGAACCTTTAGTCCCGGTTTGGGCCACCAACCGGGACTAAAGGGGCTCGCACCAGACGAACGGTTACCCCCTTTGGTCCCGGTTCCAGCCACGAACCGGGACCAATGGTTGTGGGCCAGGAGCGAGGCATATTGGTCCCGGTTCGTGTCTGGAACCGGACCAAAGGTGTCCTACGAACTGGGACCAATGCTCCACGTGGCCCGCCCGCCCCCTGGCCTCACGAACCGGGACTGTTGCACCCATTGGTTCCGGTTCGTGACTGAACCGGGACTAATGGCACGGCCCGGCCCGAACCGATGCCCTGTTTTCTATTAGTGATATGATGTAGCGGCCGGGGCACTCCCCTTTTTAAAGAAAAAAAATCAAGTGCCCGAAATTAGTTGAGCAAATAGCCAAATAGTGACTATTTGCACAAGATACACCTACTATCTTATTGTCATTGTTAAGGCCGCAACATCAGCAAATTGTAGGCCTCCTAGAGTTTACAGACGTTGTACGTACTACTCCATTGGTTGGCCCGTCCGCCCGCTACCCTGTCTAGCCGTGCAGATCACAACAGACATACACACCCTCACGTAGCAAGGTTGCCCTGTGCCGCCCAGAAACTGCGTGAGTGGAGGGAAGGTGATACACGTTTAATAAAATGATTGTGTGCATCATTTGCACAGGGGGCGGGGCACTTCCCTTTTCTGGAAAAAATCAAGTACTCAAAAGTAGTTGAGCGATAGCAATGTTTTCACAAGGTATACCTACTATCTTCTTCTTTATCCAAAAACCTACTATCTTCTTATCACTAGTAAAGGCAGCAACATCAGCTATCGCGAAAAAAAAGGAGGCAGCAAACATCAGTACTCTTAGAGTTAAACTCCAAAAGGGCGTCGCCGTCTTTTTAGTTAGGAAGGACTGTATTGCATGTGAAAATTAACATAGTCATGAACTTGAATTGCTTGTCAGTGTCTCTCTCGTGACCAACCGTGACGAGGGATGAATGAAAACTTGCTACTGAATTCAGACTTTAGGTTTTTTTCGTGCCACCTAAATTCGAACGGGCACCCAGATGACTGGTCGTGGGCTTCACTGATCAGCTACAGAAAGTTAAAATTGATGTCTGGTGTCTGACGTTGGATGTGCTATCGACGTTTTCCTTTTCCTTTTCATTTTTTGCCAATCGATGTACTATCGACTTGTGATACGTGGCCGTGGACACAGCTAGCATGCAGCTACAGGCAATCTCGGGAGGTAGATAGGACGGCCGGCATCGTCCCAGCCGTGCGCTCGCCGTCCTATAATTAGTTCGGTGCTAAAGCATTATTGCAGGCAACGAGAAGATGTACAGAAACGCCACTACGCCAGCCAGACATGACGTGTCTGGCTTTAGCATCAAATGGTGTACGTCGACGTCACACAAGGCATCATCTTTTTTTCCTTTCTTATAAGTTGAACATTTTGTTAGTAGCCAGTCCTGATATTCATGTGTTCATTAGTGGAGTAAATACTGAAAATAACTATACCACATTACGGACTAGGGTTACAAAAAACTATCACATTCTTCAATTTTCCAAATGAGCTACCACCATTTTGGTTTGCTGTTCCAAAAAAACCCAAGTGGCTAAAGCGTTAACTTTTAATTGTGATCATGACAACATTAGCCCACTCGTCAGGTCTGATGTGACGTAAAAGTTAACACTGGCAGTTTCCTTTTGAGGAACATTAACACTGAAAGTTTTCACCGTTAGGTTAACCGTTATGATAGGTAGAGCTCACATGTTGGTCAACTCCAAAATAAATAAAAACCAACCGGGTCATGTAACTTAAAAAATCAAGCAGGTCCCTATAACTTTCTAGAAAAAGCAATTGGGTCCATTTAACTATTTTTAGAAACATAATTGAGTCCCTATATTTTTTCAAAAATAATAATTGAATATACCATCACTCCGCCTGAGTCGGGAGCGACGATGGGAACGGGTTCACGTGAGGTTTCAAAAAATGTTCATGCTTCCAAAATTTGTTAAGAAATTTCAAAAGATGTTGCCGCTTTTTTAAAGTTCTTCAAAGATTCGAAAAATGGTTGTGTTTTCAAAAAACATCCAAGATTTAAAAAAACTATAATATTTTTCTAAAAAGGTTTGCGTTTCAGAAGGTTTTCATATTTTTGCCGAAAAATATGTGTTTATCAAATTAGTGAATATGTCTCAGGTCTGTTGCTTGATGATAGTTCCTAGAGGTGTGTGCTACCCATTTATCGGACTCTATTTAGCTACCCCACATGCTCTCAACCGGGAGGTGGAACGCAGAATTTTTGGGACAATTCGGATCCGGCATCGAAACGGGCCGGCCCAGCGCGTCTCAGCGTGTGCGAGTGGGAGTGGCCATCTATTCGTTGCAAAGTGCTCCAGAGCCTCCCGTCAACACATATCACCCGATGGTCCGGAGCGCAATGGAGCGTGCAGTCCGGGACCAGTTTCCCGACGAATCATGGCAGGGATGGATCTACATCATCATCCTCAACCTTTTGACGTTCGAGGAGAGAGCGAGGTTTGCCGGCAAGGAGGGGTACCTTGCAATGGACTTCATTTATTGCCCATGCAGGAGGCCGAATCGCCAGACCCAATTCAGGCAGAGTGATGGCAGATAACAGTGGCGTAGCTAAGGCTGGGCTCGCCCTGGGCCATCTCTCACAGCTACAGTAGCGAAAAAGCTACAGTGAACAAAGGATTCTACAGCCACGCCCCAGGTCATGGCCTTGGTAGCCTCGGCCTGGCTACGCCCCTGGCAGATATGCAAGGCACGACCCAACCTTATCCTTCAATTGCTCGAAGAGCTTGCCAATTTCCGACGATTCTATTTTTAACCCATTTTAAAGCTCATTTGTTGCATTTAACTTAATTATCATGTCCCAGTGAGCCATTTGTATCCTCTCTATGTCCATTATGTGTGATTTTCAGTTTTGCATTCATTTTAATATGATAATTGCATAGATTTTAATTTTTGTTAGTTTTCTTTGTTTTGTTGTATTTGTAGGTGATTGGGAACTCCAATGGACTTAGCACAATGAAACGACGAATCAATATGGAGGAATTACATGTCGTTTGTGGAGTTCGATAAACAGAGATTTCCCATCAAGCCCAAAGAACCAATACCATGGGTGTATCTCGTGGTCTGTCCCATTCATACGAATCCAACGAGCCCTAGAACGCCCAAAAATATTGTTCATAAATTTAGAAAATGTTCACATCTTCAAAAAATGTTCTTTTGTCACCGACTGTTTCCGTTTTCGAATTTTGTTTGGAAGTATACAGAGTGTTCCTCTTTTGAAAAATATGTTCATATATTCAAGAAATATTCCAATTTGCACAAAATGTTTGCGTTGTCAAAAAATGTTTCTATTTCCGATTTTTTTCAGTGGATTGAAAATGTTCCCATTTTAAAAAACTTTTCACACATTCAATAATTGATTATGTTTTAAAATTTTCTTTGAGAGTTTTTTTACCATTTAATAAAAATGTACATGGTTAAAAATTTTAATTAAAATTTCAGAAATTGTTGTCACTTTTTAAAGTTTTTCAAAGATTCAAAAAATATCCAAGATCTTTTTCAAAAAATCATGTTTTTTGAAAAAATATTAAAAAATATGAAAAAAGCTTCGTGTTTAAATTTTTTTCACCCTTTTCCAGAAGAAAAAAGTGTTTTTCAAATTCCCGAATATGTCTCAGACTTGTCGCTTGCTGATAGTTCTTAGAGGCACACATTGTCCATTTATCAACAAACATCAACAACTCTACTTGGCTACCAGCATGCTCTCAATCAGGAGGTCTCGTGTTTGATCCTCCCTCGGACGCAGACTTTTTGGGGATTATTCACAATTCGGATTCGAACTGGAAATGGGTCGTCCCGGCGTGTCTCGATGTGTGTGAGTGGCTGTCTATTCATCGCAAAATGATGTAGAGCCTCCAGTCGAAACATATCACCTGGTGGTCTGACGCACAATGAAGCGTGCAGTCTCGGACCATTTTCCCGACGAATCATGGTGGCGATGGATCTACATCAGCATCCTCAACTTGTAGACATTCGAAGAGAGGGCGAGGTTTGCGGCAGGGAGGGTGCCTTGCGATGGACTTCATATATTGCCCATGGAGAAGGCCGAATCGCTAGACCCGATCCAGGAGGAGTGATGCAGATATATAAGGCGAGGGACCCATCAATGGGTCTCCCGGGAAACCCTAGATCTGGGTCTCCCGGATCGGACAAGGACGGAGCCTTCGGTGCCATTGTCCCTCTTGGGGGCATTGTTTTGGAGCAGGTGGTGGTTGAAGGGCCAAGATGTGGTGCGTTGTGGCATCTACCGCGTCGACAACGATAGGGTTCGGCAACGCGGCACAATGGGGTCACGGCGTGGACGCATGTTGATGGACATGCAGAACATGGTGGCATTGTCTGGCCAGTTGTGACGCCGACTGTAGTTAGGCCTCGCGAGGTCAATGTGTTGATCTGTCCTGAAGTTGGGATGATAGAAGATGGCGGTGACGAATTCTGGAACATGCGCAACGATGGTCTATTAGACTGGTTGGTGCTTTCGGCTCGCCATGGGGCGACTTGGTGAGGCCATCAGATTGGATGATGTGCATTGTGCAGTCAAGGCACATCAAAAACTAGCAGGTGTAGCAACATAGATAGCCAGAAAGGTGGCTTTGGGTTCGTATATGTATTTGTCTTGTGAGACTCTGTTGAATAGCTTGATGGAAAGGTCGGGAGTTATCCTTCTTTTAAAAAAAATCAAGCAAAAAATTATCTCTCAATTAAAAGCAGCACACTTAATGCTCTCATGATACCGATCCATAATGAAACCAAACTTATTCCATGAAACGTTGACCTCGGGAAATATAAAGGACATATGTTATAGCCAAAACATGTACACAACTTTCCTCACAGACCGAGGAATCGAACTTATTCATCAAGACACTTCCATTGAAAGATACAACCCTTTTAGTAGGCCAAAAAAGGTCTAGAATAGTAATATACGTTGTCAATCTTCAAGTGGACAACATAAATGAGCAACTCTGGATCCATTTAGTAAAATTTCGGTAATACTTTTATCTAGGCACTGACATTCGGCATACTCTGTTTGCAAGCATGGAGAATCATAAATCTCTTGATTCTCGTAGACATGAATAGTTAACATGAAACAAGTCATCTGAAACCTTTGGCGCCTCTTCAACACTAGTAGAAAATAGGGCATCGGTTCGGGCCGGCCAGCCCATTAGTCCCGGTTCAGTCATGAACCTGGACTAATGGGAGCAAAAGTCCCGGTTCGGGAGGCCAGGGGCCGGGCGGACCACGTGGGGCATTGGTCCCGGTTCCATACACGAACCGGGACCAATGTGCCTTGCTCCTGGCCCACAACCATTGGTCCCGGTTCGTGCTAGAACCAGGACCAAAGGGGGTTACCGTTCGTCTGGTGCAAGCCCCTTTAGTCCCGGTTGTGGTTCAAACCGGGACTAAAGGTTCGAACAGTTCGCATCCCACGACGTTTCGCGGTTCGAGGAAGAGGCAACTGTTCCGACCGCTTCGTCCATTTCTCTTCTTCTCCTCTCTTCTTCTCCTCCATTCTACTCTCTTCTTCTGCTCCATTCTCATCTCTTCTTCTCCTTCATTCTCCTCTCTTCTTCCCCATATCTTCTACCATGAATCCAATCACTCGCTACGGGAAGGTGCTCGCACATGGCACGACCAACCTCAATGTTGTCTATACGAACGACAGCGCCATGGTGCCGCGTTTTCTTTCCCTTTTGCAAAAATGGCTTGAAGTGGCGGATGAGAAAGACAAGTTCATAGTTCAAGCGGCGGATATTCTTCTGATTCAGACTACATAATAGTGTTCGTTTGGACGAGTACTTTCTGTAATGGATATCTGAACTATTATATATTACATATCTCTATAGCTATTATATATTTGTAGTGCTTTTCAATTCAGGATTTTCTTAAATTCCGATTGTGACCGAGAACAATATGCATCAAAAAAGTGGGTTGTCATCGTTGGCAACAAGCACGCACACACCATGACAACTTTCAACCTTTTCAGACTTCATTTGAAGTGCTTTTCAATTTCAGGGTCATTTAGCTCAAAAAAATCAGTAAATGCATGAAAAATATCAAATGAAGTCAGAAAATGTTGAAAATTGATGATGTGGCTTTGAATGGTGCATTTTGAACACACAAAAAGCCTGGAGTTCAACTAAGTTCAAGAAAATGAAATGCCTTTTCTAACCGATGAGTTCCCGTCCGAAACGCCGATACTTCGAAAGAGACTGTTCGTTTTGTACGCGAAGTGCATCCTGCTTTTGCCGTAACCCTCCCAACTTTTTAGCACATGCTATGTGGATGAAATGTTGATACCATGCCAACTTTCAACCTTTTCAGACTTCATTTGAAGTGTTTTTCAATTTTAGCGTCATTTAGCTCAAAAAAAGTAAATGCATGAAAAATATCAAATGAAGTGAGAAAGGGTTGAAAATTGATGATGTGGCTATGAATGGTGCATTTTGAACACACAAAAGCCTGGAGTTTAAATAAGTTCAAGAAAATGAAATGTCTTTTCCAACCGATGAGTTTCCGTCCGAAACCCCGATACTTCGAAAGAGTCTGCCCGTTTTATACGCGAAGTGCATTCTGCTTTTGTCGTAACCTCTCAACTTTTTAGCACATGCTATGTGGCTGAAATGTTGATACCATGCCAACTTTCAACCTTTTCAGACTTCATTTGAAGTGCTTTTCAATTTTTGGGTCATTTAGCTCAAAAAAATCTGTAAATGCATGAAAAATATCAAATGAAGTCAGAAAGGGTTGAAAATTGATGATGTGGCTTTGAATGGCGCATTTTGAACACACAAAAAGCCCGGAGTTCAAATAAGTTCAAGAAAATCAAAGTGCTACTTAGGCACCTAACTAGCCTTTTGAATTTAGGCCGAATTTCAGTATCAACACATCTATTATCAATATCAGAGGAGCTCAACGTAACAGGCGCGACGGGGCTTATAAGCAGCTTCGGGCAACCTTCGCTTGGCGAGGTGGGACTAAACTCCCACCACACCGCTGTGGCACCAACCGGGACCAAAGGTCCCTGTTTCCCGCCCTTTGGGCGGCGGAAAATAGTGCTTTGGTCCCGGTTGGTGCGACAAACCGGGACTAAAGGGGGGCATTGGTCCCGGTTGGGTGTACCAACCGGGACCAATGCTCCTTCTATATGACAAGCACTTAGCAAAATTCGCAGTTTTCATTCCAGTTCGCCCTCGTCGCCGCCCCGAGCCCGCCGTCGCCGTCGCCGGTCCCGTCCCCGTCGTCGCCCCCGTCGCCGCCCCCGTCGCCCCGCCGCCTCCCCCGCTGCCCCCGTCGCCTCCCTCCCCGTCCCCGTCGCCGCCCCCGTCGCCTTCCTCGCCGCCCTCGTCACCTCCCCCATCGCCGCCCCGCTCCCGTCACCGCCTCTCCTCCGTCGCCTCCCCCGCCGCCCCCGCCGCCGCTCCGTTGCCGCCCCCTCGCCACCCCGCAGTGAGCCGCCGCGGCCCCGGCTCGTTGCAATTTTTTTGAATATATGTTGATTTTTATGCTTTTTTAGTATGTGTATGCATCTTAGGTTAGTATGTTTATGTTAGCTAGATTAGTATGTGTATGTTAGATTAGTATGTTTATGCTTTTTTTAAAGTAGATTAGTATGTTTATGTTAGCTAGATTAGTATGTGTATGTTAGATTAGTATGTTTATGCTTTTTTTAAAGTAGATTAGTATGTTTATGTTAGCTAGAATAGTATGTGTATGTTAGATTAGTATGTTTATGCTTTTTTTAAAGTAGATTAGTATGTTTATGTTAGCTAGATTAGTATGTGTATGTTAGATTAGTATGTTTATGCTTTTTTTAAAGTAGATTAGTATGTTTATGTTAGCTAGATTAGTACGTGTATGTTAGATTAATATGTTTATGTTCTTTTTGAAAGTAGATTAGTATGTTTATATTAGATTAATATGTGTATGTTGATTTTGGGCTTTATGAAAAATTAGTCGACGATGCCCTGCCCGCATCCTCGTCGTCGAGTAGTCCGCGAGAGCCTGCTTGATAGGCGTCATATCCGGGGCTGGGCTCCGTCGGGCTGGCACTGGAAGGTGCTACCTTCCCGGACTCAGAGGTTGGTGAGGAATGCAGGTATCGTCGTCGACTCGGACCTTCTGTGGTGGCGGTCACGCGGGCCACTTTCGGTGCGGAGGGAGCAGGCACCCGCGGAGGTGGTACGTCGTCGTGTCAGGGAGGAGGACGAGCACGTCCGTTGCTACATGGCGGCGTTGGACGCCCGGTTTGACAATACCTGACAGATCCTTCAGGGATCTCACTTGAGTTATGATCCCGTGATGGTTCCTTATCTTTGGGTGTCCACCGTCGGCGACTCAGAGATCGCTAGTGAACCGAGTTCACCGTCCTCCATTTTGGATTCTTGGATATTCGATCTGTATTAGTGATATTATATTCGAGGTCATTGTAAATATTAATTTATTAGTGATATTTTATCGGTATAATGTGTGTGTGACTTTCTGTTTGTTATTGCTCCTTGTGTGACTTTCATGTGCGTTTTTGATGGAGGAAGGAATCCCGACTGTTGTCGTGGGGGCGCTTCCTCTTTCTTCTCTTCCTCGCGATATACTAGTCGATATATTGCACAAGAAGAGAAGAGGGGAGGCGTCCATCACGAACGGTCGAACTATTACTGTGAGAGAGTGTCCACCAACATATATACACCACCGTATCAATGTGAGAGAGTGCGCACCAACACATCATGAGATATGAGAGTTATTTAAAGAAAGCCTCGACAGACTGAAAGTCACACACGCATTAATTAAGATCCAAAGCGTGTCGTAATTCTTGAACTGGATTATTTGGGATGATGTATTAGTGATATTATATTCAAGTTCATTATAAATATATTTGCGATTTGCATGTCATTTCAGTATTTTTTCTATGTCATTGCTCGATATATGAAACGGGTTGACTTTAGGTCTGTTTCGGCTCATTGTGTGTCTTTCAGTGAGGGAGAGTGTCCACCATATGTATATATATATATATATATATATATATATATATGAGGAAGAATCCCGACTGTTGTCGTGGGGGTCGCTTCTCCTTTGTTCCCGTGTGCTAGACATTTTGGTGTAATGCACTCGGGGACGAATGGAGGAGCCACCATCACCGACGGTCGCAATATGAGAGGGAGTGCCCACCATATACGTGAGATGAGAGTTTAGGAAGGAAAGACTCGACAAACCTAAAGTCAACATGTTGCATATTGAGTAATAGTGATCTGTGTGTTGATCAGTTTTCTCGTAGTTTATTCGATCGATTTTAAATGTTTCAACTATGAGCCCGTGCCGTAATTCTTGAATCATGAACACAGGAAATGTCGTCGTCATCACACGACGATGGGATCCAAGCGTGTGAATTTTGCGATGAAGATAAAGGTCTTTGTGGCAGACTTGGCTGCGAGACGGCAGGTTCTTCACCATGAAGCTTTATGATGACTTTAATATTTCTATGGTACGCAACGATGACAACTGTTTTTTCGTAATTTTATCATGACTTCTGTTTCTTTCCTTCAACGCGTAATTTCTGTTTTATACAATTCGACTAGTTCGTTCCCTGTCATGTAAGACGGTATTTTTGGAGAGGCTCGGTTTCGAAGAGCACGAGAGTTTTGAGACGAGGACAGCCAACCTAAGGAGTAAACATGGCCACACATTTCTTGTGAAAGTAATGAATGCACCTAATAACACAGAAACAGGGTGCCCAAATTGGGAAGCTCTTTGCAAGGCATATGGATTTCAGGAAGATATGGAAATAACCTTCGATCTTCGTCCCGAAGATCATATTGAAGGAAACATCGATATTTGGGTGGATGTCGATATGTTTCCTGTTTTACCTCCATGTGAGTTTGTCAACCATGCATATTTGTCAAGTAATTTTCATTATATATATATATATATATATATATATATATATTAGGTGTTCATGCGTACTAAATTTGTTAATTTTTAATTTACAGCTTATTTTGTTTCTTCGAGTGAAATACAGAACATAATCAACATGACACACTACACTTATGGATCACATCTAATTTGGGAGGAGAAGGATGATCTTATCTACTTTGTTATTGGTGTCATAGCTGGTAGAGACATCTTCCCGTATAATTTGGAAACTGGCCCAAATTATACATTGTACAGGACACTAGTGCATAGGTTGAGGGCGGATGACATTCGCCGAAATATCTTGATAAGAGTTGCTAATTAAGTACACTGGTACAGTTGCGTAAATGGTATTGATTACATTGCTAAGTAGGCTACTATATATTATGTTCTTCAACAGAAGTTGCCAAATGAAGTTGTGCCACCGTTGATGCAACCCGAAGGTAATATGGCAATAAAAAGCCTCTTCCATCCCGAGTTATCTTTTGCATACTCGACTGAGCGCAAACCACCAAGAAGGCTCCAAATTAAAGGATGGGGACAAATAAAGAAGGATCGCAAGCCACAAGTTGAAGACCGTTGGATCTCTTTGCTTCATCATGGAGACATTGGTGTGATTCTTTTTATGCCATTTTACCTAAGAGGGAGGAGTAGGTCCTATGAGGGAGGACTATGTTATTTTATCTTTTTTGTTTTGTTTTATGAGACTTTAACTTTGTATGCTTAAGATGATGATGAGCTTTTAGATCTTATGTAATTAATGGTTTTCCATCATTTGCTTACTAGCTAGCATCGAGTTCTCTATATGTATAGTAGCTAGCGTTGATCAAGCACAGAAAAAGAGAGATCACTTCTCTCTATTAGCTAGCTAACACAATATGAAACCCTTAAATTAACCCTTCAAAACCTCCTAAACCCCCTAAGCCCCTCCCCCCCTTTAAAAAAAATCAACTCATGTCAGATGCTGACGCGTGGATGTCTTTTGGTCCCGGTTGGTGTTACAAACCGGGACTAAAGGTCCTCCTGCCTGGGCTCCCATAGCGGCCACGTGGAGCCCTTTTGGTCCCGGTTCGTAAGCAAACCGGGACTAAAGGTTTAGGGCTTTAGTCCCGATCCTTTAGTCCCGGTTCCAGAACCGGGACAAATGGGCCTCTGGAACCGGGACAAATGGACCGTTTTCTACTAGTGCAAGTGAAGTCGGAGAGCAAATCGAACGTGGGCAGTTGAGATAAAAGTCTTACCAAAAGTATAGAAAACTGACTCAAAACTTCCCATGGTACAGATGAAGAAGAGCAACATATGACCCTACTGGTTATCAAGTTTTCATCATAGGTCCGTAGGCATGTCCAACATCAATCTATAAAAATCCATTACAAATCCTCACTTAGTAGGCATAGTTAAATCCAACATCAATGCATAAAAATCTAATTCATCATCGATCGGTGTATACGCAAGCCCAACAACAACAAAAGATGGGGACCATTGGGGAATAAGACCCCCTTAAATAGGTCCCCACGAATCTGCCCGTTATGTGCAGAATAACATAGGAGCGGTACAACCTCTATGCTCACCGGTACAACCGGTAGTATCGATTATAACGGAACAACCAGCCTACAACCGCTCAAGAACTGCTCCAAAACAGGACCTAGTCCAGTGGTAGAGTGGTACATGGCCGGTACAACCCCCGAACCAGTTCTGGAGCGGTACAACCGCTCCAAACACCGGTTGTACCGGTCGACTAGTACAACCTCTATTAGAACCGGTACAACCTCTCAGTGTAAAACAGGTAAGACAAAAACAACCATAACTTTCGCATACGAGCTCCGAATTGAGCAAACTCAAGCTTGTTGGATAGCAGACGACAAGTGTGTTGATCAACTTGATTCATTCTTTGACTTAGTCTTGATCAACCTTGTATCTTATATTCTCTCTTCATAAAGATGACGTCTTGACGGTAAACATGAATATTCACACAATCTTCTTCTTCAAGACATGCTTGCAATAAGCTCAACTCTCAGATGACCAATCTTTGGGTAAATCCTTGAATACCACCTTGGTCACCATATAAACTCCTTGAAACCAACGGATGTACTTCAAGAAGTGCCTATGAACAAATCCTTCGAATATAACTCAAGGCAACCATTAGTCCACAGGGATTGTAAACAATTACCAAAACCACATATGGAGAATTATGCTCTAACAATGTCCAAGTTAGGGTAGATTTGACGATTTGGACGGAAATCTAAGTAATTTTCTTGGACGAAAAGTCCATTAACCTCATATAAAGATGAGAGGTGATGTCACACAATCAATCAATCTGTGTATCATTGTTTTACCTTTACCTTTGCTTTTCTTCTTCGTTTCTTGTTCGTTCTTCATGTTGGAGGGCATCGTTTCACGAGGCCCTTTGGGAGAGCCAGTCGACCTTGGGCAGCCATAGCTGCTATGCGCCCTGACGGTCCGTCCCTGACATGTAGAGTTTCGGGTCTATAAACGTTCTGGATGGCATGTTTTGTGTATCGCGTTCTGGACGGCATGTTTTGTGTACACGGTGATGTGTTCATGTACAAACACACATTTTTGGCGACTCCATTGGGGAAGAAGCTTCGATTGATTCATCGTGATCGTTCATGCTAGGAAGATATCGTCATCAAGGGTTGGCAATCTTTAAAAGTAAGCGAATAACCAATTCACTCATGCAGATGCAAATAATTCATATGTTGTTGCTAGATCGTTTAATGAGCATAATATGTTGGCTAGCCCCACTTTATCAATCATGCAACTAATTACATACAAGAGCCGATGAACCTCCATACTTCAACTTCATACAATTTTAGCAACATGCAACATATGTATTCGAACTCTCATACATGGGCAACCTCACAAATCCATATGCCCATGAACCACATGATGAGTTCGGTTAATAAATTTAAGACACCTCATATTAGAGCTTCCAATAGTATGCAAGAAAGTGTTTCACCTTTTATTGATTGGCAGCTAAGTTGCATTAGGTAAGTCCACATACCGATGGATATAGGAATTCACCATACTACTACTAGTTATTCAGCCAATTACCCTCAACCGTCATATGCCCACTTAACAATTTATTGGCGCCATATACAACACTAGATATTCATAATTTGACTCCGCACTTTCATAGACATAGCCGAATAAGTGAAAAGTCTACTGAAGTGCATGTATTTTTAATTAGTATTGTAGCATATAATGTTGCCCCTACACAATTAAAAAAATCCGACAACATGTCATTGCCAGAAGAATATGAAAGCGTCCGCGGGGGGGGGGGAGGGGGTTCTATCCAAATTGGGTTATTTATAAAAAAACTTACGTCTTTTGGGACTAATGAATGCTATTTGCCATAAACTAATAAAAGTGGGGAAGCATGTTTATTATGCTACAATACAGATTAGATTAATGCAAAAAAATAAACATTAGTCATTCAGATAATAAAGTACTTTTTTATTAAAAAAACAAATCAAATATTACATGTGTCAGAATCTACTTAAGAAAAAGATGTCTTGCTAATTGGTAAAACCCGCGAAAAAAATGATTCGAGTGATAAAACTACTTTGGTTGAAAAAGCAGAATTAAATAGTGCATGTTCTGAACCTATCGAATTCAAAGAGGCAAGCATCATTGGTATAGGTCATGGCAAGCATAGATCGCCTCTTCGTCTTGCGCCTTCTATTCCTCCGCTGTCGCATCGATCTCCAAGAACATGGTGTATGTCTCCGCCCGCATGACGTGCAACAGGCATCGCTCATGGAGGATCTCGTGGGACGAATGCTTTGGACGGCACAACACCCGCTTCTTATCCAAGAAGCTTAGATCATCCATGACCATGGTTGCGACGACATCATTGTTCGCCGATGATCTACCCCTCTGTGAGCCTATGCTCATTGAGGAACCAGAGGTTGTAGTGTTGCTCGTCCCGTTTGTACCAGAACGGCGACACATGTGGCGCTGTCTACTCTTCCGCCATGATGACGTTCAAGTACGACTCCGCGAGCAGGGGAGCCGGCTTGTCATGAGACGCTGCTCCCTTCATCGTTTGGTCCTCGTCGCTGATCTCTATTGGCCCAATATTTTGCCACTTTCATAAGAGGTTTTTGATGTGGTTTTCACCGAGTTTTCAATACGTGTCACATCTTTTTAATTCTAAACCTTCGAGAAAGAAGAAAATTGGTTTTTATATTGTCGAGATCCCATCAAATAAAGTCAAACAGAGCAACTTCCCTTTTAGGCGAAATGGTAGCAGACTATCGAGAGCGCAAGATGACGCATGGTACGAGTGCAAGAGCTCGTATCACCTGCTTCCATCACCACCTCATCTACAGGAACAACATTTGTGAAGGCATAACACACATCATAGACATAGAGCTGCCCCCCCCCCCCCCACACACATGATTCAGAATAGAGGGACAAGTGATCCAGAGAAGAAGAATCATCGAAGATCCATTCCTTCTAGTTCACCCATTACCATTTCTATTCATCGCAACATCACCATAGGGAGAGGAATTCCAAGTTGTGAGATTAGGGTTCATAACTCTATATGTACTCATCTTGAGATTGAGATCTGTTTAATCATTCATCTTATTGTGGATCTTTGCAGTATTATCGATATGCCATCAATTGTCCTTATCTATGTGATTTTTAGTTATTCTCCTCCCATGTCTGAAGTAATTCCCCCTTGGCATGGGAGATGTAGGAAGTTGGTAAGATTCATTTGTTCCTCTATGTCATCATTTATGATTATAGTTTTATGATTGTTTAGTAAGTTGTTTGTTTGTGGTGCACGTAATGCGTGTTGTCCAATTTAATGACCCAGGAAATATGATCCGAAGACCTACAAAGGTAATACATATTGTTTAGCGAATCAGTGGCCTCAAGACGACAAGTGTTGATACTACGAGGAGTGAAGACAGTATGAGATAACAAAGTCCACCAAACCTAATGCATTGTTCTGGTCTTATGACCTGAATTGTGGAAACGACTATGTAATGGAAACATCGAAGAAGGTCTATAGGGAAGAACAAATACGGTGTAGAGGAGTTTGATCACTCAAGGGTGATCCGCCTACCGAGAACACACAATCTACGTACTAGAATCTTAATAAAATGTAACCGGTATTACTGCCGCACTGCCAAACTTTATGTACACCATGATCCGAAGTTTCTCAACGACTAATCTCTCTACTGCAGGCAACAACCAACTCTTGTATTTGTTTCACGGGACAATAAAGTCATTTGCAGATTTTTAGACAATTACTTTACACAAGATCGGTGATAACTTGTGTGTTACTAAAGGCCACTCACAATATTCGCATCCACTATTTTTTGGGAGCGATAACTATTGGGATACTTACACGAAGGTGCGATGCTATCATGTGTGTCTTGTGGGCCATCACATATTTTCTCGCGCTGTTGTCGGGGAGCTGAGCGCATAGTATTTGTTTTGTAACTAATTTGCATGTGTTGCTATTGTAGATTCTATTCACCACACATATATGCTATACTCGTTCTAGAAGAACTTATCTACCATATTATATCCCTCATTTTTTAGATGAGCGATGAGCTTCATTAATACAAAAAATACGGAAGATCAAACAATTGAGCTTAACACTTTCTTTACAAACATAACAATCACTCCGCATAAAGAAAATCCATGAATGAGTATTGTGCTCCTTACATGGACTCAAGATCTCCAATTGTAAACTAATCAGTGAAGTGAAAAAACATGCCTTTTCAAGAGATGAAGAAGAAGACCCTCACGCACATCTAATGATCTTCGGTGCTTTATTTGTTACCTTTAATGATGTAACTAGAGAATTCATCTTGCTTCATCTCTTTAAATTCTATTAGAAGGACAAAGCTGGAGAGTGGAATAATAGGTTTCCTTACTTTAGCATAACTAGTTGGAAGGCTTGTGCAACGAAGATCACGATAATGTTTTTCTCGCTGTCCAAATAGCAAGGCTCGGGAGGAACTTGACCTTTTCAGACAAAAACTCGGAGAAAACTTATACGAAGCTTGGGGAGATACTCTAAACTTTTGAATCTCTATACTAACAACGACCTCGGTGAATATTTCATACTCCATTTTTTTATCATGGGATAGATTATGAATATAAATCTATCCTTGACAATTTTGCAAGTGGAACTTTTATGTCTGTAATCCAGGAAGCAGGAAAGGAGCTAATGCGGGAGATCGTGACTACCAGAGAACAACCTATTCATAAAGGTAACCCAAGAAAAAGGTAAACCCACTTAGCAAGTTGAACAAGAAAAGATAGATATCTTTAGTATTTATCACCAGGAGGATGATCTTAACGAGGCGATGAATAAATTCAAACATCATCAACTAAATTTTAATAAAGACATGAGGAGATGTGTCTAATCGAAAAGGTTATACCTTATGCTTTTGAAGGATTAAATGGTTTAGGTCATGTCGTGACAAATTTAGATGGAGACTCTCGCATGATTGAAACTCAATGCTCTCAAATTGTAGAAACTCCTAGTGTAATCACTACTAGAAGTGGTAAAAGTACATAGGATCCGAAGGGACCTACATGGTATGAAGAAGAACAATTCTGGAAGAAAAGTAATAGTCAACGCCAAACTCAAGAAGATGAAGATCTTATTAACGATAACGATGTCAAAGAAGAACCACTTTATCGATATGGTCATCGATGGAAATGATGAAGAAGAGGCTGCTCCAAACGATTTTCTAGGGTTGAGGAGGGGGTGGGGGTGGGGGGTAGAATGCCCGTTTTTAAGCCTCAGTGGTTATAATATCATTTCGTGAAAGCTAAGGGGAGGATACATGCTTCTTTCGCTAAATTTAACTTCACACTAAACGTGGTAGGAAGGCCTTGTGGATTTTCTTCTAGGATAGTGTAAGGCCCTGTGCTCTATCATGTCAATACTACTTGAATATGTTATTTCCTTTCAAAAGAAATTACCCCAGTTCAGTTAGAAATCCCAGTTTATTTGTCCAACGCAACAAAGAGCGTTAATGCTTCTATTATAGCCTCTAATGTTTAACGGAACAAAAAAATGTACGCACATCACCAATCGATGTCCAAAAATTAATTCAAATATCCGCCCCTAAAATTTAACTAGTCCATAATCCTTGAGTTTGCATTCTAACTGGATAGCACGTCGGCCATAGGAGGGGGTAGAGGAGAGTAGGAGAGGTGTCATGGCCCGTTTTCCAGCCTCGTGTACGCTCGGGGAGATGGGCACTCGAGGCTGCCATGAGCTTTGGGGTGTGTCTAAGCATGGGAAGATTATCAGGGAGGTAGCGGTGGCCAGACGTGACAACTCGTTGGGGGTTAGGTGACGGGTAACGGAGGCAGGGATCGATGGATGACAACACGAGTACGGATAATTGGAGGGGACGGGGTGGTGGTGGCGGGTGGCGGGAGCGACAGCATAGCCGGTCATGTTGCGGGAGGGACGTGACGCTCGGAGAAGGAAACTTCCTTGTCCTCCTCCAAGGCAAGGCAAGAGTAAGTTGTGGTGCTGCCCTGAAATTGTTGAACGTGGTCAAGGGAGAGGGGAGGAGGGCAGCGATGACCTTAGGCTGCCCATGGGAGGGAGAATGGTTAGCCCTTTTTACCACAGGGATAAAAAGTTGCGAGAAAAGTTGTTGAAGACACCGACCCTGTGGGTTCCTTAGTGAGGTGGCAGTATAAGTCAACATGCAGTCGTAGGTAGCGTCTCACATCGGCAAAACCCACTTTCGAATTTCCTAGGGGGTTATTTGTCCGGTTTTCTAAAGTTGACTGAGGTGGAATGCCCGCTTTTAAACCTCAGTGGTTATGCAAAATTTCTTGAAAACTAAACGAAGAATATACACTTCTTTCGCTAAATTTAACTTCACACTAAGTGAGATAGGAACACCTTGTGGATTTTCTTATGGGATAGCATAATGCCTTGTGCTCCATCCCGAGTGAGATAGGAACGTTGACGAAGGACTCTCCTGATCGTCCGTGGGAAGTGTGCTGACCACCGATACAACAACAAGAAGTTTGTGTACACAATGAGTTAAATGCTAAATATTTTGACGGTATTTTTTATTTCATATTTGTTTAAATATTTTAGCAAAAATAAACCTGACGATTTTTAGATTTCCCGAAACCAGTTCTTCCAGCCCCTCTCGAAAAAAGAAAAAAACGAGCTTGCACGGCATTACAAGAAAAATGGTCCTGGGTTCCACGCACAGGCAGAAGGCAAAGACTGGAGTGTTGGAGCATGGAATGGGCATGCTTCTTGTTGGTTGCTGTATCGTCAATCTTGTTGCTGTGTTGCAATGCAATGCAATGCAGGCAGACAGACATCTCTCAACAGCGAGACAGGGCTTCCCCACACCGCTGCCCTGACCAGCGAAGCAAATACATCCAGAGCACGAGGCTCTCAGCTATGACGCCACCAGCTGCTAGCCTAAATTGGCAACACAAATGATCATGGGCTCCATGCACGGGGTCGAGATCCTTCAGCACCGAGCGGTCAACAAGTCGTCTCTTTTCATCTTAATTAGCTGTGTCACGTATGCACAACCGTACCAGAGTACGTATTTGCTTGCCGTTGCCGGCACGACGAGTCTACACAATAAAAACGGGGGACGCACGTACGCGGTCGTGGGCTCCATGCAACAGTGATCAGTAGAATGTGAACAATCTTAAAACTATTAGTACTGTTTACGCACGCCGGACAGTACGGAGTTTGAGAGCAACAAAGGTGTGCTTGTTCTCGTGGCAACTTTTGCATGCATTGCATGCTTATCCCAGTTGAGTCTGGCTGAAAAAACAAACAGGCAAAAGGTCAATATTCATGTGTTGTTTGTTTGTCTGCATACCTTCTAACTTGCGTGGGGTGTAATGAAGGATGGATTGTTTGGTTGTCCACTTGTTTAGACGAAAACACAAGCCATGGTGTTTGGTTCTACGCAACGCCCATTGTCTGGTAACCTCTTCGACGTGATGGTAGGTTACCAACACACTGAGTATGTAGAACCTTAGAATCCACCGCAACTAGAAATTCACGATGATGTTATGATCGGTCCTATGGCTATTAAACACGGAAGAATCTAAATGCGGGTCAAATGCAAAATAGTAGGTGAGGACGTGAAAATAGTGCTTACCGTCATTGCTGAAGTGTTGCGGGTGATGCTGCGGATGCCGGTGAATGTCGGTGGTCACCCTGTTGTTCACAGATGTGCTGAACGTCGCCGTCACCGGTGAGAATGGAAGAGTAGAGAGAAAGCGGTGAGGAAAGGTGGAAGTATTATTGCCGACGCTTTGGAAAGCAATGTGAATTTTTGAACGTGGCTCCTCGTGTGCATACGCCGCCGCCCACCTGCATCGTGCCATTCTGGCTCTAAAAAAAATGTTTAGATGTTCCTAAGGGATCTAGCTGAGAGCTACTTTAAGTTCCGTGCGGTATAAATTCAACAGAAACCAAGCGGTCTATATTTTTCACGCGCAAGTCTAATTAGCCTCTATATGGGTTACCAACGATGCCCCAGGTGATCGATATCTCACCGCCGCCACATAGTGTCGTCTCATCTCTCGTCAAAACTATAGAGGTATGTACTCCCTCTGTTTCAAAATAAGTGTCTTAAGCTTAGTATAAATTTATACTAGAGCCAGTATAAAATTAAGATAGTTATTTTGAAACAGAGGAAGTACTTACATACGTGGTGCATGCATGTGGATTCGCTTGCAAATTCTTGCCACACACGACTACCTCGGAGTCATTAACAACAGATTTTCTCATCATGTACTCGTATTAATTAAATCAGATGAAGTACTACCTTCATTCATATATATACTCCCTTCATCCATGAATAAATGTATGTCTAGCTTTTGTGCTAAGACAAAATTTAAACTTTAACCAAATATATAGAAAAGAGTAGTAACATACAACCTTCTTTTCCATTTATAGGGCTTGTTTCAAAACTGTTGTTGTCCTGTTTTATAGTAAGTCTCATTTCTATTGTTTCACATCACACGCTTAGATACCGAGGAGGTGCATTAAATCAATGCATACGAGGACTAAAAGAAACTCACCAATGCATGTGAAAGTTCTTAGTTATTTATAGGCTATGCATGCATGCATTATAACTAATGCATTGGTAAACACATTGTTTGAGAAAAATGAGCGTACTAATTGAGTAATTTTGCAAACTATCAAATTATTCCACCACTCATCATCTATCTTGGTTGGCGAGATTTTTGAATTGAGCCCTGTAAACCGAAAAGGAAGTAGTATATGACATCAAATTGGCATATCATGGAAGTACATTTCAAAATGAAAGTGCTGCTGCTTTTTTTTATAAAGTTGGTCAAAGTTTTAAAACTTTGACTTAGGACAAAACCTAGATATACACTTATTCATGAACGGAGGGAGTAGGGTCTAATTCATTTTTAAAGATTGACTTTGATTATTGATAATATTAATTGTACTTCCTTCCGTCACAATTTAAAAGGTGTGCACGTGTACCTAGGTCGTTAATTTACTTATATAAAATATAATGTTTAACAAAAGAATTATATCATTAGAAAATATAACATCTATAGTTTCTAATGATATTTTTTATAATATATTTTTTATTAAGTTGATCAAATTATCGACCTAGATACATATACCGGACTTGTAAACTGAGATGGGGAACTATACAAGACGTACTCCCATGTACTCATATTAATTGTGTTTACGTCCAGAACAACCCAACGCCTAGATTCATAAAGGCCGAGCATACCCCCACTTCACCGACTCTAGCCGGATGATCTGTGTTGCGATGTCTTCCCTGTCTTCCAACATGGCCAACCCATAAATTAACTGTACTATGAAAAAAATAAAATGGCAAAAGGAGTTTCTCACTTGCATTTTAGATTTCAAACAGTTTTACTTAACTTTCAGGCTACAGTTGGACTACACTCGGTTTGGATAGTAGAGTACATACATGCGAACAAGTATGCACTACATGTGTAGAAAGTGTTGCATCGACACATATAACAACAATACAATTTCTCGCAAAAAAAAACAGTACAATGAAAAAATAAACAATTATATCTTTTGAACTGCTAAAGTAATCCACCCATCTCGACAGATCAAGGCACCATAATTTCATGGTTTATATCGATTTTCTTTTCTTTCTATTTTTCTTCCTTTTTCCTTGTTTATTTCTCAGTTTTGATTGTTTTTTTTACTTTATTTGCTTGTTTCTTCATTTCCTTCGTTTTTTTTCAGTTTTTAATCAGTTTTCTTATTTTTCTCTGTTTTCCATTCTTTTGCACTTGTTTTCTTTTTCTTTTTCTTTCGCTTCCTTTGTTTATTTTTCGTTTTTCATTGGGTTTTTTCTTTGTTTCATTTTTTGTTTTCATCATTTTTTCTCTTTTCGTATAGAACAAGATTTTTTTATACACGTTTGTACATTTTTTGCATTCACATTGTATTTTTTTGTATATACCAGGAACATTATGCACGTTCATCATTTCTTACCTACATGATTTTTTAATATATATTTTGATGTCTGATTTTTTAGTACACATTGTATATTTTTCCATGCAGGAGGAACATTTTTAAATACACAGTTAATATATTTTCAAATATATTTTTGTGATGTCTACCGTTTACACGCACACATTGTACAATATTCGTATACATTAGAAACATTTTGTATGCACATTTAACATTTTTCAAATATGTGATTAGTATTTTTTACTTATGTAGGTAATGTTTTTTTTACGATAGATATATTCAGAATATTTCAAAAAGACATGCAAAAGTAAAAAAAATATAGAAAAAACGAAAGGAGGGGGGAGGCACCCAAGGCCTATGGCCCCGCTGGGCTGGCCCATTCTGGGCTCTGCTTTACGCGAGGTACAATTCTAAAGGTTCCCGAAATCACAAACTGCCGAGTACACCTTTAAAAGTTCACTCTCATCACCCCCAGTTTGCGAAAAACGGCACACTGCATGTGTGCCATTTGTCGCAACATGAGATTTTCCCTTTTTTCGTAGATCCATATTTTTAAAACGTTTTATTTCTTAAACCGTGTGTACAAATCTCGAACCATTTTCACCATTGGGTTTTTCTCGCGTCGAGATTTTCAAAGCTAGATCACATGTTCATAGGTTTTGACGAATTTTTTTCAAGAAAAAACCGGCAAAAAAAAAACGTGCCTCTCGCGATAGAAAAAACAAACACATTTTTTTTCCTTTCCAAGAGGCACGGACGTGACTCTGGCGAAAACAAAACCGTGCCTCTTGTGAGAAAAAAACGTGTTTTTTTCCTTTTTCGAGTGACACCCTCTCGCGGAAGCAAAACCGTGCCTCTCGTGAAAAAGAAAAATGCGTTTTTTTCCTTTCTGAGAGGCATGACCATGCCTCTCGCAAAGGCAAAACCGTGCCTCTTGTGGAAGCAAAACCGTGCCTCCCGCGAAGGCATGACCGTGCCTCTCACGGAAGCAAAACCCTGCCTCTCGCGAAGGCATGTCCGTGCCTCTCGCGAAGGCATGACCGTGCCTCTCACGGAAGCAAAACCGTGCCTCTCGCGAAGGCATGTCCGTACCTCTCGTGAAGGCAAAACCATGCCTCTCATGGAAGCAAAACCGTGCGTCTCGTAAAAAAAATAGAAAACACTTTTTGTTTTACCTTTTCGAAAGGCACGGTTGTGCCTCTCGCAAAAAAAACCCTCATTTTTCACGTAAAAAGTGATTTTTTTTGAAAAAAAAAGTCCAAAAGCTAAGAAAGACGGTGAAAAATCGTAACACCAAAAAAGCCAAAAAAAATCTAAAAGGCAGAAAACGCGTACGGAAAAATAAATAAAAAATCTGAAGGAAACCATCAGAGTGCGGCACGCGGCGGCGGCTGAGAACGCACCAAGTGACGACACGTGTGAGTGATCGTTGGGAGGCTTCCGAAGAAGTGCTCGCTAACTAGTTGCTCCCGAAGGTTCCTCATATTGGGGGCATGCCCATTCACAAATTGATATTCCGAAGTTTCCACATACTTCGAGAATGTCGCCATGGGTCATTCTCAAGTGTTGTGCGTGAGATCAAAGCTACTACTCCGCAGCTTGAGAACGTCTCCTTCATCTTTGAAGGAAGGTCTACTAATATAAAGGTTCATAGCCTTGCTAAGTATGCTTTCGGTCTGGATTTGGGGCGTCATCTTTGGCTCCTCACATTCATTGTATCCCTATGAACATCTTTTATTAATAAAGTGTGTTTAGACTAAAAGAACATACTTGGTATGCCAGGGCTCTAATATTTCTATTGTCATAGTATATTATAATAAATGCATTGCTAACTACATTAACTTGATTAGAAGCCTGCCTTTCATCCCCTTGTAGTACTATGTGTATTCCATTGTTTCACTACCTGCCTCTGCCTCTGTAGTCTGTACTGAGTACGGACACATATTATGCATCCATCTTTCCCTGTTTTAAGGACCAGCATATGTTTTTTTTCATCCCCTCGGCCTCTTTGAGTTTGTGAGACCATGGGCAGAGGCTTCTCTTATTGGTGACCACTTGTTTGTGGGCTCTTTCATGCGCCGTGCTGCTTGAAGCTTCCTCGCACGATGTGAAAAATGTTCATGTCGCCCATGTTCACAACATATGGCCATATAGCGTGGTCAATTATGCCATTTGTGATGGACTATGCGTTCACAGATTTTAGAATTATTGGCTAACTGCCTGCGGTTGGTAAAAGGGAAGATTCCCCCATAATTAACACATGTCAATTAACTCTTAACATTCAAAACTAATCAGTCAGCACGCGTGTCTAGCACTCGGACGAGCTCGATTGATCGTTCCAGTGAGTCGTGAAATTCCATGGAGCAAAACAGTAGTGCATCCCTGGGTATTCAACCTTACCAAAAACTTTGTACTCAGTCTCTAGCAGAAAATTCGTACACCCTAAAAGAAATCACACTCAATCTGTAGGATAGCGTGCAGGGACGGATTTACAAACAAAAGATCTGCTACAACAGCTGGGCAAAGCTCCGGCAAGGCCACTGAGGAGGACAACATGCACAGTATGGACATGTTGGTCCCATTCTCCAGTCATCCATCGGGTCAGGATCAATGCAGCGAAAACTCACACACTGCATATATATCAGAGAGCAATGCAACATAATCAGATACTTGGTACAAAAATACTGGGATACGATACGATGTGGTGTTGTACTTTTCAAGAGGGTGTGACTGATGATTATACGTTTGAAAAGGGAAACAAAAGAACGAGCAACCACATTGTCAATCTGTGTCATCTTTAAGTGATCATACCTGGCTTGCCAATGATGCAACATGGTTTCCAACGTCAAACAATATTTTCTGACCCGCGAAGCATATTGATAATGTTCCTTGCTGGAGGTCTTTTGGTGCGATCAGGATTCACACAGAGTAGACCTATCTGAACACATCCTTTTATTTGTTTGCAATCTATTTCTAGGTTTCCATATCTTTGTGATCTCACCAACCTATTTTTCCATTTTCTAAGAACCTGCAAAATCAGAGTAAATGTCTAGTTTGTTAGTGTGAAAAGGTAAAACACAAAATTGAGTCGGTGAAAAGGGATATCCATTTTGAAATGTGAAGCACTCACAAGCTCGACAAAGTCATCTGAAGACGTTGCAGTAATAACATCAGGGTAATCCCTGTGTCCCGTTATAATCTCGATGATTATTACGCCCAAACTAAATATGTCTGACTTTGGTGTAATTGTTCCTCTGTCCACAAACTCTGGTGCCATGTAACCACTGAATCACAGATCCACAACATCCATAGAATTGGGAAGTGTTAAATGGACAATAAAGAAGACACGTCTTGTTTATGACTAAAGACTGAATGATTAAAAAAGTGGCAGTCACTTACAATGTTCCAAGAGATGAAGTCTGAAGAGTTTGTTGTTGATCAAGTAATCTTGACAGACCAAAGTCCGCAATTTTTGGTATCATATTATCGTCGAGCAATATGTTTGTAGGTTTAAGATCCAAGTGAATAATAGGCTTATCATTTTGCCCATGAAGGTGACATAAACCATAGCAAATCCCTTCGATTATTTTGTAGCGTGTGCTCCAATTAAATCCACAAGATTCATCTGCATTTGTAACAGAAGAAGAACATTTTGAACGTTGTTAGCCCAAAATTCTACAACATGTATTGCAGATGATATATAAAATCACTACAAGTTTGTACTATATGTCCTCTTCCGTAATTTATAGACTAATAAATATCAGCTCCCCTGAAAAAATGGTATAGAATAATATCAACATCATATATTGATCCGTTGTAACACTTGGTAAATGTGAATAAAACAGAGTTCGGTGGAGGAAAGCTCAAACCTCATAACTACAATCTTAAACGAAGATGAAACAACAAACAACTTGTCATACTAAACGCCGTACCTGATAGATACTCATAAAGGCTTCCCCTGTGGAGATACTCCAAGCAAAGTAGCCTTTCCACCATCTCTGCAAATACGTATTTCCCGTCGCACCATAGACACTCATGCCGTATTTCGTAGCAGTAGCCTACGCATCGCACTATATTAGGGTGCTTGAGCATCATAAGATGATAAACCTCGCTCTCAAACTGCTTTTGCATGCCTGCCTCCAATGATGGCTTAATTTTCTTCACAGCAATCATTTCACCATTTTCCAACACTCCCTGTTTAAAGTCATCCTATTAAATAATTTAAATAGGATTGTACATCATGAAAAGAAAAACAGAAATGTATATATTGTATTCTTACTTTGTATACCACACCAA
The DNA here is from genome assembly GCA_022496015.1 of Hordeum marinum. Taxonomy (NCBI): domain Eukaryota; kingdom Viridiplantae; phylum Streptophyta; class Magnoliopsida; order Poales; family Poaceae; genus Hordeum; species Hordeum marinum. Next base: position 557,656,613 of record CM039673.1, on the reverse strand, counting down.
AACCACCACTTCCAATTATCCGCTCAACAGAGAAGTCATTTGTGATATCTTTCAAACATTGTAATGATACACCAGGTGGTGTTGAACCCTGATCATGGACTGTGCGTTCAAGCCAATTTGAAAGGGACGCAATTAGGCTATCCATTCCCAGAAGAGGTTCCGAAGCTCTGGTGGAGGCCTTATCAGGGATGTATACTTTCAGATGCAATTCCCATTTTCTACGTAACGACATGCCACTCTTTAGAGAATAACACTTGAAGCCGGCATCTGCGAAGGGCGCGCGCGGGGTCACATCAATCCTGACCATGCCAATGAAACAGTCGGAATTCTGATGCAAATTTTTTTCACGGTGTAGAGATGCCTCGAGCTTAGTAGGATTAGATGGATCGAACACGGTGAATTGGAAGTGCTCATTCCACACTGGGTTCCGATCATTCTCCTTGACGGTTGTGCGAAACTGCTGACGATCAAAGGTAAGCACAACATAGAGACTCGGGTAACTGTCATCGTTCTGGAGCTTCAGGTTACAAGCACGCTCAACTTGGACGCCCAACATACATGTTTCCATTATCTCCAACGGTGTTGCAATTTACTTTACTAAACCGTACATATACTCCAGAAACAAAAGAAGGCCGTTAGCAGGGCCCCACCATTAATTGGGTAATACAGGTAGGGCCCCATGAATTGCCTGCTAACTAAGACCTCTTTGAATTTGCAGAACCGGTCACATGTCATCATCTATCTGGTCACCTATATTCGAAATATTCTCTCCGTCTCACAATGTAAGTTTTAGCTTGCAAAAACGTCTTATATTATGGGACGGAGGGAGATGATGGAGGGTTAAAAAAAAAGATTTCTTCCAATTTTCACTCCCCGACGAATGGTGTATCGTGTTTTTCACCCCTCATGGTTGAAAGAAACACAGGAGAGTTGATTTAGATGGTGCCTGATGGTATGGTGGGAAAAAAAAACAAATCAGAAAATACTTGTGCATGGTAATCGATATAGAGATGTATATGACCGTTTCAGATGACCCGCTCACGCTCTTAGATGGCGGCAATCGCTAACGCTGCATGATTTGGGGACGAAGACAACCCCCATAGATAGAGAAATACAGAGTTACAGATGGAGTCTAATATGACTAATTGCTATCAGTATACCAGGCAGCTCGTGAATTAACAGATCCGACTCAGGTTGAGGTCGGGTCGAATTGAAGAGAAGACACAGGGGTCTGATTATTTGCAGCGAAAAGACCATGACAAATCTCCTACCGATGAGTTATTTCCAACTAAGCAAATACGCGCCACGCTCGGCATCCTCGGAGCAAATCAATGGAGCGAGATGGGTTTGCGTTTGCTCACCAGTCCAGTAGAGCGATCGGGCGCAGGACGGAAATCACCCCGGGGCCGAATGAACAACGCAAGACAAAGAAGGGGGGGAGGAAAGGGCGCCTTCCTTTGTTTGCGGCACTAGGCGCACCAATGACTGGCGATCGGTACTTTCTCAACGCCATCGTCACCGCCATCATAAATACTCCCTCCGTTCGTAAATATAAGACGTTGAAACAGTTCAATTTGTACTGACAAAACGTCTTATATTTATGAACAGAGATAGTATTTAACTAGACTAGATGATCCGTTGCGTCGATGGCGCAAGAAGCCAGTTAGAAGTGGGTAAGTAGGAGATGTACATGGAAAGATAATTCAGTGGTACAATGACTTAATAATTATGGAACGGAGGGAGTATATATATATTCACCACACAGTGACAGACATTCAGCACCGGGCTGGTTGGTTCGTTGGAGCGAGTTTGGCTCCCCCTCTGTTTTCTGGTGTCCAGCGACTGAGCCTGCGCCGGGATGTTGCATCAGATGGAAGCAGATAAGAAAGGTTGATGTTGCATCAGCTTCTGTCCATCATCGTCATCGTTCTTGTTTGGTTTCCCTGACATGAGCGTCACCATGTCATGTTAGAGTGGCTCGTCCCATCTCTTGTGTGAGGCTGCATCTTTAGTTCCCAAACAAATTTCCCAGGAAAAGCCAAAATCCCTGGCGATTTTGAAAGATAGTATTCTTCCTTTGAGAGACCGCGATGGAGACGCGCAACTGTCCTTGAGCTTCCGACTCGGTAAACGATGCCAAAATCTTATTATTACCACATGTATCGACAGACATCACTACCAAACCAGTACCTCGGAGTTCAGAATACAACACGCAGCAGCAGCAGCAGCAGCTAATTAGAGAAAAATTTGCGCAGGCATGACACCTGCCGAACACCATACTACAGGGGGCATATAATATCAACCAACGGTAATAAAAGAGCTCTATATAACGGAGTCCTCTCCCTCCTAATTTACCAGCTCGGATCGGATCTATGCAACAAACTGCAACGGGCCCAGGCTTTGCCACGGCAGCAAGGACCGGGGCGCTCGGGTCACCGTGCCCGGAAATGGCCATCACTTGACGGTGCAGATCTTGATGACGGAGGCGACGCCGATGCGGTGCAGGACGACGACGGCGTCCCCGGCCTTGCAGAGCTGCTTCTTCACGGCCGACTTGAGCGCAGCCTGGAGGATCTCCTCAGTTGACTCCGAGTCGGTGGCCTTGGCAGAGCCCTCGGCGAGGAGCGGGATCAGGCCTCTGTAGATCAGGCTGTGCCTGGCGGGGCCCTCGGAGCTGACTGTCCAGTCGAACGAGTCGGTCGTCAGCACCGGGACGACCACCGAGAGGATCGGGACCCTGGGCCTGTACTTGGCAACCAGCTTCGCCGTGGTGCCGCCACGGGTCAGGACGACGATCAGAGTGGCCCTGGCCTTGTTGGCGGTCCGCACCGCAGAGGAGGCGAGGGACTCGAGCGGGCTCATCGGGAGGGGCGCGGCCTTGATCATTTCCTTGAAGACGGCGTCGTTGTCCAGGGAAGACTCTGCCTCCACGCAGATGCGAGCCATGATCTTCACAGCCACCTCGGGGTATGCTCCAGCAGCGCTTTCACCACTGAGCATGACACAATCAGTTCCATCGAGCACAGCATTTGCAACGTCGGTAGCCTCTGCACGGGTTGGCCTGGGGGACTTGATCATGGACTCAAGCATCTGCGTCGCTGTGACCACAGGCTTGCCAGCAAGGTTGCACTTGTAAATCATCATTTTCTGTGCAAGGAATATCTTCTCAACTGGAATCTCCATTCCAAGATCACCTCTCGCAACCATAAAGGCATCGGTTTCCCTCAAAATGTCGTCAAAGTTCACAATTCCCTCTTGGTTTTCAACCTACAGATTCAAGAAAGAAGTCAGATACATAACGCCATAACGAATATGGTCACAGGCAAGCACATATGTATATACTATATACAGCAGAGCTTGTCAACATGGCAGTCAAACAAAGCCTAGTGATCTGAACAATTGCACAAGTACCAGTTAAAAAACACTATCAGGAGAGATGCAGGAAAAGAAGAGACAAAACTTGCTAATCTAACTGTCCCAAGGTTTTAACCAAATGTGTTCATTAAGGAAAGCACAAAGAGAACAAATTGTGTATTTATGCCTAATGTTTTTACAAACAGGAGCAGGTGTGAAACAGGCCACAAGGAAGAGCCAAAGAGTTCATGGTTTCCGGAATTGAGAACTCCATTATGTATCAACAAAAAGCTCGACTGCAAAACAGTTAGGCAGCTCAATGTAGGAAAGAAACATCATCGATGGCTGCCCTGGTACTTGTCTAAAAAAAGAGGCACAGCTAATTGTCCCAGGTTTAAGCAAGCGTGTCGTTAAGGAAAGCACAAATAAGATAATCAATTGTGTATTTTTGCCCAATACAGCATAGAATAGACTACATGTTTTTTACAAACAGGAGCACATGTGAAACAGGTCACAGGGAAGAACTAAGGAGTTCATACAGTGTGTATTAAGTATTAACAAAAAGCCTGACTGCAAAATAGTTAGGCAGCTCCCTTAATGTAACAAAGAAACATCATCTATGGTTGCCCTGGTACTTAACTAACATGCAGAGACATTTCACCATTGCAAAGAATATCCAAGAGTTTAGCAAGGGCAGGAAAATGCACACTAAGAAAACACATAAAATAGCTGAGAGTAACAATATTCAAACCTTTGACATTAACTTGATGCGCTTTGCATGCTGTCCAAGAAGCTGCCTGACGGTCACCAAATCTGATCCTTTGCGGACAAACGACAAAGCAATCATGTCAATGTCATTTGGCACACCCCATTCCAAAATGTCCTCCTTATCCTTCTCCGTCAGCGTAGGAAGGTCCACGACAATTCCTGGCAGATTACAATTCTTCCTCTCTCCAAGCATTGCAGTGTTCTCACACCTACATCTGACAGTGCCAGCTTCTGGGTCGCAAGACAGAACAGCCAAGGAGATGGTACCATCAGCACATAGTATGACATGCCCAGGCTTCACATCCTGAGGAAGTTTCTTGTAACTCATGGAGATCGTGTTCGTGTCGCCCTTGATATCATAATCAGTGGAAACAGTGATTTCTTGTCCCTTTGTTAACTTGATTGGTTTGCCATCCTTCAGAAATCCAGTACGAATCTCAGGTCCCTGCAGTAACGGAGAAAATACTCAGTACAGATCATCATATAATGCCCTTGAATACCTACTAACAAGAACCCAATCAGAATGTAGGCTACAGCTTACACATCATATGAAACGGTCTTTCCTTTTTGCAAAAAACATTATATGAAATGGTCACCAAAAGAAAACACTGCAATAAAAGCAACTGCTTGCAAGGACCGGTCTCATTGAGGTTACTGAAGTACTCCCTCGGTTCACTATTATAACATGTTCTAACTTTTTTCTAAATCAGATGTATGTAGACACGCTTTAGTGTATTTGTTCACTCATTTCAGTATGTATGTAGTCCATATTGAATCATCCAAAAACATCTTGTAATAGTGAACGGAGGAGTAAGAAAGAAATAAAACCATTAAATTTAAACATGTGAGCTGTGAAGCACCACAAGATGAAGAACTAGGTAATAAATGAGATGAAACATTAAGCCATTATTGTGTAATAAACAACTACTCGAGCATATTTTGTTACTAGCAAATAAAACCTCTCTATAAGTGTATCAATCGCTTCCTTCTACCATTTGAGTGCATGAACAAAAGCTCCTGTGAGAGCCAGCAATATCGTAACACCAAGATCTGGAAAAAGCAGCCACTAAACCATCCTTAAAATATATTTACAATAATATCTGGCCAGTTAAACACAGAACAAAACCACTAACGAACAAAGTAACTGAACAGCATGCTGACAATATGCAAAACTTGTGTTAACTAAACATGATGTATTGTAAATACAGCAGGTCGCTCGGAGCCAGGTCTTACGGCACAACCGTCCACAGCACTGAGCAATCAGCTGCGCGGCGGCCACTGATGACGGCGGCGGGATCTGTAGGCCGACGACAACACAGCACAACACAACACGGATGCAGCTGCGCAGGCCACGCCGTAGGGCGTCATCCTACATGTCATCCCATGATATATTGATTCCATTTCACCAGCATCGCAAATGGGCAGCCACCACGCACCAGCGCAATCCTAGATCCAACATTCCATGACAAGGCGGAGCCCCCGGGCCAATCTAAGCACACATGTACGTGCCATTAAATGTAGCCCCTCCAAAAGTCAAAACCACCAAAGCTGTAATCCTAATCCGACCATGCCGTTGTGTCCAGATAACCCCAAAATCCACTCCCGACCGACAGATGAGTAGATCGGAGGAGTCCACGCCTTCCACCCTCGAACCAAAACCAACAGAGGCTACTCCGTCCACAAAATGGCCCGATCCGGCGAACCAAGGGCAAGCGACGGAAGCAGGCGGGGGGAGAGGGAGGGAGGGATCGAGACGGGAGACCTTACCTTGGTGTCGAGCATGACGGCGCAGAGGATGCCGGTGTTGTGCATGGCCTGGCGGAGGGCGTCGAGGGTCTCCTTGTGGTACTCGTGGGTGCCGTGGGAGAAGTTGAAGCGCGCGACGTTCATCCCGGCGCGGAGCAGCTTCTCGAGCATGGGCACGGAGCGGGAGGCCGGGCCGAGCGTGCACACGAGCTTGGTCCGCGGCGTCCGCGCGTCCGCCGCCGCGTCCCGCTCCAGGTCCGCCAGCACCGCCGCCATGTCGATGTTGGCCATCGCGCGCCGCCGATCCGGTGCTCCGCCGAAGATGTGGGGGCGGGGGTGGGGATGTGGGATTGCGACGATGAGATTTGGATTTGGTCGCGGGCGGATGGACGGAAGTTTTATAGGAATGGAAGGGGGGAGGAGTGGGTTGGTTGGGGGATTTCTTTCTTTCTGGGGTGGGCGATTCCGTGGGCGAAGAGGCGGAGGAAGATGAGAGTGTGGACACGTGGTTTGGGCACCGAGTCGAGTGGAGAGGTGGACGCGGGCGCTCTCCGCCACCAGTGCTACCGTTCCGTTAGTGCGAGCCGTTTTCCATGCCTTTCTCTCTTCTTGGGGAAGAAGTTGGCTATTACTTGTTGGTGAGGAAGATTCTCTTATCAATTATTTTGCCAAAGAAAAAATCTCTATCATTTAAAAATCGTACTGAAGAAAGCAAGAGCTGGAAAATAATTAGATTTCGAATGGGAGGTAATAATGTTGTGTGCTTTCAATTAATTCCATCGCAATGCGGCCGATGATGTCGTACATAGTAAGAAGTCGTCGACGACTGCTGGCACATGCTGCAAGGATCCGGGCATCTAAGGAACGTCAATTATAGCGAATCAATGATGATAGCATCGTGCGAGGTCAACTATATGCTTGGGGATCACACGGTTTAGGCAATTTTAGGTATCTATACGTCGGCTCATTAAATTTGTCTAAACCGGTCGAGCCGTTCAAAATCGCACAAACCGCCCTTGAACTGGGGAGTCTAACACGCCGGACCCATCATAGAAACCCTCTCCGGCCTCAGATCTAGAACCCTGCCCCGTTGAACCCCTTCTTCCATCGTATGAGCCGACGTCCAATAACCCCATAGTTCACATCCACGTTTGTCGCATGACGTTGTGATGACTTGTTCCACTTGTCATCAAGGTGCCATGCCAAAATGGTGGCGTAGGTCAGTGTCACAAATGTCTGGTGCCTGACCCGCATTGAGGTGGGACAACCTTCAAGCTCTCTGAAGCCGGGGAGGAGGGAGAAGATGGAGGTGCAGATGGAGGCGGAGAGTAATCCCATGACGGAGGTCGTGGACGAGGAGGTGCCGCGGAGGTAGCGGTGGCCGTCGATCTCGCGTCGGTGTTAGGGTAAAGAAGCGGAACAATAGTACAAACTGGAGCAGCACCGATTGGTTGAGGCTCTGTTGGACCTGGAGCACACGTTCGATGATGTCGTCCTGACGATCGTTTAGGCGGACCCGGCATCGTTTGCATGAACCAGGCGGTGGTCACGCCTGTTGAAAGTGTCCCACACGATCCGCCGCAACTCTTGTAAAATGTAATTCGAAAATCAATGAAAATTGTGTCTGTTTGTATTTGGCAACTTCGGTTGTATGGTCATTGTCCAGCCAACTGTCCACAAACACGTATGGGCATGTCCGCGGACATTTGTTGATATACAATATGCATTCGAGTCGCCCTAAGTCAATGAGGGAGGCGATGGAAAGGATTGTGTGACAGAGACAAGGCGAGTGTCATTTGACAACCCTAAGCTTGGTTGGGCACAACCATTTTTCTGTAGGTTTGACTCTATTCTACGGAGCGGACAACGTGGTTTTGCGTCTTGATCCTTTGACTCTAGTTTCGATCAATGAAGGTTGGAGAACATCAACATCATTGGGAAAGGTGTGAGACCTATATTCACCGACCCAGTCTGGCCACAACTAGGGCGTTCTGCGGGTCCTTTTCGGCTTTGGGCCGGTAAATTACTACGAAGGTGACATTTCTTGGTTTGCATTGACGACATCCTTGACACTACTCTACGAGCTCCTAAATTTCACTAAGTTTGATTTGATGAGACGGAGGTCAGATGTGACCAAATGGATGCTGAAGAAAGAAGACTTTGACACGCTTAAGGACTTAATAGTATTTTTTTAATTTTTGTTATGTTACTTTCTAAGCATTTGTGCTATCTAACCCTCCGCAACTCAATATAAGACTTTTTTCGACACAATTATAATGTCTAAAAAGCCTATGTTAAGCCAAAAAAAACTTCCACGTGGCTTGAATGTGGACATGATGCGGTGTAAGGCTTGGTGCAGGTTGGATCTGGGCAGGGTTGTGATGCCATGTTCTTGATCTGGTTAATGTGGTGGTGGCGAAGGTTGTGCTATGAGCTACGAGATGCACTCTCCTTCCTCTATGATGGCCGGCTCGATTGAGAAGCTCCGGACTTTGGGATTTGGGAGAAATCCCTGTTTCGCGAATCCGAGGCTGACAACGCCGACACTCATGGGCATCGCCCCCTCCCTAGAGGTGTTGTCTTGGCCATGATCCGACTCCCTCCCTCGTGCTCGGGGGAAAACCCTTGATCCGACCTCCGAACGAGGCGATGACTGCGTCACGGCGTCATTTCCTCCTTGGAGGTATCGCCTTGTTGCTCGAGGAGTCCCGATGATGCAACTCAAGTTGGTGGTGGAAACTGCTCTTGTTGTGGGCTCCTAAGCGCAATGTACATCGTTGTTAGGCTCCCTTGATATGTCTGTCCAAGCCATGCCATCCACCTGCCGACTTTCTCTTGGGAGAGGGTACGTTGGTTTGTGTTGTCCTCGGATGTTGGTCATGTTCTAAAGGTTTTCTACATTGGTTGTGACACGACTTGATAGCTTTGTGATGTTTGTCAGTGTTGCCGCTACCCGTTGTGATTAGAGCTGTAATGGTCGAAAAACAACGTTGTACCCGACTTCTTTATGCGTATTCTAAAAGGAAAAAAAAATCTTATGCTACGCTACAGAGGTAGTACATGGCGTTTGGTATTCAAAAGGTAAAGACACAAAGAAAGATAAAAAAAACTCCTTGTGCGAAAGAAGTTTGTTCTAAAAGACTATATAAACTAACGAGAACCGAACTAACAAGCTCGGTCTCGGAGCAACGAGCAACGAGCAACGAGCAGGCATCGATGCCCGAGGGCTGCTCTGATCGATGGGGAAGCATGTGCCTCTGCCTCCGGGGCACTAGCGGCCTCGTTGCGCGGCGGGGCCCGCCCGAGATGTCGAGGACGGATCGTTCGCCCCCGCGCCGAGGGCATATCCCGCGGCACGCTACCGTGACGGCGGGCGGCGGCAAACAAAACCAGCGAGCGGCGCCGACGCGCGTCAAAAACCGGGTACCCGCCCAGCATCGGTGGAGTAGCACTTTCGCTTTCGCTTTCGCTTTCACCGGTCGGGTCCAGCAGTCCAGTCCATCCATGCGCCCGCCCGCCCCTCGTTCTTTTTTTCTTTTGAGCCTCCCGCCCCTCGTTCTGGACCCCTACACGGGCCGCTTGGGCCGCTTTGGCGTCGGCCACGGTCTGACGGAGATCGTTGTATTGTTGCACGTCCCATGGGTCGGGGCCGGGTCAACCGACCCGTGCGCATGTCACTGCGGAAAGCGGAGGGAATGGTTTTATTTACTCGGCGGAAGCAACTTTGCGATTCCGTTTTGCCATGCGATTTTTCTTTTCTCAAGAGCTTTCTTTCTCTGACCATCTCCATCCGTGTCACGGGCAGCAGGGTTCAACAACGGTCATTGTCTTGTTCTTTCAGCAAACCATGGAACAATATACTACTAGTGCGGTACTGCCGCACCAGAGATCGAGCACTTTTTTGTAAGGGGAACCCGATACGAGAGATCGAACGTTGTTTTCTTTTTTTAAACACTAATCACACATTTTATTACACGAGACGTCAAGAAAAACCGATGACACTTCACCAAAAAAAGAAAAAAAAACGATGACAAAAAGCTTTGCACAAAAGACACTGAAAAAGATAAAATACACCTTGACCCCAAGATCCTGTTGCGCGCCATACTGTTGTGCGTTAGAGCATCTCCAACAACGGTGGTAAAAACGCACGTGTGGCAAAAACGTGTTTTAGCGCGCGCTCAGCGAAACCGAGTGCTTCAGCGACCGGCCAAAAACTCCGCGCGCGCAGCATAAGTGCTTTCGCGCGCGGAGGGAAACCGCATCACGCGCCGCTTATTTGGTGTGCCCGTTTTCGCGCGCGGAACCGCTCGAGCGCTCGCGCCTCGTCTCCCACCTCCCTTCACCCCAACGCCCGCACCGCCGCTGCGCCACCCCTTTGCTCAGGCCACCCGACGGCTTTTCCCGCAGCTCTGCAACTTCCTCCCCCTTCCTCTAGTCGCCGCCGGGCGCCGGCCCTTGCGCGCGTCATTCCTCCAGTGAAAAGCGCTCGGCTGCCCATCACCGCTCGGTGCCTGCAAGGTGTTCGACAAACGCCAACAAGGTATATATTGCTCAAACTACATATTTTTTTACATTAATTTGATGCTTGTTGTTCGGAGTTTTTATAGACTAGTTTAAATTCAATATTGTAGATGGGTTCATCATATAATTCTTCAGAAGAAGAATTTGATATGGAAGAGCAAGAGGACCTTGCAATCATCGTAGATATGCACATCAATAAAAAACCGAAGCACGGTGATTCGGTTATGGGTAGACAGAGAATTTGAAGGAACAAGATCGATGCCGAAAACAGATTGATGAGGCATTATTTTATGGAGAATTTCACATACCTCGAGACGTATTTCCAATGCCGTTTTAGGATGAACACCGGATTGTTCAGGCGCATCGCAGAAAAACTAGCGAGTCATGGTCGTTTTTTTCAGCAAAGGAGGAACGTCACCAGAGAACTCGGGCATAGCACCTTTCAAAAGGCGACAACCGCTTTGCGTATGTTGACATACGATATTCCGGCTGATCTAAAATTGATGACAACTTGGCCATGGGTGAGAGTCAAGTCATCATGTGTGTCAAGCGCTTTGCAGTTGGAATTGTGCAAGTGTTTGGCCCAGAGTATCTTAGAACTCCCAATGCTGAAGACGTCGCAAGGCTTTTGGAGATGAACAATGCTTGTGGGTTCCCAGGTATGCTTGGCTCTATAGATTGCATGCATTGGACTTGAAAGAACTGTCCTAAGGCATGTGGCATGGATAATTTCACAGTGCTAAAAAGGTTTTCACTATAATCCTTGAAGCGGCGGCCGATCAAGAGATTTGGATATGGCATGCTTTTTTGACATACCAAGATCATTGAATGACATCAACGTGGTTAATCGGTCACCACTAATCAATAAGATTGCAAAGGGTGATCTGTCACCGATATAGTTCGTAGCAAATGGCCATACATATAACTATGGATACTATCTTGCGGATGGCATCTACCCTAGGTGGCAAACATTTGTGAAGCCGTTGAAAAAACCGCAAGGTAAGAAAAATCTTAATTTCCACAATGCTCAGGCGGCGGCTAGGAAAGATGTGGATAGAGCATTTGGGATTTTGCAAGCCCAGTTTGCTATTGTGAGAGGACCGGATAGATTTTGGGATCAAAAGATCCTTTGGTACATCATGCATGCTTGTGTGATCATGCATAACATGATCATCAAGAATGAACGTGGCCAAGATTTAGACTACTCTCAGTACGAGCTCTTGGGACATTCCGTACGAGTGCGGTGTAGTGCTGCGAGAGTGGGCCAATTTGTTGCTTCGTATAACGCTATTCGGCGGCCCGAAGCGCATGACGATCTTCAGAGCGATCTCATCGAGGAGTGGTGAGAATAGAATGGTCGACAGAACGCATGATGATGTTGTATATTGTTGAACTATGTTTGATGTTGTATGTTTGATGTTGTATTATTAAACTATTTGTTATATTGTCAAAAAAAATTATTTGTTAAACTATTTGTTGTATTGTCAAATAAACTATTTACTTTTGGAGTGCATATGTTGTTTGTGTAGGGCGCGCGCGTCGTGTATTTGCAGCATCTGCTGGAGCGCCACGCACGCTAAAATATGCTGCCGCCGCTGGAGCCGGCGCTCGTCGGCACACTAAAAAACACTAGCCGTGCGCCGCAAATCCGTTTTTTGGATGTTGACCGAAGCGTGCCTGTTGGAGATGCTCTTAGAATTTACCACCATTGTGTTCTTTTTTCAAACACGATATAATGCAATGCAGATGTTCACATACGTACATATACATCCGTCCGAGTGAATGCACGTGCATCTTATGAGCATCTGCAGTAAGCTACTCGATGACGAGTGCTTACAATGGGTTTCCGAGAGATGCTTTGAGCCCGCTCCCCTTCTAGTTTCTTTGGTTGGACTCTCAGACTTTGTATTTCCATTACGATAAGTAATGGAAGGGGTTCGCCGTGCTAAAAAAAAGAATGCACGCGCACCTTATGTACACCTTGAGTGACTAAGCAAACGATCTTGAGGTTGACGAAGTCACCGCAAGCGTCTTCGTAGTCGACGTAAACATCTTTTCTGAGCCTCTGACTGAATGAATATCGTCGAAAACCTTAAATAAATCCTAAAAATGCGACTACCGGTGTCAAAGTCTAGGACTTCAAACCTGATGCGCCCTTGATGCATTGGATATAGAGGCGAGACATGCGTCCCTCTTATCGACGATGTTCTCAACAAACGGTTTGCCAATTTTGTCGTCACAAATCGTATTATCGAGACAAAGTAAACGCATTTTTAGCATTTCGTGATGCTTGCGACATTGGTAAAGACGCAAGTGCAAGCGGTAATGGGTCATATCTTTAAACATGCTACATTTTTGGAACATGTTTGGAATTTTGAGTTTTTCTCAAAATCATACTAACTTTTTTTACAGCAATTAGCAAACTTAACATTTGTTTCTAAAAATGTCCACATAAAACAAATCTCTAAGAATTTCTCAAAATCTTTTTATAAACATTTGTTTTATGTTTTGTATGGAACTAGTAAGCATGTGCGTGCAACGCACGTATTCTAATAAATTATAATAAAAACATGAACTTTGTATTATGTTTTTACCAGAAGATTTAAATGTGTGCCATTCTTAATGATTTCAATGTGATAATTTGTTTTAGATTAAGACATAGGTCTTGTTTGACCGGTGAAAGTTGAAACGTTCTCCCAAATTTGAAAAACAAAATGAAAAAACTCGGGCATGTAAAACACGATGAATACACATCTCTTCACATAAAATTAATGATCACATAAATGTATTGTATTTTTACTTATTACAAAAATACTTAAAAAATAACAACTAATCAACATTATCTAGTAGTCATTATTGGATGTTGATCCTCTCTGGAAGGTCCATCTTTTGATGCGATCTATAATGCTTTGTTCTAAGACTGGGATATGGTTTAGAACTTCATTCTCTTCATATTTCAAAATATGAACCAAAAATCGCTTTCTCAGTTCAAAATCATCCTACATATGTATTACATAACATTGTTATTAGGAAAAACATGCGTAACATGTATAAGAATGAGCATGGTGTCATTACTTACCTTGCGTACTGGAAAATGTAACGTTCCATCATGCCATGAGTGCATTAAATTGAAAACCACATAACCAGAGAGGGGACTGCATGCATGACATGTTACATGTGAGTTAAATGAATCAATTAAGATTGTGATGTACTGACAAGATTATTACCCTATTCGCAAAAAAGAGAAACAAGATTATTACCCGTAGGAGTTTGTGGGAACAACAAGAACTTTGCATCCCCATGTCAAGATGTTGTCCTTGAAGGCAGGGTTTGCAACTTGGAGAGCAACGTTTAGATCGTTGACCATACTTTCAAGTATATGCTTTTCGAAAGTGGGTATTGAAAGCGGGTCCAAAATAGAGACAACTTTTTTATGTTGGTCCAAGACGAACAATAAAAATAGGCCAAGAATATCACAAGGCAGCAAAATCCGCAATGATGCATACATTTAGAAACAGAACAATCATTATCATTCAATAAGACCAAATAAACAATGTCTGTGAATTCAAACCTTACCATATCACATTCTGAGATATGATACTCATTGCTATCGGGCCAGCTATCAAACACTTGTGCCAACATAGCAATGTCCATGCCGTCACGATGACTTGGAACTCGTGCATAGTGGGACAGGGACTACAATAATATAAGAAAACATTAGTAGAACGAAGCAAAATATAATATGTGATTATAATAACTTACACAAAATCAATCGTAGATCCATATAATGTACCGGGACGTCTCTAGCAAGTTGGACGTCGTGACACGCTAGTATCCGCACAACCATGTTAAAACAATCAGCATCCATGTACTCATCATTCTTTAATATGTTCTTTAATTGTCTCAAATTTAGACTAATAGGATAAGGTTGAGAGCTTTTCACCCATTCACTCCTGTGAAATGAGAATTCTGTCAATTATAATTATACAAGAGTATTAATTTATTAGAAACAAAAATGAACTAGAAATATATGTATTACTCTAGCAAAGGGACATCATCAATCATGCTGATGAACAAGCAAAGTTCGTCTATTAAGTCATCATTTGTTGGAGTGACAGACGACAAAAGGATATATGATTGTGAGATGAGCTCAACTTGTGATGATGAGTTGGATGCTTTTGATTTGTTAGGTCTTTCCACAATCATACAATCGGTGGGATCCGTGTTGATTTCATCATCATCCAAGTTCCGGTTCCTTATGTCATCATCATTCAATTCCGAGTCAACTAAAATGACCGCTAATATTGTTCTAAAATCTGTCATATGAACCTAAAGTGAAGTAATAATAATAAGACTTAGTTTTCAAATAATTATAGACCGTAAAATAAATAGTATCATGGTATGAAGCAAGATATACCTGTTCGGAGTGTCGGGCAAACTATCTCCCGTGAAGTACTCCATGTAATTTAACATCCAGAGACCACAAGATGACCTAGATGATTACGAAAATTTGATACAATTAATAACAAAAAATTCAACAAAAAATTATTAGTATAATAATATGATGAGGACTAAACCACACAGTCATACCAGACAACCTTGTTAAAAAAAAGAATTGAACAACGTCTGTCGCTAACATAAATCAAATGAACAAAATAGCTATCAATAAAAAAATTGATTTTTTCAATACATATTTTTTATAATAAATCAAATGAATAAAAGGGCTATCAATAAAAAATGAATTTGTCAACGCATAAATGTTTTGAAATGAAACGTTATAATTGTTACTTACCAAATGGGCTATCGATCATCCGTAATCTATTTGGTCCATGATATGTTTAGTGTGGGTGGTGTAATTAGGACACACAAAAGAAACCGGCCAGAAGAACACTTACTAAGTAGCAGCGGTGTTTCCTAAAAAAAAGCATGCTTAGCTTTCCAGTGTGTGTGCGGAGACCGTGAGAAGTGAGAGACCCGCCCGCGCTTATTCACATCACTTTGCTTCCTCTTCAGCATGCCACCGGCTGCATCCTCTGTAGCACGCCACCGACCACCTCCTCTGCCACGCCGCCGGCCGGCACCTCTCCCGCCAGGACATTGCTCGGTGCCTCCCCCCATGGCCTACCCCCACCACGGCCTCGCCCCGCTCCTCCTATTGTCACCACGGCCTCGCCCCGCCGGCTCTTATCTACACCACGGCCTCGCCCCGCCGCCTCCTCTTCCCACCGCCGTCTTGCCTCGCCACCAATCACGCAGATCTTTCGTAGATCGACTCTGCCGCCGCCGTCCTACTGCCACAGAGCAGATCAAAATGCAAGTTGCTGGCATCTCGAATTGGACCGAGATTGCAGTGCGTCTATGACGTAATCATTGCCCCCCGTGCTTGGCTCACAAAGTCGCTCCGGGGAGGAGTTCACAGCTTGCCTAATTGCTCGGTTGTTGCTGGTATGCGTTTTGATTATGTTAATGCGCCAACTATTATCATCAGGGATCTAGTTAGGTAACATATATGAGGCAACCAGGCTGTGATAGAGCTGATTGATTTGGGGATTTGAATTCTGGGTGGCTTAATTTGTCACTATCAGCTAGCTCTAATTGATGTAACAACTTATTATTTTTTAGAACTCTGTCATTAGGAACAAATATTTCTGATATGTTGATCAAATGTGCTTGATAAATGCCATGAAGTGAAATCCGAGATAGGATCCATGTATGAGAACAAAGTATGGACTTTGGTGGACTTGCCTGATGATAAGCGAGCCATTGAAAATAAATGGATCTTTAAGAAGAAGACTGACGCGAATGGTAATGTAACCGTCTATAAGGCTCGACTTGTCGCTAAGGGTTATCGACAAGTTCAAGGAATTGACTACGATGAGACTTTCTCACCCGTAGCGATGCTGAAGTCTGTCCGAATCATGTTAGCAATTGCCGCATTTTATGATTATGAGATCTGGCAAATGGACGTCAAAACGGCATTCCTTAATGGTTTCCTTATTCAGTATACGAGAAACATGTCCTTTGTCCTTTACGACGAGCTCTTCGGCACCTCCATATACGAGAAACATGTCCTTTGTCCTTTTTAGGTACTTCAGGATATTCTTGACCGCTGTCCAGTGTTCCGCTCTGGGATCACTTTGGTACCTCCCTACCAAACTTATGGCAAGGTTCACATCAGGTCTGGTACACAGCATGGCATACATAATAGAGCCTATGGCTGAAGCATAGGGGATGACACTCATCTCTTCTCTATCCTTTGCCGTGGTCGGGCATTGAGTCGTACTCAATCTCACACCTTGTAACACATATAAGAACCCCTTCTTGGACTGATCCATATTGAACTTCTTCAATATCTTTTCAAGGTATGTGCTTTGTGAAAGACCTATGAGGCGTCTCGATCTATCTCTATAGATCTTAATACCTAATATGTAAGCAGCTTCTCCAAGGTCCTTCATTGAAAAACACATATTCAAGTAGGCCTTTACATTTTCCAAGAGTTCTATATCATTTCCCATTATCAGTATGTCATCCACATATAATACGAGAAATGCTACAGAGCTCCCACTCACTTTCTTGTAAATACAAGGTTCTCCATAAACCTGTACAAACCCAAACGCTTTAATCACTTCATTAAAGCGAATGTTCCAACTCTGAGATGCTTGCACCAGCCCATAGATGGAGCGCTGGAGCTTGCATACCTTGTTAGTATCTTTAGGATCGACAAAACCTTCCGGCTGCATCATATACAGTCTTCCTTGAGGAAGCCATTAAGGAATGCCGTTTTGACGTCCATTTGCCAAATCTCATAATCATAAAATGCGGCAATCGCTAACATGATTCGGACAGACTTCAGCATCGCTACGGGTGAGAAAGTCTCATCGTAGTCAACTCCTTGAACTTGTCGATAATCCATAGCGACAAGCCGAGCCTTATAGATGGTCACATTCCCATCCGCGTCAGTCTTCTTATTAAAGATCCATTTATTTTCAATGGCTGGCTTATCATCAGGCAAGTCCACCAAAGTCCATACTTTGTTCTCATACATGGATCCTATCTCGGATTTCATGGCTTCAAGCCATTTGTTGGAATCCGGGCCCGCCATCGCTTCTTCATAGTTCGAAGGTTCACCGTTGTCTAACAACATGATCTCTAGGACAGGGTTGCCATACCACTCTGGTGCGGAACGTGTCCTAATGGACCTTCGACGTTCAATAGTAACTTGATCTGAAGTTTCATGATCATCATCATTAACTTCCTCTCCAGCCGGTGTAGGCTCCACAGAAACAACTACTTGTGCTGCGCTACTCTCCGGTTCGAGTGGAGGTACAATTACCTCATCAAGTTCTATTTTCCTCCCACTTACTTCTTTCGAGAGAAACTCTTTCTCGAGAAAGGATCCATTCTTGGCAACAAAGATTTTGCCCTCGGATCGTAGGTAGAAGGTATACCCAATAGTCTCTTTGGGATATCCTATGAAGACGCACTTTTTCGCTTTGGGTTCGAGCTTCTCAGGTTGAAGTTTCTTCACATAAGCATCGCATCCCCAAACTTTTAGAAACGACAGCTTAGGTTTCTTTCCAAACCATAATTCATATGGTGTCGTATCAACGGATTTTGACGGTGCCCTATTTAAAGTGAATGCGGCAGTCTCTAATGCATATCCCCAAAATGATAGCGGTAAGTCGGTAAGAGACATCATAGATCATACCATATCTAATAGAGTGCGATTACGACGTTCAGACACACCATTTTGCTGAGCTGTGCCAGGCGGCGTGAATTGTGAAACAATTCCACATTTCCTTAGGTGCGTGCCAAACTCGTGACTTAAATATTCTTCACCACGATCAGATCGTAGGCACTTTATTTTCCTGTCACGTTGATTCTCTACCTCACTCTGAAATTCCTTGAATTTTTCAAAAGTTTCAGACTTATGTTTCATTAAGTAGACATACCCATATCTACTCAAGTCATTAGTGAGGGTGAGAACATAACGGTAGCCACCACGAGCCTCGACACTCATTGGACCGCACACATCGGTATGTATTATTTCCAACAAGTCATTTGCTCGCTCCATTGTTCCGAAGAATGGAGTCTTGGTCATCTTACCCATGAGGCATGGTTCGCACGTCTCAAATGATTCGAAATCAAGAGACTCCAAAAGTCCATCAGTATGGAGCTTCTTCATGCGTTTAACACCAATATGACCAAGGCGGCAGTGCCACATGTAAGTGGGACTATCGTTATCAACCTTACACTTTTTGGTACTCACACTATGGACATGTGTAACATCACGTTCGAGATTCATCAAAAATAAACCATTGGCCAGCGGGGCATGACCATAAAACATTTCTCTCATATAAATAGAACAACCATTATTCTCAGATTTAAATGAGTAGCCATCTCGCATCAAGTAAGATCCAGATACAATGTTCATGCTCAGAGCTGGTACTAAATAACAATTATTAAGGTTTAACACTAATCCCGAAGGTAGATGTAGAGGTAGCGTGCCGACGCCGATCACATCGACCTTGGAACCATTCCCGACGCACATCGTCACCTCGTCCTTTGCCAGCATCCGCTTATTCCGCAGCTCCTGCTTGGAGTTACAAATGTGAGCAACTGCACCGGTATCAAATACCTAGGAGCTACTACGAGCACTGGTTAGGTACACATCAATAACAAGTATATCACATATACCTATAATGTTGCCGTCCTTCTTATCCGCTAAGTACTTGGGGCAGTTCCGCTTCCAGTGACCGGTACCCTTACAGTAAAAGCACTTAGTCTCAGGCTTGGGTCCATGCTTGTTCTTCTTCTTCCCGGAAACTTGCTTACTGGGCACGGCAACAACTTTTCCATCCTTCTTGAAGTTCTTTTTACCCTTGCCTTTCTTGAAACTGGTCTTATTTACCATCAACACTTGATGCTCCTTTCTAATCTCGACCTCTGCTGATTTCAGCATCGAGTACAACTCAGGAATGTACTTCTCCATCCCTTGCATGTTGTAGTTCATCACAAAGCTCTTGTAGCTAGGTGGAAGCGACTGGAGGATCCTGTCAATGATCGAGTCATCCGGGAGATTAACTCCCAGCTGAGTCAAGTGGTTGTGTAGCCCAGACATCTTGAGGATGTGCTCAGTGACAGAACTATTCTCCTCCATCTTACAGCTGAAGAACTTGTCGGAGACATCATATCTCTCGACCCGGGCATGAGCTTGGAAAACCAGTTTCAGCTCTTGGGACATCTCATATGCTCCGTGTTGCTCAAAACGCTTTTGGAGCCCCGGTTCTAAACTGTAAAGCATGCCGCACTGAACAATGGAGTAATCATCGCAGCGAGAATGCCAAGCGTTCACAATGTCTTGCTCTGCTGGGAGAAGGGGTGGGTCACCTAGTGGTGCATCAAGGACATACAATTTCTTGGAAGCTATGAGGATGATCCTCAAGCCACGGACCCAGTCCGCATAGTTCCTTCCATCATCTTTCAGCTTGGTTTTCTCTAGGAACGCATTGAAATTGAGGGTGACATTCGCGTTGGCCATTGGATCTACAATATAGATTGTAAAGATAATTTTAGACTAAGTTCATGATAATTAAGTTCACATAATCAAATTATTTAATGAACTCCCACTTAGATAGACATCTCTCTAGTCATCCAAGTGACACATGATCCATGTCAACTAGCCCGTGTCCGATCATCACGTGAGATGGACTAGTCATCCATGGTGAACATCTCCACGTTGATCGTATCTTCCATACGACTCATGTTCGACCTTTCGGTCTT
Organism: Hordeum marinum; assembly: GCA_022496015.1. Classification (NCBI taxonomy): domain Eukaryota; kingdom Viridiplantae; phylum Streptophyta; class Magnoliopsida; order Poales; family Poaceae; genus Hordeum; species Hordeum marinum. The sequence goes on along the minus strand of CM039673.1, from coordinate 557,636,441 downwards.
CCGTGTTTCGAGGCCATGTCTGTACATGCTAGGCTCGTCAAGTCAACCTAAGTGTTTTGCGTGTGTAAATCTGGCTTACACCCGTTGTATGCGAATGTTAGAACCTATCACACCCGATCATCACGTGGTGCTTCGGAACAATGATCCTTAGCAACGGTGCACAGTTAGGGTGAACACTTTTCTTGAAATTTTAGTGAGAGATCATCTTATTTACTACCGTCGTTCTAGGCAAATAAGATGTAAACATGATAAACATCACATGCAATCAATATAGTGACATGATATGGCCATTATCATCTTGCTCCTTTGATCTCCATCTTCGGGGCACCATGATCATCACTGTCACCGGCACGACACCATGATCTCCATCATCATGATCTCCATCATTGTGTCTTCATGAAGTTGTCTCGCCAACTATTACTTCTACCACTATGGCTAACGTTTAGCAATAAAGTAAAGCAATTACATGGCGTTTATGATTGACATGCAGGTCATACAATAAAATAAGACAACTCCTATGGCTCCTGCCGGTTGTCATACTCATCGACATGCAAGTCGTGAATCCTATTACAAGAACATGATCAATCTCATACATCACAATGCATCACATCACATCCTTTGGCCATATCACATCACAAGGCATATGCTGCAAAAACAAGTTAGACGTCCTCTAATTTGTAGTTGCAAGTTTTTACGTGGCTGCTATAGGTTACTAGCAAGAACGTTTCTTACCTACGTCAAAACCACAACGTGATATGCCAATTGCTATTTACCCTTCATAAGGACCCTTTTCATCGAATCCAACCCGACTAAGGTGGGAGAGACAGACACCCGCTAGCCACCTTATGCAACAAGTGCATGTCAGGCGGTGGAACCAGTCTCACGTAAGCGTACGTGTAAAGTCGGTCCGGGCCGCTTCATCCCACAATACCACCGAATCAAGATAAGACTAGTAGTGGTAAGCAAATTAACAAAATCGATGCCCACAACTGCTTTGTGTTCTACTCGTGCATAGATTCTACGCATAGACCTAGCTCATGATGCCACTGTCTGGAGACGTAGTAGTAAATCAAAAAATTTCCTACGATCACCAAGATCTATCCATGGAGAAACCAGCAACGAGTGGGGAGATATTGCATCTTCATACCTTTGAAGATCACTAAGCGGAAGCGTTACAAAAACGCGGTTGATGGAGTCATACTCGCAGCGATTCAGATCGCGGTAGATCCGATCAAGTGCCGAACGGACGACACCTCCGCGTTCAACACACGTGCAGCCCGGTGATGTCTCCTACGCCTTGATCCAGCAAGGAGGAAGGAGAGGTTGGGGAAGGGCTCCAACAGCAGCACGACGGCGTGGTGGTGGTGGAGTAGTAAGGTATTCCGACAGGGCTTCGCCTAAGCGCTGCGGAGGAGGAAGAAGAGAGGTAGGGCTTCGCCGTGAGAGAGAGAGAGATCAAATCTTGTCTCAAAACAGTCAAAACCTCAAGTATATATAGGAGGAGGGACGTGGAGGGCTGGCTTGGCCTCTACTCTAAAGAGGAGAGGTTCGGCCGATTTAAAGGGAGAGTCCACCTCCCACAAGGGAGGTGGATCTCCTCCTTTTAAATCCTTTTTGGCCCTATCTCTTATCCCTAGCCGCATGGGCCTTTAGCAAAAGTCTTTCCCAGACCAATAAGGGCTGACACACTTTATCTAACAGCCCATGTGGTCCTTTTGTCGTCACACCCCTCCCGGGGGTCCTCCGGCACCCTCCCGGTACTCCCGGTACACTATCGATGAGTCCGAAAACTTTCCGGTGACCAAAACTGGACTTCCTATATATTAATCTTTACCTCCGGACCATTCCGGAGCTCCTCGTGACATCCGGGATCTCATTCGGGACTCTGAACAACCTTCGGTAATCACGTATACCATTTCCCTATAACCCTAGCGTCATCGAACCTTAAGTGTGTAGACCCTACGGGTTCGGGAGACACGTGGACATGACCGAGACACTTCTCCGGCCAATAACCAACAGCGGGATCTGGATACCCATGTTGGCTCCCACATGCTCCACGATGATCTCATCGGATGAACCACGATGTCGGGGATTCAATCAATCCCGTATACAATTCCCTTTGTCTATCGGTATGATACTCGCCCGAGATTCGATCGTCGGTATCTCTATACCTTGTTCAATCTCGTTACCGGCAAGTCTCTTTACTCGTTCCGTAATACATCATCCCGTGACTAACTCCTTGGTCACATTGAGCTCATTATGATGATGTCTTACCGAGTGGGCCCAGAGACACCTCTCCGTCACACGGAGTGACAAATCCCAGTCTCGATTCGTGCCAACCCAACAAACACTTTCGGAGATACCCGTAGTGCACCTTTATAGCCACCCAGTTATGTTGTGACGTTTGGCACACCCAAAGCATTCCTACGGTATCCGGGAGTTGCACAATCTCATGGTCTAAGGAGACGATACTTGACATTGAAAAGCTTTAGCAGACGAACTACACGATCTAGTGCTATGCTTAGGATTGGGTCTTGTCCATCACATCATTCTCCTAATGATGTTATCCCGTTATCAACGACATCCAATGTCCATGGTCATGAAACCGTGACCATCTATTGATCAACGAGCTAGTCAACTAGAGGCTCACTAGGGACATGTTGTGGTCTATGTATTCACACATGTATTATGGTTTCCGGTTAACACAATTATAGCATGAACAATAGACAATTATCATGAACAAAGAAATACAATAATAACTATTTTATTATTGCCTCTAGGGCATATTTCCAACAAAATCTTGGTGATATGTAGGAAAATTTTGATTTACTACTACGTCTCCCAACAGCCGGCTCTTATCCACACCACGGCCTCGCCCCGCCTCCTCCTCTCCCCACCGCCATCTTGGCTCGCCACCAACCACGCAGATCTTTCGTAGATCAACTCTGCCGCTGCCGTCCTACTGCCACAGAGCAGATCGAAATGCAAGTTGCTGGCATCTTGAATTGGACCGAGTTTGTAGTGCGTCTACGTCGTAATCATCGCCCCCCGTGCTTGGCTCACACAGTCGCTCCGGGGAGGAGTTCACAGCTTGCCTAATTGCTCGGTTGCTGCTGGTATGCGTTTCAATTATGTTAATGCGCCAACTATTATCATCAGGGATCTAGTTAGGTAACATATATGAGGCAACCAGGCTGTGATAGAGCCGATTGATTTGGGGATTTGAATTCTGGGTGGCTTAATTTGTCACTATCAGCTAGCTCTAATTGATGTAACAACTTATCCTTTTTTAGAACTCTGTCATTAGGAACAAATATTTCTGATATGTTGATCAAATGTGCTTGATAAATGCCATGAAGTGAAAAAATAAACATAATAGCATACCAAATGTACCCTATGAAGCAAAAAATGGTTTGAGTTATATTAGGAGGCGTACCCATCTGTCTGAGGTCTGTTCTTAATATGTTCTTCTCTTTTCCAGGTTGTAACATTTAGATCAGTCCACTTCTCGGATTTTAATTCCATTTGCTGGGATGCATATATGAATAAATCTTCCAGTCCTTCTAGCTGTTGCACGAACAAATGAAAAAAACATAAGCATCACAAGCGAGAAATAATAATAAGAAAAAACTTCTTATGAAAAGATGAGGCGGTAGGACTAAGTACTAACCGTATCATCAAGGTCCTTGCGGTTCATTGATCTGCCTAGCGAGTCGAGCACTTGAACACATAGTTTGCTGGCATTTATAACACATAGGTACCACTGAATGTCGTCCATGTTTATTGGAATGAAAATCTGAAGAAAATGATTATTTTAGTTGTACTTCTATGTGGACGAATTGGTCATTCTTGCTCTAATTCATAGAAATATGTAGTACACTAAGACTAACCATATCATTTTCCAAATATTTTTGAGCTCTCTTTAATACCCATGCTGGTGTAGCATCCATGTCATCCGAGGGCAGATAATTACCGAGGTTTATCATCTTAGAGATGCATGGATTCTCTAAGAACACACTTCCACCCGACCTTACTTGTAGATGCTCAGTAGCAGTCATGCAATTTATGTACGCGCCTATGACCTACAATTGAAAGTATACATAATATATTAGATGACACATACTCATAATCAAATAGCATCTTATTGTCATAACGCAATATTAATATACTTACTTCGTCGCCAACCCATTGTCCGGGAGTTAGAAGAGATAGTAAATGCCTTTTTTTTTCAAAAATGCATCGTCGATGCTCACTAAATGTCTTTCTTCGCTTGGTTCAGATCTGATAGTTTCTATGATGGACAAATCATCGCCAGTGGAGGCATAATCTGTCATGATGGCCATGATAACATTTAATAATAATGAACAAAAGAACAACAATTTAGCAGTACAAGGACATTAAAGGTTTTGTTCTGTGCCTTGTGGAGAAACAATATAGTCTTGTGCCTTCTTAGGCTTGTTATGTCGTCGTATATGTTTCTTTACATGCACAGGCATTGTTAGCTCGTCCTCTATAGTTTCGAGCCCTTCCATGCCGGGTGATTGTGCCAATTCCTTGTCCTAAGGTGCCACCATTTGTTGACTTGTTTCATTGTTGGTTAATTTCTAAGAACAAAATTAATTGAATTATCCCTATGTAAGATGTAATACAATTAAAATTATTTTGGGAGATATAGTTTGAAAAGTAAAGTCACCCATGCATGTTTAGAATCTTTGGCCTCTCTTTTTGCTATGTTTTCGTCAAGAAGAGGTGTATATCCTGGGCACTCCGTGCAATTATTTTCCTCCAGTTCATTATTGTTGAGTATTTCACTTGATTCGTCATTGCTGAGTAGCCGAAACACATGGTAATATAATATTGTAATAGAGAGATATTTTCTGATACGATATTGTACTACAAAATTACAAACTAATCTGTGGCGTTAGAATTAGAATAGTAATGACATGTGGAAAGAAAACTCGCCTCTGTCGATTCGGGGATTGTATCTCCATCATTGGTTATGACAGCTTCAAAAAGCATGTTTTCTGGACCCTCCATAATTGATTGTTGTGTAGCCTTTCCGGACACTGGATTTGTATCCTTTTGTACCGTTATCACCTCTTCAATCTGCATATTTTCTGTATCCTCCATAATAGATTCTCCTTGTATCACCTCTATCGACTTAGGGTTTGTATCCTTGTCTTTCTTTATCACTTCTTCAACCTGCATATTATTTGTATCGTCATCCTTTGCTACCTTGTTGATGTTCTCCTGAAAACCCAAGCATAGCTCGTTTAGATAGTAAACCTTGTATAGGATGAAAACAGATATGATATGTCCTAACCTTGTTGATAGCATGCCCAATAGTAACGGATCTGGTTGGAGATTGACCAGCATAGGGCACCGGAGATGATGGCGCGGACATGGACGACGATGGTGCTTCACCAAGGGCAGGGTGTGCGGCGAGGTGGAGAGACTTGTTGTGAACGTATGTTGGGATGCGGCTGAGAGATCACAAGGGAGGATGGAGGAGAGGCCGATGGCAACAATATCAGGCTATATAAGGTAGATTTCTTTGAAAAAAGCAATATAAGGCAGATCGTGAGAGAAAGGAAACTACTATCGCGATAATTGGGGACTCCTGATTGCTATCATCCCGGATTTATCTGAGGCCCCACAATCTTATTTTGTGCTCTTTTTTTATACCCCACGCACACATAGTTATTCTAGTTATTTTCGTAGTACATTGTATATGCAGAAATATTGGGTTTGGCCCACCTTCCTTCAGTAACCGTGGGCTATGTAATTGAGAAAAGGCAAACCCTTTAAATATTTGAGAAACTTAATTTCTGTTTCATTTGAAAGTAAGTTGATGCACTATGGTTAACTCCTTATACATGACCTTGCGACTGCAGGGACTACCAATAGGTCTACCTGCTACGTGTTGGTGATGGCCAAGCCAACCAAGGGGGAGATCAGTGAAGAGGTGAAGGAGAAGCTGGAATTGGAATAGTAGGCATATCTTAAACTGGTTTGATGCATGTTGGAAGAGGTATTCTCACCCACTGTGGTTATCCAACATTTTAGCCGGTTACATGATTCATTCTAGTATCTGCATGCCCATATCTTCTTTTCTCAATACTCTATGCTATATTCTTTTGATTTATTTTTTCTGAAAAAAGTCATGTGAGCTCGTGTGCTATAGATTTGGGAACAACATATGTGCAATACAGTAGTAATAACACATTTTAACTTCAATATATTCCACAAATCTCATAGACTCTTGCGGTTTTATTACAAATATATCAAAGAGCAGTGGCATTCAAGAACATCTTTAATAGAACAGAATGCTGAAGGATAACTTTAGATATATAGAATACAACACAAAGTGTTCCTTATTATTGCTGATGTGACACCAGATGTACCATCGTTACACCGTCTTCTCTTCCAAATAGGTTTACAAGTTGGCACATCTGGAGACCAATAACCACACCAAAGCCTCAATTCTCGTGAACACGTATATTTATCAAACCTGAATCAGCAAAACCATGAAATGATTAGTTCATGGCATGACACACGGCTAGAAAAATGATAAACTTCTAAGAAGCTCCTTTCAGAAGTTGATTGTGAAAGCTAACATAGTAGGTGCAAAGAAATAATGGAATAATGCACTTGACTCATCTCTCCAAAACATCTCTACAGACAATGTTCTTGGTGCTTTTCCCGGATTTATCAACATCCTTGTTTGGCTTAGCCAAAATCCGTGTCGTCTCTCTAGACACCCCCCTTGACAATGCAACTTAAAGCTGACCATGTGAGAATACTGGCTCGGGAAGGTAAATGCCGACATTTGGGATGGTCTGACCCTGTGCCTTGTTAATTGTCATCGCAAAACTGAGGCGGATGGGGAACTGTTTTCTCTTAAGTTTGAAAGGAAGTGAGATGTCCTCTGAGGGCGACATAGGGATCCTAGGTATGAACACCCTCTTTCCAGCATGCTGACCACCAACAATCTCCGCATCGATTGCATTATCCTGAAAGGCTCGGATCATAAGCCGTGTTCCGTTGCATAGACCATTATGAGGGTCGAGGTTTCGGAGCAGAATGACCGGGCAGTTGACCTTCAATTTCAAAAATGCGGGGGCAAGCCATTTGGTGTGATCGAGTTCAAAAAATAAATTGTGTAATTGTTCTGCAAGTCATCCTCGATTGAGTCAAAACTATGGTATAACCTTTCTTTGCCTGGAAACCTGGAGATCATCTTGTCATTCAGGTCATCGACATGATCATTCTTGATCAAAAGAATAGCACGTGCGCTCATGTATTCTGTCGATGTAGCATTGGCTTGCAATGATGGGAAGACATCTTCGATGAGCATGTTAATAGCTTTTTCATCTTCGGTATAGCGAATCACAATGTCGTCAGGGAGATGAACATAGTCATCGCCAATTGTCTCTTCAGTTCCATTGCCTATCCTTAGGGGGTATTCGGAGAACCATGGATCAGCCTGTGCCCGCAAATTGTGCGTGCGATGTATCTTGTGGATCTTCTCCCAAAGATAGGATCTCAGAAGTGTAGCATCCGTGATCTGTGCTCTTGTCCCACGCGTCACAACGGGAAGGACTTGCCTGAAGTCACCACCAAAGATGACAACCTTTCCTCCAAACGGCAAAGGACATTCCATTATATCCTGTAGTGATCTATCAAGTGTCTCAACTGCTTGACGTTTTGTCATAGCGACTTCATCCCAGATTATCAAGGATGCCTGTCTAAGCAACTCAGTCGTACCACTTTGCTTTGTGAAACTACATATACTGTTCTTAGTGAGCTTGATTGCAATTTTGAACCGGGAGTGTGCAGTCCTTCCTCCGGGCATTATCGATGCTGCAATACCAGATGTAGTAGTTGCGATCACTATCTGGCCCATGGAACGCACCTTTGCAAGCAATACCTTGTATAGGTAGGTCTTCCCGGTTCCTCCTGGACCATCAACAAAGAATATCTGGCTTTTTTTCTTCAGCACATGATCCATTATGTCATTGAAGCCAGCTAGCTGCTCACTATTCAAACTGCTAAATAGATCTAGATGTTCTTTGTCTGCAGTGATTTGCCTCTCCTCTATTACCTCCCTCTACCGACCGTCATAAGAACCTTCGGTCTGAACCAGATCGGGAAGTCCATAGCTTTTAATATCCTTTCCCATGGATTGCAGCATGTCCCTCATATCTCTAAGGACCATCTGTTCAAGTGTTGCCTCATTGGATTGATTACGACGGTAATCCTCGCACATTGATGGTAGATGTTGTTGGAAATATGCCCTAGAGGCAATAATAAAATGGTTATTATTGTATTTCCTAGTTCATGATAATTGTCTATTATTCATGCTACAATTGTGTTAACCAGAAACCGTAATACATGTGTGAATACATAGACCATCGCATGTCCCTAGTGAGCCTCTAGTTGGCTAGCTCGTTGATCAATAGATGGTCACGGTTTCATGACCATGGACATTGGATGTCGTTGATAACGGGATCACATCATTAGGAGAATGATGTGATGGACAAGACCCAATCCTAAGCATAGCACAAGATCGTGTAGTTCGTATGCTAAAGCTTTTCAATGTCAAGTATCATTTCCTTAGACCATGAGATTGTGTAACTCCCGGATACCGTAGGAATGCTTTGGGTGTGCCAAACGTCACAACGTAACTGGGTGGCTATAAAGGTACGCTACGGGTATCTCCGAAAGTGTCTGTTGGGTTGACACGAATCAAGACTGGGATTTGTCACTCCGTGTGACGGAGAGGTATCTCTGGGCCCACTCGGTAAGACATCATCATAATGAGCTCAATGTGACTAAGGAGTTAGCCACGGGATGATGTGTTACGGAACGAGTAAAGAGACTTTCCGGTAACGAGATTGAACAAGGTATGGCGATACCGACGATCGAATCTCGGGCAAGTACCATACCGATAGACAAAGGGAATTGTATACGGGATTGATTGAATCCCTGACATCGTGGTTCATCCGATGAGATCATCGTGGAGTACGTGGGAGCCAACATGGGTATCCAGATCCCGCTGTTGGTTATTGGCCGGAGAGGTGTCTCGGTCATGTCTACGTGTCTCCCGAACCCGTAGGGTCTACACACTTAAGGTTCGATGACGCTAGGGTTATAGGGAAAAGGTATACGTGATTACCGAAGGTTGTTCGGAGTCCCGGATGAGATCCCGTACGTCACGAGGAGCTCCGGAATGGTCCAGAGGTAAAGATTGATATATAGGAAGTCCAGTTTTGGTCACCGGAAAGTTTTCGGGCTCATCGGTAGTGTACCGGGAGTGCCGGGAGGGTGCCGGAGGACCCCCGGGAGGGGTGTGACGACCAAAGGACCACATGGGCTGTTAGATAAAGTGTGCCAGCCCTTATTGGGCTGGGCAAGACTTTTGCTAAAGGCCCATGCGGCTGGAGATAAGGAGATAAGGCAAAAAGGATTTAAAAGGAGGAGATCCACCTCCCTTGTGGGAGGTGGACTCTCCCTTTAATTCAGTCGACCATCTCCTCTTTGGAGTAGAGGCCAAGCCAGCCCTCCACGTCCCTCCTCCTATATATACTTGAGGTTTTGGATGTTTTGAGACAGGATTTGATCTCTCTCTCTCACGGCGAAGCCCTACCTCTCTTCTTCCTCCTCCGCAGCGCTTAGGCGAAGCCCTGTCGGAATACCTTGCTACTCCACCACCACCACGCCGTCGTGCTGCTGTTGGAGCCCTTCCCCAACCTCTCCTTCCTCCTTGCTGGATCAAGGTGTTGGAGACGTCACCGGGCTGCACGTGTGTTGAACGCGGAGGTGCCGTCCGTTCGGCACTTGATCGGATCTACCGCGATCTGAATCGCTGCGAGTACGACTCCATCAACCGCGTTCTTGTAACGCTTCCGCTTAGCGATCTTCAAAGGTATGAAGATGCAATCTCTCCCCTCTCGTTGCTGGTTTCTCCATAGATAGATCTTGGTGAACATAGGAAAATTTTGATTTACTACTACGTCTCCCAACAGTGGCATCATGAGCTAGGTCTATGCGTAGAATCTATGCACGAGTAGAACACAAAGCAGTTGTGGGCGTCGAGTTTGTTAATTTGCTTGCCGCTACTAGTCTTATCTTGATTCGGCGGTATTGTGGGATGAAGCGGCCCAGACCAACTTTACACGTACGCTTACGTGAGACCGGTTCCACCGCCTGACATGCACTAGATGCATAAGGTGGCTAGCGGGTGTCTGTCTCTCCTACCTTAGTCGGATCGGATTCGATGAAAAGGGTCCTTATGAAGGGTAAATAGCAATTGGCAAATCACGTTGTGGTGTTGACGTAGGTAAGAAACGTTCTTGCTAGTAACCTATAGCAGCCACGTAAAAACTTGCAACTACAAATTAGAGGACGTCTAACTTGTTTTTGCAGCATGTGCCTTGTGATGTGATATGGCCAAAGGATGTGATGTGATGCATTGTGATGTATGAATTGATCATGTTCTTGTAATAGGATTCACGACTTGCATGTCGATGATTATGACAACCGGCAGGAGCCATAGGAGTTGTCTTATTTATTGTATGACCTGCGTGTCAATCATAAACGCCATGTAATTACTTTACTTTATTGCTAAGCGTTAGCCATAGTAGTAGAAGTAATAGTTGGCGAGACAACTTCATGAAGACACAATGATGGAGATCATGATGATGGAGATCATGGTGTCGTGCCGGTGACAGTGATGATCATGGTGCCCCGAAGATGGAGATCATAGGAGCAAAATGATATTGGCCATATCATGTCACTATATTGATTGCATGTGATGTTTATCATGTTTACATCTTATTTGCTTAGAACGACGGTAGTAAATAAGATGATCTCTCAATAAAATTTCAAGAGAAGTGTTCACCCTAACTGTGCACCGTTGCTAAGGATCGTTGTTCCGAAGCACCACGTGATGATCGGGTGTGATAGGTTCTAACGTTCGCATACAACGGGTGTAAGCCAGATTTACACACGCGAAACACTTAGGTTGACTTGACGAGCCTAGCATGTACAGACATGGCCTCGGAACACGGAAGACCGAAAGGTCGAACATGAGTCGTATAGAAGATACGATCAACATGAAGATGTTCACCATGGATGACTAGTCCGTCTCACGTGATGATCGGACACGGGCTAGTTGACATGGATCATGTATCACTTGGAAGACTAGAGAGATGTCTGTCTAAGTGGGAGTTCATTAATTTGATTAAATGAACTTAATTATCATGAACTTAGTCTAAAATTGTCTTTACAATCTATGATGTAGATCCAATGGCCAACGCGAATGTCACCCTCAATTTCAACGCGTTCCTAGAGAAAACCAAGCTGAAAGATGATGGAAGCAACTATGCGGACTGGGTCCGTAGCTTGAGGATCATCCTCATAGCTTCCAAGAGATTGTATGTCCTAGATGCACCGCTAGGTGACGCACCCGTTCTCCCAGCGGAACAAGATGTTATGAACACTTGGCAATCACGCTGCGATGATTACTCCCTTGTTCAATGCGGCATGCTTTACAGTCTAGAACCGGGGCTCCAAAAGCGTTTTGAGCAACACGGAGCATATGAGATGTTCCAGGAGCTGAAACTGGTTTTTCAAGCTCATGCCCGGGTCGAGAGATATGATGTCTCCGACAAGTTCTTCAGCTGTAAGATGGAGGAGCATAGTTCTGTCAGTGAGCACATCCTCAAGATGTCTGGGCTACACAGCCGCTTGACTCAGCTGGGGGTTAATATCCCGGATGACTCGGTCATTGACAGAATCCTCCAGTCGCTTCCACCTAGCTTCAAGAGCTTTGTGATGAACTACAACATGCAAGGTATGGAGAAGTCCATTCCTGAGTTGTACTCGATGCTGAAATCAGCGGAGGTCGAGATCAAAAAGGAGCATCAAGTGTTGATGGTGAATAAGACCACTAGTTTCAAGAAAGGCAAGGGTAAGAAGAACTTCAAGAAGGACGGCAAAGCTGTTGCCGCGCCCGGTAAGCAAGTTGCCGGGAAGAAGAAGAAAAATGGACCCAAGCCTGAGACTGAGTGCTTTTATTGCAAGGGTACCGGTCACTGGAAGCGGAACTGCCCCAAGTATTTAGCGGATAAGAAGGACGGCAACATTAAAGGTATATGTGATATACTTGTTATTGATGTGTACTTGACCAGCGCTCGTAGTAGCTCCTGGGTATTTGATACCGGTGCAGTTGCTCACATTTGTAACTCCAAGCAGGAGCTGCGGAATAAGCGGAGGCTGGCCAAGGATGAGGTGACGATGCGTGTCGGGAATGGTTGCAAGGTCGATGTGATCGCCGTCGGCACGTTACCTCTACATCTACCTTCGGGATTAGTTTTAAACCTTAATAATTGTTATTTAGTACCAGCTTTGAGCATGAACATTGTATCTGGATCTCGCTTGATGCGAGATGGCTACTCATTTAAATCCGAGAATAATGGTTGTTCTATTTATATGAGAGAAATGTTTTATGCTCATGCCCCGCTGGTCAATGGTTTATTTTTGATGAATCTCGAACGTGATGTTACACATGTCCATAGTGTGAGTACCAAAAAGTGTAAAGTTGATAACGATAGTCCCACTTACATGTGGCACTGCCGTCTTGGCCATATTGGTGTCAAACGCATGAAGAAGCTCCATGCTGATGGAATTTTGGAGTCACTTGATTTCGAATCATTTGACACATGCGAACCATGCCTCATGGGCAAGATGACCAAGACTCCGTTCTCCGGAACAATGGAGCGAGCAACTGACTTGTTGGAAATAATACATACCGATGTATGCGGTCCAATGAGCGTCGAGGCTCGCGGTGGCTACCGTTATGTTCTCACCCTCACTGATGACTTGAGTAGATATGGTTATGTCTACTTAATGAAACACAAGTCTGAAACTTTTGAAAGGTTCAAGGAATTTCAGAGTGAGGTCGAGAATCAACGTGACAGGAAAATAAAATGCCTACGATCTGATCGTGGCGGAGAATATTTAAGTCACGAGTTTGGCACGCACCTTAGGAAATGTGGAATTGTTTCACAACTCACGCCGCCCGGCACACCCCAGCGAAATGGTGTGTCTGAACGTCGTAATCGCACTCTATTGGATATGGTGCGATCTATGATGTCTCTTACCGACTTACCGCTATCATTTTGGGGATATGCATTAGAGACTGCCGCATTCACTTTAAATAGGGCACCGTCTAAATCCGTTGAGACGACACCGTATGAATTGTGGTTTGGAAAGAAACCTAAGCTGTCGTTTCTAAAAGTTTGGGGATGCGATGCTTATGTGAAGAAACTTCAACCTGAGAAGCTCGAACCCAAAGCGGAAAAGTGCGTCTTCATAGGATATCCCAAGGAGACTATTGGGTATACCTTCTACCTACGATCCGAAGGCAAAGTCTTTGTTGCCAAGAATGGATCCTTTCTCGAGAAAGAGTTTCTCTCGAAAGAAGTAAGTGGGAGGAAAATAGAACTTGATGAGGAAATTGTACCTCCACTCGAACCGGAGAGTAGCGCAGCACAGGAAGTTGTTTCTGTGGAGCCTACACCGGCTAGAGAGGAAGTTAATGATGATGATCATGAAACTTCAGATCAAGTTGCTATTCGAAGGTCCACCAGGACACGTTCCGCACCAGAGTGGTACGGCAATCCTGTCCTAGAGATCATGTTGTTGGACAACGGTGAACCTTCGAACTATGAAGAAGCGATGGCGGGCCCGGATTCCAACAAATGGCTTGAGGCCATGAAATCCGAGATAGGATCCATGTATGAGAACAAAGTATGGACTTTGGTGGACTTGCCTAATGATAAGCGAGCCATTGAAAACAAATGGATCTTTAAGAAGAAGACTGACGCGGACGGTAATGTCACCGCCTATAAAGCTCGGCTTGTTGCTAAGGGTTATCGACAAGTTCAAGGAGTTGACTACGATGAGACTTTCTCACCCGTAGCGATGCTAAAGTCAGTCCGAATCATGTTAGCAGTTGCCGCATTTTATGATTATGAGATCTGGCAAATGGACGTCAAAACGGCATTCCTTAATGGCTTCCTCAAGGAAGAACTGTATATGATGCAGCCGGAAGGTTTTGTCGATCCTAAAGATGCTAACAAGGTATGCAAGCTCCAGCGCTCCATCTATGGGCTGGTGCAAGCATCTCGGAGTTGGAACATTCGCTTTAATGAGGTGATTAAAGCGTTTGGGTTTGTACAGGTTTATGGAGAACCTTGTATTTACAAGAAAGTGAGTGGGAGCTCTATAGCATTTCTTATACTGTATGTGGATGACATGCTGATAATGGGAAATAATATAGAACTCTTGGAAAGTATCAAGGCCTACTTGAATAAGTGTTTTTCAATGAAGGACCTTGGAGAAGCTGCTTACATATTAGGTATTAAGATCTATAGAGATAGATCGAAACGCCTCATTGGTCTTTCACAAAGCACATACCTTGAAAAGATATTGAAGAAGTTCAATATGCATCAGTCCAAGAAGGGGTTCTTGCCTGTGTTGCAAGGTGTGAGATTGAGTACGACTCAATGCCCGACCACGGCAAAGGATAGAGAAGAGATGAGTGTCATCCCCTATGCTTCAGCCATAGGCTCTATCATGTATGCCATGCTGTGTACCAGACCTGATGTGAACCTTGCCATAAGTTTGGTAGGGAGGTACCAAAGTGATCCCGGAGCGGAACACTGGACAGCGGTCAAGAATATCCTGAAGTACCTGAAAAGGACAAAGGACATGTTTCTCATATATGGAGGTGCCGAAGAGCTCGTCGTAAAGGGTTACGTCGACGCTAGCTTCGACACAGATCCGGACGACTCTAAGTCGCAAACCGGATACGTGTATATTTTGAATGGAGGGGCAGTCAGCTGGAGTAGCAGCAAGCAAAGCGTCGTGGCGGCATCTACATGTGAAGCGGAGTACATAGCTGCTTCGGAAGCCGCAAAGGAGGGAGTCTGGATGAAGGAGTTCATCACCGACCTAGGAGTGATTCCAAATGCGTCGGGCCTGATGACTCTACTCTGTGACAACACTGGAGCTATTGCCCTTGCGAAGGAGCCCAGGTTTCACAAGAAGACAAGACACATCAAGCGCCGCTTCAACTCCATCCGTGATTACATTCAGGAGGGAGACATAGATATTTGTAAAGTGCATACGGATCTGAATGTCGCAGATCCGTTGACTAAACCTCTCTCACGAGCAAAACATGATCAACACCAGAACGCTATGGGTGTTCGATTCATCACAATGTAACTAGATTATTGACTCTAGTGCAAGTGGGAGACTGTTGGAAATATGCCCTAGAGGCAATAATAAAATGGTTATTATTGTATTTCCTAGTTCATGATAATTGTCTATTATTCATGCTACAATTGTGTTAACCAGAAACCGTAATACATGTGTGAATACATAGACCATCGCATGTCCCTAGTGAGCCTCTAGTTGGCTAGCTCGTTGATCAATAGATGGTCACGGTTTCATGACCATGGACATTGGATGTCGTTGATAACGGGATCACATCATTAGGAGAATGATGTGATGGACAAGACCCAATCCTAAGCATAGCACAAGATCGTGTAGTTCGTATGCTAAAGCTTTTCAATGTCAAGTATCATTTCCTTAGACCATGAGATTGTGTAACTCCCGGATACCGTAGGAATGCTTTGGGTGTGCCAAACGTCACAACGTAACTGGGTGGCTATAAAGGTACGCTACGGGTATCTCCGAAAGTGTCTGTTGGGTTGACACGAATCAAGACTGGGATTTGTCACTCCGTGTGACGGAGAGGTATCTCTGGGCCCACTCGGTAAGACATCATCATAATGAGCTCAATGTGACTAAGGAGTTAGCCACGGGATGATGTGTTACGGAACGAGTAAAGAGACTTGCCGGTAACGAGATTGAACAAGGTATGGCGATACCGACGATCGAATCTCGGGCAAGTACCATACCGATAGACAAAGGGAATTGTATACGGGATTGATTGAATCCCTGACATCGTGGTTCATCCGATGAGATCATCGTGGAGTACGTGGGAGCCAACATGGGTATCCAGATCCCGCTGTTGGTTATTGGCCGGAGAGGTGTCTCGGTCATGTCTACGTGTCTCCCGAACCCGTAGGGTCTACACACTTAAGGTTCGATGACGCTAGGGTTATAGGGAAAAGGTATACGTGATTACCGAAGGTTGTTCGGAGTCCCGGATGAGATCCCGTATGTCACGAGGAGCTCCGGAATGGTCCGGAGGTAAAGATTGATATATAGGAAGTCCAGTTTTGGTCACCGGAAAGTTTTCGGGCTCATCGGTAGTGTACCGGGAGTGCCGGGAGGGTGCCGGAGGACCCCCGGGAGGGGTGTGACGACCAAAGGACCACATGGGCTGTTAGATAAAGTGTGCCAGCCCTTATTGGGCTGGTCAAGACTTTTGCTAAAGGCCCATGCGGCTGGAGATAAGGAGATAAGGCAAAAAGGATTTAAAAGGAGGAGATCCACCTCCCTTGTGGGAGGTGGACTCTCCCTTTAATTCAGCCGGCCATCTCCTCTTTGGAGTAGAGGCCAAGCCAGCCCTCCACGTCCCTCCTCCTATATATACTTGAGGTTTTGGATGTTTTGAGACAGGATTTGATCTCTCTCTCTCACGGCGAAGCCCTACCTCTCTTCTTCCTCCTCCGCAGCGCTTAGGCGAAGCCCTGTCGGAATACCTTGCTACTCCACCACCACCACGCCGTCGTGCTGCTGTTGGAGCCCTTCCCCAACCTCTCCTTCCTCCTTGCTGGATCAAGGTGTTGGAGACGTCACCGGGCTGCACGTGTGTTGAACGCAGAGGTGCCGTCCGTTCGGCACTTGATCGGATCTACCGCGATCTGAATCGCTGCGAGTATGACTCCATCAACCGCGTTCTTGTAACGCTTCCGCTTAGCGATCTTCAAAGGTATGAAGATGCAATCTCTCCCCTCTCGTTGCTGGTTTCTCCATAGATAGATCTTGGTGAACGTAGGAAAATTTTGATTTACTACTACGTCTCCCAACAGATGTTCCTCCCACATTTGTAGGATTTCTGTTGCCTCGCAAAACACCATTATAGTAGCAAACAACCATCTTAGGGAAGAAGGCATCTGAAATGTGGCTGCCTCTGTCATGCAATCATCAAGAGTCCTGTCGTGCTCAATTAGGCCTAACTGCTCACATGCCTCCCTAAAGGAACTGCATGACCTGCCATTTACTATTTTTAAATCATCAAATGAAGTGGCACCTCGGTCATGACTTAGCAGCACACGCAAGTAGTACCTCTCTCCTTTAGCAGGGTGTGCATACACAAGTCTTCCAATCTGTGGTCTCTTATTTTTTTCTGTTCTGCCACTTCTTATTTCCAGTTATCCATCTATAATGCTCTGGAAACTCTCTGTACAACCATTTACGTGCTTGCGGCATCGTCCGGTTCATCTCAAAGTACTCGGTAAACATGGACCTGGACGAAGATGGTCAAGCGACAACATCTTCTAGATTTTCAGAAGATTTAAATGCAATTGTATGCATGTTCGGTAAATGAAGCTGGAGCTGCAGCACAGATGGACTGACACCAAACATTTTAAAACCGAAAATCCTGTAAATAGCCTCTGGAGGAGATACACAGTGTGCATCCCTATATTGTTGGATTTCATTGATGATTCCACCATCATTGATTATATCCTGCTCGAATGCAAAGGATGCCCGATCGTGCCTTTATAAATGTACTTGAACAAATACTTGACTGCCTTGATGCCCGAGCATGCTTCCACATTAATGTGGCAGTTGTATCGCATAAGCAGACAAGGGTTGTAAGGGAAGACCCATCTGTTGTCCAAATTGGCTCCTCTGATCCTAACTCCACGCCCATCGTCCCTCCTCCGATAGATGGGATAAGAGTATTTCCCTTGTTGTGTGGCATCACAAAAATCTCTCGGATAATGAAACCTACACCGCCCCTCAATCATGCAAGGACAAAAAAAATTTCAACTCACCACAGGGTCCGTGCAACATGTGTTTGACGACCAGATCATGTAGGATGGGGTATTTCTCTTTGTCAGGTACCTCTGCGGATATCACCCGGTCATAGTCATCTGGAGTCGCTAACTTGCTTTTTGCTTTCATGATTAAAAGTATATGCTCATGCGGGAGGCCTCGTTTCTGAAACTCTATGACATGTACAAAAGCCGCGACTTCACCGAAATGCTTACCCTTAGTTAGAAAGTCCATCATATCTCGCTGTTTAGCTCTGTATACTTTGGCCACCAGGTCTGGACGGTCTTGTGGCAATTGTCCAGGCAACAGATTATCGGTTATCTTCACCCAATAAGGATTGCAAGTCATTGTGATAAAATAATCCGATTTGCCCCAGCGTTGGACTATTGCCATCGCATCCAGAAATCTCCGTTGTATGTCACGATGACCACCAGGAAACGTGCATGGAAGCACGATTCTCTTGCCAATCCGATCACCGCGTGACTCACCGGCAACGATGGTGTCAACAAGACCCTGTAATAGTATACAAGGTTATAGAGAAGCATGTAATGTCTACAATGTTTTTGTATTAATATGTATTAGAATAAAAACAAGCACGTCAAGCATGTAATGTCAGCTCGTATAACCTTTTGATTTTCAGGCTTTGAGTACCAGTCAAGCCTCATAGTCACCAAAATCCTCATCTTGGTAGCTTGAAGCTTCTTCCTGACCTGTAGCTTGAAGCAGTAGTACTCCCTCACACTAACAAATTTCCTGGATTGTGTTGCATTCATCTCATTGTCACCAAAATCCTCATCTTGGTTATCCTCATTGTCATCTACAAGATCGAACATTTACACCATTATGATGGCTGCACTCATAATGATTGACAACATAAGAATCATTGAAGAATAAGCAACGATGACCCGTACCTGGATGTAAATCAGTGACATGCTCTTCATGTGGTACAAAATTGCCAACTTGTTCCCTTTCCATAATAAAGTTTTCATCTGATTGATAGTTGAAGGAAAACATAAGTTGACTCATAATGATTGACAATATAAGATTCATTGAAGAATAAGCAAGCATGACCAATACCTGCATGTAAATCAGTGACATGGCTTTCATCTGGTGGAAAATTGCTAACTTGTTCCCTTTCCATAATCAAGTTTTCATCCGATTGATAGGTGACAGAAAACATAAGTTGACTCATACTGATTGACAATATAAGATTCATTGAAGAATAAGCAAGCATGACGAATACCTGCATGTAAATCAATGACATGGCCTTCATCTGGTGCAAAATTGCCAACTTGTTCCATTTCCACAATCAAGTTTTCATCTGATTGATAGGTGAAAGAAACATAAGTTTTCATTCATAATGATAGTAAGTATATAACAAATCAGTAATGAACATCATGCCTGAATGTAAATCGGAGGCCAGGTTTGCTTGTGGCCCAGAATTTTGCATGGGATATTGGGTCGTGTCATCGGGGGGTTGAACATACGGCATTCGATGATTCCAGCCAGTCTCCCCACGTGGGAAGAATAGTGGATATGACAATGGGTCATAGCACCCATAGTACGCTCTAATATACAGGGGTCGGTCTCCTTTTTTGGCATGCACGACAACACTCCTATCAAAACAATTTTGTGGGTCGCTCCCTTCAACCCATATCGCTGCCACCTAGAAGTCGTTAGAGCATTGTACCTTCACTGATCCAACTTGATATCTGTGTTTAGTGAGATCTTGTACCCATCTATATTCGGAACAGACCCAAGGCTCTTGAAAGCTTGCGCATAAGGGTTTTGCTGTAGTATTCGTAGGATTTTCCGTATGAGGTCTAAATTAAGATTTGGAGACCTCTTAGCCCTGTGCATCAAGTTTTCATCTGTATCATAAATATAGAGGTGCAAATGTCGAGGTCCATTATCAGCAGGCACCAGATCATCAAGAGCATGGTACAACCCCCCACATGCACGAAATGTGTATACCCTGGTTCCTGCTGCAATGCTTACTCGACGATCAAGGGTGACTCCAAGACTTGTGAATGAGAAGTGAGAGTTGAAATACCATATATTGTCACGAAAATATTTAGCATCATCATCACACTGACTTGTAAACAACCGTTTCAACTCTTCCGTCACCTTTGGAGTAAATAGATCTACTTTTCCTTTTCTGCAACAAAATGCAGGTCCCTCATATTGAAACCGCAAAGTTCCATAGTGAAGGCAGTCTCTAACTTTTCTAAGGACATGATGCTTTTTGGGAACGTTCATGTATACTTTATTTTCAGGATCATTTGTTGGAGTTCCATCAGTCTGACGTCGTCCAACTCGGTAGGATTGAAAGTGAACATCTGGAACATAATTTGAAGTGGCATAAATGTTTGTATTGCACAAACGACTCAATTATATTATATCAGTAAGTAATGATAGCAAGAAGATACTTTGCTGGGCGAACATCCTAGCTTCTTCATCAGGCTCAATGTATACATTTTATCCAAGGTTTCCGTCTCCCAAGCAGTCTAGTAGCGAATTATTAGTATAATAATGTATAAGGCCTAGTAATAAATTAAATACAGATAGAACGATGCAGTAAAATGCGCACCATCAATATTTTTTGTGTTGTCATCGGGCTCCTCCGTATGCATCCTCGCCTTGGTCGTTGCCTGACATAATGTTTTGCAGAATGGGCGAGTATCAACGATGAATGGAAGGTATGAACCAAGTGATAGTCAACTAATTACCATTATATTTGTCCATGGGATTGCGTGGACATGACGGTGCAGTTAGTATGTTGTCTGGCATGATCCTCCCTCCAATTTTTTTGCATCTGGTACATATCATTTGTGTGTAGCCAATCACAATCTTCATCAGCTACAGAAATATTGAGCGATTGTCAGTTGCGAAATCAAAGATTGGATAGCATGTGTTTCATGTAAGTGGCAGCACCTGTATTGAATTTAGTTTGTTCTCTAGTTGTAAGGAGAACTGTAGATTTGGCTCGAAGCCGTTTGTCACGTAGGCTTTGTAATATCCCTTCTCTATGTTGCTCATACCGAGCATTTTCCCTCTCCCTCTTAAGTGCTTGTTTTTCTTTTGTAGAATAAAGTGTGAGTTAGGTACAATACACAGGATGAGCAACAATTTGCTCGATGCAATAAGCAGTTGATTACCATATGAAATGCTGTTTTTGTAGGCTTGAAGTGGCGGTCGTAACCCAGTAAGTGAGGAGGACCGAATGTGAGGGTCGACATTATTGACATTTTCTTTGTTAGAAACAACACTTTGTGATGTTCTTAATGAATTTGGACCATGGAGTGGAGTCAGAATGTCCATTATCACATCAACAGGTATGCCTGCATCAAAATCACCCATTATCACATCAACACATGTATGACTGCATTGCCAAAATCTATGTACAATGTAAGAAAAGACATCACCTTTGGCAGCTGGTGTGTACCGTTGCTGGGTGAGAGCAGATTGCGCACTGGGCCTATCCGCAGTGTGTAATATCCCTTCTCTATGTTGCTCATACCGAGCATTTTCCCTCTCCCTCTTAAGTGCTTGTTTTTCTTCTGTAGAATAAAGTGTGAGTTAGGTACAATACATAGGATGAGCAACAATTGTTTATCATCTATGATACAAGTGTCAATTAGCTAGGACACATAATGTTAGCAATATAGTTTTTTTGTGCTCATACCGGACATTTGCCCGATGCAATAAGCATTGATTACCATATGAAATGCTGTTTTTCTAGGCTTGAAGTGGCGGTCGTAACCCAGTAAGTGAGGAGGACTCAATGTGAGGGTCGACATTATTGACATTTTCTTTGTTAGAAACAACACTTTGTGGTGTTCTTAATGAATTTGGACCATGGAGTGGAGTCTGAATGTCCATTATAACATCAACAGGTATGCCTGCATCAAACTCACCCATTATCACATCAACAGGTATGCCTGCATTTATGTACAATGTAAGAAAAGACATCACCTTTGGCAGCTGGTGTGTACCGTAGCTGGGTGAGAGCAGATTGCGCACTGGGCCTATCCGCAGTGTGTAAATCTGTCCATAAGAATCGATCATTAATATGACTTATTTATGATTCATGAATGTATCATACAGAACAGAGGAAATGGAGAAACCGGGTGATATGGGCACGGATGGCGTAGATGGAGTGTTGTTTCCAAGTAGAACAACACATGCAGCTTTCTTAAAATCCCTTGCCTCCTTTCTTTTTTTAAGTATTGCATCCCTGTTTAGTGCACACCTCTCCCTTTCCCTTTGTCTCTTCAATTCTTTTGGATCTATTTTCTGACCCGCGAGGCAATGAAATACTCAGGATACACAAGGTCGATGTAGTTAAGAGTTGGTGACATATGTATTTACCTGAATTGTCGCTGTTCCTTAGGTCCTGAAACGGAGTACGTACAACACTACATTGTGAGGATGTCATATTGTCTTTGCGAAACAGTTGTTCAGTCTTGTTGTGTAGGTAACAAAAGAAACAACTCAGCAAGAATCCTAATAACTTGTATGTACATGGTGACTTGAGGGTATTATTACATTAGTATAGATCATAATGCCTGTACGTATCAAATTTCACAGCAATTTCTTTTGTGTTTTGGCTGATTACGATATGCAAATTCAAGAAATTCAAGATCTAACCTGTGCACTTGCAGGGCCGATACGGACCTAACTCCTCGCCCCTGGTGCAGGCCACCGGAGTGAGGCACCGGAGGTACGGCAACGCACCGGGGTGGCCAGATGTGTCGTCAGACGGCGGCCACCTGGTTGAGGATGGCGTGGAGACCAGATCTACTCCAGGTCGGTGTGAGGAGCCACCGTGGTGAGGACGTCGCGGCAACCACTGGCAAAGAAGACCGGGCGAGGTGATCTTTGTGGCCTAGTGGCGGCGTTAATCGTGGAGGTTTC
This sequence comes from Hordeum marinum, assembly GCA_022496015.1. Lineage (NCBI taxonomy): Eukaryota > Viridiplantae > Streptophyta > Magnoliopsida > Poales > Poaceae > Hordeum > Hordeum marinum. The sequence continues at coordinate 557,613,482 of CM039673.1, read as the reverse complement.
CTTTTGGAGTCTGGCGTCATTGCTCGTTGGGACGTGTAGCATCCCAGAGGGCAGAGTCTGCCGACAGAACATTTAGTTTCAACCGTTGATCTGATTGTAGCCTGATGGATGTAACATGGGCAGTTAGATGGTAATAAGTGGGTCAGATCGGACGGTGGGGGTCATCCTGTGTACACTTTTTTGTGTGGCTGTAGAGGAATTGATGTTTGCTCTTTTAATAGTAGTATAGAAACCAAATTAAGAACCTTAAAATCCAAAGGAAAACAGATAAAACGAAAAGCCCAGTAGCAGGGGCGAAACACTAGCATTTTGACGCTTAATGCGTCACATAGGAGCTCTCCGTGTTGGAGCTGTGGAGTGTGGTTTCCCTTCTTTACGGACCTCTTGTTCATCATGCCTAGCCCGATCATTAAGGAGAAGACATACATGATGGACTCATGCATTTCCTTCTTTCCTGAGGCTGCAGCAAGTTGATGGACGTTTACAAAATTCATGAACTTTTTTGTTCCATATTTCAGGATTTATTTTTCCAAATTTACGAAATTATTTCAAGTTTATTATTGAACTTCATTTTTCTGAAAATGTTTTTTCAAATTCATGAACATTCTTTAATAACGATTTTTTAATTCACAAACTCTTTTGCATGTTTGTGATTATTTTTCAAATTCACAAACTCTTTAATAACGATTTTTTAATTCACAAATTCATGATTATTTTCAAATCCCAGGTCTTCACTGCTAGCGGAAGCGCTACCGCCTCGGTGGATTGGAGTGACCGGGCTCCGTGACTCGGGAGTGATGTGAACACCGGCACCACCACCAACGGATGATCTATCGGTTCCTTGGATGTTTGAAAAGATATGTTGAGTGAATGATATTGTGTTGAATAAATAGTAAGCGGTGGTTGAATAGTTTGGGGATGTACTAACCACTGTTGTCCTCGGTTGTTGTGCTAGAAATTCCTCAAAGGTAAGCAGCACTGGTTGTGGTCCTGCAGCTGGTGGTGCTGGTTCCATTTCAGGAATCGTGTCGTTCCTCATGCTCTCAAACACGAGCTGCATGTTAATTGACAAACCAAGCAAGAATGTCAGAAGAAATGAAAGTGTCAATATGGAAATGAAATGAAAGGGGCTAAACTAACCGTCATTATGCGAGTGTTGTGGTCCTGGACGGCTGCAACTCTCGCGCTCCACATCATGGTCTCCTGGCGTGTGTACTCCATGTAGGCCTACAATATGACATGATGGAACACATTAAACCTCTCAATGCGGAAAATAAAGTGAGCAATGAAGATAAGAGGGAAAAATACTTACAGAGTGCCGCTCGGTTAGGAGGGACTGTGACTGCACAGTGGTCGTGGGCGTGCGCTGTCTCAGGCTTGGGTGGGTAGCTCGGAGCTGTGTGTAGGAGATAGAAGGAGTGACCACAACATCCAGAACCGGCCGTCGACCATGAGCCTTCGGCCCTATGCCAACCACCGCCCCGTCATCCAAAGGCGCCTTGATGGGGTCAGGTGTGTCAGGATGTAGATTCAGATACACCGCATAGTAATTCTTCTTCTTCTCCGCGGTGTTGCCGTAGTACTTTTCTTCGCCAGGCTTGGGCCTCCTCCAAGTATGGGCGATCTCCCACGCCTCCATGTGTGAGAGCGACCGCTTGAGTTTCTCCTCCTGCACCAACAAACAGATGTTAGTCATACATAAAAAGTGACGGTAAATAGAAGAAGATTGTTTAATGAGGTTAGTCATACCTGAAGTGCCTTGTGGAGAAAGTGGTTCCGGTTTCCCTCAACATGTACTCCCTCCTTCCCTCGGTTAGCCTTGTTTTTGTTGCTAGTAGCCGCCCAGGCTTCATCCTGACTACACCACAGGTCCACCAATGCCGCCCAGGACTCGTCTTTTCCATAACACCAATTTGGACACACCTACATAATAGGAAGCATAATGGCATGTCTAACACAAAACGATGAAATTTACCACAAACTTCGGAATGAAAAATCGTTAATACTTACCGACAAGTACTCGTCCCTCTCCAAGGTAATGTGTCGCGTCTTCACTTCTTCCTTGGTCATCTTCATACCCAGATAGTCGTGATAGTATTGCGTGATGGCCACCAACCGCACCTCGTACTGCATCTAGCGGGCCTTCTTCTTCCCATGGCGCAGCACGATCTCGTCGGCAGTGGCCTTGTGCTCCGGAAGAACTCGATAGTATTTCTACAATCATTCATGAAACCAAAATGGAAGAAGCCATGAGTTAAATCATTCATGAAACCAGAATGGACGTGTGCTTGTGAAGAGAACTCACCCAAAAATTAGTGATCACGACCTTAGCATGGGTCACATACTTCGTGTGGGGGGCCGCTTCCCAGTGCTCCCAGGTCTTAGCCAAAACCCAAAGATCCAGGTGCCTGACTGGATCCGGACAGTATAACCCCGACCAATATTCCTTCAGCAAGACGGCGATGATGCCGTTGGGAACACGGGCCCCTTCAGGATGTACCCAGTTATTGCAAAAGATATAAAGAATGAAAATATTAGCATGCAAGCAAAATATTTAAAGAATGAAAATATTAGGATGTGACAAGCAAAAGAATTAAATTATTATTGAAATTATTTAGTGGAACTTACTCTATCCCCTTGGGCTCAATGAGCCACTTCTGCTCCTCGGTAGTAGGAATATGCTTTGGGACCTTTGCGTTACCACGCAGGCATCCCTTATTGTTGCCATTCCCACCACCACCAGTGTCCCGACCACCACCATCATCCCCGCCACCACCAGCGTCCCCGCCATCACCATCATCCCCGCCTGCCTCCTCCTCCTCCTCGTCCCCCTCCCCAACCTCCTCCTCCTCCTCCTCACCCCCTCCTCGCGAACCACCTCCTCCTCCTCGGCAGAGGGTACCTCACTAGAGGAGGGCCTCGAAGACAACACCCCTAAGTCGGTGAGGGTGCGCTCTTTATGGCCGCGACCCCCTCTAGTGGCTCTCCCACCACCCCCTCGCCCTCCATGGGGTATCCTCACGCCCCTCCTCCTCTAGGGGCACCTCTCCCCTCTCTCTTCCTGTGAGGAGTCATCCTCAAGTAGTCGGGGGGTAACAGTACGTGCTCGACCACTCCGACTAGCAATGCCGACGACCTTGCGGATGAAACCCGCGGCGTCGGCCTTCCCCTTGCCCATGTTCCATGAACCTACATTGAAAATAGAATACAATTAGTACATTAATAATGAAGGAAAAAGCATAATAATAAGGACTAATAAACACATTACAAATAAGCATAAAAAGGCATATTCCTAAACCATAGGGAAAAAGACATGAAACGTACATCTGCTAGAACCCGTACGAATCATCACTGTTGTAACCGATTTCTCGCTCGGTCTCATCATCAGTATCAATCATATCATCTTCGTTGTCTGACGGAGGTGGAGGCTCTTCCTCGTGATCAGCGTCTTCGTTTAACTTTTCTAGCATAAGTATGTCATTTTCATTAACAATGGTCTCACCATCATTCCGTGCCTCGTCATCGTTTGGATCCACATCATTATCACTGAATGGTCTAGCGTCATCGTTTCTGACCACATCATCATCGGGTTGCTCTTGATAGAACACTCCTCATATGTCATGGGGTTAATGTTGTAGTAATCATCTTCATTCGGGTCCGGTAGCTTACCATGTGGCGACACCTTGAACACAACTTCCCAACCCCGTAGGTACTCTTTCTGGCATGGGTAAGGCAAATAATAAACTTGTGTAGCTTGGGTAGACACAATGAAGAGATCACCTCCAGCATAGACAATTGATGGTTTAACTTCGACCAAACCAATGGAAGGCGTATGTCTCTGCCCCTCCTGCGGATCGAACCATCGATATTTGAACACAGGTAGACTTAGGGTTTCATGCCCTTTGCGGAATGTAATCTCGTATATATTTTGGACCCTTCCGTAGTAGTCTATTGAATTTTGACCGGGGGTGTACACTCCGGTATTTATAGTTTTGGGATCAGGCCGACTGTTTTGGTGCTCCTCTGTATGGAAGCAATACCCATTCACATCATACTTTTTACATGTCATGACGGCAGGGTCAAAACCCATGGAAACCCATCTCAATTCATCATCCATAGATATGTTCAGATCTTTTCCCTACAAGTATAATTGAAATTGTTGGGTGCATTAGTTCGGTTAACTAATAAATGTTGAACTACGTATTTAATAGGGGAATGTGGAAAATTACTTTGTCCATGAACCAAGCAACAAATTTTTTATTTCCAGGGTTTCCATGACGGAGAAGAGTAAGTGCCTCCGCCTCAGTAGGAGGATTCATTCCCGTCCATTCCTCTAGAGCGAAATCACTAAAAGAAGAGAAGCGGTGTTAGACCGGGATTAAGTGAACATAGAACATGATGATGTGCATAAAGGAATGGTGTAGTGGTATTACCTCATCCACTGTTCCTCGACTTCTTTGATGTTGTGCATGTTAGGGAACGTAGCAGAAAACAAAAAAAATTCTGACCTACGCACCAGCCCAAGACCACTATGGAGACTGCATACAAGGTTTGATCATTTTCGTTACTGACTCGTAGCGCAGCGGAAGTAGAGTCGATGACGAACGGCGATGCAGAACCCCGCAGCTAGGATTTTACAACCTCCCAACTACGAGCATGTATACCCTCATCTGCCGCGCGGATAGCCCTCCGGGAGGCGATCGGACAGTCCCCCGGATGGTGTCGCGGACAGCCCTTCGGGAGGACCTCTGAAACTTGGACTGTCACTAGGACAGCCCTTCGGGAGGACCTCCAAAACTCGGACGGTCACACAGACAGCCCTTCGAGAGGCACTCTCGAACTAAGACCGAAACTTCGATCTCTCTACAGATTTGCACACATACGGTGTCATCTATCCGGCAGGGCTTCACCGTCTAGAACTAGTTCCCACCGGAACCCAGACAGCCTTTCGGCTCTACGAAACTCTTTTCGTGGGAGGGAGAGAAGAAGCCAGATAATGCATGGCATGTGTATGAGAGTTCAAGGATGAAGAGATGGCAGCCCACATCTCCTCTATTTATAAGAAAACCAAGGGGTAGGGTGGGACTTGAAAATACCAAACTACCCCCACTTTATGTCACACATAAAAAATCATAAGAAGGAAAAGGGGTGCCATGTGGAGCTCCATGGAGGAGCTCCACCCTTGGCCGGCCAAACCTTGGGGGGGCCCATGAGGAGCTACCTTGCTCCCCAATCCCTTCTAGAAGCCTTTTTGGAAATATCCAAAAAGGTGCTTTTCCATAAATATTCAAAAGGCACTTTCACTATTCACGACGACATTTTTCAGCGTCCGATCGAACTGAAAATATTTATGTGGTCTTAGAACAATTCTAGTACCCCACTAAAATAATTTTTAATGCAATCTGGAACAATTCCGGAATAGTGATTTTCATCCGCGAAAAGCATCTGAAGCGGTTCCGACAGCTCCAGAACATTTCTGGTTTTTCTTCCGGAAAATTCCCAGAAGTTTCCAGAATGATTCTGGAACGCTCCAAGAATTATGAGGCATATGCCGAAACCAATTTGACTTAATGGTATCCCCTGAAACTACTTTTTAGTTTTACCGAAAACGTTCCGGTGTTCTGTCTGCGGAACTTTTCCGCTGTCCGAAACTTTTCCGGTGTCCAAAACTTTTTGGTGATTTTCTCTCACACTCCCTGTCTAGTATTCAACAAATAGATGACCCTTAAGCGTGTGACCCTATAGGTTCAGTGAAGCATAGACATGACCCGGAACCCCTTCCGATCAATGATCAACATCGGAGCCGTGGACACCCATAATGACCCCTATACCCACACGAATGAATATTCGAGTGAACCTCCAGTTGCCGTGAGATATTCCTGTTGCTTCGCGATATGTTACAATTACCCAAGGTGAGACATGTAGGCATCCTCGTGGATCAACAACTTGTCCACTATGCCAGTTACCTCGTTGTCGGTATTGTTCTCTTTTCACGTTCCCGTGTTCCGGCATCCCCGTGATCAAATCACAAAGTGTCTGGCCAGACGATGATGGATACCGTAACACCGAGAGGGCCCAGAGATATCTCTCCATCGTCGGAGGAGCAAATCCCAATCTTCAGTTATCAAGTTACTTGACATACTTTTCCATGAACCCGTAAGCCGCCGTAATAGCCACCCATTTACAGATGACGTTTAACAAACCCCAAAGTTCATGAAGCAAGCATGAAGAAACTCAATACTCTCATGGTCTAAGGAATTATGCTAATTAACTTCTCTGTGTTATTAACCATTAACTTATGACGAATGTATCTCATAGCATAACATCAATTTGGGTCGATTCAACACAAATGTTCTTCTAACATTGTGCCCTCAAAATTGCCGGCATAGCCATGCCCATGATCAGGAAAACAGGATCATCATACAATACTTGAGCCAGTCTTAGAGGCCAGACTAGGAATACAATTTACCGTTTATTATTCCACACATGCATATGAGTCTTCCTTCAAGCCTCGTGGTTATTGTAGACTCGAGAACCATAGCAGTTATAGCATGGAACATAAACCTAATTATGAACAGGGAGACAATCAATAACATTTATTATTGCCTCTAGGGCATATCTCCTACAGACCCCCACTTGCACTAGAGTCAATAATCTAGTCAATGCTAATGCACTTTACACCTATGGCATACTGGTTTAAAATATGCTTCGCTTGTGGTATAGCCTGATGTCCAACGGATCTGACAACTTCAGCTCCGTGTGTAACTATGCATACCCTCGCGTTTTCACGCTATCACAAAATTTGTATTTTGTGTGAACTTGGCTTTGCATATGTGTGAATCATTGGTCGAAACCTGATTCCTCAGACTGAGCTATGGAGCAACTATCTGCAATAGTGTCTCATAGACCAAAGCCATCTTGGAACCATACTAAGTTCATGAATGAACTATATGATTCAACAACTTCTTTGTCGCTTACAAAGCATCCACATACTTAGCCTTTGTTATAGAATTCGCCACAGTATCTTGTTTGGAACAATTTCCAACTATCATGCCACCATGTTGTGTATTACACAAAACCCTTAACTTAAATTGAAAATCGCATGGAGCATTGATGAAGACTGTATCGATGTAATTACTTACAATCAGCACTTCATAATCTCCGCTTGCGAGAAACCATGTCATCAGTACTACTCTAGCACTCAATGACATCTTTTACTATTGTCCTATGATCAGTACTTTGATACTTTGGTATCCATACCCGCAACAACTTTTGGAGTATCGGGCATATCTGGTTGTTTTACATACCATGGAATACATGATTAATCCAAACACAAGAGTGTGTGGAATCTCCATCATGTATTTTACTCATCAGTGTTTTGGGACACCGAGTCTTGCAAAAACTCTTTCCATGTGACTTCGGCAAGAATCACTCCTTAGCGTTTTAAATGCTAAAAAAGTTTTAGCATCTTGTCAATATGTATTCATAGCTTAGCCCCATTAGGTAAATCTATCTGCATAGATCATCATGCCTAATATTGAGGCTATTTAGCCTAAGCACTTCATCAAAAACTATTTTCAAATGAAGTCCTAATTCATGTCAAGAAATTCATTTCCAAAAAATAATGTGTCAAGCACACAACGTTTTTAGAAATATTATTATGCTCCCACTTACTTTCTTGAATCACAAGCATCTTCGTTACCCATTGATGAAGTCAAAAACCCTTTTTGACCATTTCATCAAACCACGAAGATTCCAACTCCATTTTGCTCTCTTCTGTCCATTGCTGGAACTCTAAAGTTTGCATACTTACTAGCATCCTCTGGATCAACAAATTACTTTGGAGTGTATCACATACAAGTCCTAGGTTTCATTTCTATCAGATGGAAATCCTTTTGTCATCCATGTTTCATATCTCATGATTGATATATGTATTAATTGCTATTTCAACCCGAACCAACCTTAAGCATCGCTACGGTGAAACAACTTCATCGTAGTCAACTCCTTGAACTTGTTATTTCAACAAGTTGAGCTTTATGGATAAAACATTTTTATCCGTATCATTTTTTTAGTTCCATAAATATTCGTTAGACTCTAAGTCCTCTGAAAGGTGTATCAAGGTTTTAATCTTGAATCACTTCGATGGAAACTATCTCGGATTGTATTGGCATTTAGCCAATCCTGGAGTCAGGGCCCATCAACGCTTCCTTGTGTATTGTAGGTATACTGTTGTCTAACAACAACATCTCGTTTGCGTACCTGATAGGTTTGCACGAGCTTTGCCTACGTGGTTAAGCTACACGTTTGACCGAAGTCCATACATTTTATTGTAGAGACTTCCGTATCAGTCGTAGTAGGAAACAATGGAATCACTTTGAGGGTTTCTTTCCTTTGAACTGATGACGAAGATACTGGTTATCTCGTCGAGTTGCACTGTCCTCCCACTCACCTTTTGTAAGAACTATTCTCATTAAAAACATACCATTTTGTGGCAAAATCCTTTGCCTCGGTATAGTGGTGAGGGAATACCCAATGACTTGGGATAACCATACAAAGTAGCACTTTTCTGATTTGGAATAGGTTTGTAACCTTTTACACAAGCCCCATATTCCAAATGTTAAGAAAAGATATAACATGGTTGTGCATACCATACCATGGCGTCATTTCAACAGACCTGATGGATCTCTTTTCAGTGTAAAAGCCGCAGTCTCTAAAGCATCACTCTATAAAAGGGATAATGGCAAATCTATTTATGTCATATTTGATCTTACCATGTCATAAATGGTTCGATTACATCTTCACGGACTTTCCACTTGCAGTGGTGTTTCGGGAGGTGCAAGTTATGAAACTCTTTTCACAACTCATCAGACATTCGCTAAACTTGTAACTCAAATATTCCTTTCCGCAATCAAATTGCAGAAACATAATTTTCTTGGTACAATAACTTCCACTTCATTTTTGAAAACCTTTCGAATGATTTCAAAAGATCCAAACTTACGTCTCATCAAGTAAATATCCATATATCTACTTGAGTCATTTTTGAAGGTAGACAAATCCACTGTTTGCAACAATATTTATCGGACTACATACATTAAATGTATGATTACCAATAAGTTCTTTGCTTGTTCCTTATGGCCTGTGAACGGTATTTTAGTTAGTTCACTTTTTGGAGGAAAGTTGCAAGTATCAGATGATTCAATATCAAACGACTTCAAAATCCATCATAATGGAATTTTCCATGCGGGTTTCTCCAATGTGACCAAATGCAGTGCCACACATATGTGGTATTCTTTTAGTCTTGCGACATTGTTATGGATGTATCATATTTCCATCAATATTCATAACATACATCCCATCTAGGATGGAAGCATGGCCCTTCATGTTATTCATAGTACTGAACAACAATTGTTGTTTTTATGAACAACTCTTTTGCAACAAACATTGTACAATGGGCTAGAGTGTATGAAACTCTAAAATGAATTATAAAAGTAAACCCAGAGGTAATGTATTATTATCAATATTCATAACATACGTATCATTCATAATGAAAGTATGCCCCTTATGTTATTTATAACACCGAACATGAAAAGTTCTCTTATGAACAACCTTCTTGCAAGATACCTTATGCAAAGGGCTAGAGTGTGAAACTCTAAAATGAATTATGAAACTTAATACATAGGGAATACACCGATGGAAGGCATAGTAACATTTACTATGTTCCCTGCGTGTATCTAAACCTCATCCCTGGCTAGTCTTTCAGGCCATAGTAGTTCTTACATCGAGTTGCAACAGAATGCAATCAAGCAGGTATCTTTGTGACCAACTCACAATACCCAAGAATTAGTGATTAACATGTTTAATTATAATTCCCAAGAACTATATCTTTGACCAGCCTTCTATACATCAAAAACTTGTATGACATTCATACATGAGCTGGATATTCCAGTCTTCTTTCTTTTTGCCATTATACTTCTAATAGTTTAATTTTTCAGTATTTCTCCTACTCTCAGAAGAAGCACCCAACTTAAGAGTGGCGTTAGCCCCGGACTTCCTAGGCATGAAAGTCTTACTAACACCCTTCGGACACTTCCTTTCTCTTTAAGTTGTTGTTTTATTCACCTTTCATCATATGACATGCGTTCTCCTGGATCCCTCTCTTATCAGTCTAATGCATAATAAACTCCTTTACTAATAGTTTGCAAACAAACATTGCTTTGGATATTTCATATCTTTTAGCTTTTGTCTGTTTCTGAAAAAGATTTTCAGATTCCATGTATATCATATAACTATCCAAACTTTCGAAGTTCCGGTCTCATGGAAGCAAACATATTGCAGTTTGACTGAAAAGGAATTCTAGCTTTTGGATCAAAGGACGAGAGTCATATGATCCATAGCATTAGCGGGAGAATACCGAAAACATGCGATAGGACAAAGTCCTTCTCGGCACTCTTGAGGACAATCCTCACATTACGTTACCAACCGTAAGGTTTTAACCAGATATTTAACAACTATTCAATTTTAATAGGGAAGGTGGAAACACGAGCCATTATCCTACAATTATTATGCAATCTACACTTAGACAAAGTTCACAATTAATTGCACTGAGAATTAAAAGAATTAATTCTATAGTGCGCTCCCACTCAAATCAATATCTCTCATAATTGATTGTGAGTGATACAAGACCCGCATTTAAGTTGTTCGCCATTGGTGTAACACCACTGATGACGAAACATCTCAACCGGTAGGCCAACTTGCCAATCACATCTCTATGTGACTCTTGTTCATCTTTCGATGCGTGTGTTCCGATCTCATGACGGTCATGCCTGAATGTCAAGACAACCAAGTGATCTCGCTGCGAGGTCTCAACTCACCCGCCTCACACTTCTCTAATCGTTCGTACCCGTGTGACACGGCGCACCCCAAAAAATAGGTGCCGTGACGGTGCTACACTTGGGAGAACACTAACTACTTGATATTTTTGTGAGAGATCACCCTAATGAAAGGCGAGTACCGCTCAATCAAGAAGGGTGCATCATTAGGGATAAACATCTCAGGCAATTCATAATAGCATGATATGGTATAGCCCTTTCTGACGAAGAAGTTTTGTATTTCTTCGTCTTCGGCATTCGCGTCGGTGTTCACCTTTGCGAAGATTGCCACCACCTTGTCGATGCACCAGATAATATTGCTATCTCTATAGCTAATAAAATAAGTGCATTACTTAAGGTTGACACGCAGGTCATTAAAGTGACAATCATATGGCTCCAGCCATCATGCCGAATCATGACACGCAGGTCATGTTAATATTACATCATATAGTCATCTCATACATAATCAAATTAATATGAGCATTGCTATACCGCATCATATGCACATGCAAACGATCCTGCAAAACCAAGTTAGACGCCTCTAATCGGTTCATGCAAAAACTTGTTTTACGTGGCTTCTAAGGTTTTGAAACAAACCGAATCTACCAACGTCCATCATCAAGTATGATAATTCAAGTTGCTAGATTAACTTTCCAGGGTGTATAAAACACGAGATAATAAAATCTCGAGCCCCATACTAAACTTTGTCATACGCGTGACCCCCGTGCAGATCACATCTGCATTGCCCTTTCGTCTGCGAAACATCCATCTTTCTCAACTATGGTGGAACCCAAAGAACTGTTAGCACTTCATTGATCTGTCAATCAGCATACTCAGGAGCAGCATGAAAGGATCGCGGATTGCCAGAACTTTGTGAGATTCGACCATTCCGTCAAGATCACGACTATGCAAATTCAGGGGAAGCAAAAGGAACATCGGGTAACAGATTTCATCTGCTACCCGCACAAATAATTTTCAACAATAGATATCATCTATAACCTAATTATATTGTGCAACACCCATACATCTCTATGTATTCTAGATCGCAACCTGCATCTATGCATAGCACGGCTCTTGATGCCACTGTTAGGGAACGTAGTAGAAAACAAAAAAAATTCCGACCTACGCACCAGCCCAGGACCACTATGGAGACTGCATACAAGGTTTGATCATTTTCGTTACCGACTCGTAGCGCAACGGAAGTAGAGTCGATGACGAATGGCGGTGCAGATCCCTGCAGCTAGGATTTTACAACCTTCCAACCATGAGGATGTATACCCTCATCTGCCCCGCGGACAGCCCTCCGGGAGGTTGTCGGACAGTCCCCCGGATGGTGTCGCGGACAGCCCTTCGGGAGGACCTCCGAAACTTGGACTGTCACTCGGACAGCCCTTCGGGAGGACCTCCAAAACTCGGACGGTCACACGGACAGCCCTTCGGGAGGCACTCTCGAACTAAGACCGAAACTACTATCTCTCTACAGAGTTGCACACATACGGTGTCATCTATCCGGCAGGGCTTCGCCGTCCAGAACTAGTTCCCACCGGAACCCAGACAGCCTTTCGGCTCTACGAAACTCTTTTCGTGGGAGGGAGAGAAGAAGCCAGATAATGCATGGCATGTGTATGAGAGTTCAAGGATGAAGAGATGGCAGCCCACATCTCCTCTATTTATAGGAAAACCAAGGGGTAGGGTGGGACTTGAAAATACCAAACTACCCCCACTTTATGTCACACATAAACAATCATAAGAAGGAAAAGGGGTGCCATGTGGAGCTCCATGGAGGAGCTCCACCCTTGGCCGGCCAACCCTTGGGGGGGCCATGAGGAGCTACCTTGCTCCCCAATCCCTTCTAGAAGCCTTTTTGGAAATATCCAAAAAGGTGCTTTTCCATAAATATTCAAAAGGCACTTTCACTATTCACGACGACATTTTTCAGCATCCGATCGAACTGAAAATATTTATGTGGGCTTAGAAAAATTCTAGTACCCCACTAAAATAATTTTTAATGCGATCCGGAACAATTCCGGAATAGTGATTTTCATCGGCGAAAAGCATCTGAAGCGGTTCCGGCAGCTCCGGAACATTTCCGGTTTTTCTTCCGAAAAATTCCCAGAAGTTTCCAGAATGATTCTGGCACCCTCCAAGAATTATCAGGCATGTGCCGAAACCAATTTAACTTAATGGTATCCCCTGAAACTACTTTTAGTTTTACCGAAAACGTTTCGGTGTTCTGTCTGCGGAACTTTTCCGCTGTCCGAAACTTTTCCGGTGTCCGAAACTTTTCGGTGATTTTCTCTCAGACTCACTGTCTAGTATTCAACAGATAGATGACCCTTAAGCGTGTGACCCTAGGTTTGGTGAAGCATAGACATGACCCGGAACCCCTTCCGATCAATGATCAACATCGGAGCCGTGGACACCCATATTGACCCCTATACCCACACGAATGAATATTCGAGTGAACCTCCAGTTGCCGTGAGCTATTCCTGTTGCTTCGTGATATGTTACAATTACCCAGGGTGAGACATGTAGGCATCCTCGTGGATCAACAACTTGTCCACTATGCCAGTTACCTCGTTGCCGGTATTGTTCTCTTTTCTCGTTCCCGTGTTCCGGCATCCCCGTGATCAAATCACAAAGTGTCTGGCCAGACGATGATGGATACCGTAACACCGAGAGGGCCCAAAGATATCTCTCCATCGTCAGAGGAGCAAATCCCAATATTGAGTTATCAAGTTACTTGACATACTTTTCCATGAACCCGTAAGCCGCCTTAATAGCCACCCATTTACGGATGACGTTTAACAAACCCCAAAGTTCATGAAGCAAGCATGAAGAAACTCGATACGCTCATGGTCTAAGGAATTATGCAAACATTAAATTCTCTGTGTTATTAACCATTAACTTATGACGAATGTATCTCATAGCATAACATCAATTTGGGTCGATTCAACACAAATGTTCTTCTAACATTGTGCCCTCAAAATGCCGGCATAGCCATGCCCATGATCAGGAAAACAGGATCATCATACAATACTTGAGCCAGTCTTAGAGGCCAGACTAGGAATACAATTTACCGTTTATTATTCCACACGTGCATATGAGTCTTCCTTCAAGCCTCGTGGTTATTATAGATTCGAGAACCATAGCAGTTATAGCATGGAACATAAACCTAATTATGAACAGGGAGATAATCAATAACATTTATTATTGCCTCTAGGGTATATCTCCTACAGTGCAAGACATAGAACATAAGGTCCTCCCACTCTTGTCGTGGCATGTTATAAGATTTCGAGGCCCGAGCCTTGCCACCTTGCCTGTTGAATAGATGGAGCTTGGGTTGATACTTGGGATCTTCTATATTGTATCGAGGCACCTTATTATGCAGATGGGGAACGTGGTCTGGATAGTACGATGTCCTGAGGTTTGACACCTCCTCTAGGATAACTGCCTCAGCTATGGAAGCTTCAATCTTAGCTTTCTTTCCACATTTCTGTCGGAGATGCTTGTTCTGTCTCTCAGGGCCATACTGCCAACGATTCTGCACAGGCTCCCCAACAATACCTCTTTCGTGAGGTGCAGACTGAGATGTGTCATTGGAGTAAAGAAGCCTGGCGGAAAGATCTTCTCTAGCTTGACTATCAACTCCGGTGACTTCTTATGCAATTGTTCAATCACATCTTTACTTACTTCTTTAGCATATAGCGTGCGGAAGAAATGGCTTAGTTCGGCAAGCACTCGCCAGACATGCTCGGGGACATAGCCTCGAACTATCACCGGCATTATCCGCTCAATCCACACATGGTAGTCATGACTCTTGAGCCCGGTCACTTTGCCCGTTGAAAGATTGACTTCCTTACTTATATTTGATGCATAACCATCGGTGAACTTCAAAATGTGTTTCATCCAGATAAATACTTCCTTCTTTTCTGGCGGTTTAAGGACAAAGTTAGCATCTGGCTTGAACTAGCTTCTTTGACCGCCTGTGGGAGGCTTCATGTTTAGACGTGGTCTATCACAAATTCTCTGTTGATCGGCTCTACCTTTAAGGTTATCCTTCGTCTTATCAGGAATGATGAGGATTGTGCAGAAAAGGGACTCTGCGACATTCTTTTCGGTGTGCATCACATCAATGTTGTAAGGAAGTTTGAGGTCCTTGAAATAGGGAAGCTTCGAGAAGGGGGTAATGTGAGTCCAGTTGTGCATGTCACTATATCCCTCGAAGCATTTTCCTTTGCCTTTGCCTTTGACTTTAGGCTTGAGAGATTTTATCCGAGCAAGAACATCTGCCCCCAAAAATGTTGGAATCTCGGTTACTTCATGGACAACCCAACCTTTCGTGAAGTTCTTCTTGTCTTCACTGTCTGGATGGTCTGGAGGGAGGAATTGTCGATCTAGGTCAAAGGCTGAATACTTGCCACCCTTCTACAGCCAAATCAAACGCAGAGCCTGCATGCACACTGGGCATGGCATTTTCCCACTTGTACACCATCCGCAGAATAGAGCATAGCCGGGAAAGTCATGCATGCAATACATCAACCAAACTTTCATCAAGAAATTTTTCTGCAGATGTTGGTTGTATGTCAACCTTGGGAAGTACCAAGAATGGTGCAAATCATCCACCAGCGGTTGCATAAACACTGCCAAATTCTTCCCTAGGTATTCAGGCCCTGGAATAATCAACGACAAGAACATGGTGTTGCTTTGCATTAGGACACCTGGAGGGAGATTGAGCGAAATAACAAACATGGGCCAGCAGCTGTATGGATTGGTCGACATACCATATGGATTGACCCCATCACCTGTTATTGCAACTCTGACATTCCCAGCCTTTGCTGCTTCCTTGGGGTATTCTTCATTGAACGACTTCCATGCTTTACCTTCTGATGGATGTACGATTTTATTTGGATGATACCTTTTACCTTCCTTGTGCCACTTCATCATTTTGGCAGACTTCTCCATGATGAAAAGGCGTTGTAGTCTTTGTATGAAATCGAGATACCGAAGAACCTTAGCAGGGATGGTTAGCTGCCTTTTCTCACCATCGTCACCGACCACCTCAAGGTACCGAGACGAACCACACTCCCTACAGTACTTGTCATCCGCATACTCGTGCCTAAACAAAAGGCAATTCTTCGGACAAATATGTATTTTCTTATAATCCATAGAGAGTGCCTTCATGATTTTCTTTGTAGCATACATGCTTTTCGGCAGTTGATGACCCTCGGGGAGGCTGTTAGCCCATACTCCCAGGAATGCTTTGAAGCATTTCTGGCTACAGTCGTACTCAACCTTGACTGCAATAAGTTGCGAGATGGCATCCAGCTGAGATATTTTGGCACCCTTATAAAGAGGTTTCTTTGACGAGGCCAAGACCTCCAAGAAGGCCTTTGTGATTGCCTCCGGCTCCTCTAGTTCATTCTTTGAAGGTGTCGCATTTGTCGTTTCTACAGCAATGACATCATCTAGCATGTCCCTGACCCCGTCGTCTTCATAACCATCGATGCGTTGTCGCATCACCTCCTCTTTGTCATGGTCATGCTCAGCTAAGTTTATTGCTGGCATGTCAAAGTTTGTCATATATCCGTGCATGCGAAGGTGGTCAGTCATGTCCTTATGATTTTTACGGTGACGTCTGCCACATCTCGCACATGGGCATGGTGGGATAATTCTCATTGGACTACGGAATATATCCTTCAAATACACATCGGTTTTCGTGATCCACTCTGATGTTACTCGATTCCGACGGATAAAACCACTATACATCCACTAATTATCTGCCATCCTCTGTTTTATTGGGAGCCACACAACAAAATTAAGGATTCATTTGAATTAATCACATCAAATTTTTATTTTCTTCTGCGGTGAATCCAACATCTCTAATAGGTAAAGATGGATCCTAATCCCAGCCGAGGATGTCTAGGTTGAGTACGTTCTCCATGCTCTACCCTGTTCCGAGACAAAATTTTGGCAGCACCTCCCCGCTGTTCTTCAGATACACATCTCGGCAAATAACCGAGAGAATGTGCTCCGGAGAACAACGGGGAGGCGCCACCGAAATCTTGTCTCGGAACGGGGTAGGGCATGGAGAACGTATCCAATCTACACATCCTCGGGTTGTCCATGGAAAACGCTGGACAATCCAAAAGAGTAGCGGTGATAAATATGCAATTGAATGCATATTTATCGATGCAACCCTTTCGGACGGGAGACACCTAGGTTACGGGACTTGATGTGAAAAGAAAATCTAGTGACATAAAAAAAGCAAATGAGGAGGTGGTGGATTTGTAGCTCACCCTCGGCTGTAGAGGAAGTAGTCGAACAGTAGAGGGATGCTCAGGGACCAACGCGTTGGACGACGGTCACTCCGATGAAATGCGACACCACAAAGCCTGCAAATTCCATCACGACCAATTTTAGAACATCACAACTCATAGAGCTTATTTAAACATTTACACATGCATTCATCCACTTAAAGTTTCACATTCAAAATGTTAAAAATGTTAAATCCTAATGAACAAGTTACCATTTATCTCAAATAACTATTTTCACAATTATTTTGTAACAACACCATCATGAACAAAAAAACAACTGTGCAAAAAGTATATATGATCACATCACAAAACAACATTGACATTTCAAACTTGAAAAAACTCATATTGCCAATCACATCCATTGATCAATATTTTGCAAACTAACTATATCTAACAAATATGTATCTATGCATCCATCTATGCATCCAACAAACTAACTATATCTATATCCATATTTTTGCAAACTAACTATATCTAACAAATATTTTGCAAACTAACTATATCTAACAAACTAACTATATCTACATTCCATCCATCTATGCATCCATCCACCTAAAAACAGTAGAAAAACACTAAAAAAATTGAAGGAAAAAAATGCTCACCTAGAGGTTCGGCTGGTCGGGGGGAGGGGGGACGTCGGACTGCCGGAGCCGGTGCTCACCAATAGAGGAGGGCCGACAAGGGGGCGCCGGACCACCGGAGCCGCGGCCGTGACCACTTAGCCGGTGCGGGGCGGGGACGACCGGGCCAGTGCGGGGCAAGAAGGGGGCGGGGACGGGACGGGCGGGGACGGGACGGGCGGGGACGACCAGCGGCGATGCGGGGCGAACGGGGACGTCCGGCGGCGCTGCGGGCAGGGGACGGGGGCAAGCGGGATGGGGCAGGGCAGGGGCATCCGGCGGTGCTGCGGGGCGGGGACGGGGGTGAGCGGGGCAGGGCAGGGACGGGGGTGAGCGGGGCGGGGCGGGAGGGGACGACCGGCGGCGCTGTGCGGGGCGGGGACGGGGGCGAGTTGCATGGGAAGGGGCAGCAACGACGACCGGCAGCACTGCGGGGCGGGTGGAGGCAGAGGGGTGCGAGGCGAGAGAGGAATGAGTGGAGGAGGATCCGACCTCGAGGGTATAATGTTCCCGTATGCCGACGGCCTAGCCGTCGCCATAGGTCCTCGCACAGCCACGTAATCGATCCGCGTGACCTCCTCGGTCCGTGGGTGTACCTATGCCGACGGCTTAGCCGTCGGCATAGATTTTCGCTATTTTTTCTATTTTAATTATTTCTTTTTTTCTTTCTTTTCTTCAAAACTAATTTGATTAACTTAAATGTGTCTTATGTAAAAAAACATACCTCAATTATATATCGATTGCCTCCCCTCACGGACATCGTTGCCGCCCTGTCACGGAGGGAGGAAACGGGATGGGGTACCTGGGAGGGTAGGAAACACGTCAGGTGTTGCGATGGGCCCTCCTAGCTACGCGTGTGAAAGTGTGGTGGCATGCGGCTCCGGGTGGTGTCCCCCCTCACGGGCGTCATGGGGCTCCGGGGTGTGGCCCCCCTCCGCGGACGTCGCTGTTATGGCTCCGGGGTGTGGCCCCCCCTCCGGGCTTTTGGGGCTCGGAGGGGGGCCACACCCCGGTGCCCCAAGACGCCCGTGAGTGGGGACACCACCCGGAGCCGCGTGCCACCACACTTTCACATGCATAGCTAGGAGGGCCCATCGCAACACCTAACGTGTTTCCTACCCTCCTAGGTAACCCGTCCCGTTTCGTCCCTCCGTGACAGGGCGATAGCGACTTCCGTGAGAAAAAAATAGAAATAATCAAAATAGAAAAAATTAAGTTAATCAAATTAGTTTTAAAAAAAGAAAGAAAAAAGAAATAATTAAAATAGAAAAAATAGAAAAAATCTATGCCGTCGGCATAGGTACACCCACATATCGAGGTCACACGGATCGGTGACGTAGTGGTGCGAGGACCTATGCCGACGGCTAGGCCGTTGGCGTACCTAACCGGCGTGAGGGGCTCGGATCGATGACGTGGCAGCTTATCTATGCCGACGGTCGGGCCGTCGGCATAGATATGCCGACGGCCCCTGTTAGCTCCGTCGGTGTAGGTCTCACACCGTCAAACGACCGTCGCTGCCCGGGTAGCCGGGCCCACATGTACGCCGACGGCTTGCCCTATGTCGACGTGTACCGTAGGCATATACGAAGCGCTGGCGACAGCCGATGTATGCCGACGACCCCCGTCGGCATAGGTGGTCATATGTCGACGACTTCTCTATGTCTATGGCTTCACCTAGGCCGTCGGCATACATCCATCGATGCCGACAGAAGCCGTCGGCATAAATTAGGCTTTGACAGTCTGTTATTCTGATAGTGTATAGGAGCTCCCCACATCGGAGATGCCCTTGGAGCGTGGTTTCCATCCGTTACGGACCTGTTGTTCATCATGCCTAGTCCCGATCGTTAAGAAGAAGATATACATGACCGACTCACAATTTTCTTTCCTTCCTGAGGCTGAAGTTAAGAGAAGGACCTTTACAACATACTTGAACTTTTATGAAATTCACTAACCTTAATCAAATTCATGAACCTTTATCAAATTCGTGAACTTTGTTCCAAATTTTAGAAAGTTCTTCCAAATTTATGGAACTATTTTTTTTTGGAAATGAACTTCTTTTGAATTCGTGAACATTTTTTGCATCATAATATTTTAATTCACGAACTCTTTGCATGTTTGTGTTTTTTTGTTGAAATTTATGAGCTTTTCAAATTATTGATTATTTTTTTGTATCGTCAACCGTCAATAGTTCAATTTAATGGTTAACATGTCAGTTTGTGGTCAGCATTGTCAAGTCAATAGATCAAACCAAGTCCTTGCAAAAAAAAATGATAGGCGATGAGCGAGCGAGCTAGCTGTGCCTCAGACCGCTAGAATTGCAAAACTCTTGTTCATCTTCGTGGCGGCCCGATCGCCAGGAAGAAGACGTGCATGGCGGACTCATGGCTTTCCTTCCGTCCTTCCTTGCTGAGGCTGCATGCAGCT
This sequence comes from Hordeum marinum, assembly GCA_022496015.1. NCBI lineage: Eukaryota > Viridiplantae > Streptophyta > Magnoliopsida > Poales > Poaceae > Hordeum > Hordeum marinum. Next base: position 557,593,253 of record CM039673.1, on the reverse strand, counting down.
AGTTGAGGCATCGTCGGTGCATGCCTGACCGTCCCCATGCATGCATCCACTCACGTCGACGCACGCACGCGCCTCGCGCTTGGCACCGGCGCGCGGGGAAGGAGAGGTAGTTGCGCCACGCCATGGTCGCCGCCCGCGCGCGCGCTCCACCCCGACCACACCCTCATGGCTACTGGCCATTGGCTAGCCGCCGCGCTATAAATACGACGCCGGCCGTCTCGCAGCTCACACAACCCAAGGCGCAAGCTGCTAGTAGTGGTAGTACAGCATCGAAGCCGGCGAGACACCCAGCCTGCAACCAGCCAGCCATGTCTTGCTCCGGGGGCCTCGCGGTGCTGCTGCTCCTGGTGCTCGCCGCCACGGCGACCGCGGCGATCACGCCATTGGAGGAGGAGCCGCAGGGCGGCAAGCGGGCGGACCACGTCACGGCGGGAGCCGCGATCGAGCCATCGGAGCAGCAGCCGCAGGATGGCCAGCTTGCGGAGCACCTCACGGCGGGTGCGGCGATCAAGCCATTGGAGGAGCAGCCGCAGGACGGCAAGCGGGCGGGCAACCTCACGGCGGCCGAGGGCCTGCTGGAGGAGGAGCCCGCCGCGCGCCTGGCGTCCGTCCGGATCGAGGAGAAGAAGGACGGCGACGACGCGGCGACTATGCCGATGGAGGGGATGAAGCCGGGCGGCGGCGTGGCGATCCAGCAGGGCGGCGACCCGGGCACGGTGCCGTCGGCGTCGTCGGGGAGCGGCGAGCACGGCAAGGAGGAGAGCGGCGAGCATGGCAAGGAGGAGAGCGGCGGGAGCAGCAGCAGCAGCAAGGAGGGGGAGAAGTCGGCGGCCAAGAGCTGCCTGACCAAGGAGGAGTGCCACAAGAAGCGGCTGCTGTGCGGCAAGGGCTGCACCCTCTCCGCCCACGCCAAGTGCGCCGCCAAGTGCTCCAAGTCCTGCATCGCCACCTGCTAGGCCTCCGCCGTCGACGGCCGGGTGCTCCTTCAGTTCTACGGCGGCCGGCCGTCTTGATCAACATTAGGTTGTTTTGGTGAAGGGAATAAGGGAAGGGGCACGCTGCAGCGCTAGCTGCATGTCTGCATGTGTGGTGTAGCGTAGCCCCTCGATCGATCGTCTTCGTGTCGTCGCCGTTGGTGTAGTGTTTTGATGCGTCCCCGTGTTTGTTCGTGCGTGTTTAGGACTACTATTCGTTATGTTGTTGCCATCTGTGTCTTGTTATATGTCCTTTCTGGTGAGAAATTTAGATGAAACTTGAATAAGAATTGCATGGATTTCAACTTGTTTGCTCAAAAACTATCGGAAAGATGAGCAGCCTTCAGTTTTTCGGGTCACAGGAAAAAAAGAAGAGAAAAAAAATGCGGAGAGCGCATGAATTTGATCTCACGAGGATAAGCCAGATAGAGCAAATGTTAGCCCATGATTTAGTTATAACAACCTTTTTGTAAAGAAAACAATATGCTAACTGAGAGATACTGTACCAGAGTGAGACGACTGATGTAGGGTGTTTGGCAAACTGAACAAGAAGAAAGGCAGCATATAAAATGATGCTATACATCGCCAACATTCACCAATCAAGATTCAATGTGTCAAAACTCTCCATCTTAGGGCCTCTCCAACATCAACCGCCCACATACGTCCAGACCACATGATCCGGACAACGAAAGTCATGCAACGTGAACATATATCGGTCCATCGAACAGTTCGGACGTCTTTTTTCCAGCAAACCAGATACATACGTGATGGGTCAGAGGAGGAGGCTATGTGTGCGTCCGGACCGTTGTTGCGCCCGGGTCTAACCATCCCGGTCCACCAAAAACTCCTCCCGAGTAGGCAGGCTCAGGCTCGGGAGCGGCTTCGCTGGTTGGGGTGCAGGAGCGAATTTTATAGCCCAACCAACATATAAGCAAGCTCCTTCCCTACCGCTTCCTACTGCCCCAGCTCCCCCATGGCCTCCTCCCTCAGGGCCAAAAACTCGGTCAAAGGATCTTCTTGCTCTTCTATGACGTCATCGTCGCTGAAGTCAAACACAAGCGGGAGGCCAAGGGGAAAGGGTTCGCCATGGAAGAAAGGATTGCAGAGTAGAGTATATACAGAGAAAATACTAGTGGAATGAGAAGCTGGCCCAACAAATGCTGAAATTATATCCCACCGTACACGCCATTAAACACAAGAAGCTGGAGGACTCAAACAATGTATTTCCCATTGCTCCATCATAATGCGTCCAGTTGAAAAGTGTAGGTGAAAATTAAGTTCCTTCTCTTAAAACTTAGTGCCGAAACTTACTGCACGACTCATTGATTCTTTAAACATCTAAACCATTGTATGTCTATCGACACGTCTAAATTATAGTTTTCGTATTAGTCTTTTTCCTGGTTAAATATTATTTCTTTATGATATTTTAGCAACATTCTTTATGGTTATTTTTTTAGGAACAATACTACACTTTTTGTTTTGTTGATTGCCAATTAAAACGGTTCGTTCATCTCGTCCTCGCTCGATCGCGCAGGGACGCGCTGGCTCATATCTCCCTCCCCGTCATGCAGTTCCGCCCGAGATGGGCTCCTTCTAGCAGGCCCAACATGGCAACCAGCAGGCCTTCAGCGCCCTGCTGGGCTGCCAGCTCATCCAAGCGCTGAGAGAAGCTACCGTTGCTCCAGAACGTTTTTTGTTCGCCATCTGAAGCAAGAAGCGACCGAAGAAGCCGGATATAAGAAGTTTTAGAGAAGCTAGATAGTTTCAGAACATGCCCTTAGGGTTTAGCGCCAGGATTTAGTGCTTACAGTATACATCACTCATGTAGTCCGGGTCTAGGGTTCAACGTTCACATTTTAATTAATTACATAAGAATATCAATGGCATCACTAATTTACTATTTACAGTTAGGGTTTAGGATTAATGTTTATTTATTTATTTATTTTTTGTTAATTTGCAAAACTTGCGATACCATTACTATTTGTACCATGTAGATTATTTAACGTTTATGGTTTATTGGCTTAGGGTTACTTTAATTACCTAGTTGCAAACACTCTTCTTTCAATAATTTTCACTTTTAAATATACGTTATACTCAAGCACTCAACACAACTATTTCGACTCATAATGATATAGGAATAGTAATCTACGACTCAATTACATTTACATAATGTTTAAGTTTCATAAGAGGAAACATGCATTTTAAACTTCATAAAATTCAGTTTCAGCCTCTGTAACTTGTCTAAATAGATTTAATACACGTACATGTATTTCCGCTATTTACAGACAGACCATATAAGATTCAAATTCATACAATTTTAAATTAAAAATAGTTAATATATCAGAGAAAAAAGCTGTTTGAAGACAACAAATGACCAACCCAAACAGTCACCCTATGAAGACAGAAATATAATATCAGAATGACCCACTATACCACACATTTAACGGTTGTTCTTGAATAACCAAGATTGGTACCAAGCACTAAACAAGAAAATTAAGTTTTGCGGATGAATCTGTACGTGTTAGCAGCAAATACTCTGATGTGGCCATTCTTATGCTGAAACCTTCAATCTGTGAGCAAAAGATCATCTCTTTCCTTTCGCGTTGTCGACTGATCCTTCAAGGTGCATATTATGTTTCGATGAACATGGGAGAGGAACAAAGAGTACACGGTGAATCATCTTTTCCTTATTTATTCTATGAGTGTTTCTTATTTCCCGTTTCCATTGTTAAGACACCCCACGAAATGGGTATACGACCCCACATGAATAGGTACACCCGCATGATATACGAACATATTACATATAAAAATAAAAATAAAAATCTGCCGATACATCTTCAAATATGCAAATCTTGGCGCAGATGAACTGTACATTGTCTACGTGCCCTAAATCATCTCCCTACACAGCAACGTACATGGACAATAAACTGAACATAAATAGTAAATACAATTTTAAAAATATGTTTTTTTTGTGGACGTTCATGTTAGTCTAACAAGCTTGCTTGACAACTTTCATACGAAATGGGTAGCAGTGTTTCGTTCGAGGCAACAACAACAACAACAAACAACAACGAAGCCTTTAGTCCCAAACAAGTTGGGGTAGGCTAGAGGTGAAACCCATAAGATCTCGCGACCAACTCATGGTTCTGGCACATGGATATCAAGCTTCCACGCACCCCTGTCCATGGCTAGTACTTTGGTGATGCTCCAGTCCTTCATATCTCTCTTTATGAACTCTTTCCATGTCAAGTTCGGTCTATCCCGGCCTCTTTTGATATTATCAGCATGTTTAAGCCGTCCGCTGTGCACTGGGGCTTCTGGAGGCCTGCGCTGAATATGCCCAAACCATCTCTTCGAGGCAAAAAAACAAAATTAAATATAACATTTGGAGTTTGATTTAGTTTTTCCGCATAAGTCAAAATGCTTAAACTTTCCCACTTAAAATTTATAAGTAGCATTATGGTGTAACAATGAATACATCTATTTGAACATTTGCAAGAAACATTTTTGACGAGCAGGAGATACACTTGGTGCTTCCAAGAGCTAAATTGGATTTCTGCACTACCAATGTTGCTTCGTCATTGTTTGCCATTTGTGGTTGGTCATCGGTCATCGCGTGTCCCCAAAAGTATTTGGCTGCACGGAGTACGCCAACACACATCACAGATGCCCGGGTCAAGGGGTGTGCGATCGGTGCGCCCGCACAGATCGCTAAAGCATAAAGATCGCTAAAGCATAAGGATAGGTGACCTCGTGAGGCCCCGGACTGGCTGTGAGTTCCGCTTTTGCTAGCAGATTTGACTTTTGATTTTTTTTCCCAACGTTGTACAACTAATATTGTTCTTTTTATATTTTATTTTTAATTGACTTTTGATTTATTAGTTTAAGAGGGACTATAAACTAAGGTTTTACCTAGTGCTTGAGGATATCATTGACAATTTCATTTTAAAGAACACAGAAATAATGGTGTTAATTAATCGAAGACTATGCAACCGAATATGTGTTTTGGGTCTATGTAGGGCATTCTTAGATGTGACATAGTTATCGCACACCTAAATGACACAATCTAGCATGAAAAGAAATAAAAAGTAAATAAATAAATAGAAATACCCACACGAATCTTCGCGTAAAATCGATAACATTACATCCAACAAGAGCGAGATGCAGGGGCCTCGCTCGCTCATGCCACGTCGGTGATTTTACCATGTCAATTTACTGTATGAGGGAGGGAGCGATGCGGCTGGTTTGGTTGTTGATTTGGGCCCACACCTCATGTGTATTAGTTAGCTGGAGGAAACACCTTCCTCAGATACACCGCACCTCTCGTTCCTTTTCCTCGTTTCCTGAGCCATCAGCCCGGCACGACACGCAACCTCCCCTCGTCTTCTCGCTCACGCAAACCTCCCCTCCCGGCCGCCCTCGTCAGGCCGCTCCACCCATCCTCCGGGGCCAAGGAAGATGGACCAGCGACGTCGGTATACCATAGGAGAATATGGCAGTGGGATGCAAGGCGAAGCTAACCGACGCCGGGGAGAGGCGATGGCGACGAGCAAATCGGTCCACGATAGGTAATGTTCAGTTCCGTCTGGATCTGCCATGCCAAGCCCGATGGCGAGGAGTTCGCCTGGAAGACGCTCCGCAAGAACGTCGAACGCGGTCTACCGCGAGGTTGAGATCATGCAACACCTCTCAGGCAACCATGGCGTCCTCGCGCTCAAGGCCATCTACGTTGGCTGCAAATCGAAGGTGAGTCTGCGGTGGCCCTCTCTCCTTCCCATCCTCTCTCTTCCTCTCGAGCAAAAGTTGTGAAGGTCTTGACGACGGCAGTAGTCGCAGCTGTGCGCGGTGCCGAGCGGGAGTGCGTCTGTGTTGTGTATCCTGCCGGTGTCTCCAGGAGAGAGGTGTGCTAGCTGCCGGTGTCGTGCGTGTGTGCTAGCTGCCGTGGTGTGCACGTGCTGTGCTTGGGCTGGTGTGTGTGGTCGAGTGCTTGAGGTGGTGTGTGTGCTGTGTAACCTGTGTTATGAATCCAACCCTTCCGTATGGAGGGACATGAATGGAATCAAGATGTGTTTAGTATATCATAAAAGATTCTAAAATCTGCAACATATCATACGAGGCAAGCAATTGAACTATTGAATTTTTTCATACTTGCATTGGAACTATTGAATCTTCGGTTAGCCAATCAAATTAATATCATGAGATTTTACATGCAAAACACATTTCATAATTCTGCAATTTATTTGTTCTTTGTACTAACGCATTGGTATAAAAATAATAACTATAGAAGTCACATCTTGGAAACTACTCTGTTGACAAGCAGAAATCTCGACGTCGTAGCAGATTATGATTTGAAAAATGCATCAGGCAGAGCCCTCAAAGATAAGGACAATGATGCTCAAATATTTGTTATGGGTTCTACAACCTATTTATTTTTCAGCTTTTCAATTGTGTTTTCTGCTATTTACTTTTAGAGTCATTCTCATTCTCTATCTAAATATGTAGTGACAATGAAATCAGATTTGCTCTCTAGGATGATTGTGCAGATGAATTTAATGTCGAGAGTGTCCATTCTGTTGTTGAAGAGGCCCAGTTATTGGATATTTCTGAGCAACTGCCAAAAAAGTTGCATGGTCCTTATTTTAACCATGAGTTGCATCATCTCAAAATTCAGGTGTGTAGTACCGGGCATTCTACTTTGATATTCGTTTTTGGTAAGCACAATATGGTAGTGATGGTTATTGGCCTTTGGAAATGAGATTATTTAGACGGCTTCCCATCATTGCTAGGCTGAAGTATGCATCTTGCAATATTTCCTTGCTTTCAGAATTGTTTGTGCTGAAAACCAGGACCTAAACTGGTGCTACTAGCCAACCTTTTCTTTAGGGAATGCCCAGTGGACCTGAAAGAAGGTATCTGCAGTTTGATAGTTGCAGCCACAAAGAGGCTCCGAACTCCCTGAACTTAGTCGGATGTGGGACCTTTTTGAAAACAAGTATGGTAAAGATTTCATTGCTGCTGCAGTTGACCTGTACCCAAATGCCGGTGTTAATAACCATCATAAGTTTGTGTATATAATTTCTTTTTCTGCAAATTCATTCGCCGTCACTATTGCATGTATTTTCTGCAAATTCATTCGTCGTCACTGTTGCATGTAATTTTTTGCAAATTCATTCGTCGTCACTATTGCATGTATTTTCTGCTCACTACTGAAATCGGTAACATCCTTAGCTAATTGAGAAGTTGTCAAAGTCGTCTGGGCAATTTAAGCTGGAAGTTCTTAAGGATATAGCAAAGGAGCATTAGATAGATTGGGATAAGAGTGAGGATGAGCAGGAGCTTCTTAAACTTGCTGAAGATCTGATTATATCTAATACTAAAACTGTAATGTGCATACTTTTATTTTACATGTTGTATAATCTTTGAACTAATAGGCGTTAACTTCTGAGCAGCAAGTGTCAAATTTGGCAAGTTATTGTGTCATTACTTTCCTTTTTATTATAGACTCAAAGCTGTTCGTCTTAATGTCTTATTGGATAGAAGCAATAATTCAAATTAATGATACACCTGACTGGTGACATGATTTCTATTAAGAACTCATACATATAGTTTGTTGTCCTTTTTTTTAGTGTTATTGTAGCATGTTAATTTCGATCTAGAAGATACACATTCTCTCTTTCCTTCTCTGTAATATGAAATTTTGAGTGTGTTAACTTTACTTTTCCATTGGTAAGACAAAAACATTGTAGCTTATTTTCTTTGCATTTTATGGGATGACATTGTCCAATAAAGTTTCAGCTACACTTGCAAGAAAATAAAAGAAAAAGTTTTTGCTTCAAAATAGATATTGTGTTTTCAAATTCATTGTGTGTAACCGGCCATCGTCTTTTTATTTTTATTTTTTTCATTCATCAAGAATGAGCATGTTTTCTTTATAATTCACATCATGATGTCATCTGTGGTGCATATTGTACTTCAATCTTAAAATTTAGTAATTTGTGTTTAAATCAGAAAAGATAAAGTATTGCAAAGATAAATTTAAATAAAATATATAGTTTATTTGCAATCAGCAGCACCAACTACCTCCTTGAATTCATTATCTTGCGTACTTGGGGTGACGCCATGCTCCCTGTCCAGCCTAGGAGACTTGTCCAAAATGGGTCGAGTTCATCTGTTTGCTTGTTGACGAGGTTTTTAACAAATTTTACATGTTTATCAGACGTATTCAGCCAAGTCAAAACAAGTACAAACAATACATATTCGAGGACTTGCATATTTATAAATCTTGTGGGATGCTTGTTTTACAGAAAGATGATAAAATGTATATCATGTATAATCCTGGATTCTGAGGCAGGCTTTGACTTCTATTTATCTAACCCAAAATCAAGATTATGTATATCATGTTGAGCTTTTCTTATTTTCCATATTCCTAACTACCAACAGACACAAGATAAAGATCTATATTAATTATATATCTTTTGCGGTCACTGCTCCTTAGTGACACACTGCATTAGAGTTGATACAGTATCTGCTATTTTCTACTTCCTTTTAGGCTTTTAGATGTGTACAATATAAGTTTGTTTCCAATAGAGCAATAATAATTGCTTTTAATACCATTGTTGTAGAATATTGAGGAAGCAAAGGTTTATAAAGTCAGCATGTACATCAGATCATCAGACTCTATGGATCTAACAGTTCCTTCGACGAGTTCAGATGGTCTTCAGAATCTAGCTGCTTGTACCATCACATAAGCAATATTGTTGGTTAATTTACCTACAGTTCAACATCTATTACAGCTATGGCTCTCTCTATGTTTAATGGATGTTTGGTGTTATCCACCTGTACATCTTTACCGTGGCGATTTTATTGTGTCGATGAACCCCATCAGCTCCATCTATAATATTGCAAGAATGTATAAATGTATAAAGAAATAAGTCCCAGATTGTCTCTTTTTTCATTAAACTATGCATGTCATACAAAGAGACGTTTACAAATACAACAGCTAGATGAGTGTGCAGAACCCCGCCTCAAGAGACGCGTCCGGGGCGCGTCCCAACCACTTGTATGAATTAGATGCACAACACTTCTATCACATCTAGATGCGCTTTATCTAAACTTATGTGTTTTTTCATACTAAGCAGAAGTTATTTTTGATATAGCTCTATTTATAGAGCTCTTTTATGGTACCCGGGAGCAAATATTGGCCGTTTAGTTATGAAATCTAATGATGTCGACCGGTCTATACCGCTCCAACTTGGCAGTGAAATCACGAGCGGTATGCTTGCACCGCTTCGCTCCCTTCCTCCAGTATACAAGTCACAAGTGCATTTTAAGAAGTGAAAATTTCCAGCCCACCCCAGCGGCGACCCGCCCGCCCTCGCTCAACCATTTCGTTCCCGACTGCACCCACGTGAGTTACAACCGCCGTCGGCATGTACCTAGCCATCTATGGTGAGTCAGGAGGTCGTCGAGCTAGGCCATCTTCCTCACCATCAACGGCCTGTTGTTCCCTCCCATCCCTCCACTCTCCTCCTTTTCCTCATGCCACCAGGCTCTGGAGGAGGACCCGCCATGCCCACACCACTGCTCCACCACAAGGCCACGATTGGTCTTTGGTCGTCTTCGTATCCATAGGCGCCTCGTTGTGCTCTCCCGTCCATGCAGACATCCCACGTCGGAGCCTTGCGCTCGTCTACTGCGTCGACCTGCCCTCCGGCAGCGCACGACGCCTCACCCTTCTTGCCCTGACTTCAGGCCCGCCGTCTCGCCCTTCGGGGACTGGAACGCTACGGCAAGGACGGCTGGGCCGACAAGGTGGAGCACCTCGGAACCGACGATGACACCTTTTGGACATCTGATGCCTCCCGGCGCATGCTGCTCGCCCGAAACGGGAGCTGGCAGTGCCGGGAAGGCGAGGCCATGGCAGTTGGTTGTCATGGCATGCCCTCCAGGATCATGCTGCCCCTTCACAGCCGTGAGGCGACACAAGGCTGCGGGGTTGCTCGTGTGCGGGAGATGGGAGCGGTCACTGCGGGGCTGTGGCGCGTGCGCTGCGGCTGTTGCTACAGGCATGGAGTGTGAATGAGCGCGCGGTGTCGCTGGGTGTGTGCTTGCGGGACGAGCTCCGGGGACTCATCAATGATGGACGGGGCGCTGGCTTGAGCGCGAGGATGGTACAGTGGACGAAAACGGCGGGAAAGGAAGCAGAGATGAGCAGAAGGTCACCACGGTTTCGATGGACGTGACGAGATGGCCGGGGACGCAGTGGAGACGGCGAGGGAGAACGCTGATGCCGGCGGTGGTCCTCAGGTGCGCGACAAAGAAGACGAGCTCAACAAATCTATGCCTATCCTACCCTCAGAAAATGGTGGTCCCATTTTACTATACTGCTCCCTCCGCTATCAACGGTATAGGGTACCGTAGAAACTCTCCTATTTATATATTTCTACCGATCTATACATTGTTGTAGTTCTATTTATATATATTTATTTCTATTCCCTAATGAGATAGGCCTCATCTTAGAATTTGACACAGAGCCCCTGATTATGCAGGCCCGACCCTGACATCACACGCGTGTGCGCACACACACTCCCGTCCGTCCGTCTGGCCGCCCGCCAGAGGCCGCGCACAGACACACTCGACACTCCCGTCCGCCCGCCCGCCCGCCAGCCAGCGGCCACGCACAGACGCACTCCCGTCCGCCAGCGGCCACGCACAGACACATGACAATCAGCGGACACCCACACCCACACACAGACAGAGACCCACACGACACACACATCTTCGGTACAACTCGATCAATTTCTTCACCCCGTCTCTTAAGCTAATTGCCACGAGGTAGTACAACTCGATCATCAACTAACCGACTCTACCTTATATGCCAACTTCACCTTCCGGATAACACAATTCACACTCTTAACAGTTTTCCTTAATCACAACTTCGCATAACAGACCTCCCCTGGGAGTAAGTCCCCCATCATGCATGCCACTATGCCAGTAAACATCTTTGACGTGCACTAACAGGTGGTTGCTGTTGGTCTGATTTTGCATGCAGCATGTTCGTTGATAGCTGCAAGAAGCTGCTCATCTGCAAGAGGAGGCTGATTTGATTCCGCCGTCTCGTCCTGGTGCCGATGCCGTCGCTGGAGGATTTTTATCAGCAGAGGAGTACGGGTGTTCAGTCTTGTGCAGCAGCAGCACTAGCTAGTGTGTGTGGTGTCTTGGTTGATGCATTGCATGCAGCAGATACTCCCTAGAGCTTGAGTGTGTTTGCCACGAGTACTTACGTTGATAATGGATAATAAAGTGCTCCGTCTGTTTCAAAACGTTCTGACCTCGATCGTTTTTCCCGAAATAATTCAGCGACCTCCAGCTGCTGTCTGCTCAACGTCTGACACCAATGACCGCGAGCGCTCGGCGGAGCGTGCCCCTCCCCTCGCCACGGCCATCCTGCTCTCTGCTCTCGTGGTCCTCCTGAGTGTCGCGGCGGTCGTCCTACTCGGCCGCCGGTGCCATCGCTCGGCCATCGAGGTGGTTGTAGTTGACGGCGAGGATCTCCGGGGTGTGATCGGGAACGTCCAAATCTTTTGACTACGGCTCTCCGCTGACGTGCTGACTGTGCTACGCTACGGCGTATGTGTTGCGTATGCGGATACGTAGCCCCAGGATCGTCGTGACAAGTTCAAGGACCGTAGAGAAGCAATATGGACAACTTTCAGTACCGTATTGAGGCACTTTACAAGTTCGAGGACCGTTCTGAACACTGGCGCCAAGTTTAAGGATTAACAGTGCATTTTACTCTACATGTTACTCACAAACCCATCTATGTGTTTTGCCCCCTCGGCCTATAATATGGTGACACCTTGATCTAAAGGAGACAACGGACTATATATGCGACCGACGGGATAGTGCGTCCGCCTTATCGCAAAACCACCTGTTGGAAGAAAAGAATGTCAATCAACAAGTAGCGTGTGCTAAATAATTCCTTCCCTAAAGGCGGCGTCATTATTTTTTCTCTGAAGAAGAAAGAGATCCTGGTGGTGGGTCTCATCAATTCGGTTGTACCCCACCCCTTTCTAGATTCTAGTCTACTGTCCTCCTCAACTTCTCATCTGAAATCGAAAGATGCACCACCACCGGCCGCCGTGAAGGCAGTGCCGGCACCCTGTTACTCCAACGGTCCAACCACAACCAGCTGCTGCATCTGCACCACCAGATGCCACAAGGGTCATGAAGGTGGGCGGTGGAGCTCCTGGATTGCAGCTGCAATTCACCATGTCTGCATTTAGCAGGCACAGGACCGATGGCCACGGCCATCACAGGTTCTTATCATCTTTCCGCTTATTATCGGATGATGAGGTGTTCTAAGTACGAGATTAAGCAAAGTTTTTATGTTAACCCTCACAATTAAATCTAACAATGGTCAAGAGCAATTTAATCACGATTAGAACACTAGATACTCTCTCCTTTAATGTAGGCACTCACGTTGGAGTGATAGAGTCTATTTTTTGGGATCAATGTTAATTGTGTGCAACTAAGACCAGATGATGTTATGTTCAAGCCAATGATCATGTTTAAGTCACAATTACTCCTGTTTAAGATTAACTAATCCAGCTTTAGTCCCCCCTCCCCCCCCCCCTCACGCGCTGTTGAGGCTAATGATACATGTTTAGGCTGGTTTCGGTTAAGGTTCTAACTGTTATGGTTGACACTATCACCCTTCAAAATTCTCTTAATGTAGTGAAGTTTTGCTCTTAATCCCATTAATGTTGATTGTTGACCTTAGCGCTGCTTTAGACCTTGATTAAGAAATTACAAGGAGGGGAATAAGTAAAATCCCCAATTTTGAAACCCCAAAGATATCCCTCCAAAATGAGAAAATCCAGGAAAAGGAGGGAATTTGGGGCTCACCTGTAGATGCCGCATCGGACCCAGATGGACGCCGCCGTCGTCTCACGGGATGGCGCGCCAAAAGAACAAGTCGGCAACGCCACTCTCGCGGACGCGAACGCTGTGTGGGCCCTGCCCCGTACACTTCGTCCTCGACCCTAAAGAACATGCGCCAGGTGTCGCCTCCCCACCTCACCGTCGAACGCCTCATGCGCGTCGCCGGTTCTAAAGGACTCATGATCCGGCCATGAGTCGACATGGCAGGTGCCGTTCGTCGGTGGAGCGCACGACCTTGATCCAGGCACGCTGCCGCGATGAACTGTGCCGCCACACTGCCATGGCCGATTTGCTTGGGTTCGCCTCTCCTGCGGCTCGGGGCCAATCGGGAGGAGAGGAGGGAAACGACCTAGGGTCTTCACCGACGATACTTTTTTTGCCTGTTTGGAGGAGATGTTCTCGTCGATTATGAATGTGTGTCTGGTGACTTTGTTAGTCTTTAAATGACGTGTTCACTCAGTCTCTCTAAGGTGCTCATATGGGTAATACGTACATACACGCGTTTATATGGTTAAGTATATCTATGCAGTCCATACTGTGTTAAAATAAAATAATAAAACAAGATGCTTGAAAGACCAAACAAAAACACACTCTTTGCTATTTTGATGGATATTCTTTTCAAATGTCCTTATTGGAATCTTAGTCGACTCAGTTTTACAGACAACTTCAAATTCTAAACTGTGTTAGAGCTTCTACACCCAGGCACCCACCTCATACGTTTAGATGGACGTCTGATCATTAATAGGTCAATTTTTTATATAAAAACGGGCGCCTCAAACCGACCTCAAACATTCGGCCTAATCGTCATCCCTCAATATATTCAACCCAAATATGGGATGGATATGGAGAGGTCCGGGTGCATCCGCCACGTTGGCCCCGACCCATACTCGCCCATCCTACCCCACATATATTTGTTCCCATCTGCTCTCCATACCAAACTCTAACCACTTCACTCAACTTCTCCCCAGTCCACTCTACCACCCAAGCTCTCGTATGGCCTTCTCCGGCATGGTAGGAAGCAGATCTGACTTCGACCATTCCGGATTCGTCGACTGAAGTGTCGTCTCGTGCGGGCTGGAGGAGGCAATGACGTTCATATTGCACTCTGTAGCTCCCTGGAGGACAACATCCGATCGACGGTGAGATCTGTTTGACGCGAGTCCATTATGTCGGCGCATCGGGCGCTCGGATCCTCCTGAGCTAGATCATCGCGGTCCTCCTGGGAACCTGTCCATCGAAGTTTGAGTGCTACGGGAACCGGTGCGCCCTCCGTGGAAAGGAGCAGATGAGGGCGGCCAGGGCCCGCCTTGCTGTCGACTTGACGGTGACGGAGGCGGCTGATGCGGCGGCGCAGGCGGCTGCAGAGAAGGAAGTCATCTACGCTCGCATTGTAATGAAGCGGCAGCGGAGGAATACCCGTCTCCTCGACCGAGAGCAGAATCAGGCGGTCAATGTCATGTTCGGACTGCCCAAAGGAGGTGAAGGAGGACAACGACGGGTCGAACATCTCCAACGGTGAGTAGATCCGGCTCGATCCCTACTGGGTTTTCGACCGCTACTTCTTTGAGAAGGACAACAAGGACGCCCGAAAAGGTAAGGACAACCGTGGATGATCTTTTACAGTAGCGGAGGACGAAAATAATTTGAGGCGGGGCAGACTCTAAAGCATATGAAAGTTTAATGGAATCTAGACTGAAGATTGAGAAAAAATTATGATGAGTTGATTCTTTTTTTTAACACAATAAAGACGCAAGCGTTCATATACACGCGCATACACTCACCCCTATAAACGCACACACGCACACCCTGCCCCTATGAGCACCTCCTAGAGATTGAGCCGGCATATCATTTTGAAATTTACGAAGTCACCGTAGGCACCTCGTCGTCGACGGGAACGTCTCCTCCCACTAAATACGCATCGTCAGAAATCCTAAAATAAGTGCAGACATATATGCAAGCATCAGGATTTGAAATCCTAATGGGGCTGAGGATAGCATAGTCCCTCTAACCATACAACCACATGTTCGTTAGCATGAGTTGATTCAGTTGTACAATTTCAACACAGAATAGAAAATTAAAACAATCACATATATCCTTTTGCCTTTGGAAACATCTCCCCCTTCTTATCCATGACCAGCAACCCGCCCGGCGGCCATGCCACCGCACGGCCGCTGCTTAGCTGGACCCGTACCCGTTTTCGACCGCTATCTCGCACTAGCCGTCTAGCCGCAAGGATTCGTCGCTCGCGTGGCTTGCTGGTGCGCTAGGTTGATTCAGCTCGGCAGCTTATCAAAATCGAACCATCATGCGTACGTCCAGCCGCTCAGGATCAAATTAAGTGGCCCAACCTGCAAATGCAACGAGGCAAAGGACGTGGAGTATTGCATCCCCATGAACAGTAAAATAAAAAAAAATCGTAAATGTTCTAAAAAATTCTGATTTTTTATAAACTTTGACAAATGTTTAAAGTGCTTGCAGATTTTTATCATGAGAGCACATTCGAGAAAGACGTGACAAAAAAAAAACGATGCTCTGAAAATAGTACTTTCGAAAGCATTTTGAAACACTGATTTTGTTTTTTTTGCCATGCCTTACACGAATGTGGTCTCATGATGAAAATTTACAAGCACTTAGAATATTTGTCAAAGTTCATCAAAAAATAAAATCAGAAAATTTTGAAATGCTTTGATTTTTTAAATTTTACTGCTCACGTGGGTGCATTTGAGCTCGAGCTCAAAAGGGTACTTTCCGCCTTCCTCTTTCTTCTTTTCTTTTTCTCCTACAGACCACGTAACGAAGTATCTAATGTCCCGGGCTTTGTATGCGTACATGTACACAATTTTACCACGAAATCAAGGTAGGGCGAGCGTCCATCCTCGTCGTACTAGTAGCTTCGTCTGTGATCTTCTCCATAGCTAATATGCAGAATAAATATGTCAAATTTTAATAGTCCAATGACATATTATGATGTGATAGTCAAATGATGTGTGTAATGCATCGTTACACACATGCTGGACACGTGCATGTATGTTTGAATGGTTGGATTTGTAAGTCCCGTTATAAAGGCTATTAGCTCTCACATCGCAATAGTCTCTCTTGTACGGCTAGTGTAAACTAACCGTTGTTAATCATGGATCGGCCAACCTCATTTGTTAAAGGATATCATGAAGCAAACTTTCAGTAACCATTATTAATTTGTGATCGGTCTTGCACTATTTTTCATGTCAAAAGGTTACACGCCCTATGTAACTTTTTTCAGCGCAAATCGGAGATCTTTATTTAGAAAGAGCATTCCCGGGACAGTCAACCAAAAGACTGGTCATGAGGAAGCTAGGAATTTCATCAAGCCAGCTCTCGGTCACATTTAAAGTGCAAGTATGCTTTGCACATAGATGCATCGGGAGATTTGCTAACCTGTTTACATGTTGAACATTAACTAAAGTAATTTTTTTACTAAGCTCTCCTATTTCTAAAAGGATAGAAGCCACAATAAAACGAGAACCGTGACGAGTGTTCCAAAGCGTCACCGACCCAGATAGTCAACTTCCATTATCACATCCGAGAACCATCGAAGAGTAGCAAAACAGACTCCATCCCGCAGTGAAAAAGTTTTGATGATCAGGGGTCCGAGACACCCATATCAGGTTTGCACCATGAACCCAGCAAAGCTGCCGACGAGCGACCGGCGCCACCTGCACCGCCACATCCAGCTGCAAAGTTGAGGGCTCCATCCGTTGTGATCTTAACTACACCCGTATTGGGTGGACGCCTTGCGTGGTAGATGAGGAGGGAGATCGCCTCCTTCGTTCCTCGAATCATGGCTGTAGGGTCGCACCCCTCCTCCCCATGTTTGATGCGATTGCGTGAGTGCTAGATAGACCACATGATGGTTGTGATCTTTGGACGATCATCATCAAAGAACCAAGGACCACATGTGATATCGCGCACCCGAGAGTCCGGATGGAGACGGGGTAGCCGGATACCAAACCATGCGTATGCCTCCTCCCAGAAGCGTTTAGCATGTGAGAAATGAACCAATGCGTGTTTCAGATCCTCGTCCATAGCCAAACAGACTTTGCAACGACCAGTGCCTGCAATATGACGATGCTTAAGAGTGCTTTCATCCGGAAGAATGCCACGAAGAACTTTTCACCAAAACACTCTAACTTTTGGGATGATGTTCAATTTCCGTAAGGCTTTTCACAACTGATGATCGTTCTCTGAGGTCCCAACAGTCGTTCCTTCCTCAACAACAAGTTACTCTTTTTGTTTCACTAGATCACGGTATGCTGTCTTCACGGTGTAGTTGCCAAATTTGTCAAACGCACAAGCAAGGGAATCCTTGTCCCGTCCCTGCTGAATGGGGATGTTCAGAATAGCCTCGACATCTAGGGCGATGAAATTATCTCTAATACATCTTGTCGCCAAGATCAACTATCCGAGTCAACAAGACCGTACACTTTATCAATGTTTGTGTATGGTGGCTTCAAGAGTGGAGCCATTGATATTGTCCCTGGGATCGACTTATCATTCAACACTGACATGGTATCGCCATCACCCACTCGTGAAACGAACCCAGTCCTCAACACCTCTCTTCCCGCAATGATTGCCTTCCATGTGGCGGAAGCCGACTTGAGGACAGATGCTTGCATGAAATTAGTGTCAGGTAAGTAGTGACTCTTCAAAACTCTTGCACCGACGGAGTTTTGGATTTGTCAAAAAATGCCATCTATGCTTTCCCAAGGTAGCGAGGTTAAACTGATGTAGATTTCAAAAACCCATACCACCATTGCGCTTGGGTGTTGCTAACTCATTCCATGACATCCAATGCATAGATTTTTTTGTCAAGAGAACTACTCCAGAAATTTTTTGGCATGGGAGAAGTCAAACTTGTGAAACCTTCTTTGTAAGCAAAAAGGTACTCATCGCATAAGCAGTAGCTTGAGTGAATGATTTCAAAAGTGTCTCACGACCTGCACAAACTATCAGTTTCTCTGACCAATCCTGAATTTTTCCACGGGCTTTTTCACTGATGTGATCAAAAGAGCCACTCGTAATACGCCCCACAGCTGTAGGTAGGCCGAGATATGAACGCCTCCACCTGGATGTTTAGTGTCGCCTTCAAGGCTTGCTTCAAAGAATCACGGGTGTTAGTACTAAAAAAAATCAACTTTTATGACGATTAACGCGCTGACCTGAAGTATCACCATAGATTCTTAATATCGCATTCAGCCTAAGAGCACTTTGGTCTGTTGATTGATGAAGATCAAGCTATCATTTGTAAAAGTAGGTGGGTGACCCAAGGTGATCTGTAGGTGACTCTCAGACCTCTTTCAACCGTACCTTCATTGTAGAACTTTTTTTTTTGCGCTTGTCCATTGTAGAACTTTAACAACGAGGAAAAACTTTAACAACGCCCTACATAACTAGAATGAGGAAGTGCTACTATCTCCGTCGTACTATGTTACTCCTATCGTGTTTTGTATCAAAGTTTGACCACTTATACTTGAGTAGCAAAATATTAACGCATGTTACAAAAAAAAAATATAATGTGGATTCGTATTTGAATGTACTTCAGTTTTCAATATGTAACTTTGGGTGTGTTCGCGCGCATCTAGTTATGACATAGTTACTGCACATCTAAATGACTAAATCAAGCATAAAAAAAAAGAAAAAGAAAAAAAAGGAAAAGAAAATACTCACACGAATCTTCACGTAATATCAATGATATAGTACTTACATGTGCAATACTTATGTCACATCTAGATGTGTTTTGATAAAACTGTATAAGTTTTTCTACATAGTATGACTTATATATTTTTAGTTAAAGTTATGATCAAAATATATGACCCAGATTATAAATGACACTGGTAAATCATGAATATTTCTTAACTGCACTTTTCTAACTACCTTGCACTATACATGATCTAACTGCGTGGCGGCAAAACCGAACAACAGCGGCAGATTGTGGTGGCGTGGCGGCACGGCGACGAGAATAATGGCGAAGGACAAGCAGATTTGCAGATGGAGCATCGATCTCCTCCGCTTTTTTGAAGCAACCGCAACCTGGTGCCGCCCAAGGCAACCCAAAGCACGCGCGCTCGCGATCCATGCGCACTGGACGGACACCCGGCTCCCGCGGAGCAGAGCAAAGACAGAGAGGGGCCACGAACGCGCGCACCCGCCAGAGCCAGCCAACCACTTTCCCCGGGAAGGGCAGCGCGTCCGGAGCACGGCACGCGCGATCTCGTTTGCCGCCTTGGCCGGGCGTACGTGCGCGCGCGCTTGACGGGGTCACGGGCGATGCGTCCGGCCGCCACGCGCCGCGATGGGCCTCTTTGATGGCCTCTTCTCCGGCCGGCGCGACGACCACGGCGTGAGGACGGACGACGCGGCGGCGGCCATGGCCACGGACGACGCGGCGTCGGCGTCCATGTCGGCGCAGCAGTGCGGCGGCGGCCTCCCTCCCCTCTCTTCCACCGCCGCCTCCGTCGTCCACCGATGCGCGCAGTCCGTGTCCCAGTCCCATCTCCCTACGCCGTCCTTGGATTCATGGACTGACGGATCGATCCGATGTTGGTTTGGGTGGCGTGCAGGATCGCGGGCGTGCCGGTGGAGCAGCTGGTGCGGCGGCTGGAGCCGGACGAGCAGCCGCCGCTCGCCTACGCCAGGAGCATCGTGGAGTACTGCTCGTACGTCGCCCTGCGCGCCGAGACCAGGCGCCGCCACGACCACCTCGGCGACAGGGAGTTCCACTCCCTCACCTACGACATGATGCTCGCCTGGGAGGCGCCCGACCCCGACACCGAAGCAGAGCTCCAGGTCTGCCATCTCTCTGTGTGTGTTCAAAGAGATTGGCCGTCAAGATTAATGGATGATGTGTCATTGTAGAAAATGGCGTTCAGCTGGGGCGACGGCGCCGATGACGACGACGACGACGGCGGGTCCATATTCTACTCCAGCCCCACGAAGACGGCCATCCAGGTCAGTCCATCGCTTCGCCTCCACAGAATTGTGCTCTGTTCTTTGCTTACTCTATTCGATCATATATTCATATGATTGTTGATGGATTCTGGAATGGATGTGTAGGTTGACGGGAGGAGGACGGTCGGGCCGGAGGCGTTCGCCAAGATCGCCCCCGCCTGCCCGGCCATGGCGCACCCGATCACCGTCCGCAACCTCTTCGATGCGCTCACCAACTCCACCGGCGGCCGCCTCCACTTCCTCATCTACCACAAGTACCTCAAGAGCCTGGACGAGTAGGTGGCACACATCCTCTGCTCCGAACAACATCCATTTGCGTGGACCGCAGCAATGTAGCATCATATCATATCTCTGTTGATCTCCAGCGTGCTGAGATCGACGAAATGCATCTCCGGCGGGCACAAGGCGCCGGCGCTGGACCTCTCCGACGGCGAGGTGGTGCTGGACATCTTCGGCGCCGCCACGACGCAGCCGGTCCTACAGCACATCGGCACGTCCACGTGGCCTGGTTAAGCACCTTCCCTATGGTAAATTTGTGTGCCGGTGCTGCTGGTCCGTGCTTCTTCAGGAGGGCCTTATAGAAGGTGATCCGTCCACATTGTCGCAGGGAGGCTCACGCTGACGAACCACGCGCTCTACTTCGAGGCCATCGGCGTCGACTTCTCCTACGGCGACGCCGTCGTGTACGACCTCACCAAGGACCTGAAGCAGTGCGTGAAGCGCGAGTCCACGGGGCCATGGGGAGCTCACCTGTTCGACAAGGCCGTCATGTACAAATCTAGCTCCATGTGAGTGAGTGCCTGATCGATGATCCTACCCACAATGTGGCCTGCCATTTGCAATTTTCAGTTCTTGCAATCATGCAGTATGACATATGTTTATAACACATTTAGTTCTGGTACCTATGGGTAGAAATGAGCCGGTGTTCTTCGAGTTCCCCCAATTCAAGGGCCACAGCCGGCGGGACTACTGGTTCGCGGTGATCAAGGAGGTGCTGCACGCCCACAAGTTCATCAGGAGGTACCGGCTCACCGGCTTCCAGAAGGCGGAGGCTCTTGCCGTTGCGACACTGGGGATCCTCCGGTACCGCGCCGTGAAAGAGGGGTTCCACATACTGCCGGCGTACTTCAAGACCACCCTGGCCTTCAACCTGGCAGAGAAGCTGCCCAAGGGGGACAAGATATTGGAGGCATTGTATGGCCAGCTGCAGGAACATTGCTCGAGGTTCAGGGGAGGCGATGACTTGGCGGCTCAGGGCAGTTCCGACGAGCTGGCACTCGCGGATCCATTTCCGCTGTCGGCATTTACGCTCGTGAGGATGGGATTGTTGACGCTCAGGGAGGAGGATAATCCTGAGGAAAGGGATTTTGCCGTCGGAGATGTGCAGATTGGAAGGACCAACTCGGTGCAGATGGCTCTGGAGCGATCTGTTGGGTATTCTGGAAGAGTGGAGGCTGCGCGCGCGACGCTCGATCAGGTCAAGGTGGAGGACATTGACACCAATGTGGCTGTCCTAAAGGTATTGATCATTATCTTTGAGTATTTCACATTCTTGTGTAATATTTGAGTTCAGGTACTCATACTGAAAGTCTGAAATGAACACTGAAGATCATGGTGAAAAAAATAATGATCAGTAAAGACATGCAAAACCCTGAACTTCTATTACTTATAATTGGGCATGATTTTACTGATACCAAACTTCTGTTACTCATAAAATCAATGTGGACTTAAATGGATTATTATTCAGGATTACCGATGTTTCATTGGCTGCATGTTAACATGCAGGAACTGCTGTTTCCTTTGATGGAAATAGGCAAAAGGCTTGTCTTTCTGGCTGAGTGGGAAGACCCACTTAAGTCATATGTTTTCTTGCTCTGGTTCCTCTACATAGTTTACAGGTAATATTAATGGTCCAGGACTGGCCATATCTAATGATATAACAGAAGATTTTTCCTTCTATTTATCAAAACTAGTTTCCTGCCTATCCCTTTAAAGATAATTGTTGTGACTACTTTTATTTGTATTCAATCCGCAGAGGCTTGATATGGTACATATTTCCCGGCTTTTTGGTCGGCTCTACCGCTTTTATGCTATGGAACAAGCACCATGGCAACAGGCAGTACATCGAAGCATTTGAAGTCACAACCCCTCCTCGGCGACGAACCGTCGAACAACTCCTTGCTCTGCAGGAAGCCATCTCGCAGTTGGAGGCACACGTGCAAGCTGGGAACATTTTTCTCCTCAAGCTTCGGTCCCTCATGCTCGCAGCGTTTCCCCAGGTTAATCCTCTGCCCCAAGCCTATACTGTGATTCAGCGAATTCTGATCAAATCTTGCATAACTTAGCCTGTCTGACACCCGTTGCATGGTACTAGAGCACAAACAAAGTTGCGACGACGGTGCTGGTCGCGGCTGCAGCATTCGCATTTTTGCCTTTCCGGATCATAGTCGTGCTCATTCTGTTGGAGGCTTACACGAGGCATATGCCACTGAGGAAGAAGAGCAGCGAGAAGCTGGTGAGGAGGTTGAGGGAGTGGTGGCTCCGGATCCCAGCTGCCCCGGTGCAGCTCTTGAGGCCTCATGACACCAGAAGATGGAGGTCGAGGCTAAGATCGAGATAAGGACACATGTTAATATTTCTTACATTGCCTTGTATATCGGTAACTTTTTGGGCATTAGAAATGTGGATATTGTACAGACATCGTGACAAAATTCTAAAAGGAACATTACTGACATAAGTTCACAAAGAGAGGACTACACCTGATCTTAAATATTAGTTGGGTGAGAGATTTTTTCATTGCTATGGGCAGGATATTAGTTGCACAAAAGGCAGGATGATGAAAGATATTTGTAATAGAGAAAAGTATGTTTTTCATCTCTCAAGTTCCCCAAAAATATAGACTTGGTCCCTCAAGATTTTTTGGTATACATTTGATCCTTCAAGTCTCAAATCCGGATAAGTTTGGTCCAAAACCAGATTTCGAGCATGTTAACCGGGTTTGACCATGTTTGACCGGATTTGACTGTGTTGACCAGGTTTGACCGATGAACAGTAACTAAAAAAATAGCCCCTAGCGCACAAAATTTTCATGCACCTAGTGTACCCAAGCATCTTGGTTGCCACAGAATTTCAGATTACTTTGAATTTGTTTGCTATTTATTTAATTTATTGTTCATCGGTCAAACCTGGTCAACATGGTCAAACCCGGTCAAACGTGCTGAAAATCTGGTTTTGGACCAAACTTAGCCAGTTTTGTGACTTGAAGGACCAAATGTATACCATAAAATCTTAAGGGACCAAGTCTATACTTTTGGGAAACTTAGGGGACCAAAAAGATACTTTTCTCTTTGTTGTAATATAATTTGGGTGTTGAATAGCAATGTGTTCATTGAAAATGGCATTTGGAGCCCGAGTGGCAGGTACCTTGATATGAATTGTGATACCGCCTTGTGATTCCCGTCGGAGTGTGTATTCCAGTATACTCAAGTAGGGAGGAGTCTATCACGGACGGAGAGAACATTGGACACGGGCTGATCGAACAGACTTCTTCCATCCAAACATTGCACATGTGCCTATTTGTTCCAAACGAGTCCTTGTTTGAAAAAAATTTGGGAATGCCATCCGATGTGGGGACCTAAAAAATGGTGTTTTCATGTACCTGAAACTGAAAGACAGGGATTGGAATAACCTAAAGGGGTGGATGGAAAAAGTTCTCTCTGCCAGTGGAAAAAATGTTCTTATTAAGTCAGTTGCCCAAGTGGTGTCGGTTTATTCTATGTCTTGCTTCAAACCCTCGTAGACTCTGCCGACATATCAACTCTTTAATTTGAAAGTTCCGATGGGGAAGCAATGAGGTTGAATGAAAGGTTAGCTGGGTTTCTTCGTATGTCATGAGAAAACCAAGGTACCCCGGAGGCTTATGGTTCAGAGACATCAAGTTGTTGTTGGGGAACGTCGCATGGGAAACAAAAAATTTCCTACGCACACGCAAACCTATCCATGGTGATGAGCATCTACGAGAGGGAGAGTGGATCTACATACCCTTGTAGATCGCTAAGCGGGAAGCGTTAAGAAACGCGGTTGGTGTAGTCGTACTTCTTCGCGATCCAAATCGCTGAACGTCCCGCGATCTAATCACGAACCGTTTCGCGAATCAATCACGAACCGTCCCGCGATCTCGTCACGATCCGTCCCGCGATCCGATCACGAACGTCCCGTGGCCTTGATCAAGATCCTTCCGATCTAGTACCGAACGGACGGCACCTCCGCGTTCAGCATACGTGCAGCTTGATGACGATCTCCACCGTCTTGATCCAGCAAGAGGAGGTGGAGAGAAGAGGGAGTTGACCGGCAGCGTGACGACGCTCCGGTGATGGTGGTGGTGGAGCAATTCCAGCAGGGCTTCGCCTAAGCGCTGCAGAAAACCGATCTAGAGGAGCACCAGTGGAACGGGTAGCACGTGGCCGTAAGTTGTGTCCCGTGTGCTAGCCCTGCCCCTCTATTTATATGTTGAGCCCTGGGGTCTAAACTTGGAGCAAAAACCTCTACAAGGTCGATTTTGCCCGCACAAGGTCGGTTTGGCCCACAAGAAAAGAGTCCAACTCGGATCCCTGCAGTCCCGTGCACAAGCGGTAGTACCGCTTCACGAGCGGTAGTACCGCTTGAGCGGTAGTACCGCTTCACGAGCGGTAGTAATGCCTTACTGCTTAAGGCAACAACAAAACTTCCTTTTTCCCTTTCCAATACCTCGTGGATTTTACCCCATTGGTCCATACAAAGTGTTGCTGTACCCGAACACTTCGGTAAACATCCGGAACCCCTTCCGGTTAATTCCGGAACTCTTCCAGAGATCAAAACACTATTATCACATATATCAATCTTTATCTCCAGACTCTTCCGGAGATCCCCGTTATGTCCGGGATCGTATCTGAGACTCCGAACATCCTTCGGTCACCACCATATATAACTCTATACTATCGAAACGTCACCAAACCTTAAGTGTGCAGACCCTGCGGGTTCGAGAACTATGTAGACATGACCGAGACACCTCTACGGCCAATAACCAATGGCGGGACCTGGGTGTCCACATTGGTTCCTACATATTCTACGAAGATCTATCGGTCGAACCTCTATGTCAAGGATTCAGTTAATCCCGTATAACGTTCCCTTTGTTCTTCGGTATGTTACTTGCCCGAGATTCGATCGTCGGTATCTCCATACCTAGTTCAATCTCGTTACCGGCTAGTCTCTTTACTCGTTTCGTAATACAAGATCCCGTGACTAACACTTAGCCACATTGCTTGCAAGGCTTGTTGTGATGTTGTATTACCGAGTGGGCCCTGAGATACCTCTCCGTCACACGGAGTAACAAATCCCAATCTCGATCCATGCCAACTCAATAGACACCATCGGAGATACCACCTTTATAGTCACCCAGTTACGTTGCGACGTTTGATACACACAAGGCACTCCTCCGATATCCGTGAGTTGCATGATCTCATGGTCATAGGAACATATACTTGACATGCAGAAAACAGTAGCAATAAACTGACATGATCATATGCTATGTTTGTAGTTTGGGTCTTGTCCATCACATCATTCTCCTAATGATGTGATCCCATTATCAAATGACATCTCATGTCCATGGCTAGGAAACCTTAACCATCTTTTGATCAACGAGCTAGTCTACTAGAGGCATACTAGGGACATGGTGTTGTCTATGTATCCACACATGTATCTGAGTCTCCGATCAACACAATTATAGCATGGATAATAAACGATTATCATGAACAAGGAAATATGATAACAACTAATTTATTATTGCCTCTAGGGCATATTTCCAACAGTTGTTTAACCTTGCATTTCTAGCCCACCAAGCATGGCGTGTCATCCAGGACTCAGACTCACTCAATGATAGAATCTCAAAGCCAAGTATTTCCCACAAACTAAGTTTCTGCAAACACAACTTGGTAATTCTCCTTGTCAAGTTTGGTGTGTAGTTTTCTGGGGGAAATGTATGTTATTCCAAGGTCTAATCCGCCAAACTGGTGACAGGCCACAACTCACATATGAAGGGACAACTGGATTCCTAGGGAGTTCAACATGAGACTGATATCTAGCCTACAGAAGAACCCACCATAATTTGTTAACGAGCTTAAGTTGCAAAGCACATGCGACTAGAATAGGGAACTTGTATGCAACACATTTATTACTTCTGATGTGGAGGCTATTTTGCTCATCCCGTTATGGACTAGATTGGTGGAAGATTTCTGGTCTTGAACCCACAACCGTGGAGAAATATTCTCACTCAAGTCGACCTATGGGATGCTTGTGAGAACGAAGCATATTTGGGATGCTTGTTAGAACGAAGCATAGTCGAGAAGCGTGGCTTGAAGGTTGCCATTTCAAAATTGTGTATGAAGCATACAAGCATCACCAGATTGTTATCAGATCCTCAAGACCAAGACCGCAAACTAGAGAAAGTTAAAATAAAATAAAATGAATAGTCGTGATGAGTGAGGGTGGTCTGAGGGGAGTAGAGGAAGTATCACTTATCGACATCTCATGTGTGTACACTCTACATCCACTGTTTATAGTTGCCATAAGTCATGAACCATAATATGTGAACACATGATATTTATTACACCGATACACTCTAGTATTCATTATCAAGACAGCCACCAAAAAAAGATATGCGTCCTCTAGAACTCTCTACCAAGACATTTAAAATCACTAATGGATGCAAACATATAACATTCTATAGTACTTCCATGTGGAACAAGCCTATTATGGGTGCGGACGTGAGTCTTATTTTGTATTTTACTTAAATATAGATACAAGTTTAGTTTACAAAATAATATTTATAATGAATCTGACTTGTTATTTTTTCCAAACAAACATAATCCTTGTGACTGCACATACTTCAGTTTTGCACTTATGTAGTTATACAAAAGCAAAAAACTTAAAGTGTATAACTATGAATATTATTATTAGTATTTAGAAATTATGATTGATACTACGAGAGTACATGTTGAATTTGAATGTTGAGTTATACATGAAGCTAACATATATTTATTAATAACCTAAGTTATAAACAGATAAAAATGGTTGCTACAAACATGTGAGAAACACTAACTATTAATCTCCTAAGCTAAATTATTTGAAACTATATATGGCTACTAAGCAACATAAATTCATCGTGAGAAAAAATGACATAGAAACCTTTTTCAAAAAAGGTAATAGTCCGTGGATTATTTTTTTCAAAAGAATGGCTCATAATGCCGACGATGACACCATTTGTGCTAATCGGCATCAAGTTTGACACTATCATATTTACATGATGAGGTAGGAGACATGGAAAGCCTTAAGCATGGGAAAAGACTAGTCAAGTCTTGCATTTGCTTGTACCTCTACAACTCCAAGACAAAGCTCAAGGTTTGTTTACTCGTAACGCATGATACCCACATCTATAATGGATATTTGTATTTGTTTCATTTGTAGATACAGTGTCGAATGATCATGAGTGTCAGTTGCTAAGTCTCCTCTTCTTTAACTATAATGTCACATAATAACACATGCACACTTCAGTTCTCTACTCTACGAAGATGCAAGACTTATTATGAAAATTCTATTTTTAATAGAAGAATTTAAAACAAACTGCTTCTACTAACAATACTAACAGATAAAAAAATGAAAACAACTAAAAATTATAAATTATAATAGGCTTATCTAATGGGATCAAATTTTCTACACAATTGGCCACTAGTAATGAATTGGTTGAATTTCTTAGGTTTTGTGGGAAAGTCATAGAGAACAATACAAAAATCCCATATCAATGAACTACTATATGATTTGTCTGTATTGCGATGAGAATATATCATAATGTGGGTAACCTATGCACTAAATTATACGTGTCTTTGTGACCCTTCATAAGTGAAACTGCTTTTTTTATGGTGACCACTAATCTTTGTTGCTTCCTTTGATACTCATGATTATAATGCTACTTATGATCAAAGTCCTAGCGGTTCTTGAGGGTAATGCCATCAGAAGTTGGAGACTAAGATTTAGAGCAAAGTAAAGAAAATGTAAATAGTTTCCATTCTCTCGTAGTGTATCCCTTATTTTCTTAACGGTATAAATGTTTATATTATACACTATGATAAAATGATATGATAAATTTGGAAACAAAGTTTGATAAGAAAATTCACATAGAGAGAACTAGGTCGGATCTTAATAACTTGTTATTAGGTAGACGTGAGATTTTTGGTTGAAATGAGCATAATGTCAGTTTGCAAAAATACCTGACACAGTGCCATATTTGTAATGTAATTTTGGTGTTGGATAGCAAAGAGTTCATGCATTTAGATGGAAAAAAATATGCAAATATATATGTTTACTTTGTATCTGTACTCCCAACCAAAAATTGTTTGACTAATTCTTGGACGAGATTCAAGGTATTACTAATTCTTTTTTCAAACAAATTTATTCTTGTGTTGCTACAATTAATGGATTCATCTCGTATTTTGCCGCTTGTGAAACCTCTAGTGAATGGTGAGATGAATGCTGATCTAGGCAATTCTTTTCATGAAAAAATGATAAGTGATGCAAGTTTTCCAATTGGGCCATTAAAAGCTTGGACTCTAGATAGTTTCTCGGCTAGGGTTTTTCAGTGCAATCGTGGTATTATCAAAGAGGATATTGTTCAGGCCGTCCAATAGTTTTTATTTCAAGAATAGTGCCAGACAAGATTAATGATAGAATTAATGATACTACTATTGATTTTATCCTAAAGTGAAGAATCTCCAATCAGTTAAATAGTTTAAGCCTATCTGTGTGTGCAATGCTATCTATAAGATTATCTCGAACTGTCATGTTAACATGCTAAGACTATTCCTGGATGGTATGATCTTCCCTACCCAAAATGTGTTTATTCCCAACAGGCTAATTTCCGATAATACACTCATTGCTTTACATTCCTTAAGAACGCTAAAAGATAATCAGAAATAATTTTGTGCTTACAAATTGGATTTTGCAAAAGCACATGACCGTGTGGATTGGAATTTTTGGAGAGGCATCCTTGGGGACTTGGGTTTTGCGCTATCTTGGATAAACTATATTACGAATTGTGTTACGTAACTGAAATATTCAGTGCGGTTTAATGGTCAATTGCTGGACTCTTTCTTCGGTTCATGCAGTCTTAGGCAAGGGAATCGTTTGTTCCTTAATTTTTCTTGTTTGTGGATGAGGATCTTTGTTTTTGCTCAACGATGCTTGTGCAAAAGAGGAGCTTAGAGAATTTTAATAGGTTCTGCAATCAAAGCCCACATATTTCTTATTTATTGTTTGCCAATGGCAGGCATGCATTTTTTCAAGGGATCAATCTATCAAGCCTCGACCACTAACTTTTTAGTGGTTTTTGAAGAGAAGATTGGTCAATTATTAGTCTTCATAAGTGCTCGGTTATGTTTGGGAGGATGCGCGGTTTGGAAAATCAGGTGTCTACCATGGTTAGGTTAAAAATTAGTGCCAATGGTTTTGAGGAAGTATCTCGGTTTACATGTGCTAGAAGATAGAATGAAGGTAGGTAAGTTTCAGTCTACCAAGGAAAAACTCTGTAAATGCTACTCGATTGGATTGAGAAATATGCTTCTAGTGTATCGAGGAAATTTTGGTGAAGTCTGTTATTTTCGATCTTTTGGTGTATGCCATGTTAATCTTAAAATTCCGGGCTTCGTCTGTGAGGAGTTATCTCAGCTTATTAGGAATTTCTGGTGGGGTGGCAAGGAGGACATGAGGAAAATTGATTGGCTTGCTTGGGACAAACTTATAAGACCTAAAGGCGTGGGTTGTATGGGTTTCCATGATCTCAAGTTATTTAACTGACGATTCGGGCCAAACAAGTTTGGTGGTTACTGGTGAACCCGAATTCATTATTTGCCAAGGTAATGAAAGCAACATATTACCCTCAAGTGCATCTTCTGGACACTATGTTTCCCCAGTCGACATTGGTGACACGACAAGGTACTATGCATAGTCTTGAACTACTCAAGAAGGGTGTCATTTGGATGGTTTATGATGGCTCCAGTGTTGATATTTGGAGAGATAACCGGCACCCCATGGATTCTGGCTCTAAATTTATGCTATAAATAATATAACCACGCTAAAATAAGTGTGTGATTTATTCTTGAGTGGGACGAGGAATGGGATGAGAACTTGGTTAGACAACTGTTCTACTCCTCTGATGATGATGGGACTTTTAAGTTACGTATTTAGTCCTCGGGGCGATGGTGATTTTATTGATTGGCATTGTGAGAAGCATGGCTTGTTTTCTGTTAAATGTGTGTACAAATTGGTGGAAAATCTCAAGGTGCGTTAGTGTTGCGAGATTCTACTAATGTCATCAATGGAGGCAGGAGGTTGTGTGATATCATTTGGAAGGCCGATGTACCCTAGAGGATCAACATCTTCGTGTGGCATGTCGCTTCTAACAACATGGAAGACCAGGTTAATAGATTTATGCATCATCAAAGTACTCCAGGTATGTGCTCTATTTGTGATGTGCAGGATGAAAACATTTTTTATTCTCGCATGACTTGTTTCAAGGCTCATGCTTGGATGAGAATGTGGGACGTAGGAATATTCCTAGGCAAGAGGATCATCAATTTGTTAGGTCCAAATCAATTGGTTGCTTATTTTGTTGGATCGACTAAGTTCCATGATGGATGATTAAATCTTATTTATTTATTGGAGAACTTGGATTTCAAGGAATGATTTGATTTTTGGTAAGGGAATGTAATATATCTCCACTCCTTTAATTTTATGGATAACTATTGGTCATCCTTCACGTCCTTCCACTCCACGGCTGACATGAATTCAATCAACATAGGTAAAGGGGTGGTGGCTGGATTGAAGGTTATTGTTACTTCTAAGAGGAAGCACGAGGTGTGGCGGCATCCCACATCTTCATAGTGTATTAAGATCAACATCGATGCCAGTTTTGTGGAGTGTATCAATAATGCGAGCTGTTATTGCCAGGGATTCTTCTAGCGATGTCACCATCTCTTCGTGGGATTTTACTGGGTTTTGCACCAGTGTGGATGAAGCAGAGCTATGGACGTGCCTTGGTGATCTCTTTATTGGTATCACTACAAGAAATATGCTAACTTGCGACCATCAATATTGGTCACTTAATGGTCATTGTTTTTCATTTACGACCTTTTTGTGACCAAAAAGAGTTGGTCAAAAGCTGGTCGTCTTTAATGAAAGGTCGTTGGTCCTATGAGCAATTGTTTTGGTCCTCGGCACTCTGCCCAGGCCACGTCAGATCCAATGTGGCAAGCTGATGTGGCAAAATTATGACCAATTGAATTGGTCGTTGGTAAGAATCAGCCCGGTCCAGTTCTGCCTTTTATATGGGCCGAGCCCACTAATTCGGCCCATTTAATATATTTATTTCTATTAATTTTTGTCAGCTACATGGGACAATCCTTACAAATTATTTCGTTAAATGTCGTTTTGTGTTTTTTCTATTTAGCATTTTTATACAATCAAATAATAATTCAACCTTGGAGTTGGTCTAGTACTCTTTTCAGCCCATTCACATATATATTTGGCCCATATTCATACAGATGATTCTCCTTTCTGATAAATTTTACAAATAATTTCATAATTCAGTACTAAATATGTTTACATCACATGCCATAAAGCCCTACAAAATAGTATCACTTGTTCCTATACAAAACTATCAAATCATACGTTCAACAAAACAGAATACAAAAAATTGAGTTCATCAAAAATAATTTTTCTTCCTCTTCCATCTTCTAGAACAGACAACACCTGGCATTGAAAGGATCAGCAATTAGAAGCATATATAATACAATACAAGGGAAAAAAGAAAAAAAAAGAAATGAAAGGCACACATTATGAAAATTACATCAACACTAATATTTTTATATTACCATAACAAACAAAAATGTAATCTGATTGCATAAGACATATTGCATTATCAACAAGGAAAAGCAAAATTTACAATGCCAGCTCAGGAATAAGGCAAAGCAAAATCAGTATCAGGATCAGAGTTTCAGAGCAAGAACAGTGAAGGCGTTTATGCTATAAACAACAAGGAGGTGATGCAAACTCTAATGAAGCAGGCATAGAGTAACAACAACTCCATTGCACTTAAGTTGCTTCTACCTGCATATACTAAATAGAACCAGAAGTATGTCGACTACTAGACAACCATGAATGATGCCCACGAAAAGAGAATGCACAAACACAAACGATAAAGCCACTAATTAACCACAAGTGACTTATCTCAGATGTGCTACTCAAGCACTTGTAACCAGTATAGTGCTACTTCTGGAGCATGCGTTGGTTTCCCGTGAAGAGGAACGATTTAATGCAGCAAAGTAGATAAGTATTTCCCTCAGTTTTTGAGAACCAAGATATCAATCCAGTAGGAGATACAAGCGAGCCACCAATAGATGTACCTGCACAAAGAATCAAACTCTTGCACCCAACGCTATAAAGGGGTTGTCAATCCCTACACGGTTACTTGCAAGGATGAGATCTAATAGTGTTAGATATAATAGGATGCTTGAACGGAATGTAAAACTGAAAGTTAAAATAGGGCAACAAGTATTTTTTGGTATTTTTGGTTTCAGATCTGAAAGTATAATATGGAAAATAGACCCGGGGTCATAGGTTTCACTAGATGGCTTCTCTCATGATGGCAAGTGTTATGGTGGGTGAACAAATTACTGTCGAGCAATTGATAGAAAAGCGAATAATTATGAAGATATCCAAGGCAATGATTATGCATATAGGCATCACATCCGTGACAAGTAGACCGAAACGATTCTGCATCTACTACTATTACTCCACACATCGACCGACTCCTGCCTGCATCTAGAGTATTAAGTTCATGAAGAACAGAGTAACGCATTAAGCAAGATGACATGATGTATAGGGATAAACTCAAGCAATATTATGAAAACCCCATCTTTTTACCCTTGATGGCAACAATACAATACGTGCCTCGCTACCCCTACTTTGTCACTCGGTGAGGACACCGCAAGATTGAACCCAAAACTAAGCACTTCTCCCATTGCAAGAATTACCAATGTAGTTGGCCAAACCAAACCAATAACTCGAAGAGACTTGCAAAGATATGAAATCATGCATATAAGAATTCAGGAAAGACTCAAATAATATTCATGGATAATCTGAACATACACCCACAATTCATCGGATATCGACAAACACACCGCAAAAGACTATTACATCGGATAGATCTCCATGAAGATCATGAAGAACATGGTCTTGAGAAGCAAAGAGAGAGAAGAAGTCATCTAGCTACTAGCTATGGACCTATAGGTCTATGGTAAACTACTCATGCATCATCGGAGGGGCAATGGAGTTGATGTAGATGCCCTCCGTGATGGAATCCCCCTCCGGCAGATTATCGAAAAAGGCTCCAAGATTGGATCTCTCGGGAACGGAGGCTTTTGGCGGCAGAAAAGTGTTTTCGTGTCTCTTCTGATAATGATTGAATATTTGGGAATTTATAGGCCGAAGATTAGGGTTATGGGAGTTGCCAGGGGCCCACAAGCCTGCCTGGCACGGGGTACCCCCCTGGCCGCGGCAAGCAAGCTTTTGGCCCCGTGGCAGCTCCTCTGCCTTGGTTCTCAAGTCTCGTGGCCTCCTTTTATTCTAGAAAAAATCATTCTGGAGGTTTTATTCCGTTTGGACCCCGTTTAATATTCCTTATCTACGAAACACAAAAACAAGGAAAAAACAGAAACTGGCACTAGGCTGTAGATTAATAGGTTAGTCCCAAAAAATAATATAAAATAGCATATTAATGCATATAAAACATCCAAAACAGATAATATAATAGCATGAAACAATCAAAAATTATAGATACGTTGGAGATGTATCAGCATCCCCAAGCTTAATTCCTACTCGTCCTCGAGTAGGTACATGATAAAAACAGAATTTTTGATGTGGAATGCTACCCAACATATTTATCCATGTAATATTCTTTATTGTGGCATGAATAGATCCATAAGATTCAAAACAATAGTCTAATATTGACATAAAAACAGTAATACTTTGAGCACACCAACAAGGTAGTCACGTCCTTTCGAAATAACATGGCCTTAGAAAGTTATCCCTTCAAAATCATATGGTTTGGCTATGCTCCATCTTCCCCACACAAAGTATCTTAATCATGCACAACCCCGATGAACAAGTCAAGCAATTGTTTCACACTTTTGGTGTTCTCAACCCTTTTGAACTCTCACGCAATACATGAGCATGAGCCATGGATATAGCACTATAGGTGGAATAGAATATGGAGGAGGGGCAAAGGAAAAAGGAGGACATAGTCTCACATCAACTAGGCGTATCAACGGGCTATGGAGATGCCCATCAATAGATATCAATGTGAGTGAGTAGAGATTTGTTGGAAACATGCCCTAGAGGCAATAATAAATTGGTTATTATCATATTTCCTTGTTCATAATAATCGTTTATTATCCATGCTATAATTGTGTTGATCGGAAACTCAGATACATGTGTGGATACATAGACAACACCATGTCCCTAGTATGCCTCTAATAGACTAGCTCGTTGATCAAAGATGGCTATGGTTTCCTAGTCATGGACATGAGATGCCATTTGGTAATGGGATCACATCATTGGGAGAATGATGTGATGGACAAGACCCAAACTACAAACGTAGCATATGATCGTGTCAGTTTATTGTTATTGTTTTCTGCATGTCAAGTATATGTTCCTATGACCATGAGATCATGCAACACACTGACACCGGAGGAGTACCTTGTGTGTATCAAACGTCGCAACGTAACTGGGTGACTATAAAGGTGCTCTACAGGTATCTCCGGGGGTGTCTGTTGGGTTAGCATGGATCAAGACTGGGATTTGTTACTCCGTGTGACGGAGAGGTATCTCAGGGCCCACTCGGTAATACAACATCACAACAAGCCTTGGAAGCAATGTGACTAAGTGTTATTCATGGGATCTTGTATTAAGGAATGAGTAAAGAGACTTGCCGATAACGAGGTTGAACTAGGTATGGAGATACTGACGATCGAATCTCGGGCAAGTAACATACCGAAGAACAAAGGGAACATCATACGGGATTAAATGAATCCTTGACATAGAGGTTCGACCGATAAAGATCTTTGTGGAATATGTAGGAACCAATATGGGCATCAAGGTCCTGCTATTGGTTATTGACCGTAGAGGTGTCTCGGTCATGTCTACATAGTTCTTGAACCCGCAGGGTCTGCACACTTAAGGTTCGGTGACGTTTCGGTAGTATAGAGTTATGTATGGTGGTGACTGAAGGTTGTTAGGAGTCCCAGATGAGATCTCGGCCGTCACAAGGATCTTTGGAATGGTCCAGAGGTAAATATTGATATATAGGAAGTCCTGTTTTGGTCGCCGGAAAAGTTTCGGGCTCATCGGTAGTGTATCGGGAGTGTCGGGAGTGTACCGGGGGACCATCGGGAGGGGTGTCACGCCCCGAGGGGCCTCATGGGCTGTGGGAGGAGGCAAACCAGACCCTGGTGGGCTGGCTGAAGCCTCCACTAAAGCCCATGAGGTTTGAGAAGGAAAAAAAATCCAAAGGTGGAGAGGTGGAAAGAGTTTCCAAGTGGAAAGGAGGAATCCTACTCCTAATAGGATTGGAGTAGGACTCCTCCACCTCCAATTTTTGCCAGATATTGAGGGTTTGAGGCTGCCTCCTCCCCTCCCTCCCTCCTATATATAATAGTGGATTTAGAGGGAAGAGCTAACCCTATTGTCACGTGCTGCCCTCTTCTTCCTCTAGATTGTTTTCTCCTCTAGATCGGTTTTCAGCGGTGCTTAGGCGAAGCCCTGCTGGAATTCCTCCACCACCATCGCCGCAGCGCTGTTGCGCTGAAGGAGAACTCATCTACCTCTCTGCTCCCTCTTGCTGGATCAAGAAGGCAGCGATCATCATCAAGCTGTACGTGTGTTGAACGCGGAGGTGTCGTTCGTTCGGCGCTAGATCGGAAGGACCGTGATCAAGATCGCGAGACGGATCGTGATGAGATCGCAGGACGGATCATGATGAGTTCGCAGGACAGATCGTGATGGGATCGCGGGACGGATCGTGATGAGATCGCGGGATGCTTGGTGATGAAGACGTTCGACTACACCAACCGCGTTTCTTAACGCTTCCCGCTTAGCGATAAACAAGGGTATGTAGATCCACTCTCCTTCTCATAGATGCTCATCACCATGGATAGATCTTGCGTGTGCATAGGAATTTTTTTGTTTCCCATGCAACGTTCCCCAACAGGATTGCCATGCAACAAATGCACTTAGAGCTATAAGTGTATGAAAGCTCAAAAAGAAAACTAAGTGGTCGTGCATAATGAATATCCACTAGTTATATGAAAGTGACAAAATAGGAGATTCTCTATCATGAAGATCATGGTGCTACTTTGAAGCACAAGTGTGGAAAAAGATAGTATTGTCCCTTCTCTCTTTGTCGCATTTTTTTTGTGGTGGGCTTCTTTGGCCTCTTTTTTTTGTTTGGGCTTCGCTGGCCTCTTTTATTTTTTTGTAAAGTCCGGATACTCGTCCCAACTTTTGAGGGAGTCATAGCCTGCATCATCCTTTTCTCTCATGGGAAAATGGTATATTAATGAAATATCATCACACTTTTATTTACTTATAACTCAAAGAAAAAGAAATTACAACTCGATTCCTATGCCAAAATACAACTCTATATGCAATATGAAGTGATGATGCAAGTCATAGAAAAACTACATGATGAAAGTTGCATGGCAATATATCTCGGAATGTCTATGGAAATGCCATAATAGGTAGGTATGGTGGCTGTTTTGAGGAATATATGGTGGCTGTTTTGAGGAAGGAGGGTTTGATGTACCGGCGAAAGTTGCGCGGTACTAGAGAGGCTAGCAAAGATGGAAGGGTGAGAGTGAGTATAATCCATGGACTCACATTAGTCATAAAGAACTCGCATACTTATTGCAAAAGTCTATTAGTTATCAAACAAAGCATTAGACGCATGCTCCTAGGGGAGAGGTTGGTAGCAGTTAACCATCGCGCGCTCCCGACCCTCACACAAATGTCGACAATAATTAAACAAATCATGCTCCGACTTCGTTACATAACGGTTCACCATACGTTCATGCTACGTGAATCACAAGCTTTAACACACGTATCTCTTCAATTCACAACTACTCACTATAATGAATCTCATATTACCATCCCTATTATCTCAAAACTATATGCAAGGAACCCAACTTCTCATTGTTGTTAATGCACTTAATATGAAAGATTTTATTATATTCCTGTTGGATGACATTATATTAGGACTAAATTCATAACCTAAACAAATTTCCATGCTGTTTTAAGAAACTCTCAAAATAATATAAGTGAGGAATGAGAGTTCGGTAATTTCTATAAAATATAACACCAATATTCTCTATAAAGATATAAGTGAAGCACTAGAGCAACATTGCCTAGCTCAAACGATATAAGTGAAGCACATAGAGTATTCTAACAAATTCACGATTCAGCGTGTCTCTCTCAAAAGATGTGTGCAGCAAGGATGATTGTGGAAAACTAACAAGCAAAGACTCATATCATACAAGACGCTCCAAGCAAAACACATATCATGTGGTGAATAAAAATATAGCCTCAAGTAAATTTACCGATGGATTGAAGATGAAAGAGGGGATGCCTTTCGGGGCATCCCCAAGCTTAAGATTTTTGGTATCCTTGAATATTACTTGGGGTGCCTTGGAAATCCCCAAGCTTAGGCTCTTGCCACTCTTTATTCCATAGTCCATCAATCTTCACCCAAAACTTGAAAACTTCACAACACAAAACTCAACAAAAAACTCATGAGATCCGTTAGTATAAGAAAAATAAATCATCACTTTAGGTACTGTTGCGAACTCATTCTTTATTTATATTTGTGGAATACCTACTGTATTCTAACTTTTCCATGACTCATACCCCCCGATACGACCCATAGATACATCAAAATAAGCAAACAACACAAGGAAAACAGAATCTGTCAAAAACAGAACAGTCTGTAGCAATCTGTAAACTTCAAATACTTCTGGAACTCTCACAATTCTGAAAAATGAAGACAACCAGTGCAATTTGTGTATCAATCCTGTGTAAAAATTTCAGATCAATTTGACGCTCTAAATTTTTTAGAAAATTCCTGGACTGAGCGCAAAAGTTTCCGTTTTCCAGCAAGATCAAATCAACAACTACCATAGATCACCCCAAAGGTTTTATTTGGCTCAAACACTAATTTAAACACAAAAACACAATTACTACAGAATTAATAATGTGCCAAACACACCAAAACATAAGCAAAAAGTATAAAGCAAAATAAAATTGGGTTGCCTCCCAACAAGCGTTATTGTTTAACGCCCCTAGCTAGGCATAACGATTTCAATAATGCTCACATAAAAAGTAGTAGTTGAGATATGCAATAGAGCATCATGAATAGCATTAAAAATTGTTGGGAGACGTAGTACTAAATCAAAAAATTCCTATGATCACCAAGATCTATCTATGGAGAAACCAACAACGAGTGGGGAGAGATTGCATCTTCATACCTTTGAAGATCGCTAAGCGGAAGCGTTACAAGAACGCGGTTGGTGGAGTCATACTCGTAGTGATTCAAATCGCGGTGGACTCTGATCTTAGCGCCGAACAACGGCGCCTCCGCGTTCAACACACGTGCAGCCCGGTGACGTCTCCTATGCCTTGATTGAGCAAGGAGGAAGGAGAGGTTGAGGGAGAGCTCCGGCAGCATGACGGCATGGTGACGGTGGAGCTACGTGGTCTCCGGCAGGGCTTCGCCAAGCACTACGGAGAACGAGGAGAGGGAGGAGTAGGGCTGCGCCGAGAGAGGAAGAAACTTGTGTTCTTGGCAGCCCAAAAACCACCACTATATATAGGAGGAGAGGGAGGAGGGTGCCCACCCCTATGATGCCCACCCTAGGGTGGTGCGGCAGCCCTAGATGGGTTCTGTCTGGCGGCCAGAGAGGGGCAAGGGGGAGGGCACAGTCCTAGTGGGCGTTAGGCCCATCTGGGTCTAGGGTTTCCCCTCCCTCCCACTTTTCCTACGCCTTGGGCCAGGGTGGAGGGCGCACCAGCCCACTCTGGGGCTGGTCCCTTCCACTCTCAGCCCACGCAGCCCTCTAGGGCTGGTGGCCCCACTTGGTGGACCCCTAGAACCCTTCCGGTGGTCCCGGTACGTTATCGGTAATTCCCGAAACACTTCCGGTGGCCAAATCCTCACTTCCTATATATCAATCTTTGTCTCCGGACCATTCCGGAACTCCTCGTGACGTCCGGGATCTCATCCGGGACTCCGAATAACCTTAGGTAACCACGTACACTATTTCCCTATAACCCTAGCGTCATCGAACCTTAAGTGTGTAGACCCTACGGGTTCGGGAGACACATAGACATGACCGAGACACCTCTCCGGTCAATAACCAACAGCGGGATCTGGATACCCATGTTGGCTCCCACATGCTCCACGATGATCTCATCGGATGAACCACGATGTCGGGGATTCAATCAATCCTGTATTCAATTCCATCTGTCTACCGGTATGATACTTGCCCGAGATTCGATCGTCGGTATCCCTATACCTTGTTCAATCTCGTTACCGGCAAGTCTCTTTACTCGTTCCGTAACACATCATCCTGTGGCTAACTCCTTAGTCACATTGAGCTCATTATGATGATGCCTTACCGAGTGGGCCCAGAGATACCTCTTCGTCATACGGAGTGACAAATCCCAGTCTCGATTCGTGCCAACCCAACAGATACTTTCGGAGATACCCATAGTGCACCTTTATAGCCACCCAGTTACGTTGTGACGTTTGGCACACCCAAAGCTTTCCTACGGTATCCGGGAGTTGCACAATCTCATGGTCTAAGGAAACGATACTTGGCATTGGAAAAGCTTTAGCAGACGAACTGCACGATCTTGTGCTATGCTTAGGATTGGGTCTTGTCCATCACATCATTCTCCTCATGATGTGATCCCGTTATCAACGACATGCAATGTCCATGGTCATGAAACCGTGAGCATCTATTGATCAACGAGCTAGCCAACTAGAGGCTCACTAGGGACATGTTGTGGTCTATGTATTCACACATGTATTATGGTTTCCGGTTAACACAATTATAGCATGAACAATAGACAATTATCATGAACAAGGAAATACAATAATAACCATTTTATTATTGCCTCTAGGGCATATTTCCAACAGTCTCCCACTTGTACTAGAGTCAATAATCTAGTTACATTGTGATGAATCGAACACCCATAGCATTCTGGTGTTGATCATGTTTTGCTCGTGAGAGAGGTTTAGTCAACGGATCTGCGACATTTAGATCCGTATGCACTTTACAAATATCTATATCTCCCTCCTGAATGTAATCACAGATGGAGTTGAAGCGGCGCTTGATGTGTCTTGTCTTCTTGTGGAACCTGGGCTCCTTCGCAAGGGCAATAGCTCCATTGTTGTCACAGAATAGAGTCATCGGGCCCGACGCACTTGGAATCACTCCTAGGTCGGTGATGAACTCCTTCCTTTGGTGCTTCCGAAGCAGCTATGTACTCTGCTTCACATGTAGATGCCGCCACGACGCTTTGCTTGCTGCTGCACCAACTGACTACCCCTCCGTTCAAAATATACACGTATCCGGTTTGTGACTTGGAGTCGTCCGGATCTGTGTCGAAGCTAGCATCGACGTAACCCTTTACGACGAGCTCTTCGACAACTCCATATACGAGAAACATGTCCTTTGTCCTTTTTAGATACTTCAGGATATTCTTGACCATTGTCTAGTGTTCCACTCCGGGATCACTTTGGTACCTCCCTACCAAACTTATGGCAAGGTTCACATCAGGTCTGGTACACAACATGGCATACATAATAGAGCCTATGACTGCAACATAGGGGGTGACACTCATCTCTTCTCTATCCTTTGCCGTGGTCGGGCATTGAGTCGTACTCAATCTCACACCCTATAACATAGGCAAGAACCCCTTCTTGGACTGATCCATATTGAACTTCTTCAATATGTTTTCAACGTATGTGCTTTGTGAAAGACCTATGAGGCGTCTCAATCTATCTGTATAGATCTTGATTCCTAATATGTAATAAGCTTCTCCAAGGTCCTTCATTGGAAAACATTTATTCAAGTAGGCCTTTACACTTTCCAAAAGTTCTATATCATTTCCCATTATCAGTATGTCATCCACATATAATATGAGAAATGCTAAAGAGCTCCCACTCACTTTCTTGTAAATACAGGGTTCTCCATAAACCTGTACAAAACCAAATGCTTTAATCACCTCATTAAAGCGAATGTTACAACTCCAAGATGCTTGCACCAGCCCATAGATGGAGCGCTAGAGCTTGCCTACTTTGTTAGCATCTTTAGGAAACGATAAAACCTTCTGGCTGCATCATATACAGTTCTTCCTTAAGGAATCCATTAAGGAATGAAATTTTGACGTCCATTTGCCAGATCTCATAATCATAAAATGCGGCAATTGCTAACATGATTCAGACGGACTTCAACATCGCTGCGGCTGAGAAAGTCTCATCGCAGTCAACTCCTTGAACTTGTCGATAACCCTTAGCGACAAGCCGAGCCTTATAGACGGTCACATTACCATTCGCATCAGTCCTCTTCTTAAAGATCCATTTATTTTCAATTGCTCTCTTATCATCAGGCAAGTCCACCAAAGTCCACACTTTGTTCTCATAGATGGATCCTATCTCGGATTTCATGGCTTCAAGCCATTTGTTGGAATCCAAGCCCGTGATCGCTTCTTCATAGTTCGAAGCTTCACCGTTGTCCAACAACATGATCTCCAGGATAGGGTTGTCGTACCACTCTGGTGCGGAACATGTCCTAGTGGACCTTCGACGTTCAATAGTAACTTGATCTGAAGTTTCATGATCATCATCATTAACTTCCTCTCCAGCCGGTGTAGGCTCCACAGAAACAACTTCCTGTGCTGCGCTACTCTCCAGTTCGAGTGGAGGTACAATTACCTCATCAAGTTCTATTTTCCTCCCACTTACTTCTTTCGAGAGAAACTCTTTCTCGAGAAAGGATCCATTCTTGGAAACAAAGACTTTGCCTTCGGATCTGAGGTAGAAGGTATACCCAATAGTATCTTTGGGATATCCTATGAAGGCGCACTTTTCCGCTTTGGGTTTGAGCTTCTTAGGTTGAAGTTTCTTCACATAAGCATCACATCCCCAAACTTTTAGAACCGATAGCTTAGGTTTCTTTCGAAACCATAATTCATACGGTGTCGTCTCAACGGACTTTAACGGTGCCCTATTTAAAGTGAATGCGGCAGTCTCTAATGCATATCCCCAAAATGATAGCGATAAGTCGGTGAGAGACATCATAGATCGCACCATATCCAATAGAGTGCGATTACG
Source organism: Hordeum marinum (assembly GCA_022496015.1). Taxonomy (NCBI): domain Eukaryota; kingdom Viridiplantae; phylum Streptophyta; class Magnoliopsida; order Poales; family Poaceae; genus Hordeum; species Hordeum marinum. The sequence goes on along the minus strand of CM039673.1, from coordinate 557,550,821 downwards.
ACGTTCAGACACACCATTTCGCTGAGGTGTTCCCGGCGGCGTGAGTTGTGAAACAATTCCACATTTCCTTAGGTGCGTACCAAACTCGTGACTTAAATATTCTCCACCACGATCAGATCGTAGGCACTTTATTTTCCTGTCACGTTGATTATCTACCTCACTCTGAAATTCCTTGAACCTTTCAAAGGTTTCAGACTTGTGTTTCATTAACTAGACATACCCATATCTGCTCAAGTCATCAGTGAGGGTGAGAACATAATGGTAGCCACCGCGAGCCTCGACACTCATTGGACCGCATACATCGGTATGTATTATCTCCAACAAGTTAGTTGCTCGCTCCATTGTTCCAAAGACAAGAGTCTTGGTCATCTTGCCCATGAGGCATGGTTCGCACGTGTCAAATGATTCGAAATCAAGAGACTCCGAAAGTCCATCAGCATGGAGCTTCTTCATGCGTTTGACACTAATATGACCAAGGCGGTAGTGCCACATGTAAGTGGGACTATCGTTATCAACCTTACACTTTTTGGTACTCACACTATGGACATGTGTAACATCATGTTCGAGATTCATCAAAAACAAACCATTGACCAGCGGAGCATGACCATAAAACAATTCTCTCATATAAATAGAACAACCATTATTCTCAGATTTAAATGAGTAGCCATCTCGCATCAAGTGAGATCTAGATACAATGTTCATGCTCAAAGCTGGTACTAAATAACAATTATTGAGGTTTAAAACTAATCCCGAAGGTAGATGTAGAGGTAGCGTGCCGACGGCGATCACATCAACCTTGGAACCATTCCCGATGCGCATCGTCACCTCGTCCTTTGCCAGCCTTCGCTTATTCCACAACTCCTGCTTGGAGTTACAAATGTGAGCAACTGTACCGGTATCAAATACCCAGGAGCCACTACGAGCACTGGTTAGGTACACATCAATAACAAGTATATCACATATACCTTTAACGTTGTCGGCCTTCTTATCCGCTAAGTACTTGGGGCAGTTCCGCTTCTAGTGACCGGTACCCTTGCAATAAAAGCACTCAGTCTCAGGCTTGGGTCCATTCTTGTTCTTCTTTCCGGCAACTTGCTTACCGGGCACGGCAACAACTTTGCCGTCCTTCTTGAAGTTCTTCTTACCCTTGCCTTTCTTGAAACTAGTGGTCTTATTCACCATCAACACTTGATGCTCCTTTTTGATCTCGACCTCCGCTGATATCAGCATCGAGTACAACTCAGGAATGGACTTCTCCATCCCCTGCATGTTGTAGTTCATCACAAAGCTCTTATAGCTAGGTGGAAGCGACTGGAGGATTCTGTCAATGACCGAGTCATCCGGGAGATTAACTCCCAGCTGAGTCAAGCGGTTGTGCAACCCAGACATTTTGAACTATTCTCCACCATCTTACAACTGACGAACTTGTCAGAGACTTCATATCTCTCGACCCGGGAATGAGCTTGGAAAACCAGTTTCAGCTCTTGGAACATCTCATATGCTCTGTGTTGCTCAAAACGCTTTTGGAGCCCCGGTTCTAAACTGTAAAGCATGCCGCACTGAACAAGGGAGTAATCATCGCAGTGTGACTGCCAAGCATTCGTAACTTCTTGGTCCGCTGGGAAAATGGGTGGGTCACCTAGCGGTGCATCAAGGACATACAATCTTTTGGAAGCTATGAGGATGATCCTCAAGCCACGGACCCAGTCCGCATAGTTGTTTCCATCATCTTTCAGCTTGGTTTTCTCTAGGAACACGTTGAAGTTGAGGGTGACATTAGCGTTGGCCATTGGATCTACAATATAGATTGTAAAGACAATTTTAGACTAAGTTCATGATAATTAAGTTCACATAATCAAATTATTTAATGAACTCCCACTTAGATAGACATCTCTCTAGTCATCCAAGTGATACATGATCCATGCCAACTAGCCCGTGTCCGATCATCACGTGAGACGGACTAGTCATCCATGGTGAACATATCCATGTTGATCACATCTTTTATACGACTCATGTTTGACCTTTCGGTCTTCTGTGTTTCGAGTCCATGTCAGTACATGCTAGGCTCGTCAAGTCAACCTAAGTGTTTCGCGCGTGTAAATCTGGCTTACACCCGTTGTATGTGAACGTTAGAACCTATCACACCTGATCATCACGTGGTGCTTCGAAACAGCAATCCTTAGCAATGGTGCACAGTTAGGGTGAACACCTTTATTAAAATTTTATTCAGAGATCATCTTATTCACTACCGTCGTTCTAAGCAAATAAGATGTAAACATGATAAACATCACATGCAATCAATATAGTGACATGATATGGCCAATATCATCTTGCTCCTTTGATCTCCATCTTTGGGGCACCATGATCATCACCGTCACCGGCACGACACCATGATCTCCATCATCGTGTCTTCATGAAGTTGTATCGCCAACTATTACTTCTACTACTATGGCTAACGTTTAGCAATAAAGTAAAGTAATTACATGACATTTATGATTGACACGCATGTCATACAATAAAATAAGACAACTCCTATGGCTCCTACCGGTTGTCATACTCATCGACATGCAAGTCGTGAATCCTATTACAAGAACATGATCAATCTCATACATCACAATGCATCACATCACATCCTTTGGCCATATCACATCACAAGGCATATGCTGCAAAAACAAGTTAGACGCCCTCTAATTTGTAGTTGCAAGTTTTTACGTGGCTGCTATAGGTTTCTAGCAAGAACGTTTCTTACCTACGCCAAAACCACAACATGATATGCCAATTGCTATTTACCCTTCGTAAGGACCCTTTTCATCGAATGCAATCCGAGTAAGGTGGGAGAGACAGACACCCGCTAGCCACCTTATGCAACAAGTGCATGTCAGGCGGTGGAGGCGGTCTCACGTAAGCGTACGTATAAAGTTGGTCCAGGCCGCTTTATCCCACAATATCGCTGAATCAAGATAAGACTAGTAGTTTTAAGCAAATTAACAAGATCGACGCCCACAACTACTTTGTGTTCTACTCGTGCATAGATTCTACACATAGACCTAGCTCATGATGCCACTGTTGGGAGACGTAGTAGTAAATCAAAATTTTTCCTACGATCACCAAGATCTATCTATGGAGAAACCAGCAATGAGTGGGGAGAGATTGCATCTTCATACCTTTGAAGATCGCTAAGCGGAAGCGTTACAAGAAAGCGGTTGGTGGAGTCGTACTCATAACGATTCAGATCGCGGTGGACTCCGATCTTAGCGCCGAACAACGGTGCCTCCGTGTTCAACACACATGCAGCCCGGTGATGTCTCCTACGCCTGGATACAACAAGGAGGAAGGAGAAGTTGAGGGAGAGATCCGGCATCACGATGGCATGGTGACGGTGGAGCTGCGTGGTCTCCGGTAGGGCTTCGCCAAGCACTACGAAGAACGAGGAGAGGGAGGAGTAGGGCTGCGCCGAGAGAGGAATAAACTTGTGTTCTTGGCAGCCCCAAAACCACCACTATATATAGGAGGAGAGGGAGGAGGGTGCTCACCCCTAGGGTTCCCAACCTAGGGTGGTGCGGCAGCCCTAGATGGGTTCTGGCCGGCGACCAGAGAGGGGAGAGGGGGAGGGCGCATCCCTAGTGGGCCTTAGGCCCAGAGTGGGCTGGTCCCTTCCACTCTCAGCCCACGCAGCCCTCTGGGGCAGGTGGCCCCACTTGGTGGACCCCCGGAACCCTTCCGGTGGTCCCCGTATGTTATCGGTAATTCCCGAAACACTTCCGATGGCCAAATCCTCACTTCCTATATATCAATCTTTGTCTCCGGACCATTCTGGAACTCCTCGTGTTGACCGGGATCTCATCCGGGACTCCGAAAAACCTTCGGTAACCATGCACACTATTTCCCTATAACCCTAGCATCATCGAACCTTAAGTGTGTAGACCCTACGGGTTCGAGAGACACGTAGACATGACTGAGACACCTCTCCGGTTAATAACCAACAGCGGGATCTGGATACCCATGTTGGCTCCCACATGCTCCACGATGATCTCATCGGATGAACCACGATGTCGGGGATTCAATCAATCCCGTATTCAATTCCCTTTCTCTACCGGTATGATACTTGCCCGAGATTCGATCGTCGGTATCCCTATACCTTGTTCAATCTCATTACCGACAAGTCTCTTTACTCGTTCCATAACACATCATCCCATGGCTAACTCCTTAGTCACATTGATCTCATTATGATGATGTCTTACCGAGTGGGCCTAGAGATACCTCTTCGTCATACGGAGTGACAAATCCCAGTCTCGATTCGTGCCAACCCAACAGACACTTTCGGAGATACCCATAGTGCACCTTTATAGCCACCCAGTTACGTTGTGACGTTTGGCACACCCAAAGCATTCCTACGGTATCCGAGAGTTTCACAATCTCATGGTCTAAGGAAACGATACTTGACATTGGAAAAGCTTTAGCAGACGAACTGCACGATCTTGTGCTATGCTCAGGATTGGGTCTTGTCCATCACATCATTCTCCTAATGATGTGATCCCGTTATCAACGACATCCAATGTCCATGGTCATGAAACCGTGACCATCTATTGATCAACGAGCTAGCCAACTAGAGGCTCACTAGGGACATGTTGTGGTCTATGTATTCACACATGTATTATGGTTTCCGGTTAACACAATTATAGCATGAACAATAGAAAATTATCATGAACAAGGAAATACAATAATAACCATTTTATTATTGCCTCTAGGGCATATTTCCAACAAAAACACGTTTAAGTCTAACCCACTTCCTATTCATAGGGATTTTCTGAGCAAACAATTTATGGGAACAAGAATTAACTAGCATAGGAAGGCAAAATAAGCATAACTTCAAAACTTTGAACACATAGAGAGGAAACTTGATATTATTGCAATACCTACAAGCATATGTTCCTCCCTCATAATAAATTTCAGTAGAATCATGAAGGAATTCAACAATAACTATCATATAATTTTTCCTCTTCATGATACACATGCATGCAAACTTGATACTCTTCCAAAATAGTGGCATTATCATTAACTAAAGTCATGACCTCTCCAAACCCACTTTAATAAAAAAATTCATAAGGTTGAACACTCTCCAAAATAGTGGGATCAATAATGCCTAAAGTTGACACTCTTCCAAACCCACTTTCAATATCATATTCATCATGAGTATTAAATAAATTATCGAGATCATAAGAAGCATTATCACCCCAATCATGATCATTGCAATAAGTAGTGGTCATGGCAAACTCATCAAATATAGAATCCCCAAGCTTGTAGTTTTGCATATCATTAACATAATTGACATTAATAAAATTAATAACAATATCATTGCAATCATGCTTTTCATTCAAGGAAACATCATGAATCACTTCATCAAAATTTTCAGATTCACGAATATCAAGCAAAACTTCATAGAGAGAATCAAGTACACTCAACTCACTAGCAATTGGTTCATCATAATTTGGTCTTTTGAAAAGATTAGCAAGTTTATGAGGATCCATATCAATAGATTTTTTGCAAGCGAAGATGCAAGCAAATAGAAGGCACATGGCAACACAAGCAAACGTAGCAACGAAAAGGCGAACGGAAGAAGGGCGAATAAAAAGGAAAATCTTTTTGGTATTTTCTGAAAATCGTTCTAGAAGTGGGGGAGAGGAAAACGAGAGGCAAATGGAAAATAATGTAAATGCAAGAGATGAGTTTGTGATGGGTACTTGGTATCCTTGACTTGCTATGTATCTCCCCGGGAACGGCGCCGGAAATCCTTCTTGCTACTTCTCGAGCATGTGTTGGTTTCCCGGGAAGAGGACGGTTTGATGCAGCAAAGTAGATAAGTATTTCACTCATTTTTTGAGAACCAAGGTATCAATCTAGTAGAAGATACAAGCGAGCCACCAATAGATGTACCTGCACAAAGAATCAAACTCTTTCACCCAACGCTATAAAGGGGTTGTCAATCCCTTCACGGTTACTTGCAAGGATGAGATCTAATAGTGATATATATAATAGGATGCTTGAACGGAAGGTAAAACTAAAAGTAAAAATAGGGCAGCAAGTATTTTTGGTTTGAGATCTGAAAGTATATTATGGAAAATAGACCCGGGGGCCATAGGTTTCACTAGATGGCTTCTCTCATGATGGCAAGTATTACGGTGGGTGAACAAATTACTGTCGAGCAATTGCTAGAAAAGCGAATAATTATGAAGATATCGAAGGCAATGATTATGCATATAGGCATCACGTCCGTGACAAGTAGACCGAAATGATTCTGCATCTACTACTATTACTCCACACATCGACCGAATCCTGCCTGCATCTAGAGTATTAAGTTCATGAAGAACAGAGTAACGCATTAAGCAAGATGGCATGATGTAGAGGGATAAACTCAAGAGATATGATGAAAACCCCATATTTTTACGCTTGATGGCAACAATACAATACGTGCCTCGCTACCCCTACTTTGTCACTGGGTGAGGACACCGCAAGATTGAACCCAAAACTAAGCACTTCTCCTATTGCAAGAATTACCAATCTAGTTGGCCAAACCAAACCAATAACTCGAAGAGACTTGCAAAGATATGCAATCATGTATATAAGAATTCAGGAAAGACTCAAATAATATTCATGGATAATCTGAACATAAACCCACAATTCATCGGATCTCGACAAACACACCGCAAAAGAGTATTACATCGGATAGATCTCCATGAACATTATGAAGAACATGGTATTGAGAAGCAAAGAGAGAGAAGAAGCCATATAGCTACTAGCTATGGACCCGTAGGTCTGTGGTGAACTACTCACGCATCATCGAAGGGGCAATGAAGTTGATGTAGATGCCCTCCGTGATCGAATCCCCCTCCGGCAGATTACCAGAAAAGGCTCCAAGATTGGATCTCTCGGGAACGGAGGCTTCTGGCGGCGGAAAAGTTTTTTCGTGGCTCTTCTGATAATGATGGCATATTTGGGAATTTATAGGCTGAAGATTAGGGTTAGGGGAGTTGCCAGGGGCCCACAAACCATCCCAGCGCGGGGTACCCCCTGGCCACGACAAGTGAGCTTGTGGCCCCGTGGCAGCTCCTTTGCCTTGGTTCTCAAGTCTCGTGGCTTCCTTTTATTCCAGAAAAAAATCATTCCGAAGGTTTTATTCCGTTTGGACTTCGTGTAATATTCCTTATCTGCGAAACTCAAAAACAAGAAAAAAACAGAAATTGGCACTAGGCTCTAGATTAATAGGTTTGTCCCAAAAAATAATATAAAATAGCATATTAATGCATATAAAACATCCAAAACACATAATATAATAGCATGGAACAATAAAAAATTATAATACGTTGGAGACGTATCATATAGCAAGATAGATTAAAAAAAATAGTTCAATGCAAACCATTGCAAACATGACAAGGTATTTAATCTATTCACCTGCATTGCACTTTTCAGATATGGAACCATCCAATAAGCAAAGCTTAGGCGGAGCATTCTTTAGAATTAGCTAATACAATGGTTTCAACCATAAACTACTACTAATTAGCAGCAACAAATCAAGTAGCTAGATGACCACCACCACAACAAATAAGCACCAGCACTTGATCATCGATGCAGCAGACATCAAGGACTCAACCACGGCACTAAAACCACCAAAATCCTAACTAACCCATGAAACAAAGCATGGCTGTAGCATAGGAAATTGAGGAGCTCACAGTGGTGGGTTTGTGTATCCAATGTCGAACAACTTCCGTTCGTCTCCGTTCGTTGCTTGCAAATGAAAAAGAAAACCAGTTATGAAACAACTGTATGTCAGAATATGGGGGTACACAAGTAAAATAAAATGTTTTAAGACTTTCAGTAGCCAATGAGAACGCAGTTAAACATGCAAAGGGGAAAATCAACTAAACTGAAGCTTTCAGCTTTCATGTCAACCGATGTGTGCCGCATAACATATCCCAACAGTTTTGGTACTAAATTGGCAGAGTACCTCGGAAACATTATCATACCTATACTGTATGAGCGATATCATGGATTTGAGGAACTTCACAACATCTGCTGGCGTCAGAAGTGATACCGACTTCATGATAACCTGCATGTAAGACAACAAATTGTGTAAGGAATTAATTTGTGTGATGGGCTCGATACTACCAACAACAGCCATTGTGTTGCATTGCATTACACTACTATAAAATCAGGTAAGAATACCTGATATTCCGAGTTATCTAGCGATATCGACATCACAATTGTTATATATGATATTTAATTTGGAACCATCAATCAGATTTGATGACCTAATTGGATGAAGAACAACTAATATTCAGTTTTTCGGAATACTTACTACTACTAGTACGTGTATATAACAGTTGTCTAATAACTAGCAGGTTGCCGCAAGAAGAGTAACAAATGTCTTAATTTCCATCGATCCCAAACCAAAGTGACCAGGAGGTATAAAATAGTGCTAGCACTAACACTATTGTATACTACTAGCACTAATAGCATCAACGTTGAGCACACATGAGCATACTTTGAGTACTAAGTTCAAAAAAGTGCATCGACAGCTAACAGCAGAGCACCAACCCGAGCCCCTCGCATTAGCAGAGCACCAATGATATCGATAGAACGACACAACAAGTGGGAACAATCACACAGTAAGAAAACTGATTATGAACATCGATAGAAGGTCGGAGCTGCGCCACTGACAAACTACCTCTAGTTTAACTTAAAGACCTGCACCTGATCCCGAGATGCTGCTCCATGCTCGAAGGTCGGAGATGCGCCACTGATGTGGCCCCTGACTCGCGCGTTGTCGCGCCCTGCTCGCATGGCTAGTCCAGCCACCGGCGAGCATCGCCACTCCGGTGGGCACAGGTGGTCACCCCGTGAATCGCATCGACGGCTATGAGCCGGACGCGGGTGACACAACCATATCGGAGCCATCGGGCATAGGCGAGGGGCGGAGCGGCGAGTGTCGCAGCCTTGGCGTCTTTGGCGCTATGGCGGCGTCCATGGCCAAGGCGAGCGGGCGGCTGGGTCGCTCCAACGAAGCTCGGCTAGGTGGGAGGAGGACAACGCATGTTGTTGGGCTTGCCGGCCGATGGAACGGGCACGGGCGGGCGGAGGGGCGAGTGGCGTGGACGGGGCCGAGAGCTGGGTGGCGCGGCCTTGGCGTCTTTGGCGCGATGGCGACAGCCATGGCCGAGGTGAGCGGGCGGCTGGGGTCGACTGGTCCGACGCCTAGACAACCGTAGATCGTGGGGGCGAAGGAGATCCGACGATGCAATTCCTGCAGCCAGCGACGCGAGTCCTATTGCTGGTGGCGCGAGCTGAGATCCAGCGACGCGAGGAGGGAAGCTGCCCGGGTGGGGGCTATGGTGGATCTGCGACCATGGTGGGTGGGGGCTGCGCGAGAGAAGCTAGGTTGGGGTGGGGCTACAGTGGATCTGCCCGGCGGCAGTGCGAGAGAGTCCAGGGTTGGTGCTGCAGTGGATCTACACTGCGGTAGTGCTCGGAGGGCAAGGGATGGAGGGGTGGATGCCGGCGGCACGATGTGGGAGGATGAGTGGAGGGAAGGGATCGGGGATTCGGGGTGAGCGGTGAGAGACTAGGGTAAGAGATGGGTGAATGGATGCAGAGCAGGGGAGAGAGGGGTGGATGCATGGATGGATAAATGGGCGCCATGTCATCGATCCGTGTCATGGATAGTTCCACCAATGAGAATAAAATACATCCAATTATGTTTTATTTTATGTTTTTCCTCTATTTTCTCACATAAAAAAAGTCAAAGAATGGTCACATATTATTTCCATGAGTGCGGCTTGGAATGGCAAACAATGTTCCCGAAGGGAGTTTTCATTTTTTTGGTACGAAAATTTTATTTTCCATTTTCCGAGTGTCTAAATGAGTTTTTTTGTGAAGGATCTATCATATATTTGTTGCAAAATTGAACCGAAACATTTCTATAAAATATTAGGTCATATTTAATGTACAATTGACTAAATGGTTGGGTGTCAAAAGCTTTGAGCCACCTCTCATGAAAAAGACAATTTTCCGCAGATTCAGTAGGAACCGGGTCAAATATGAACTACAGCTGCCTCGGAGATTGCTTTTTTTTTGCAAAAATCATTTCTGGGTACAAAAATATATATTTAATCATACAAACAACAAAAGTTTTCCAATTTTCAACCACTAGCTAGGAACGGGCATCCCGCCGTTCTAACCGCATTTTGAAATGGGCATGCAAAATTAAAAATAATAATAATAAAGTGTACAACCTACGCATTGTGTCATTATATGTGACCAAGTTACGAGGAAAAATAATATACTTGTAATACGGTAATTATTTTTAAAAAGTGTTCTAAAAAATGAGCTATCATGTGTGAAGATTCATGGCTTTCAAGCCAAATTATCAATCTTATGGTCACATTCATGGCATAGTTTGCTCAAAATGATCTCATATTGTGCATAAGGGTGCATATTGGAATGACAAACAATGTTGCCTAAGGAAGTTTTCATTTTCTATGGACGGAAAATTCATTTTCCTTTTTTCGAGTGCCCAAAATGAGTTTTTTCGTGACGGACCTACCATATATTTGTTGCAAAACTGAACCGAAACATTTCTATAAAATATTAGGTCATATTTAATGTACAATTGACTAAATGGTTGGGTGTCAAAAGTTTTGAGCCACCTCTCATGAAAAAGACAATTTTCCGCCGATTCAGTAGGAACCGGGTCAAATTTGAACTACAGCTGCCTCGGAGATTGCTTTTTTTGCAAAAATCATTTCTGGGTATAAAAGTATATATTTAATCATACAAACAAAAGTTTTCCAATTTTCAACCACTAGCTAGGAACGGGCATCCCGCCGTTCTGACCGCATTTTGAAATGGGCATGCAAAATTAAAAAAAAAATAATAAATTGTACAACCTACACATTGTGTCATTATATGTGACCAAGTTACGAGGAAAAATAAAATACTCGTAATACGGTAATTATTTTTAAAAAGTGTTCTAAAAAATGAGCTATCATGTGTGAAGATTCATGGCTTTCAAGCCAAATTATCAATCTTATGGTCACATTCATGGCATAGTTTGCTCAAAATAATCTCATATTGTGCATAAGGGTGCATATTGGAATGACAAACAATGTTGCCTAAGGAAGTTTTCATTTTCTTTGGACGGAAAATTCATTTTCCTTTTTTCGAGTGCCCAAAATGAGTTTTTTCGTGACGGACCTACTATATATTTGTTGCAAAATTGGACCGAATCATTTTTCCAAAATATTAGGTCATATTTAATGTCCAATTGAATAAATGGTTAGGTGTCAAAAGCTTTGAGCCACCTCTCGTGAGAAAGACAAATTTCCCCCGATTCAGTAGGATTCGGGTCAAATTTGAACTGCAGCTCCCTCATAGATTGCTTTTTATTTATTTTTCAAAAATCATTTCTATGTATAAAAGTATCTATTTAATCATATAAACATCAATGTTTTTCCAATATTCAACCACTAGCTAGGAACGGCCATGCCTGCCGTTCTGGCCGCATTTTGAAATGGGCAAGCAAAATTTAAAAAAAATCAAAAAGTTGTAAAACCTTCACATTGTGTCATTATATGTGACCAAGTTATTAGGAAAAATTATAAACTTGTAATACGGTAATTATTAAAAAAATGTTCTCAAAAATGAGCTATCATGTGTGAAGATTCATGGCTTTAAAGCCAAATGTTCAATCTTATGGCCACATTCATGGCATTTTTTGCTCAAATGATCTCATATTGTACACAAGGGTGCATATTGGAATGACAAACAATGTTGCCTAAGGAAGTTTTCATTTTCTTTGGACGGAAAATTCATTTTTCATTTTTTGAGTGCCCAAAATGAGTTTTTTGCGAAGGACTTACCATATATTTGTTGCCAAATTGGACCGGATCATTTTGTCTAAAATATTAGGTCATATTTAATATGCAATTGACTAAAAGGTTGGGTGTCAAAAGATTTGAGCCACCTCTCGTGAAAAAGACAAATTTCCCCCGATTTAGTAGGAAGCGGGTCAAATTTGAACTGCAACTGCCTTATAGTTTGCTCATGATTTTTTCCAAAAACATTGTCTAGGTACATAAGTATCTATTTAATCAGAGATACATGGTTTGGTGGCGAGACACTGAGGTTTGGACGGTGGACGATGGCCCCAACTCTAGAGCGCGCAAACTGGCATGCCAGCCGCATGGTCACCGCGTGACATTGGCGTTGCCACGCGTTCTGGGCGGCCTAGGCATGTATGATGGGTTGGGCACTCCCCCGGTATGCGCTAGGGAGAAAAATAAAATAGAAGAACCTCACGAGGAGGATGAAGTAAGCTCAAACATGAATTAGCAGCCAAGTGTTTGATTAGCGGTGGGGAAAATGAACATGGACAATGCGCCTGAGTTTTGTCGTAGGATGACCATCTACTAATGAGACTGTCTTGGTAAATTTTACGCTCGAATGGAGGAGCCTAGTTGGCACTTACTTTGCAAAGTACCACACTGGACAGAAATATGAATCTTGAATCTGGGCTCAAATAAATGAATGTATTGAGCTGCAATTTTGTGGATGATGGTCATTTGGGCATAGGAAGATACTGTAAAAATTGGATACCATTTGGACATGCCTAAGTGGTACTTCCTTCACAATGCTCTTCTGTGGACACAAAATAGAAATTTATGCTGGGCCTACATAGATGATTGGATTGAGCTGAAATTTGGAGGAGGATGATAATCGGGGCATATGAAGGAACTGTACAAATTGCAAACCATTGGGATAAATAAATATGGTACTTCCTTCACAATGCTTTCCACCGAACAGAAAATTGGGAAAAATATTGAGGAAAATTGGCTATATTAAAATCATATAAATTTGGTGTAGGGAGGATCTATGGACAGGGTCATGTCCTGGTAAATTTTCAGCAATTATAAATCAATATAAAATATAGTTGCTTCACAAATTGAAAATACTACCAGAAACAAATATTGGATGGTGAGCTCAAATGAATGAATGGATTGAGCTGAAATTTGGTGGAGGATAGTCACTTGGGTATTGGAAGGCACTGTAAAAATTTGATACAATTTGGACATGCAAAATGGTACTTCCTTCAAAATGCTCTTCTCTAGACAGAAACTTGGGAAAATTATTGACATAATTTGGCTAACTTAAATGAGCTCAAATTTTGTGGAGGCAAGTTATATAGGTTGAAACATGCTCTGTTAAAGTTTTATAAATAATTAAGCAATATAAAATATAGTTGGTTCACAAACTGAAAATATGACCAGAATAAAAGATTGGATGACGATCTCACATGGATTGCTTGATAAATCTCAAATTTTGTGCAGAGTGATTATTTGAGTATCTAAAACATTTGAAAAATCTCAGATCATTTAGATAGTCTTAGCCAGTACTTTCTTCACAAAGCTTCTATCTGGATAGAAACTTTGGAAATTTCCTGATGAAGATTTACAAGGCAAATGGAGCTGAATATTGGCATGTGGCAATGATTTGAACATGTAATAGATTCCAAAAAGTTTGAGGGAAATAGGAGGGGTCTATAATGCACTTGCTTTGCAATGTGCCAATCTGGACAAAACATAGAAATTGATGTTGGGCTAACATAGATGACTGGTTCGAGCTGCAATTTGGAGAAGGATGATAATTTGGGCATATGAAGGCACTCTAAAAATTTCATAACATTTGGATAAATGAAAATGGTACTTCTTTCACAATGCTCTCCACTAAACAGAAAATTAGGAAAAACATTGGGCGAAGTTGGATAAATTAAATGAGCTAAAATTTGGTGGAGGGAGGTTCTATGGGTAGGGTAATGTCCTCGTAAATTTTCAGCAATTATAAAACAATATAAAATATAGTTGCTTCACAGACTGAAAAATTTACCAGAAACAAAGATTGAATTGTGAGCTTGCATGAATTGTTTATATATGTTTAACATTTTGCAAATACACGATTAACATATTTTCATGTATTCCCAACAAAAAACATCTTTTCACACATACATTTTGATGTCTATATTTGGTTTTGCACATTATACATTCTTTGTATACATAGAAAAAGGAGGTGGCCTTAAGTACCAATGCATCCACGTTCACAACCTCATGACCGTTGGTCGTAATCAGGTAGAAATAAGGTCGTCGACCATTGTTGTCTACTTTATGACCATTTGGTGTAAGATAATTTCAGGGTTTGAGCCCTTCATAGCGAAATGACCGTAGATTTATGACCAATTAGCTGGGGTCACTAAGAGAAGGTCAGAAGTTGACATATTTCTTGTAGTGTGTCGCCATTCACAAGCATCTCATTGTGAAAATTGGTTGGTCATTTGTGGCTTTTTTCTTGCAAATGAAAAAACTTGACAGGTCCAACTCGTTGATCTGAAGTGTGAAGCGCTATATCAACTTCTTCAAGGCGTTAGGCCATGTTTGTTTGGGCTTTTGCTAGGGCTTTACAGTTTTTTCACTGATCAAAAAACCATAAAAGTTACTAAGTAGGTGCTTTTGGAGCTTTTAAGGTTTTTGATGAATCAATAGAACAATATTTGGTTTCAAAAACCCAAAAAGCTTCAAAAACTCGTATTTAGAAGCTTTTATGGCTTTTTGATTAAAGTGAAAAAACTGCAAAAACAGAAGCAAAAGCTCAAACAAACAGGGCCTTGAGCTGTCAAAAATCAATAGTTGGGCCAATTGGGTGGCACATGGGATGACAAAGTTTAGTTTCAGCAATAGATGGATGGCGTGCTCCTGAACTTTTTTTTGCCCTATGTGATATATGCTGTAACGAACGATGGTGTAACCTTTTTAAATTGATTAATGCATAAATATATGTGGTGATGTTTTTCTTTTCTAAAACTTAAAGGTCTTTGACCTTACTATCTTACTCCTGCCAAAGTATCAACTTCCCTTTTGTCTTGCCGGGATTTCAATATATTACTACCACTTGTCTGAACTCCACCGGTACAAACTGAAAATATGTGTTGTTTAGAGCAAGCAACACCTTCATTGTATCACGGCACGAGCAGCTAAATAGTACTAGTAGTGGCAACACCGAAGCAATTAATCTAGTACTACAATGGTGCTAGTAGAGTATTATTTTGTTTAGTTACGTGCTGAATTTGCACATGCTTACATTACATGTGTGTATGCCGCCGTTGAGAATCTTCTTGGCTCGGGATTATTACTTGAAACACACGCGTTGCCAATTAATTTGCGAATGTGAAAGAGAAAGGTCGTCCGTCCGCAGCTAGCCGTCGATCACGTCACCCATGAAGCTTCTCCTTTCCAGGACGCACCGCCCCGGCGTCTCCCCGGCCGGCCTTATTAATGTTCAACACACAACCGCCGGTCAACGTAATCACACACGCTTTATACTACCACCTGCACGGCTGAGAGGCATCTTCCGGGCAATTATTCAACCATAGGCACTGCGTCCCCCCTGATGCATTGCCGGATACACACTAATCTATTCCCGACTTTCACCTGACCCACGACACTACAGTGCTGACACGGTGGAGACCGTTGTGACGACGCTCCTTACATAGGATTGGAATCGGACACGGAGTACTCGGTTGCAACCATTCAACGCGATCGATTCGATGGAAGCTCAACGTGTGACAAAACGGCTGATTCGATTAGTCACGGATTATAACGCGTATAACTATCTAGTAGCCTAGTACTGCTGCGTCTGTACGTGCAGCCAGAAACTTACAATCCGTGGAAATAAAAAATTCTGGAAAGAGACACGAGTGCCCATGAGAACAGAGACACATGTGAGGCAAACTGTTTCCAACGAAGAAAATGGAAAGAAGGCCGGCCCAACCCCAAGTCAATCACGCGCGCCATAGCAGCCAAGTCAAGGTTCGAGACCGGAGGAAAGCTCTACATCTAGAAAGCCAAGCAGCACCAACCAACGAACCAACTTGACACCAGCCATCACGTATAAACTTGGACCTCATCACCCCCTCAACTCCCACTACATCGGTGGCTTTGGACATCTTCTTTCTGCAAACCAGTTCATTCTCTCCTGCGACGGTGCTCTCCGTCTACGTGCTGTAAGAACCACGCAAGCCATAGAAGGAACCACGAGCTCGCTAACTAGCTAGGCAGGTGAAGAGAGCATGGCAAGCTACCACCGGGTCCACCCGGTGATCGTCGATGGCTCGCCGCTCCCGCCGCCGGAGCAGAACAAGGGCAAGCTGCCACCGCCACCAAGCGCCGACTATGGTGACCGGCTGCCGATCACCGCCCCTGCGCCGGGCGCGACGGCTCCGCTGCGCGCGCCGCGGCGGAAGAGGCACAGCCGCTGCTGCCGGTGCGTGTGCTGCACGCTGCTGGTGGTGATCGTGCTCGTCGTCGCGCTGGGTGCCACGGCGGGGATCCTCTACGCCGTGTTCAGGCCCAAGATCCCCACGTTCCGCGTGGAGCGGCTCACGGCCACCCGGTTCGACGTGAACACCACCTCCATGACCTTGCGCGACGCGTTCGAGGTCCAGGTGACGGCCGAGAACCCGAACCGGCGCATCGGGGTGTACTACGACGGCGGCTGGGTGTCCGCCTCGTTCAACGGCACGGAGCTGTGCCGTGGCGCGTTCCCGGCGCTCTACCAGGGCCACCGCAGCACGGTGCGGCCGCTGATCACGCTCGAGGGTGAGACTAGGCTCGACAGCGCCGTGGCCGCGCAGCTGCTGCAGCAGCGGCAGGCCGGGTTCGTGCCGCTCGCGGTCACCGCGCACGTGCCCATCCGCATCAAGTTTGGTGCCCTCAAGCTTTGGCAGATGACGGGGAAAGCCCGGTGTCGCCTGGTGGTGGACAGCCTCGAGGCCGGGACGCGGCTCCGCATCCGGTCCAACAGCTGCAGCTTCAAGCTCAAGCCTTAGATCATTCTCAAACCCTTTGAGCCGTGCACGGATTGTGCATACGTGTCTTGTATGTAGGATTACCGAGGTCTCGTCCCCATTTCTGTTGATCTTTGTTGCTTGAGATCGGCAGATGGTAGAGATGGGTAGTGCTGTAAATTTATTGTTTATTTTGGCTCGTATATTCATTGTTTTTAGTGAAATAAGATCGGAGGTGTATTCATTTGCTACGAGTTTCTTTGGAGAAGACAATAAAGAGAAGATATTGGCTCATGAACACAGCCATATGTGTGGTTTTCAGGCTTATGTACTAACCTTACCTCGTAGAGTTTGAAATGTGGACATTTCAGGTATCTACAAATAAATACAATTAAATCTTGAATTGTATCATTGTCATTGGAAATTCACAGGGGCATGCACCTATCAAGCCCTGTCAGCCATTCGATTTGCCTTGCGATTTGCAAAGTAGTTGAATCCCGCACGAGAGCACAGTAAAAAAAGCTAATGCCTCAACAAGTTTTAAGTTCCAACTATGAAACTTATGGTTTTTCATCTAAAACTACCAAGTTCAACTAGTTTCAGAGATATAGTTCTAAACACTTTTTTCTGTCGGTCGTAGAGAAAAAATAATTAATTTTATCAGTTTCTCACACTAAGTTTTGACATTAAAACTTAACATTTTTTTTTGTAAAAATACATCTAAAATTGATCTTATTTAAATGCGCTGGATGAGAAACACGAATATGAAAACAGAACTTAAGTTAAGTTTTTTATTTAAAAGATATAAAAGTTTGAATATCGAAAGCCAAAATAAAATGCCAACACCAGCACCCTGAGTGCCCCCACACTTGTGTGCCATAAAGCCTCATCTCATTATCATTTCAATAATGAAACACGCATTGGTCTTGGTCGGTTCAGGCTCAGGAATAGAACCGTCACACTTCACCAACAATGAATAAATAAATAGACCGTCCTACATTGTAAATTCCAAAAAATAAAAATAAACGTGTTCTGTAAAAATTTATATTCAAATATTTATTCGAATGATATGCTCTAGAACTGTCGTTTAAGATATGTAAAGATAGTAAAATTCAATCAACAAACAATAACACTTTATATTATGTTGTTCTTTTTTAGATTTGGTAGATTAACAGGAAATTTTAATTTACAAAGATATTCCTTTAATGTCATGGACCAAATTTCAGAAAACAAATACAACTATAGCCAACATAGTCCAATTCACTTTTGCACGTTTGTATTTACAGCCATAGACAATTAGGACATTTTAAGAATGAACATCAGATTTTAATATTTAGGTCTAGTCCACGCTTGATCGTGCTAGGTTAAATTGGTAAATATACTACTTAGTTTTAATCAAAATTAAGTATACATAAACACTACATACTAGTTAACTGTATTCCAAAGTGCGCATAAAGTTTATGTATGTTTAGCATAGAAAGGACATTCAAGCCCATTATACATGTTGAAGTCATCATTAATAGAAAATTGGGTTTTTATTTATATAGTTTGGTTCTATTTTACAATTTTTGTTCACAAGATATAATATTTTGAGACCCAATGAGTATTTGTTTGGATACATCCTTAGTTAGATAAAAAATATTTTTTTAATATAAACATTTGAGAAATATTCATTTAAAATCACCTCATGTCTGTGACGCCGGCGGAGAGCGACTCTAGATAACACTAGTGCGGAATAGCCTAACCCCGGTCTTGGTGAAGAGGCGCGGCGTAAACGGAGTGTCGTTGTGCACGGCCTCACTAATGTTTGTGGTCAAGTAGGTCGGCACAGGTGGTTCTAGGGCGGTGCAGCTGGGTGCCGTCGGGGCGGTCGAGCAAGGTGGCCCAATGCTCACTCCATCTTCTCTGAAATTCCAAGTGAAAGAACGTGGATGTCGCCTAGAGGGACGTGGATGTTGCCTAGAGGACGTGGATGTCGCCTAGTGAGTTTAGGAGCTTAGTGGGAGGTCTTTGGTGGGTGCAGCGGTCGCGGGGCTTCTCCGTTTTCGTTGATCCGCCGTTAGCGGCATTTGTTTCCTTTTTGCTTCTTTGTCATTTTTTTGGGCGTGCCTGTGCTGTTTCCGCCCCAGCACCTATCATTGGTTATATCGGATTGTTGCTTTGTAATACAAAGCGGGGGAAACCCTTTCTCGGAAAAATAGACGATTTAAAATAACTATGGTTTAGGCTTGAACAAATGCGGAGTAACACTAACGTTTAATTAGTCAAGTACAAAACCTAAAACAACTAGGCTCACCTATGTGCACCAACAACTTATGATAAGCAGGACGTAGGGTTTTACCTCTTCACGAGGGCCCGAACCTGGGTAAATACTGTCTCCCTCGTCCCCCTGTTACTCATCGATCTAAGGTTCACGGCTCAGGACCCCCTACCCGTGATCCGCCGGTTTTGACACCGACATTGGTGCTTTCACTGAGAGTTCCGCTATGAGATCGCCAGAAAGGTCGATGGTACGTTTAGTCATGAGTGATCAAATCCGCAACGGGGACATCTTCGTCCCCGGACAGACCTTCATCTTCAGCAGCATCACACCGCATAGTGATCTGATCGGCCGTCTAGGCCAGATCGGAAGCTCTTCCCCCGATCAAGGATTCAGGTCCGAGAATCTAGAATTCTCTGTCGAGCTGACCCCCGTTGGGCTCTTGGTCTCATCCGATGAGTCGAGGGACCCTGAAGCCTTAACTTCGGGTCCCTTGCTCAGCATCCCCTCCTCGGGGAGCCATACTTGTGTTCGGATCTGGCCTCGGTACCCAAGCGCCCAAATCCGGCCCTCGCCGAACACTCGTCCCTCGAGGACGCACCTGAGGCTACTCCAGAAAACCTTCGGGAGATTGACCAGAACGGTCTCTCGTTGTTAAACGAGGGGCTTGACCGGATCCCGTCGACGGAAATTACGAACGACCTAAGCCCGACCTATGTCATCTATTAGGTTACTTCATACTGTACACACGACGGGACCTGGGTTCCTCACCAAGCTGCGCCCACCTAAAGGTAGCACCTCCCAGTGCCAGCCCGGTGGAGCCCAGTCCTGGACATGGCGCCTCTGAAGCAGGACGTCGTCGCGAACGAGTCAACGACGAGGATGGGGGCCAGGCATCGTTGACTCCGAGAAGAAATTCTATGCGAATTTAACATTTTTCAAATGCTTGATTGTGATTTCTTATATATGAGGAACCTTGAGAATCCTAACGAAATCTCTTAACCTTACGACCAGCGACTTTTGCAAATAAATAACAAATACTAATTGCAAATTAATACATAACAAACTTTTGCAAATACAACATTAAAATATGCAACTTTTGCAAATACTAATTGCTATACATTGGATCAAATGTCAAAATTCATCAAAATTTTTTCTATACATTGTATTCATACATATATATATATACTAATTTCTATTCATATATTGGATCAAAATGTAAAAATTCCTCAAATGTCAAAATTCCTTCACTTTTTTCTATACATCTAATTAATCATCTGGGTGAAAAATGTCAAAATTCTTGCATCTATGTCGAAATTCCTCAAATGTCAAAATTCCTTAACTTTTTTCTATACATCAAAATTCTTGCATCTAATCATCTAATCATCTGTACATCTAATCATCTAATCATCAAAATTGCGTGTGTGCACATGCTTATACGTGTGGGGGGGTTCAGGGAGGGGCCGGCGGCCGCCATGGCGGCACAGGGGCGAGGGAGAGGGGGGAGCTCACAGCGGGGCGATGGGGCAATGGCAAGGCGAGGCGAGTCGGGGGCGGTGACGGTGAGGAGTTCGGGGTCGGAGGAGCGGGCGCGGGCGGCGTCAGGCCGGGCTCGGGGAGGAGCGGGCGCGGGCAGCGTCAGAGATCGGCGCAAGGAGGCGCGGGCAGACGACATCGGGGGCGGCGATGAGCTCCGGCGTTGGGGAGGCGAGACGGCGACGGCGCGGCGATGTCGAAGAAAGCAGAGTAACTGAATTCTTTTGAAGTGTTGTATATATAAGAAGGCCTTTAGTCGCGGTTGGTGGTTCCAACCGCGACTAAAGACCCCCCCCCCTTTAGTCACGGTTGGAGCCACCAACCGCACCAACCGTGACTAAAGGTGAATTTCACCAGCCAAAGCAGCGGGAAGCGAAACCCTTTAGTCATCGTTGGTGGCTCCAACCGCGACAAAAGGGGGGGGGGGTCTTTAGTTGCGGTTGGAGCCACCAACCGCGACTAAAGACCTGTTCCTGGCACGGCGCACTACGGTGGAAGTTTAGTCCTACCTCGCTAGTTGAGGGGCGCCTCGACCAGTTTATAAGCCCCGGCGCGGGCACTGCATTGAGCTCCTCTCTAATGCAGACCTTCTCGGCCTACCTCTACTACGATTCCCTATGGGCCTACTGGGCCTTACGGGCCTGCGTCCTGGCCCAACTACGCGTTGGGTATCTAGTCGTATGCAGGCCATTGTGGCCCAGTAGGCGGTAGTTTTTTAATTTATTTATTTTTCATTTTTTGTTTTGTGCTTTATTTTTTATTTCTGAGTTGTTTTTTCTTTAGTTAGAGTTTCTTTGTGAATCCTTTTTCTTTAGGTAAAAAAATATAAACTTTCTGTTAGTGCAAGTAGTTTTCAAATTTGAATAGTTTAAATTTGAATTATTTGAAATTTGTGTGAATCACTTGTTTGTGAATAACTTTACTTTAAAATTGATTTTTTAGTGATTATTTTTTCTTCTATTTAGTTTTACTGTGTTTTATCATTATATTCAATTTAGTAACACTTAGGTTATTTAAAAAAATGAAATGCCTTTGTAACAGACAAGTTTTCGTCTGAAACCCTCATACTTCGAAAGAGATTGTCCATTTTGTACACGAAGTGCATCCAGCTTTGCTGTAACCCTCTCAACTTTTTAGCACATGCTATGTGGGTGAAATGATGATACCATGACAACTTTTAACCTTTTCAGAGTTCATTTGTAGTGCTTATCAATTTCAGGGTCATTTAGCTCAAAAACAAATCAGTTAATGCATGAAAAATAGCAAATAAGTCAGAAAGGGTTGAAAATCGATGACCTGCTTTCGAATGGTGCATACTAAACGCACAAAATACATAAGTACACTACTATTACAAATATTTCCTTCAGTTTGTCCGAAGTGGGACTTTCCAGATATATAAGTCCGGAAACTAACTAGAGAAGTCGGTCACATCCCAGAGTGGGATCTTTGGGTGTAAAACTTTTTCTTCGCGTGTGTCCCTTTGCGTCGTAACCATGGACAATCTTCAACATTTAACTTGATGCTCGGGTCAACATTCAATGTGAAGGGAGCAATTTCATGAAACTTTTCATAATCTTCTAACATGTCTGTCTTGTCCTCCACTCCCACGATGTTTCTTCTTCCTGAAAGAACTATGTGGCGCTTTGGCTCATCGCATGATGTATTTGCTTCCTTATCTTTTCTTTTTCTCGGCTTGGTACACATGTCTTTCACATAGAAAACTTGCGCCACATCATTGGCTAGGATGAATGGTTCGTCTGTGTACCCAAGATTGTTGAGACCCATTGTTGTCATTCCGTACTGTGGATCTTCCTTTACCCCGCCTCCTGTCAGATTGACTCATTTGCACCTAGACAAAGGGACCTTCAAACCAAGTCCATAGTCAAGTTTCCATATCTCCTCTATGTAACCATAATAGGTGTCCTTTGGCCCATTGTTGTTTGCTGCATCAAAGCGGACACCACTGTTTTGGTGTGCGCTCTTTTTATCATGGGCGATCATGTAAAATGTATTCCCATTTATTCGTACCTTTTAAAAGTCAATATAGTCGAAGATGGTAACTTGGACAACAAGTATAGGTCATCTTCAACAGTGTCGTCATGCATGAGACGCGTCTGCGACCAACCGGCGAAAGTCACCGTTTGTTCATGTGTAATCCAGTCGTCAGACTTCTCCGGGTGTTTGGAGCGTAGAACATTCTTGTGTTGCTCGATGTACGGAGCCACCAAGGCAGGACTTTGTAGAACTGTGTAGTGTGCTTGCGCCAAAGAATGCCCGTCCCGGCATATTAGTGAATTCTTTCCAAGCTTGCCTTTTCCACCCAGTCTGCCCTCATGCCGCGATTCAAGAACACCAATCGGCTTAATGTCAGGAATAAAGTCAACATAAAACTCAATGACCTCCTCTGTTTCACGGCCCTTGGAGATGCTTCCTTCTGGCCTAGCACGATTATGAACATATTTCTTTAATACTCCCATGAACCTCTCAAAGGGGAACATATTGTGTAGAAATACAGGACCTAGAATGGCAATCTCCTCGACTAGGTGAACTAGGATGTGCGTCATGATATTGAAGAAGGATGATGGGAACACCAAATCGAAACTGACAAGAGATTGCACCAAATCATTCTCTAACCTTGGTAGGATTTCTAGATCAATTACCTTCTGAGAGATTGTATTCAGGAATGCACATAGCTTCACAATGGCTAATCGAACGTTTTCTGGTAGAAGCCCCCTCAATGCAACTAGAAGCAGTTGCATCATAATCACGTTGCAGTCATGAGACTTTAGGTTCTGGAACTTTTTCTCTGCCATATTTATTATTACCTTTATATTCGACGAGAAGCTAGATGGGACCTTTGTCCTGAGCAGGCATTCGAAGAAGATTTCCTTCTCTTCTTTGGTAAGAGCATAGCTGGCATGACCCTAAAACTGATTTGGATCCATGCCGTCTTCTCCGTGCATATGTTGCTGGTCCTCCCGTGCCTCCGGCGTATCTTTTGTCTTCACATACACACCCAAGAAGCCTGACAGGTTCAGGCAAATATTCTTCGTCACATGCATCACATCAATTGTAGAGCGGACCTCGAGGTGTTTCCAATAGGATAGGTCCCAAAATATAGATTTCTTCTTCCACATGGGTGTGCGTTTGATAGCGTCATTCGGAACAGATTATGCGCCAGGACCCTTGCCAAAGATTACTTTTAAATCCTTGACCATATCAAATATGTCATCACCCATACGGTGGTGAGGCTTCTTCCGGTGATCTGCCACACCTTTGAAATGCTTGCCTTTCTTTCTTACGGGATGCCTGCTCTGAAGAAATCGACGATGCCCCAGATACACATTCTTCTTACATTTATCCAAATATATATTGTCGGTATCATCTAAATAGTGCGTGCATGCGTGGTATTCCTTGTTTGTCTATCCTGAAAGGTTACTGAGAGCAGGCCAATCATTGATGGTTACAAACAGCAACACATGTAGGTCAAATTCCTCCTGATCTTTCGCATCCCACGCACGTAAACCTTTTCCATTCCATAGCTGTAAAAGTTCTTCAACCAATGGCCTTAGGTACACATCAATGTTGTTGCCGGGTTGCTTGGGGCCTTGGACGAGCACTGATATCATAATGAACTTCCGTTTCATGCACAATCAAGGAGGAACGTTATAGATACATAGAGTCACAGGCCATGTGCTATGATTGTTGTTCTGCTCCCCAAAAGGATTAATGCAATCTGCACCTAAAACAAACCATACGTTCCTTGCGTACTTTGCAAAGTCCTTCCACTTTCTCTCGATTTTCTCCACTACAATCCGTCAGCGGGCACTCTCAACTTCCCGTTTTTCTTATGGTCTTAGTTGTGCCATCGCATCAACTTGGCATGCTCTTTGTTTTGGAGCAAACGTTTCAACCGTGGTATTATAGGAGCATACCACATCACCTTGGCAGGAATCTTCTTCCTAGGGCGCTCGCCCTCAACATCATCAGGGTCATCGTGGCTGATCTTATAGCGCAATGCACAACATACTGGGCATGCATTTAAATCCTCGTACTCACCGCGGTAGAGGATGCAGTCATTAAGGCATGCATGTATCTTCTCCACCTGTAATCCTAGAGGGCAGACAACCTTCTTTGCTTTGTACGTACTCTCTGGCAATTTGTTGTCCTTTGGTAGCTTCTTCTTTAACATTATCAACAACTTTTGAAATGCCTTGTCAGATACACCATTCTCTGCCTTCCATTGCAGCAATTCTAGTGTGGTACCCAACTTTTTCTTGTCATCTTCGCAATTTGGGTACAACCCTTTTTTGTGTTCCTCTAACATGCGCTGCAACTTAAACTTCTCCTTTTCACTTCGCAGTTTCTCTTTGCATCGGCAATGGCCCAACCAAGATCATTAGTGGGCTCATCTGATGCCTCTACTTCAGCTCCTTCCCGCATTGTCGGCTCAGCTTCTTCCCTCATTGTTGTACCATCGTATTCATGGAACCCATGGCCAGGATAGCTGTCGTCATCCTCTTCTTCTTCATTCTCTTCCATTAGGACCCCTCTTTCTCCGTGCTTGATCCAACAGTTATAGACGGACATGAAACCGGACTCAAACAGGTGGACGTGAATGGTTCTTGAGTTAGAGTAATTTCGATCATTCTTAGAGCCAGCCAACGAAAAAAATAGCGCGCTATTTCGTTGTTATAGCGCCATTATAGCATGTTAGAAACTAATACGCTACGTTTTGACAAATTGGGTCGCTACAACGCTATTTACGATATTAGCGTGTAACACCTCGCTATAGCGTTGTAGCGTGTAACGTTTTTTGTGTGTACTTGTTTTTTACTTCAGAATCCACAGTGCCACAGGCCTAGTAGCACAAAAGGCTGGAAGGATCCCTCGACCACACACGGTCCACACCTTCCTCTCACTCTTTTCTCACAAAGAACCTAACCCTAAAACTTTTCATCCCCTTCCCACCCGAGATGAGCAGCGGCGGCGGCTAGTTGTGAGTGGCGACGACGGCACCGGCACTAGCTGGCTGTGAGTGGCACCGGCAGCATCTTATCGCGGCAGCAGTGGCGACGTCAGCAGCATCTTCTCGCGGCAGTGACAACAACAACATCCTCTCGCGGCAACGTCTTCCTCCGGTTCGACTCCAGCCAAGAACCGGCAGGGGCGATGTCAGCCGCGCCGCCGGCAAGCGAGCCACCAGGTAATCCTTGCTTCCACGTCTTCGCATGCCCACTTTTCCCTTGTGCCATCTCCCTGCCATCCCCGTATAATGTTGTGTCGTTGCCTCGCCGACAAGAGAACCAATGAAAAATGGTATTCAGAAGCAGCGTGTCTCCGTTCTCATTGTACACTTGTACTCCTTTTAACTACTGCACCCCGGTACTACTCCTAGTGTTGTTATCGTTCTATCTAAAATCATACAGATTTACTTCCTAAAAGTCTAAATTGTTAGCAAATAGTTCGAAGTACATATAAATTGCAACAATATATCATCCGGATGTAGTCTGTATTTAATTGTTAGCATTTAGCAGGCATAGGCATGGTTAAATAGCACTATTAATATTTGTTTGCTAACATTTAGTACTATAGCCTCTAGCTGAACTGAATTACTAATGTTTCCTATTGTCCGATTTTATGCATTGGTGTTTCAAGCACCGCATCAACGGTACAAGGACAAGTTGCTGTTGTGAATGTGAAATCAAAAGACCCAGGATGAAAATATTGCACTTGTCCTGATGGAAACAAGAGGAATCATTCGAAGTGCACCTTCTGTAATAATGTGTACACCAATGGTATTACTCGAATCAAGCTCCACCTAGCAAATATTCCACCTTCCGGTGTTGTTCGCTGTACAAAAGGCCAGCTGATGTAAAGGATGAAATCACTGAGTTTTTGACAAAGAAGGGTGATAAAAAGGCAATGAAGATTTCAGAGCAGAAGAGCATTAGATGTGAAGTGGACTTGAGCCATTCAGAAGGGGAAGGTTCAAGTGATGAAGATGGCAGAAGCAATTCTGTTGTGTTGCTTAAGTCGGCAAGAGGCAAAACATCTAAATCCTTTGGGACTATGGAAAAATTCTGCAAACTATCACCCGAAGACGCTATCGCTGCAAGGAAGGAAAAATCTAGTGAGGACATCCAATCAAAGCTAACAACTGGGAGGAGAGAACAGAAAAGGAATCGTGCTTGTGAATACATATGCCAGTTCTTCTATGAAGCATGCATTCCCTTCAATGCAGTCACACTTCCAAGCTTTGCCCTTATGCTTCAGTCAATTGGACAATACGGTGAAAACTTGCCAGGTCCTAGTCCTTATGAAATGGGTGGACCATTCTTGTAGAAGAGGAAGAAGAAAGTGTTGGATTCCTTCGAGGCACATAGGGAAGCTTGGGCGCTCACTGGATGTACAATCATGACAGACGCGTGGACCGACATAAGAGGAAGAGGGGTAATGAATCTGGTAGTCCATAGTGCATATGGTGTGGTTTTTCTTGATTCTTTTGATTGTTTAGCTGTGAAGAAAAATGGCAAGTACATCTTTGATCTTGTAGATGATTGCATAGAAGAGATTGGGGAGGAACATGTAGTTCAAGTGGTGACTGATAATGCAAATGTGAATCAAGCAGCATCGACTTCGCTAAATGCAAAGCGTCCCAACATATTCTAGAATGGTTGTGCTGCCCATTGTATTGATCTGATGCTAGAGGACATCGGGAAGCTGCCATCAGTTGACTCCACTATTACAAAAGCTAGAGTTGTGACCGTTTTCCTTTATGCGCACACAAGGGTTTTGAGCCTAATGAGGGAGTTCCTTGGGAAAGATCTAGTTAGGTCCGGTATTACTAGGTTTGCTACAGCATACTTGAACTTGAAGAGCATGTTGGACAACAAGAAGCAACTCCAGAAGCTATTTAGATTAGATCAACTTGATGAAATGGGCTATTTAAAAAGGTTAAAGGAAGTGAAGCCAACAAAACTGTGCGATCTGAATATTTTTGGAGAGGAGTAGATATTGCCGTGAAGTTCTTTGAGCCATTGGCTAATTTGCTAAGGAGAATGGACAGCGATGTACCAGCTATGGGATTCATATATGGCGCCTTTTTGGATGCAAAGAAAGAGATCTCAGCCAAGTTTGAAAATGAACAACAAGAATCTTGTTTTCAAGAAGCGTTGGATATAGTGGATAAAAGATGGGATAACAAATTGAAGAGGCTACTACATAGGGCTGGATACTTCTTAAATCCATACTACTTTTATGAAAACAAGCTTCAAATTTTGTTGGATCCAACATTTAAAGATGGGGTTGTAAGTTGCATGGGAAAAATGGTGGGAGATGTTGACATAATCACAGAGGAGCTTAAGGCATATCAAGGTGAAGTTGGCTCATTTGGAAGAGACATTGCTCAAAGGCAGCGAAAAAACAAAAACTTAGATCCAGGTACTTACATTTTAGTTTTTTCTCAATTCTCAAATTAGAACTTGCAATGGTTTCTTAACTCTCGGTTTTTAGTTTTAATGAAGATGATTGGTGGTCAATCATGGGTCAAGTGCACCAAATCTCAAGGTATTGGCGATGCGGATTTTAAGTTTGACATGCAGCTCCTCGGCTTGTGAAAGGAATTTCAGTGTTTTTCAGCAGGTCAGAAAGATGCATGTCATACGTCAACTTGTGTATTGTCTATCCATGTGTTGATTGAAGTAGAAAGATGCTTGCCATACGTTTCAGTATTTCTAGTAGGACTGTTTGGTGCTTGTCAGTTCTCATGCTACCTTGAGCATCATGCTACCTTGCACTTGTTTCCTTGTTGTTTCATACTAGAAAATCCTTGCTCTAGTCTTCGTCAAAATGGAAACTTATGATGTTGCTTATTTCTTTGCCCATCACCTAAATATTCACACAAAGAGACGTAATAGGCTACTTCATGATAAAACGAGAGACCTTGTGTTCATCAAGTTCAAATCCAAACTAAAGCAAAAGAGAGGAATGAAAAACAGGGACCCAATTGAGGACCACACATTCGTAGATGCTATAGAAGATGAAGGTAATGAGTGGATCACGGGTGTTGTGCCTGTTGAAGGAGAAGATGTACAGGTTGAACCTGAAGATGTTGCTCCATAAAAAAGAAAGATAGTGTCTCGATCTCATCCTAGGAAGAAGTAAAAGTTGCTTCCTATTTATCATGATGATGAGTTGCAATCAGCTGATTCTTCTTCTGAATCAGAAGACGATGACATGCATTCACCAGTGAGTGATTCTGAATAATTTCATTGTGCTATGTTGTAATGTTGGTGCCCCGGTGGCTGTTGATGTAGACTATCTTAATATTGTGTATGTTATTCCGTGTTGTATTGTTATTGCCCCGCTGGCTGTTGATGTTAGAGACTCTTAAAATTATGGTCTTTGATGTTAGAGACTTGTCTTAAAACTGTAGTTGTTGATGTTAAAGACTATGGTTGTTGTTGCCTATGTGACTGTTGATGTTAGAGACTTTTAAAATTGTGGTTGTTGATGTT
The DNA here is from genome assembly GCA_022496015.1 of Hordeum marinum. Taxonomy (NCBI): domain Eukaryota; kingdom Viridiplantae; phylum Streptophyta; class Magnoliopsida; order Poales; family Poaceae; genus Hordeum; species Hordeum marinum. The sequence continues at coordinate 557,521,621 of CM039673.1, read as the reverse complement.
AGAAAGTATCTTGAAACTGTTTGAGACTTATTATTTTTATGTCTTGGATTTGGCCCTTATGCATTTATTACTTGCTCCTAAGAAAAATTCAGTTGCTTAAATACTTTATTTATAGATATATTTGGATTTTTTTGAAAACGCTATTTTGAAATATAGCACGCTATTAGCACGCTATAACTTGTGTAGCATTTGGAGAAGGGTCTCGCTATTTTGTGTAGCGCGCAATTTTTTTCGTTAGAGCCAGTACATGGACAATACATAAAACCAATCGGCCGCTTGTTTGCCCCAGCCGCAATTAGAAAAATATGCACGCCATTAATGAACTCGGGAGAGCATCGGTCGTCGTACATCCCTTGCCGGCTCATCTTCATTACACAAAACCGAAAAGAACAAATTAATACAAGTTCGTACATAAAGTTCATACACACTTGTTCTCATAAAACAACATACAAACTCTCTAGCTAAATCATTTAAATGCAACAACAAATGCGATCAACATCGCAACTAAGGTAACAATTGATCCAACAGCATAGTGATACCAAGCCTCACTATCAATGGCATATCTTTTAAATTTTCTAATCTTCAAGCGCATTGCACCCATCTTGATCTTGTGATCATCGACGACATAGGCAACATACAACTCCAGTTTCATCTTCTCTTCTTCAACTCTTTTCAATTTTTCTTTCAAATATTCGTTTTCTTTTTCAACTAAATTTAACTTCTTGACAAGAATATCTATGTCGGTTGGAATCTCCGGTTCACATACCTCCTAGATAAAAATATCTATGTCAACTTGATGGGCATAATTGTCATAAACACGAAATGCAACAAAGAGTTATAAAAGAGAGTATATACCACATCTGAATCATAAGTCGGACGAGGGCCGACGGGGACGGATTTCAAAACCATGCCACTATGTATAACAAACAACCATATAGGTAAGAAAACTATACAAGTAACTAACTAAATCTTACAAACATGTTTTTTTTTATAAAAAGGATAAGAGCAAGAGGCTCACCAAGGTGGTGCCGGTGACGGGACGGTGCGGCCGATCGACGGTGGTTAGGACGGCGACGGAAAGGCACTAAGTAAACCACACCTACAAATGCAAAGTAAGAAGTTAATTTGAGCTCAAATTGCATAAATCAAATAAACTACCACATACAAACTAAAACCCACAAATTACTATACTTATAGAGCATTGCAAGAGCTAATCTAGCAATGAGAGATGAAAGGACAAAGTTGCTAACCTTTGTGAACACTTGGATGGATGGGATGCCTCCAAATCTTGAGAAATTTTGGCAAAAATGAAGGATGAGCTCGAGGAAGAGAGGAAGAACAAAGAGGAAAGGAAAGGGGAAGAACAGAGAGGAGTGTGCTCGGGCTGGCGCTGAAGGGTTTCATATAGGGGACCTTTAGTCCCGATTGGTGGCTCCAACCGCGACTAAAGGTTAGCCTATAGTCACGGTTGGAGCCACTACACGGGACTAAAGGTTTCCGTAGGGCCCCGGGCTGATGCCAGCCTGCCACCACACCTTTAGTGCCGGTTCATGGCTCGAACCGGGTCTAAAGGTCCGGAACGAACCGACATTAATGATGCCCATCACAAACTGAGACTAATGACCACATTAGTGTCGGTTCAAAATCGGACCGGAACTAATGAGGCGAAGAAAAGATCTATTTTCTACTAGTGAATAAAGGGATCAACCAATCAATTAAAGAGACTACACTGCCTATAAACCACGGAGCAACACTCCTTGCATGCATGCCTTCCAACTTCCTTGCATGCATGCACCACGATCGAGCCATGCATGCATGTACTTATGTGTACAAGGGCCACCAGCAAAGGAGTTAATTAGGCATTAGAAATATTTGGGATCGCAGCTTCCTGTAACGTTACGGCGTGCAGGCACACCCGTGGACAACGTATGCGTGAAGCAGTCATCCGTGTCCGGATGGGACACAGCCAACCGACCGTCCGCACGTCCGCTTTTATACATCTCTGCCTTTAATAAATAGTTACCATATATTAGGTTTTAGAGCTGAATTTTATTGTATTGTCTAGCCATCGCTATAATTTGCATCTACGAGACGTGTAGGACTGCCGCCTTGTCAGATCCATAGTGAAACCCCATCATTTTCTCGTGCTTAATTCATATCAGCAAATCAGATTGCAATTCATCAATGTTCTTGCCGGTTCTTCAGTTGCTTGCAGGAACTCAAACCTCGTTGTTTCGGTTGATCGTGTCTACGACAAGGTCAATAACCATCGGAGATTGGTTTAGCGATTGTCGAGGCGTATCATCGGGTACGGTATAGCCGGATGTCAAGGTCAAAATTCACCAAATCGATAGTTATCCCCACTCTCATCGAAAGATCGGGTCACCGTCACATCAGTCATCTCGTCTGATCTTATACCGTAATGCACCGCATACTGGGCATGCGTTCAAATCCCCGTACGCACCGCGATAGAGGATGCAGTCATTAGGGCATGCATGTATCTTCTGCACCTACAAACCTAGAGGGCATACAACCTTCTTGTTGCGTACGTACTGTTGGACAATTCGTTATCCTTTGTAAGCTTCTTCTTCAAAATTTTCAGTAGCTTCTCAAATCCTTTGTCGGGTACACCATTCTCTGCCTTCCACTACAGCAATTCCAGTGTGGTACCGAGCTTCGTGTTGCCATCTTTGCAATTGGGGTACAACCCTTTTTTGTGATCCTCTAACATGCGATCGAACTTCAACTTCTCCTTTTCACTTTCGCATTGTCTCTTTGCGTCAACAATGACCCGGCGAAGATCATCATCGGGCACATCATCTGGATCCTCTTGATCTTCAGCTATCCCCGTTGCAGCATCATCATATTCAGGAGGCACATAGTTGTTATCATCCTTTTCTTCTTCGTTGTCTTCCATATTAACCCCTCTTTCCCCGTGCTTGGTTCAAATATTATAGTGTGGCATAAAACCCTTCTCAAGCAGGTAGAAGTGTAGGGTTTTAGAGTTGGAGAAAGCCTTCGTATTCTCACATACAGTACATGGACAATGCATAAAACAATTCTGCTTGTTTGCCTCAGCCGCCTCGAGAAAATTATGCAGGCCCTTAATATACTCGGAGGTGCATTGGTCACCGTACATCCATTCCCGATTCATCCGTGTGTGTTATATAATTAAATATATTAAAAACCATTACAACATATCATGAATAGAGAAATGAACAAATTAATAGAAATTCATCATCACATTAAAGCCAAAGTACAATAGTGTCCAAAATAAATACATAACGTTCATACATAGTTCTCATTATCGAACAACATAATGCTCTCTAGAGCATCTAATTAAAACATACATTGAAAGTATGTAAAAAAATTAAATGCAACAACAAATGCGATCATAACCGCAACTAAGGTACCAATTGATCCAACGACATAATGATACCAAGCCTCAGTATGAATTGCATATTTTCTAATCTTTCTAATCTTCAAGCGCATTGCATCCATCTTGATCTTGTGATCATCGATGACATCGGCAACATGCAACTCCAACTTCATCTTCTCCTCTTCAACTTTTTGTAATTTTTCTTTCAAGTGATTGTTTTCTATTTCAACCAAATTTAACTTCTCGACAAAAATTTCTATGTCGGTTGGAATTTCCGGTTCACATACCTCCTAGATTAAAAAAATCTATGTCACGTTGGTCGGCATAATTGTCATAAACACTAAATAAAACAAATAGTTATAAAATATAATATATACCACATCCGAATCCTAGACAGGACAAGGGTCGACGGAGGCGGATACCAAAACCATTGCACTATATAATAATAAACAATAATAAAAGTAAGAAAATGACACAAATATCTATCTAAATCATACAAGTAAGAACCTTTTTCTTTTAGAAAGAAGATAAGAAGAAGAGGCTAACCACGGTGGTGCCGGTGTCGAGATGGGCGCGGGCGATCGACGGCGATGAGGACGGGGACGGGATAGGACAGACCGCCAAACCTAGACAAATCTTGAGGAAAATGGAGCTTCGAGAAGAGAAAGCTTAAGTGTGACTCGGGCATTTCATCGAACACCTCATGTGCATAGGAGGTGAGCTAGAGCACCACAAAGCTCTCCCACGACCGGCCAAAAAACAGAGCAGTGCACTGCTCTGCTCGCGGGCAGGGGGTATATATATAGGCCAATCATTGTTTTCGGTTTTTGGCTGGAACCGGAACTAAAGGACACCAATTGGTCCTGGTTCCAGCCACAAACCGGGACCAATGGTTGTGGGCTAGGAGCGAGGCCCATTGGTCCTGGTTCTTGTCTGGAACCGGTACCAAAGGGATCAGACGAACCGGGACCAATGGCCCATGAGGCCCGGTCGGGGCCCTGGCCTCACGAACCGTGACCGATGCCCCATGGGTCCCGGTTCGTAAGTGAACCGAGATTAATGGGATTTCAGGTCTGGACCAAACCCTGTTTTCTACTGGTGAACGTGAATGACAAAGAAACGATAATTGGCTCGATGAACTTCCTACGCAGATATGTGGAAGAGATCACATGCACGCATGATCCAAATCACATGGAAAACGGGAAGGGCAAGTTGTCGTTGTTTGCCGAACAGCGATTGCTTGCAGCAGCAGGCCCTGCTGATCGATGGACAGCTCCTCCCAGGGGTGTTATTAAATTAAACACTGACGCAGTGGCGGAGCGAAGAATTTGGTCCTGGGTATTCATGTAATTTTTTTTTGCCTAAGCAATATAATAGAACAACAAAATTCAAAAAATGACATCTGAGCACCGGCGGCCACAACGACGACGACGCCGTGGCGCCGATCCATTCCTTGAAGTCTTCGTTGAGATCCTAATAGGGATGGCGACGGCCCGTGCACGAGAGGTGGAGGTCTTTGATCAGATCTGGGTGAAAACCTGCTATTGGCTATGGCCAAAGCTGGCAACGTCTGCGTCGTTCCCTTTCTAAAGGCATCGCCGTGGAGAAGTTTAAGGCCACTCTCTGCTATCTCCGAGGAAAATCCTAGATCAGTAGATCGGATGATGACGGCTCTCTGTTGTCGTTTCCTCCTTGAAGGCGTTATTCTTCAAGGTGCACATGGGCTCGAGGGACTGGAAGACGACGTCTTTGGTGGAGCGGTGCTTCATCTTCCACATTGATGATGATGCTTCTTGACGGTGTGACGCTGTGAAGACTCGGCGTCTGATGTGTGAAGATGTCAGTCGTTCCTTTTTTGTTGTTGTTTTTGAGATCAGACGGTTCAGTCCTGCCAGTTGGAGATGGACCGAGAGAAATTGCAAAAATACCAACAAAGGGGTATTCAGGTTGGCCCTTTACCCCAGAAAGAGGAGGTCTGGCCCGAACCTTCTTGGACCTAAATCGTCCTTACCGGCCCAGAGGTCTAGCCACAGGGTGGCACGAATCCGTCCGGGAAGGAGATGGGGAGGGTTTGGATCTCCGTCAAAAGAGGGAGAATCAGTAGACGCTCTTCCTCGCCACCGTTCGATCACGTCCCGGAGGCCGGCGACGATCGCCGGACGGAAGGCTACGCACCAGCACCACCGCAGTTGGCCGTCCAGGCGAGTTGTCCGTCGAGAAGATGGGTTCGAGGGGAACCGAGTTGGCAGCGGACGAGGCCGTGGGTCTGCTCCTGCACGAGTCGCAGAGGCTGCGCTACAGGATCCAGTCCCTGGCATCCGTCCTCAGGGAATCCAACTCCGGCGTCCCCGTCATCCCCTCGGACAAGGCCCAGACGCTGCTCCTCGCGTCGCGCGCGCTCGCCGGCATCTCCGTGGACATAGCCAGGAGGCATGGATCCCCAAATCCACGCAAGTCTGACCAAGTTTCTTCCTACCAAGAGCACTGCGCCCGCTGGGAATCTACGTGGGGCGGCCCCATGGGAAACACCGGCGGCTTCCATGATATAAGTAAGAAGGAGTTCATATGCATACTAATCAATCTTGCTCCCTCATTTCCTACTTGTATACAGGGCAAAGGTTTCACTTGGCTTGGTTTAGCAATTCATTCAAGTTGAGTTTCTAACAGTAATTCACTTGACTTTGGTGCTGCAGCCACACTGAGTCCTATGCATTTTACGCGCCGGGTGCCCATTGAAATCCCCGACTACGCTTACATCACAAACGCATTGCAGATCTACTCCTTCAAAATTACTCGACTCAATAACAACCTGAACTGGCCGCTGCCCGAGACGATGTAGACAGTAACCGCAACCTTCTCTTTTGCCGGTCGAGGGATAAATGCCAAGTGCTCACTGAACAGGTATATACAAGTATATAACATCAAGTTTTCTTTGTTCTTTTTCTTCCTCCCGATGTGATCTTATTGATCAGTGCATTTTAATGCAATATCAGTAATGATAATGACGATGATGATGCTTGCAGGATCCCTTTTTGCCATTGACCGGCCCTTCCCGTGCAATTCAAGCTAAGGAACCTGTCGACTTTGAAGTCGAACTAAAGATAAAATATGGAACCGAGTCCCAGGATATAGCATTCTTCTGTTCTACCAACCATCACCATACTCACCATGATACCGCTTGGTTCCCCGCTTGCTGTTGTGATGCAGAGTTAAGCCTTAAGACTCTTGGTAGAGCGGTTCAGGCCACTGTCGTGGGTGTTTGCGTAGTTGAAGGTGGGCCGCATTTTGAATATGGATGCCGAGTTGCTTGCTCCTTGTCATCTACAGAGCTTATTGAGGATACTTCGTCGAAGCAAGTTGTGTTGCTTGATTGTCACGGTGAACAAATCCCTGCAGGATCAGATGGTTATCTTAATCTCTCAAGGAATGTTATCACCGTAGAATTACAAGGAACACTAAAAGTTGTCATCCAAGCGTACGCGAAATCTGGTGCTATTGCTCAACAGGCTGATGTCGATTTCACTGCCCAGCATTGCCAGATAAGTAAAGGTGCATGTTTTGTTGGCAACTCTAAAATTGGAGATTGTTGTTGCTTGGTCCCTCCTTGTCGAGGATAAGCTGAATGTATTACTGTTTTGAGGAATATACCTCCTCTTGGTAGAGGGCTATATATATATATATATATATATATATATATATATATATATATGTTGCTCAAGACTGATATATGTTTTGCTATGCTGGTCTGCTAAACAGTTAAAGAATTTAAGTATATCGACCAACTATGTAACAAGACAACTTTTGTGTATGGACTCGAGTTGTTATTAACCAAATTCTTAGGTACCAACCATATGTTGTGTATGCTTTCGTCGCCCCCTGGAGACTGACCTCGCCGCCGCCTCGCACATGTCCTCCGACCCAGAAGGTGGACGCCCCAGCCGCAGAAGAGGCCTCCCTCAGCATGGACACCGTTTTTGGTCCGCCTATTGTTGGTCCGGGAAGTCGTCCGGTGAGGTGGAGTGGGTCAGGGGCCGAGCATGCCGGCAGCAGCGCCCATGACGAACTGGGTCACAAACGTCGAACTGAAACCCGTCCAGCTCCGTGTTGAGCGGCATGGGGATCATGCACTGACTTGCTTGGTTAGCTCTCCGGCGTCGTAAACCAAAATCAAACGTTGCTACCTAGTAGTATTTCTACAGAAAGCTTAGGTTCTATGAGATGAGATGAGAAGAGAAGGAATAACAACCTGGAGAAAATGGTTGAGAAAACCGCCACTACTTCTACTACTAGTACGTATACAATCGTTGAGAAAATTTTTGAGGAAACAAAGTTGTCCGCTCGCTTGGGACGCGTCAAACAAGTAACCATTGGGCTTAAATCTTCCTAACACGCCCAGCAATAGGGTCGCACCGGACCAGACCCTGTTGAATCGTCCAGAGGAAGAAGATGGGCTCGTGCAAAACCAACACGCAGCGGGTGTATCTGCCCCACTCTGCCTTGGATGACGAGGGAGAGCTCGTGGACTACTTCAACTCCATCCTGCATGCAAGACATGGAGGATCTGGGCCACAGGATGCTATCTACCACGTATCTTCTTGGCAAATCCGGCGCCGCTGTCTCGTCGTACAAGACCGACGAACTCGTTAGGGCGGCATCTATGTTGACGCACATGTCCGAGGATTTCTACAACGGTACCATGGAGGCCGAGGCTGCGGCGGCGGCACCAGAGGATAATAAGATTGGGGGGGAGGAGGAGGCGAAGATGATGCGCTCTAATGGATTCTTGAGTGTCTACGCCGATTACTTGGAATGCCCAGAGGAGTATGTCAAGGAGAAGGAGGAGGAGGAGAAGAAGAAGAGGGAAGAGGAGGAGCGTGAGAAGAAGGAAGAGGAGGAGCGTGCCAAGAAGAAGGAGGAAGAGCACAAGCGGAAGGAGGAGAAGGCGAAGGCGTTGCAGGAGAAGAAGAAGGATGATGAGGATAGGAAGAGGAGGAAGGAGAAGTGGATGAAGATGACGGCGCAAGACAAGCAGAAGTACAAGGAGGACGAGAAGAAGAGGAACATGGAGAACAGGAAGGAGATGAAGGAGAAGGAGGAGGAGAGGAGGAACAAGGCGCAGGAGCGGAGGAAGGAGGAGGAGGACTGGAAAAAGGCTTTCGATTATCAGCAGAAGATGAAACACACAATGGAGCATCTCAAAAATCGGATGGTTTTCGAGCAGGAATTTTTCGATGGCTATCGTGACATGTGGGAACATGATAAGGGTACCGAGATTGGGCGGTGCAGTGGCTTCAAAGATAAAAGTGAGTAATCATTCACGCTCCGCTCACCTTACTCGACTTATTAGTAATTTGATAAATCAACGGAATGGAACACAAGAGATTTACTTAGCTTACAATTTAGTTGTTCATATATTTGATTTCTGATGATACGCGTGCACTTGGCTTTGGTCCTGCAGCCTTGCTGAGCCCTATGTTCTTTACACACTACACACCCCGTACCATCCCATCACCTGCTGCGGTCACTGGGAGCACCTTGCAGATCTACTCCTTCAAAATTGTTGAACTAAAAGGCAACATGAATTGGCCACTCTATGTCTACGGCTTGATCGCTGCTCGATACACCGACCGCAATCGCAACATTCTCTTCAATAAGTCAATGTTTGAAAGTCAACTACTCACTCAAAATGTATGTATTTTTATTCAGTTTTCTCTACATTTTCCTTTGTTTTCTTCGGTTCTTCCTGGTTTCATACAAATACATAGTCCATTGCGACTAAGGTTTTTTTATTTTGCGAAACCACTGGAAATTAGGTATAATGATATGATGCTTTGCAGGATCCTTTTTTACGCTTGGATGGCCCCTCTTGTGCAATTGTAGCTCTAGACCCCGTTGACTTTGAAGTTGAACTAAAAGTACATGATGGAGTGATATGGGAGCCCAATGATAGAGCATTGATCAACGCGAGCAACCATTACGATGGTACAGATCGTACCATTCTCTTCCACAGCTGTTGGTGTACAGCAGAGTTAAGGCTTGAGCGACTTGCTACAACGGTCCAAGCCACTATCGCGGGTGTTCGCGTGGTTGAAGGGGGGCGGCCTTTTAAATGTGGAGGACGAGTTGCTTGCTCCTTGTCGGCTGCAGAGGTTACTGAACCCACATCTATAGAAGTTGTGTTGCTGGATTGTCATGGTGAAGAAATGCCTGTTGGACCAAATGGTTACCTTCATTTGTCAAGGAATGTTGTTTCAGTAGAATTGCAAGGAGAACTGAAAGTTGTCGTACAAGCTTACTTGGAATCTGGTTGTATTGATGACCACCAGGGTCATGTCTACTTCCCTCCCAAACATTGTCAAACAAGTATGCTTGAATGCTTCCTTGGCGACATCAAGATAGAGATAACCATTGCTTGGTCCCGCCTGGTCCGAGACAGGATGGATGTGCTGATAGAGGGACACATCAACAAGGAGTAGAGGCTGTATATTTTCCATGAGTGGTATCATGTTTTTCCATGTATATCTATTTTGCTGTTGGTTCTTCGCTAAAATGCTAAGTATTCATATATTGACGAGCTATGTCAGATGTCCAACTGTGTGTGTATCAGTTGTATGCTATGTATTAGCTATAACTTATATGCTATGTTGTGTGAATTTTTTGGTTTTCATTAGTAGTATTTGTGTTATGTGAAATGTCTAAATTGCAATACATTTTTTCCTGATTAGGCATAATATCAACATCTGAGCTTGTGTTGGAGTGTCAGAGTGACATATATATCATCCTTATGGTTGTGTACTTGTGTTGGGACAAATGTCTATGTCCTTTCTCTTGAGCATAGTAACTAATCCTTTATTTAAGACTCTCAACTGAATTATGTATAAAGAGCATAATGGCACATGACTCTAGGGCTGTTATTTTAGTACGAACTCTAGGGCTGTTCGTGACACTTATAGGGATACCTCATAAGATTGATCGGAAAAGATAACTTTGAGGTGGTTTCGTACCCTACAATAATTTCTTCGTTAGTTCTCCGCTATTTGTGACTTTGGAGTGAACTCTTTGTCGCACGAGAGGTATTTACATATGATTCAACTATATCAGTATTGTTGAGAGAAATTGCACTAGTGAAAGTATGAACTATAGGCCTTGTTTCTAACCATTGCAATACCGTTTGTGCTTACTTTTATCATTAGTTACCTTATTATTTTTATATTTTCAGATTACAAACACCTTTATCTACCATCCATATTACACTTGTATCACCATCTCTTCGCCGAACGAGTGCACCTATACAATTTACCATTGTATTGGGTGTGTTGGGGACACAAGACACTCTTTGTTATTTGATTGTAGGATTGTTTGAGAGAGACTATCTTCATCCTACACCTCCCACGGATTGATAAACCTTAGGTCATCTACTTGAGAGAAAATTGCTACTGTCCTACAAAACTCTGCGCTTGGAGGCCCAACACGAGTCTACAAGACGAAGGTTGTGTAGTAGACATCAGGTGTTTGAGTTCTTTATGACTAAGGCAAGTTCGAAGCCTTTTGCACTTCCGTTTAACTTATTGTGCTAGCCTCTATGGTATGGTACCGTTCATTGCCCACTCTCACACTGAGACTTGGCCCATACTTCGCAGGTGCATCCAAACCCGTGGGAGGACTTTCTCTTGTTCCCCTGCACATAAAACACATCATATTCACAAAACAACCACCATACCTACCTACATGGCATTTTCATAGACATTCTGAGCATATTGCCATCCAATACCATCATATTATATTACATGATTAGAGACATGTTTTCATTTACCTTGCATGATCATAGTATGGCTAGCTCGATATTTTCATGGCTTGTACGTTTTTTATGCCTACGCTACGCCGGATCATTGCACATACTGGTACACTGCGAGAGGCATCATCATATAGAGTTTCTCTCATGTATTCGGTTTTGAGTTATGATTACATTCAGTTGAAGTGAGTTATTTTGAAGTGTATTGATCATCAATGTAAGGTGTTGCTTCTACAAAAAAAGACCAAATAAAAGATGCACCACGGAGGTTCAACAAAAAATGGAAGAGAGAAAAAAAAAGATGAGCGAGAGGGAACGAGCAACACCATTATCCTTTTATTATACACTTGTGCTTCAAAGTACCACTAGTAGAAAACAAACCTTTCGTCCCAAGCATTAGTCCCGGTCTGGTTACGAGCCGGTACTAAAGACGATATTAGTCCCGGTTCGTGCCGGCTCCAACAGCTAGGAGCAGGGCGACCTTTATTACCGGCTCATGAGCGATCTTTAGTACCGGTTTGTGTCACGAGCCGGTACTAAAGGGGGCGTGGCAGGCTTTTGGTCAGACTTGAGCCCCGCGTGTACCTTTAGTACCGGCTGGTGACACCAACCGGTACTAAAGGGCAACCTTTAGTACCGGCTAGTGTCACCAGCCGGTACTAAAGAGTTCCTACATACGCTTCGTCTGCAGCCGATCGAAGGGGCTCGATCATTTCACTGTTTTCTCCCCTGTTCTTCTTCTTGCTCGAAGCTCATCCTCCATTTTGCCAAGGATTTGTCAAGATTTAAAGGCACCCCATCTATCCAAGTGTTCATAAAGGTTAGCAACTTTGCTCCTTCATCTCTCATTGCTAGATTAGCTTGTGGTATGCTCAAAGATATGTGATTTGTGGGTTTTAGCTAGGTTTTGGAGGAGTGATCATTATGTGGGAGTTTATTTGATTTATATGCAATTTGAGCTCAAATTAACTTGTTAGGTTACATATGTGTAGGTGTGGTTTATTTGGTGTCTTCCCATCCCCGGCCGTCCTAACCACCGTCGATCGTCCGCACCGTCTCGTCGCGGCACCGGCCACCTTGGTGAGCCTCTTGTTCTTCTTAAAACCTTTTAAAAAAATTACTTGTAGGATTTAGATAGCTGCGTGTACGATTTATTTACTTGTATTATTGTTAGTTATTCTATAGTGTCATGGTTATGGTATCCGCCCACGTCGACCCTCGTCCAGTCTATGATTCAGATGTGGTATGTCGTTATCTTTTATAACTATTTCATACATCATCTAATGTCTATGAAAATTAATTATGTCACCAAATTGACGTAGATGTTTTTATCTATAGGAAGTAGTTGAACTAGAAATCCCAACCGACTATGCAATTCTGCTCGAGAAATTAACACAAGCTGAAAAAGAAATTGATCATTTAAAAGAAAAATTGAAAATAACTGAAGATGAGAAGATGGGATTGGAGTTGCATGTTGTCGATATTGTCAATGATCACAAGAACAAGATGGTTGGAATGCGCTTGAAGCTTAGAAAGGTTAGAAAATATGCCATTGATAAAGAGGCTTGGTATCATTATGTCGTTGGCTCAATTGTTACTTTAGTTGCGATTATGATCGCATTTGTTGTTGCATTTACATGTTTTAGATAGTTGTATGTTGTTTTATGAGATGTATGTATGAACTATAAGTATCTATTATTTGCAGTAATAACATTTGGTCACTGCTAGCTCTACTTTTGGTTGTAATGTGATGATGAAGTTGTATTAATTTGGTCACTTCGATATTGTGTAGTGAACATAAGCCGGCAATGGATGTACGATGACCGACTAAGTCCATGGTTTCTTAATGGCCTGCATGATTTTATTTGTGTGGCTGAGGCAAACAAGAAGAATGGTTTCATGTGTTGTCCATGTCGTGACTATAAGAATGATAGGAATTACTCTACCTCAAAAACCCTTCACTACCACCTGCTGAAGTCCGGTTTCATGTCCGGCTATAGCTGTTGGACCAAGCACAGAGAAAGAGGGGTTATAATGGAAGAAAATGAAGAATAAGAAGATGATGACAACTATCCTTTTGCCGATACAACAATGGGGGAAGCTGAAGAAGAGGCATCAATGGGGAAAGCTAAAGAAGAGGCATCAGATGAGCCCGCTGATGATTTGGGTCGGGTCATTGCTTATGCAAAGAGAAACTGCGAAAATGATAAGGAGAGGTTAAAGTTGAAACGCATGTTAGAGGATCACAAGAAATAATTGTATCCAAATTGTGAAGATGACAAGAAAAAGCTTGGTACCACGCTGGAATTGCTGCAATGGAAGGCGAAGAATGGTGTAACTGACAAGGGATTTTAAGAATTGCTGATAATGATAAAGAAGATGCTTCCAAAGGATAACGAATTGCCTGAAAGTACGTACGAAGCAAAGAAGGTTGTCTGCCCTTTAGGATTAGAGGTGCAAAAGATACACGCATGCCCTAATGACTGCATCCTCTACCGCGGTGAGGAGTACGAGAATTGGATGGATGCTCGGTATGCAGTGCACTGCGCTATAAGATCCCCCGCGATGACCCTGGTGATGTGGAGCGTGAACGCCACAAGAAGAGGGTTCCTACCAAGGCGATGTGGTATGCTCCTATAATACCATGGTTGAAACATTTGTTCAAAAACAAAGAGCATGCCAAGTTGTTGCGATGGCACAAAGAAGAACGTAAGAAAGACGGGATGTTGAGAGCACCCGCTGATGGGTCACAGTAGAGAAAAATTGAGAGGGAGTTCGAGGACTTTGCAACTGACGCAATGAACTTATGGTTTGGTCTTAGTACAGATGGCATGAATCCTTTTGGGGAGCAGAGCTCCAGTCACAGCACCTGGCCCGTGACTCTATGTATCTACAACCTTCCTCCTTGATTGTGCATGAAGCGGAAGTTCATTATGATGCCAGTGCTCATCCAAGGCCCTAAGCAACCCGTCAATGACATTGATGTCTACCTACGGCCACTAGTTGATGAACTTCTACAGTTGTGGAAAAAAACAGGTGTATGTGTGTGGGATGCGCACACACAGAAGGAAATTGACCTACGAGCGTTGCTGTTTGTAATCATCAATGATTGACATTCTCTTAGTAACCTTTCAGGGCATACAAACAAGGGATAGAATGCATGCACGCACTGTTTAGATGATACTGAAAGTATATATTTGGATAAATGTAAGAAGAATGTGTACCTGGGACATCATCGATTTCTACCGATCAAGCATATCTTAAGAAAGGTAGGCAACCATTTCAAAGGTGAGCCAGATAACCGGAAGAAGCCTGGCCTCCGTACTGGTGAGTATATATTTGATATGGTCAAGGATTTACAGGTCATCTTTGGAAAGGGTCCTGGCGGACAATCTGTTACGAATGACGCCAACGGACACACACCCATGTGGAAGAAGAAATCTATATTTTGGGAACTTGAATATTGGAAAGCCCTAGAGGTCCACAATGCAATCGACGTGATGCACGTGACAATGAATCTTTGTGTGAACCTGCTAGGGTTCTTGAACGTGTATGGAAAGACAAAAGATACACCGGAGGTATGGGAGGACAAGCAAAGAATTAACGAAAAAGACGGCATGCCTCCAAAGCAGTATCAAGGTCCTGCCAGCTATGCTCTTACGAAAGAAGAGAAGGAAATCTTTTTTGAATGCCTGCTCAGTATCAAGGTCCCGTATGGCTTCTCGTCGAATATAAAGGGAATAATAAATATGGCAGAGAAAAAAAATTCAAAATCTAAAGTCTCATGACTGCAACGTGATTATGACGCAATTACTTCCGGTTGCACTTAGGGGGCTTCTACCGGAAAATGTTCGATTAGCCATTGTGAAGCTATGTGCATTCCTCAATGCAATTTCTCAGAAGGTAATCGATCCAGAAATCCTACCAAGGTTACAGAATGACCTAGTCCAATGTCTTGTCAGTTTCGAGTTGGTGTTCCCTCCATCCTTCTTCAATATTATGACGCACGTTCTAGTTCACCTAGTGGAAGAGATTAACATTTTGGGTCCTATATTTCTACACAATATATTCCCCTTCGAGAGGTTCATGGGAGTCTTAAAGAAATATGTTCATAACCGTGCTAGGCCAGAAGGAAGCATCGCCAAGGGATATGGAACAGAGGAGGTTATTGAGTTTTGTGTTGACTTTGTTCGTGACATTAAGCCGATTGGTCTTCCTGAATCGCGGCATGAGGGGAGACTGGGTGGAAAAGGCACATTAGTAAAGAAAGAAGCAATAAATATGGACGGACATTCTTTCACTCAAGCACACTACACGGTTCTATAAAATTCCACCTTGGTGACTCCATATATGGAGGAACACAAGGATATTGTACGGTCCAAGAACCCGGAGCAGTCTGACCCCTGGATTAAACGTAAACACATGGAGACTTTTAACGGTTGGTTGCAAACAAAGCTCATCAATGACAATGATGTTCCAGATGAACTCTACTGGTTGGCCAAGACACCAAGTTTGACTGTAACGACTTTCAAAGGGTACGAGATAAATGGGAATACATTTTACACGATCGCCCAAGATAAAAAGAGCACCAACCAAAACAGTGGTGTCCGCTATGATGCAACTAACTTTCAAGACACATATTATGGTTACATAGAGGAGATATGGGAACTTGACTATGGACCTGATCTTAAGGTCCCTTTGTTTCGGTGCAAATGGGTCAAATATATTAGAGGCGGGGTACAGGTAGACCCACAGTACGGAATGACAAGAGTGGATCTTAACAATCTTGGATACACGGACGACTCATTCGTCCTAGCCAATGATGTGGCTCGGGTTTTCTATGTGAAGGACATGTCTAGCAAACCGAGGAGAAAAAAGATAGGAAAGCGAATACATCATACGATGAGCCAAAGTGCCACATAGTTCTTTCAGGGAAAAGAAACATTGTGGGAGTGGAGGACAAGACAGACATGTGAGAAGATTATGAAAAGTTTCATGAAATCCCTCCCTTCAGAGTGAAGACTGACTCAAGCATCCTGTTAAATGATGAAGATTCTCCATGGTTACGGCGCAATCATAAGCAAGGGACAAACACGCAGAAAAAGTCTTACACCGCGAGATGCCACTCTCGGATGTGACCGGCTTCACCGTCATCACTTTCTATGTGAAGGACATGCATGCATTTTCTAGCATGGTATCTTTGTAACAGTTTGTACACGAAGTGCATCCAGTTTGTACACGAAGTTTTTGCCGTAACCCTCTCAACTCTTTAGAAGTTTCTATGTGGGTGAAATTACGATGTCATGCCAAGTTACAACCTTTTCAAAGTTCATTTATATTGCTTTTCAAATTCAGGGTCATTTAGCTCAAAATAAATCATTAAATGCATGGAAAATATCAAATGAAGTCAGAAAGGGTTGAAAATTAATAATGTGCTTTTGAATGGTGCATATTGAACACACAAAAAGTATGGAGTTAAAATAAGTTATTAAAAATGAAATCCCTTTGTAATAGATGAATTTTCGTCCGAAACCCTCATACTTCGAAAGAGATTGTCCAATTTGTACACGAAGTCCATCCAGTTTTTGTCGTAACCCTCTCAACTCTTTAGAAGTTCCTATGTGGGTGAAATTATGATGTCATGCCAAGTTACAACCTTTTCAGAGTTTATTTGTACTGCTTTTCAAACTCAAGATATGACATTTCAAATGTCATTTAATCAAATTGTCTTATACAGCAGTTTAAGTTGTTCAAACATGCATGGGAACGTCATAAACAGATTCTTTATATTTTTTTATATTTTTCCATATATTATTTATTTCCATTGAAGTCATAGTTTTTTTCAATGATTTTTTAAAGTTTAGGGTTTTTTCTGAAAATAATAACTAATAAGGAATTAAAAAACACTTTAGTACCGGCGCGAGCCACGTACCGGTACTAAAGGTCCACCGCCCTGCGCGGTTTTGGGGAGGACCTTTAGTACCGATGCGTGGCTCGCACCGGTACTAAAGGGCCTCCACATATAAATAGTGGAGGCCTCGTCCCGATGCGAGCCACGCACCGGGAGAAGCTTATTTTCGCCGCCAGGCTGCTGGAATTCCTCGTCGTCAGACCTCCTCGCCCTCCTCCCCGAGCCAGCTCCTTGTCGCCATCCCCGAGCCCTGCTCGACGCCGTCGCCTCCGAACCGTCCCCGAGCCCTGTCCGTCGGCGCATTCGCCGGACTTCGCCTCTCCCTCCTCCCCGAGCCGCCGACCCGCTCCTCGTCGCCGCCCCCGATCGACACCGTCGCCGAGCCCTCCCCAACGCGTCGTGCCGCTGGCCCGCCCCGACGATCCATCCTGCCGGTGAGCCCCGATGATCGAGCCCTCCCAAAATAGAGATTTTAATATGTATGAGATGTTAGATGATTTTAATTTTTGGAAATAAAGTTCATTGTTTTAAATATGTATGAGATGTTAGATGATTTTAATATGAAAGTGATATGATGATTTTATATAGAAGATGTTGATGGATGTCTATATATAGAGAGAGAAAATGTTGATATGATGATTTTTGGATGTTAATTATTTTTGATGGATGTTAATTATTTTTGAAAATTATAGTTTATAGAATTGACTGATTTTTTTTAATAATTGGAATCAGTTTTTGGCAAAGGGTGAAAACAATTTCAAAATGAGTGAAAGCGGTCTTTTTGACTGCGAGAAATGAATTAGTTTAGTTTTAGGTTTAGTTTAGGTTTAGTTTAGGCCCCCTGACCCCGACACGACACCCCCCGACACCCTGACCCCGACACGACACCCTGACACCCCGACACGGCACCCGCGACCACGACACAGCACCCCGACCTCGACATGACACCCCCGACACCCCCGACACCCCGACACGACAGCCCCGACACCCTGACCCCAACCACGACACATCACCCCTATTTATTTAGTTAGTTAGTTAGGTTATCAGGTTAGTTTAGTTAGTTTAGTTAGTTAGGTTAGTTTAGTTAGTTTAGTTAGTTAGGTTAGTTTAGTTAGGTTAGTTTAGTTAGGTTAGTTTAGTTAGTTAGGTTAGTTTAGTTAGGTTATTAGGGTATGTGTTAATTTTGTTAGATGCTAAATGTTATTTAATTTGTTAGATACTAAGTGTTAATTTTGCTAAGTTTTATTTAATTTGTTTTCATAATTAAGTGTTTTTCTCGACGTTGACGATGCTGATACCGCATCCTCGTCGTCGAGTCGCCGGAGGAGGTCACTTGCTTGAGCCAAGGGGCCCTGTCAGGGATTGGGCTCCGTCGGGCTGGTACTGGGAGGTGCTGCCTTCCGGGCGGCATAGCTTGGTGAGGAGCCAGCCCGTCGTCGACCCGGAGGTTCTGTGGTGGCGGCCGCATGGGCCATGGAGTTTTCAGAGGCTTGAGTCCCCCGCGGAGGTGGTACAGTATCATGTCAGCAAGGAGAACGAGCACGTCCGTCGCTACATGGCAGCTTTGGAGGCTAGGTCCGACAATACCTGGAAGATTCTTTAGGGATCTCACTACAGCTATGTTCCTGTGATGGTTCCTTCTCTTTGGGTGTCCACCGCCCGCCCCGATATCCGCCGGGCGCTAGGGTTCTAGCTAGATCGATATATTAGCTACTATATATGTATTATTATGATGTATTAGCTAGATCGATGGATTAGCCGATGTATTAACAATTATTCAAGATTATGAGATGAGATTTTTTCTAAGAACTACTATATATGTATTCGATGATGCATTATTAATTAACTATCAATTATTTGGCTTCTTGAATGCATGCTAATTTGAATACTAATTTGTTTTATCTATATTATTATGGATTAGTTATTAAGCTATGGACAATACCGGTAGAGCTCATGAAGAGGACATCTTCGACATGATACGTTCCTCCGAAAATCCAGCGGACCTTCTGGGTGAATCACATGATGATGACGCCTCACAATATCTGAATGATTATGGTGATGGATGTGAGGCCGAGGAAGAACAACTTATGTTCCAAAATCCGGAACAACTAACAATGTCCGGCGAGGTATATACACATATTAGCCTCTGGTGATCATTACATGTGTATTAATTGATTTGTATATATATATATATATATATTAACAAATCTTTTTTCTTTTAATTATCAGCCCTCCGGATTGAGCCAATCTAGTAGAAAGGTACGAGGCGGTGCCAAAATATTGGACGGTAACGTAAAGCTCAATCTTGATTCCTTCAAACATGATGGCGCACCGACTCACCCTGAAGCCAATGTCAAGACATTTGTGCGTCAATGCGGAGTGGTTGTTAGGGATGGAGTCCCGATCACAATGCAAGAATGGATTCAACCAAACAACCCAAAACCAGGAGTGAATTATGTCGATACAAGAATTAAAGATACCCTTTGGCGAGATCTCATGGAGCATTTCATCCTACCAGATTCTCTCTCGGAGCGCCAAAGGGACAAAGTCAAGGAGTTTGCTCTCCATAAGATGGCCGGCGCGTTCTAGACTTGCAAGAAAAGATTATGGACCGAGTACAACGCTAGAGGCCAGAAGGCGCCCGAATTCATAGGAATATACGAGAAGGTAAGGAATCACTGGGACACATTTATCGAGCACAAGACATCGGAAGCTGCTATGGAGAAGTCCGCAAAGAATAAGATAAATGCGGAGAAAAAAAGGATCACCATAAACAAGGGACAGGTGGATACAAGTTAGCCATTCCTAAGTGGGATGCATTAGAGAATAAGATGCATGCCGAAGGGATCACTCCAGTAACCTTTCATTGGCCCCAGAGGTGCAGGAATTGGTTTTTTGCGCATGGGGGAAAGTTGGACCCAGCAACAGGGAAGATTATTGCACTGGCCAGTCTGAAGCATGCATTAGATGAGTTGATTGATACAATAAAATATGCCCAAGAAGGACGGTTTCACCTCGATAGAGAGAACGACGAGCTTACACGTGCCCTCGGGAATCCTGAACACGGAGGACGAACACGAGGCGTGGGCATTGTTCCGTGGTACGATGGGTTTGCGGGATGGAAGGACAGTTATAAAAGTCGTTCGAGAAAAAAGAAGGTGGAAGCAGACCGAATTTCAAAGTTGGAACAGAAGTATGAGCAACAGCATCTGCAGATACAGATACTAACCCAGCAAAGGGAAACTCCGCAGCAGGAGGCAAGAGAACCCGACCCATCTACACTGCCGAAAAGCAGCGTGGGTTCCACGGGGGCACCACTGGGTCACACCCCCGTGGATGATATCACCGACAAGACATCTTGTGAGCTAATCCATAAAATGAAGAACATACCCGTGCGGGTCGCGACGGGCTATGCTTTACCAAATACACCTGATGTTCTCTAGCATTGCAATCCGGTTCTAGTTGGGTATGCTCGTGTCGCGGTGGACGCAATAGAGCCAGGATATGATGAACTATTGCTTGACATCCCTGGAGGTGAGGGGGAGTCCACATTGGCAGAAGTCGGCCGTGGTCTCATTCTATGGAGTAAAGACTTCATCATCTTTCCACAGTCGGCGCTAAGGCCACCGGCTCCTCCAAGTATCGATGTCCAGCGCGAGGGATCCCAGCCAGAGGCATCGCAGCGCCAGCAGTCCTCCCCACCTCGCCAGCAGTCCTCCTCACCTCGCCAGCAGTCCTTCCTACCTCCTCAGCAGTCCTCCCCACCTCGAGAGGCATCGCACCTTGCCAGCAGTCCTCGCCACCTCGCCAACAGACCTCCCAACCTCGGGACAGAGCACGACGCGAGTCCATATCATCGATATCGATCTCCGCCGTGTGAGCCGACTCCACCCCGGCAGTGGTCCCACCAGCAAGGCTCCCAAAAGAGGAAGGCCAGCAGCAGTCCTCTTCAGAAGAAAGCAAAGAAGAAACCCGAGCCTCCGGCCAAAAGGAAGCTGCCTTACAACATGACACCAGTGGAAAACAAAATTGAAAGCGATCGCCAAGTGAAAGCCTTTTTTGCGAAGAAGACCATGCCGCCAAAGGAGGTAATACCCAAGGAAGTCCAAGAGAACTTTATGGAACACTTTATTGATCGACCCCCGGCATATGTCGAGCGTATGCCGACAGACTATGAGCGACAGATTCAGAAGGCAAGTGAGCAGAGAAGTCGGCCCAGCCCAAGGAAGAAGTCGGGAAGTACGACATCAATGATAGGAGGTACTACTAGTCGGGAAGAACAATCGAAGCAATCGATCTCTCCGCTCAAGGTTAGTACCAATCCAAGCAAGAAATTGATCCAACCAGTCGACGTGCAAGGCAACACAATCGACCTCGAAGAAGTAGAGGCTGCAGGTCTCACTCTTGGCCAAATCCTTGGCACCAAGGAAATCCGTGGGTACGGTGCAACTGAGTACGCAATGCAATATGCCGTCGAAAAACCACTTGTCACACCCGAGCAGTACAAGGAACTACCAACTGCGATGCGACGGTTGCATGATTGGTACCTGCGTGAAGCAAAGCGAGGGGAGACGGCGGTCATGGTCAAAGTAAGGAAAGAGCATTACGTCAATGGATGTGACATATGTCTTGAATTCTCAGAACTTTTCCAGTTATACCACATGGACTCTATCGACAAAACTCTCATCAGTTGCTATTGTCTGTAAGTGATTTATATCTTTAATAATTTAAGTCTCGAGCTAAGATATCGTTCATTGGCTTATCCTTACTATATATGTTCTTTTCTACGCTATTATGCAGATTGAAGATGTGGGAATTGAAACAAGAGGGAATCGATGATATTGGGTTCATCGACCCAAGTACCGTTAATGGTCATGTGGTAAAACATTATGCCAAGGACACAGAAGATCTCTTGGAAAAAAATTTAGAGGCACTAATGAATACCAAATCTACTATAATATTTCCTTACAACATGGGATGAGTGTTTACTCTCTTGTATACTACTCATTCTATTTTTGCTTACTAGCTCGCTGTCAAGTGGAGTTGATGAGTTATATGCATGCCTGCTTAATTATATAAACTTCTGCGCAGAGACCACTATATCCTCCTAAATATTATCCTCGCTGATGGACTTGTTCAAGTGTACGACTCATTAGATACACTAGAACAATCATACATGGACTTGTATTTTGTGATAGAACGGTAATTTCAATCTTTATTGATCTCGCCTTCTTTCATTATTTCCTGATATCAAAAGTAATTATAATAACTCTTTCGTTCTTTTTATTTGCCGCTTAGTGTTTGGAAAAAGATGATAGAAAAAACCATCACGGTCGTCAATGGAAACCGAAGCTGAAGTGGAAAAAGATGCAGGTAATTAAGTAGTACTACTAGGTCCGCGCATCTCTTTAATTCTAGTTTCAATACCATTATCACATGCTTGATTATTAATTATCTTATTGAATTCTATTCTTTTGCAAAGTGCACGAAGCAGCCACAAGGGACAAATTTATGTGGATACTTCCTCTGCGAGAACACTCGCATCCAGACCGAAAGTCGTATACGTCGCAGAGGAGCACGTGAAAGACAACTTCAGATTTGGCAGATGATGTCGAAGCTCTCACCCGAGAGACGCTTTGTAGCACTTCAAAAGGAATTTGCGGCATTTCTTCTTCGACATGTCATTGATGTAAATAGAGAGCATTATTCCTTACCGCCGCCTCAATAATGCCAGCAAATCAGTAGTAGAAAACTGAGATTTCATCCGGAGCACTAGCTAGCTAGTCCCGGCCGGGTTTTGGGCCTTAAGTTATAAGTCCCAGAATATATATGCATGTGTAATTCCATTTGTATATATACTGTGTATGAGATATTGTATATTATATTACATATATATATATATATATGCATCAACATGTGTAATGTTTACAGTATGTAGCACCGTAAAATAAACTTGAAATGAATGGAAAACTAAAACCTAATTAAAAGCTAAAACAAAAAAAAATAGAACACTTAGTATCGGTTGGTATCACCAACCAGTACTAAAGGTCCTCCACCACCAGCCCACGCAGGTAGCTACATGGTGGGCCTTTAGTACCGGTTGGTATCACCAACCGGTACTAAAGGTCCTCCACCACCAGCCCACGCAGGCAGCCACGTGGTGGGCCTTTAGTATCGGTCCGTGGGCCAACCGGTACTAAAGGTCTGGACCTTTAGTCCCGACCCTTTAGTACCGGTTGGGGAACCGGTACTAAAGGCACATCCCGACCGGGACTACTGATCGACATTCTACTAGTGTTACCAACACTTCATGCATTATCAAGTAGAAAGTTTCATGAGCTTCATGTGTGCTATACTAGTGGGTAACCTACATTGTAGAACTTGGCTTGTATATTCCCATGGCGAGCATCCTCAAATGCTCGAGGTCTTCATGAGAAAGCAAGTTGGATGAACACACACTTAGTCCATAAGAGAGATCTCATATATCCGTAGATCTGTGTGCATCCTAGTTGCATGGCGATCACTACTCCTTGTGTTAACATCAATCATAAGGCCTTCTCCATTGCCTAGTGGTCAGTTGCGTTGATCCAAGACTTTCTTTGCTTTTTACTTCTAAAAAACCCCAACCATTTTGTATCTTTCCCTTAAGTGTGAGGCATAGGCTTGTGCTCAGTGTTGTAAAGGTAGTTGAGCAATTGAATAACGCAGACAGACGATCTTGCTATTGTACCTGGTATGCCTCGGGTTGGTATTTTTGACGCGATCGCTAATGCTTGATTTCTTTTGTCTTTGATTGTCAACATAATATTGACCCTCTTTCTAAATCTTTGGCAATGGGAATTTGGGATCCAGAAAAATAATTTCCTCTTTGTCAACCTCCATGGCAATGGAACTAAGGGGATAGTTTGTATTACTCCCTAGCTAGTTAACTTTTGCATGCTTGCACGATAAAAATGGATATCCCTTTTGGGGTTTGGTTCAATGTATGCTTTAGAGATGGTAGCATTGAGCTTTTGGTAATCAACCTTCATACTCGAGGACGAGCAAGGTTTAAGCGTGGGGAGGTTGGTGGCTCTATATTTTACGCATTTTTAGATCTCATTTGTTACATGTTCTCTTTACATAATATGTCCCGTTGAACCAATATATATTCATTATGCATGATTACAGGTTTTTATTTTATTTGTGTCTACAGGTGTGTTGGAGCAACCTAGGACCGAGCACGATGAAAGAACCAAGGACGGGTTTAATACGGAGATACCTAGGGGCAGACTTAGCCATTTCGGAGGTCGGAGAAAGTCATTTTTTATAAATTTGTGCAAATCAATATCTAAGACCAGAAATGGATCGGCGTCGTTCATACGAATCGAAAGAGTCCAAGAACGTCAAATTCCAAGTTCGTATGAAGAATTGACTACCGTTTTACCGGACAGAGCAAAAAAAAACGGCGTTCCAAATGACCGCTTGTGGTAGTTTAACGTGGAGACAACTATGAAAGTTGCCTCTCCGGACGGGATTCTTCACCGATATTGTCCCCATTTATTCCCACGAAATCCTTAGCTCATAATGAAGGAATTGGGAGAAGATAAGGCTCAGCTTGAGCCCTTGGATGACCACATCAATGGAGGAGATACCGGGAGGCCTTCATATAAGCCGTATCAACCCTAGCCGCCGCCATATCTATCATTCATTCATCCATGCAGCCATCATCCATCTCCATTGTTGCTCCATGATCACCTCCATAGAGAAGAGAAGGGTCAAGCCAAAAGGAAGAATAAGGGGTGCCTCCACCACGCGCAACGGCTTTCAGGCCAGTGCGGTCTTCACCACCGGTTGCGCCATCATCACCACCATTGACGCTGCCATGCCCCTCTCCTCCACCGGCTTCACATCGGCTTGTAAATTTCTCTCTCCCTCTATGATGTTTGAGTAGTTGTATTAGTTCTTGAGGAATTGGATGAACCCTTGCATGGTTAGTACTTTGTTGAATAAGCGATCCAATATTTTCTTTATATGTATTCTGCTGATTGTCTCATATGGTGTTGTGCAGAGCGCTCGCGCAGAATTAGCCCCTTGTGGACTTGAGGCAAGTCATGTTGGTAAGCAACATGGTTGTGGAGGGTAAGTGGTGATAGTCTTATTCTCCCTTCGTCCCTAGTCATTTCAATAGGGATTAGTGAAGAACCCTAGAGCTTAAGGCCATGATCACGGGGAGTTCACTCCCCTTAATCATCGTTGTGATAACCGGAGTGGGGAAGCACGGTGGTGGCACGAGCATACACGGTAACCGGATTGGGGATGTGTACTTTATTGGCTCCGTCCACGCGAGATCATATACAAGTGACTTAGTGATACACATAGAGAGCCATGTTTATTATGTGTTGCCATCATCATACTTGTGGTGATGACTCCAACTCCCTCGAGAACGTTTACTACTCAAGCACCGTTTTTTTTAGTATCTTTATTTTTTCTATCTTTTATTTCTTGTTTGTAGTTTAAATAAACGCTACCTTTTTTTGTGTTCCTATCAACTTGCTAAAGTAGGCTATTTACAAACTACAATTAGGTTGTGTATGTAGTTGCGTAAGTGGTAGTGTAGTTACGGGGTTTGTAGTTTTTTTATTCGTTTTCTACGAGTTTGACACTTCACTTATCACGAAAATGGTACGATAACCATGTGCATTTGCCGGTCATCTAGCATTTTCGGTGGCCGCTGCGTGGAGCATAGCCCTGTACAATAGTCATGTACAGTTGCAACACATTATCATTTTCTTATTGTATTATCCCACGATGCATTTTTGACCCACCAAGCACTGCATGACAGTATGACACTAGCTAATCTTCCTGCACGGCGGCAGCGGCTTGCCGCACAGGCACAGGTTGTGCGCGTACGCCGCCGCGGGGAACCGGTTGAACGGCGCGGCCTGCGGTATCTCCCCGCAAAGCTTGTTCCCTCTGAAGCTCGCGTGCCGGACGCCCACCATCCCAGTGAAGTTCTCCGGTATCCTCCCGACGATGGCGTTGCTGGCGAGGTCCAGCCACTCCAAGCTCTCCATGGCCGCCATGGTTGCCGGGATGACGCCCCCGACTCTGTTCCGGGAGATGTCCAGTCTCTCCAGCCCCCGGAGCTTCGAGATCGAGCTCGGTATCTGGCCACCGATGGCGTTCCTCGACACGTCGAGCCACTTCAGGCTCCCGCCGCCGGCGAAGTCAGGCAGCGCGCCGGTGAGCTTGTTCTTGGACAGGTTAAGGCGCCACAGCTTCGGCAGGCAGAACACTGACTTCGGAATGGAGCCTACGAGCAGGTTGTCGTCGAGGGCGAGAGAGCTCAGAGACCTGAGGCTGCCGATCTGCGGTGGAATCCTGCCGGCGATCTTGTTGTGGCTCAGCGACAGGTCGGCAAGGTGCCGCAGGTCGCCGAGCGACGCCGGCATCTCGCCGGAGAAGCTGTTGTTGCTCAAGTCCAGCAGCGCCAGGCTCTTGAACCGCCGCCCTACAAACTCCGGGACGACGCCTGACAAAAGGTTGCTGCTGAGATCGAGGAACGCCAAGCTGGACAGGTTCGTGTAGCTCGACGGCACCGCGCCGGTGAGGCGGTTCCCGGCGAGGTTGATCTGCTCGAGGCTGCAAACGTCCCCGAGCTCCGGCGGCAGCGGGCCCTCCAGCCGGTTGCCGGCGAGCGACAGGAACCGGAGGGAGCCCATCGTGGACAGCACCTTCCCGGGGATTCCGCCGGCGAGCGCGTTGCCCTCGAGGTAGAGCTGCTGGAGGCGCGTGAGCCGGGAGAGGGCGTCCGGGACGGCGCCCTGTAGCCGCCCCGTGTCGCGGATCACCAGGGACTCCAAGAACTCGAGGCCGCCGAGGGAAGCAGAGATGGTGCCGGACATGTGCCGACCCGGTCGCGACTCCAGGCGCAGCGACACGACCCTGCCCGTGGCGGCGTCGCAGGCCACGCCCTCCCACCCGCCGCCGCAGCAGTCGTCGCCGGCCCACGTGGCCAGGATGCCCGTGGTGTCAGCGGTGATGCCGACCTTGAAGCCGAGCAGCGCGGCACGGTCGGCGGGGGAGCACGTCAGGGTCAGCTTGTCGCCGCTGCCCGTGCCGGCGGCCGCATGGCCGGACAACAGGGCGGCATTGGCGAGCAGGAGAAGCAGAGCGCGGAGCATTGTCCTTGGTCAGGTACTACTTGCACCGGTGATCGATGTGATGCGTTACGTGCACAATGTATTTGTAGCTGGAGCCGGTGGTGCAATGCATGGGATGGGAGCCTCGGATGCATTTACTTTGCTCATGCGTCGGGGCCTCTGCATGGAGCCTGGGCACACGCCACTCCAGTACATGAATGGAACGTTTGAATTGGCGCCTTTGGGAGCGCAACGGCTCACATGCGTGGGACTCCAGGAATATAAATTTGCAACTGTAGCTAATTTTCACTAGAGGAATGTGAATCTTGCAAGTTCTGAAAGAAGCATATACGCTATCATGATGCGCAAAATATATCTGGGAAGATCCCTGCAGAAAACTTCCGACGTTTCAAAATATTTGAAGCTCTCTTGTCTGTTAAATCAAATATCTTTAAGTTTGACCAAATCTATTGCAAATTATCCCAAACATCTACAACACCAAATTAGTTTCATTAGATTGAGTGTACTATACACTTTCATGTTGTATATTATTGTTGTAAATATTAAATATATTCTATGCACATCCATTTCTCCAACAAGTATTTTCGGACGGGGGGAGTATCTCAGAAGAATACATGACAGCCGCCCGACCTAGGTACTGCTAATGAAAAACATTTCGGCAAACTGCACTAATCAACATTGCTCTCTTGTTCCGCAATAGCGAGATAATTCACCACTTAAATCCAGATTGCAAGGTTCAAGCAACAGGGAATTCCATGGCTACACATCACAAAATGGCCTAGAAATGGTTTTCATCTATGTAGTTTGGGTCACTGACAAGATACGTTGCGTAGCATTAACAAGGCGTAACCTTACTGGAGCTAACAGGTGATACAACACATTGTCATCAACAAATAAAGAACAGGTGATACAACACGACCAGCTAAACATACTAGACAACAAAAAATTCATCCGGGTGTGCTTCTTAGGTGTGTAACTCGGGGACAAAAACTCTGCAGGGCATCCCTTCGCCCATCGCAGCAAGTTATCGAGCCCTTCTAAACATTACCACTATTGCCAAAAGCATACCTTCGAGACAGTAATTAATACAGGCCATGCAGGATCAGTCCAGCGGTGCGTTCTCTTTGATCACCGCTGACAAGTTTGTAGCCGCCTCTTCGTTTTTTAGTCGGAGCAAGTATGTTCGAGCTACAACGTTGCCACCATCTGATTCAGACTGCGCATCCTGTGAAAATACAGCACGGATCAGAGTCATGTTACTGGGTGACATATGTGGTGCACACATCAGAGGGGGTGATAAACAATGGTACTTACTGAAGTGTGAAATATTGATGCAACTGTGTTCTTTTGAACACTCATTTTTATCCCCTTGTAGATCATAGCATTCAGAAGAATTTTGCCGACCTGCGACCAGAAGTCAGAAATAACCTTACATTAGTATTACTAGAGGGGGAAGGGCGATTTCAAACAACCTGCCAGCCAAAATGGTAGAAATTTTCAAAAATTAAATTTGTCTATGGCACTAAATACTGTATGAAACCTAAGACAAAAGAATCTGATCTACTTTCTAGAAACAGAGAAGTTCAGCAAACACACCGATAGCAAACAATTACAGGAGTGGAATACTTTGCAAAACTATATGAGATGCAGGCATTTCACGTTTGAGATGCAACTGAAGACAAATGAACTTGGATTACTATATGTCAGCAGAAAAGGGAGAGCACATACATCATTTCTGATAACAACTGTTGGGGTGGACTCTTTCGAAGCTTTCTCTGCACCCTCTTTACATCTGATAGAGAGCTGACCGACACCAATGTCTTTCCAACCCTTGGTAGCATCATCATGCTACATGAATGGAAAAAAGTGGTGAAATCACATGCTAAGCATAGTTTACAGAACACTTGGATAGTAGCACTGAGGAACACAAGTTATAATTCTATGAACGAAAATATAACGCTAGACAGGGAAGAGTGGAAATGATACCTTCACATACACCTTGCATTTGGCTTCATGAACAACAACTATTCCTTTCTCTTCTGCTTTTTTTACAGAAGGGCTGCTTGGTTGCTCGGCTTCAGCATCTGATCATTCAAAGAAGAGTAGAATTAAGTATTGAGGAGTGAGTCCGGTGATAGGGGTTGCAACAAAAGAACCTAGTTTAATTACAACAACAAAACATTCCTGATATCAAAGAGACAAGAAAAATTCACCCACACACCCCTGTCCGTGTGTGCACTCAAGTCAATAATTACTAAAGTTTATGTTACACCATCATCTATTAAAAAACAGAATAGATACCCCCTCAGTATAAACCACCATTATTTTTTTGCTGGCGTGGAATCCTACCAGGAAATACACGTCAATATGGCAACTAAATTAGCCGTAAATGGTCAGGTTAGCATCTTGAGTGGCTGGGCCTGGAATTGACAGGCTGGTGGACACTCAGCTTTGTAACCTTCAACCTCTACCCCACAGCACTCCTTCCTCCAGCCTGTGCTATGCAACAGCAGTGCCAGTGCTAGACATATTGTGCCACACTACCTCATCCGCTGCTCATACTCCACCCAGGCGGAAAAAAAACGAAGAGCAGCTGCAATGTCGAACATGTTGGACTCAACACCTCACAAGTCTACCTTCAAAGAGGATTAATGCAGTAGGAATATAAAACGGTTCACTGGCAGCATTTGACTTATGAAGTAGACTATAATTTAATTTTGGGATGGACTCAATTTTGCTTTAAGAGTCATGATCTCGTAGAATGTGACAATGGGGCAAGATAACCAAGCCATTAGATCAATCAAGACAAAAATCGCCTTCTTGCATGATAAACTGCATCTTGTACTGAAACCTTGAGCATTCCTTGAGAGACAGTGGGTGGGGGAGATTGGGGATGATCCAGTGATGTGGTACAATTAGCTTATGTCGGAGGTGCTTTTTGCCACTGTGGAAATGTTAGATGATGCCTGCGACCAGCAGGCAAGAACCACCTACACGACGCCATTGAGGGTTGACTTATACAGCAAGTCTAAGAGATGACTAGATGAGGGTGTTCCTTAGACGGTTGTATAGCTGAGGGTGTACACTGAATTGACATAACACGGGAGGAGTGGCAAATTGGACTTTCCCCATAACTTAACAAATTGGTAGATACACACCTTCATCCGCATCAGCTGCAGCTTCAGCAGCTTTCTTGTTTCCTGATCCTGAAAAACAACAATAAGAAAACTTGATTATTCCATCGACCTAAAGGGCTTGTAATACAAGATCAAATCAGTTCCTGCAGCACCGTCAATAGAATGATCAAATTGCATTTTCATCATCAGAGTTTCATGTGTCTTGTTAGGCAAAACCAAGGAATGCATCAAGCAAATTACATGTTTTTCTTTTCTGAACTGTGTAGGAAATGGTAATTTGATATTCGGGCCAAATGTAAACAAAAACATGGTTAATTTTGGGGACTTGATAAATAATATTGACTAATATTAGCTCTGATATAGATTTGTGTGTCAATTGCCATTACACAAAATATTATATAATGTTTCATTGGGGCAGAACATACATGTTTGGCAAGGATTGAACTGGTTGACTACGAAATAAATAGGGAAACACAAATAAACATGGCCCAGTAGGAGTTGGCTGGGTTGTCAATATATCAATCATACAACCTTAGTGCTAAAATGACAATAACCCGTTACATTCAAAGCTTTGTCATTCCCTTTCAAATATTCTGAACGGGCCTCACCCAAAAAAACACCACATATACAGTTATGTGAAATATACGCGTGAACCAACCAATCATAAAGGACGCACTGATGCCAAGCAAAAGAGAAGCAAAATACCAGTGAAAATTGGTTGCTGATTCATTGAAAATAGTGTTGGGGTTGGCATGTTAAAACTGGAACCAGGGGTAGAAAAAATGGAAGGAGTAGTTGGTGTTGAAAAGCCGTTATTTCCACCAAACTGGAAAGTTGATTTGCTGCTATCGCCAGGAGTGTTAGTTGGTGTTGAAAAGCTGTTATTTCCACCAAACTGGAAAGTTGATTTGTTGCTATCGCCAGGAGTGTTAGTTGGTGTTGAAAAGCCGTTATTTCCACCAAACTGGAAAGTCGATTTGCTGCTGTCGCCAGGCGTGTCCTTGTTATCAAATATGCCTGCACATCATTATGACAACATCAACATAATAAATATATAATTACCAAGCCCGCAAAAAAATACAACAAGTGAAATGCAATGGCATATAAAGGTATAAACTGATGAATAGTTATACCGCCAAAAGTTCCTGTTTTCTTCTGAGAAGAGAGTGAGAACATATTCGGTGAGCTTGAGTTCTGAAAAGCAAAGGAGCTGGCTCCTGTAGTTAGACTCTTCTGTCCATTATCTGACCCTGGCTGTACCATAAACTTGCTATTGGCAGTTGCCGGCGAAGTAGTCTTCTCATCATTGGCTGGACTTGGGGATGAAACAGCTGCTGTGCCTGCTTTATTTTTCCTCAGCCAATTGACAACATCCTTGAAATTTTCCTAAAGGGAGAGAATAACATGAAATCAAGACATTATGACTTTATATGAGAAATCTGACTGACTGCTGACATAACATCTTAAGTGCCAAAATACCGTCTAAACAGTACCCAATTGGGTGAGAGTTCAAAAGTAGTATGTGCTAGCAAAACAATGCTCCATCCAGTTCACGAAAAAATGACATTTGGATATTGGCACAGTCTTCAAATCTAGCTTTGATCAATAGTTCCAACTCTGAAAATAGTTCTTTAAACAAATCCATGCATATGGTTTTCAAGTTTCCAGTCTAAATACTAAAAACAATATAGAAGGTCAAAGTTTTCATAGTTTTGAGTTTAAGACATGTCCAAAACATCACCTTTTTGTGAACAGGAGGGGCTAATCAATTACAATTTACAAATAGTTTTTTATTGCACGGAAGGTTGCATAGGATAGCATTGGATGGTCTGCTAATCACTCTTATCAGTAACAAACTTGAAGAGATTGACAACTGATTTATTAGTTAGACACGCAAGAAGCTGTAACCTGGCTCTGATACCAGAGCGTTAGAGGGTGTAGCCGTGCAAGGCAGGAGCTTGATGGCCAACGAGCACTTGAAGTCTAGGCACCGTCGAGGGCACAATAGGCAGCAAGGAAAGAGAAGAGTTTAGGGACGAGACTAAATTTACTGATAACTTGAGATTCACATACAGCCTATAGCTCCTTATACATTGGAGTTGGAGAGTCCAACTCAAAGCAACACAGTGAAAACCTACAGAACTCTAATCCTGGTCTGATATGAACCTATCAACCTGGTATCAGTCCAGACTCTACACAACTCCAGGATCCAACAGGGAGTCTATTGTTCTGTTCCAAACTGCCGCTAAGGTGCAGGCTATCCTACTGCTGGCTTTGGGCTCTCTCGCCTGCTATAGTGTATTCTCCACGTAACATGATTTCAGAAGTACAGTTCCACAGTCAACATGAAAACTTAGCACATCCCACAAAATAAACGAAAAAAAGGGCATATGGTAATTTGATATTCATACCCATAACATGGTTCATCTTCACATTGTTGGCTGGTTGTGAACACTGTTGACATCTATTTGTTCAAAAATTTATCATAATCTTAAACTAATCCTAGCAACTCAGAAAGTGAATTATACTCTGTATACTGGAATACTAACGCCCACAAATCCACTACGCATGCACGCCATGCACAAAACAAAGAAAAAATTGTGAAAGTGATACATTTTATCAGTGGCAACAGGAAGATATTAGATTGCTAACTATGCAATGTTAAATAAAGAGAACACCTTAAAATCATGTGAAGCTTACCATGATTTCAGAAGCATGGGATAGGTAATCTTTGACGCCATCCTCCCAAAGTTCGTCTGGGTGGTTTTGCAACTGTGATTGTACCCAACTGCTCAAATTAAACAGGTAGATGAGTGTTTTCTCACATCGCACCAGAGGGAATATGCAGCATGGATGCTGAAAATTTACTTAAAAATATTGTGTTCAAGGATCTCTAAAAGTATGGTAGTAACTAAATATTCTTTATGGGATGACTAAGGCCTAGATATTCTGAAAAAACTTTAACTAGAGCTGAAACAATAAACATGATAGGACAATGTACACCACAAAATTTCAGATGAGATGACGCAAGATAAACCAGGAGATGAAGAAGTGTCCAACCTTGCAAACTGGGTATTGAGTGCCCTCACGTGCTTGCAGGCGGTCTCGGCCCGTCCAGGGTCTAGAGCAGCGACTCCTGTATGGGGAGACTCTGCCCTACGAACGTCCATTACTCTCTTCCTTGATAACTGCAAAATATGTGCAACGAATTAATAGAGGCAGATTTTGCAGCAAGAGAAATCAACAGAAATATCTAAGATACAATCATGCTAGAGACCACAGGAGTACAGTACAGCTACAAGGCTCGCACGGAAACAGTCATGAAGGTAAATTCATACAGTGCAGCAGGCCAGCGGCACCAGTGTGGGATTGTTGGCAATAAGCAGTAGAGCCTCTATGGTACCACGCTGCATAGAAGAAGCGCGTTCAGCTACCAACGTTTGAGGCGGATCTAAACGGTGTTCCGGAGCGGGCGTGCAGCGGCGCGCCCAGGCCACGAGCTGTGGAGGCCAGTGGGATTTAAGAACCAATCGCTGGAGAAGAGCAACCTCATACCTCGAACGGGGGCCAACGGCTGCGGGCGGGCGGGGTGGAGACGGCAGGAGCGCGGGATGGCCCGACGAGGACGAACGGTGACGGCGGTGGCGGCGACGCGCGAGGGGCGGGGTGCTGGGAGCCGGAGGGGGTGGCGGACGGCGGTAACGCGGTGCGAGGAAGGACGTCGGCGGCGACGCGCGAGAGGCGGGCGGGCGGGGGGAGCCGGAGGGGGGGAGGGAGGAGGCGTCGGCGGCGAGGCAAGTAGGGTCTGGCTGAGAGGAAGAGAAGAGAAAGGTGTGGAAGGGAGGAGGCCCGCTCTCAGCGCTGCCGATTATGGGCCCTTCGCAGGCCGGTCCATTTAGCGCACGTCATTGGCTTTATTTTTTACAAAAATAATAGAAAATACATGTAGAAATTGTTCATGCCGGCTGCGAGATTTGCTCAAAAAATATGTGAAGGTATGATTTCAATGATTTATGGTTGGATGGTTAGAAGAACAGTGATGGTCGCATTATTTTTTAATTTATTTCAGAATTTTCAGCGATGTGCATTCAGTGAAAGGAGACGTTCCCGTCGAAAACAAGTCACCTAACTTCGTAAATCTTAAGATGATGTGTTGACTCAGCCTCTCGAACGTGCTCGTAGGGATACGATGTATGTGTGTGCGTTCATAGGATAAGTGTATGCATGTTTATATAATTGTTTGCGTCTGTACTATGTTAAGAAAACAATTTATTTCTCAAGCCAAAACGATCATTTCTCTTTTTTCCGAATTCGTTCATGCCTCTTGCAATATTTGATAGGCGGAGTAGAATAAAAAGCATATGGTCCGTACAAGCAAGCTAACCAAATAGGAAAAACAAAAGATTTAGAAAAGGTTGAAACATCTCGGATACAACCACAGCCAAACAGACACCGGTCAGAAGGGTGCAAAGGCATAAATATGACCGTGCAAAACAGAACTCCACACCGGGTGAGGGTGAAGGGGGTTCTTCCTGGAGAATGCTTTAGCTGGAGAAGAGGTTGATCATCAACCACCTGTCAGTCTCGATGCGCCCAGATGTCACCCTTAAGCCCTGAAGGTCTCACTTCCTAATTGCTCTATTAGTTTTGTTCCCCATGTCAATGCATTTAGATTTTTCTTTTACAGTGGAATAGACCAAGAATTAATAAAATAACATATCAGATGAATCAATGTAGAAATAATCATGAAACATGTATCCTATCACTTTTTTTGTACAACCCAATATTTGATATCAACGTACAAGAAAAATATTCATGTATTTCAAACTTCGAGTTATAGCAGAGCAGCCTGCAGATGTGGCGTTTTGGTGCCCAAGCCCAGCTGCTCCCGAAATCTATGGCGACCGTTCATAGCTCGGGATCCACATAATTCGCTCTGGCACGCCTGACAGCGAGAGGGAAAAAAAGAGGCGTACGGTGGAATACCGTATGAAACAGTTGCTCTTTCATGGGCCCAGAGCGGATGGGTCTGACGGTGTTCGCGCACCATAACTCTGGTCTGTAGTTGTCAGGACCTGAACCAAGAGTTCACTG
Organism: Hordeum marinum; assembly: GCA_022496015.1. NCBI lineage: Eukaryota > Viridiplantae > Streptophyta > Magnoliopsida > Poales > Poaceae > Hordeum > Hordeum marinum. Next base: position 557,486,163 of record CM039673.1, on the reverse strand, counting down.
AAGAAGGGGCATATCAGCATTTAGTTAACCGACGGTTCAGATCAAGCGGACCAATTCAAAGCATTCAACGGCTCGGATTCCATCCTCACCGTTTCACTGACTACACTATAGCAGCAACTGTAATGTATCCGTTGCAATTACTGTAGAAGGGTTTTACCATGTAAGAGCTGGCCAGATAAAGCCACGCAGTACAGCAACGAGACGGGCATCTCTACCATTTCAGTCTTATCTTTAGCTTAGTAGAACCCTAGATAGTTTTCCCTTCCGCTGGCCGCCGGCCCTAAGAACTTGCCCTGTGCGAGATTGTATCCATGATTCCTCTGAAATTCGCAATATATTGGTAGATCGAGCTATTCTAGCCAACTTGGTCTCACAAAGGTATCAGAGCCAGGTTGAATTCTTGGCAACGGGGACGTTGCGGCGACGAATCGAGCAGTGAAGGACAAGGGGTTGGGTTCTCTCGTAAAATCCCTCCCGTCCCTCCCTGTTTGCGGCGGCGGTGTTGCGAGGGCGACGACACGGCGGCGGAGAACATTCGGACGCAGATCTTCGAGTTCGAGACGGTTGCTGGGGGTCAATTTCCTGGTGGTAAAATTCCGATCTCTAACGAGATCTGTGCGTCACAGTGTCAAATTTCCGGCGAATTAGGAGCTACAGGTAACGTCTCTGTTTCTGCAGTAGGAGAAGAAATGGATACAAGGGCAAAAGTGCAGATCATGGTCGATAGGTTGGAGGCAGAGGTGACAGAACTGAGAACAGAATTGGCAGATCTGAAAGAACTCAAGCAGGAAGTGGGTCAAATCCGTGCTAAAATGGTGACCATGCCACGCGTTGAAGCCAAATTAACGGACATGAACGCAGAGATTCAGAAAACCTTGCAACTCATTCTGCAAAATATGTCCGTGGGAAATCAGAAATCAGAGATGGTTACACCAACTGCTCCACCACCACTGTCTACAAGATCTGTTATTGCCAGCAGACCAACAGTAATCTCTGTGCCAAATCAGACAGTATATTCACAACCACCATTAACTAGAAACGTGAATCAGGAATTTTCTAGCCAGAGTTCAGTTCCAATGTCAGCTATACCAGGGGCCGTTTCAGGCATGCCTTCTGAGCATCTTTTTACTGAGAGTACTCGCATTTCATTGGAGAAACAACCAGAGTGCCAAAAACAAAACCAATTTCGTGTAACAACCAGTGGTGTTCCGATTGCAGTACAAGCACATACCTTAGGATTTTTTGGGAATAGTGGTTATTTTGCTCCTATCACAGCTCCTCTATACACTCCTCCTCACACTTACAATCCCATTACTGGACAATACATCAATACGTCCACCAATGGAATTCATCAACCACCAGTTTACCAAGCAGCAGGAAATTTGTATGAAGCACAAAGAAACCAACATGCCACACAGTTAGGAGGCCCATCTTACTTTGCAGAAGTAGTATTAAAAGGACCCAGATTAGAAATTCCACTGTTTAGTGGAGAAGATCCTATTGGGTGGTTAATTGCATGTGAAAAAATGTTTGATATGTCACGCACTCCTTATGATCAGTGGGTTAACCTAGCAACTGGACACCTACATGGCAGAGCTTCCAACTGGCTGAAAAACATATGTGTTCCTTGGCAAATGGTTACTTGGCAACAGTTTTGTCAAATGATTGCTAACAGATTCTTTGAAGCAAGTGTACATGAGGCTGTAGAATTACTGAAGAACATTCAACAACAGACTACAGTCACCCAATACATTAACAATTTTGAACAATGTGTAGCACTGGTGAAAAGAGACCATCCTTGTCTCCAAGAAAATTTTATCCTGAGTTGTTTCATTGGAGGATTGAGAGATGATATTAAACATGAGGTGTGTGGCCAGAAACCAACAGGCATCATAGAAGCATATTGGTATGCTAAAGTTTATGAAAAAGCTGTTGCAGCAAGGAAAGTACAAAGTCAAACAGGATATAAACCAAGACATGTTCTAGGAACATACAAACACCAACAAACTTCCTTGCAAGTACAGATTCCGTCTCAGGACAGAACTCCTGTTACTCTTCCTAAGGATGCCAGAGCTTGTTGGTACTGTAGAGAACCTTGGTCAAGACAGCACAAGTGCAAGATTGGGAGGACATTACACATTCTACAAGAAGTAGATGAAGATGAAGACACTGCCAGCATATAGGAGAACATTGTCCCAGAACAGCTATACCACACAACTCCAAATACTCCTGATAAAGAAAAGATGACTGAAAATCCTGTAGCAAAACCTACACAGCTAATGCACATTTCAGTGCATGCCACAGAAGGTACTCCAGGGCCAAATGCATTCTCTCTCATAGTGGAAATTGAAGGGAAGAGAGCAACTGCCTTATTTGATAGTGGATCATCAGACACATTCATGAGTACTAAGTTTGCTCTGTTAAGCAACTGTTTCCAACAACCCATACAGCCTAGGAAAGTTATTGTGGCTGGAGGAGGAAAATTAGTTTCAGTGGCAAAAATTCTTGATATAAACTTCAAAATACAAGAACACACCTTTTCTAGCAGCTTTAAAGTGCTGGATCTAGCTGCATATGACATCATATTAGGTGCTGATTGGATATACAAGTATACCCCAATCTGCCTAGATTTAGTAGAAAGACTACTAATACTGAAAAAACAAGGACAACCTGTCACCTTGTTTGATCACACAATTCCCAAGAAGAAGTGTATCATTTCAGCAGCCAGAATGGAAAAACTATTGCAGAAAGGTGTTATGGGCTACATATTGCAAATAGATGAAGTGGAAACGGAAAATAGCAAAGCCACTACACCTCTAGTTGCATTACAACCACTGTTACAGAAGTATGCTGATGTGTTTGAAGAATCTCTACAACTTCCTCCCAAAAGAGATTGTGATCACAAAATTATATTTGCAAGAGGGTGCTAAACCTCCAAATCTGAGACCCTACAGAGTACCCCACTATCAGAGAGCAGCTATGGAAGAAATCATCAAGCAAATAATAAACAAGGGAGAAATTCAAGAAAGTTTCAGCCCTTTCTCTTCTCCAGCTATCATGGTCAGAAAAAAGGTTGGAGGATGGAGATTATGTGTGGATTACAGAGAACTCAATGCTATAACTGCGAAGAACAAATTTCCTATGCCCATTATAGAAGATCTACTAGATGAGCTTCATGGAGCCAAAGTATTCTCTAAGCTGGATCTCAGATCTGGGTACCATCAAATCAGAATGGCTACTGAGGATATTCCTAAAACAGCTTTTAAAACACACATGGGTCACTATGAATATACAGTGGTTCCATTTGGGTTATCATGTGGACCAGGCACATTTCAGAACTTGATGAACAAAGTGGCTGCAGAAGTAAATGAACCAGACAAAGAAAAGTTTCTTCTAGTGTTCTTTGATGATATCAGTGTTTAGCAAATCCATGGAAGATCATTTACAGCACATGGAGAGAACATTGGAAGCTCTGAGACTCCATGAATTATATGTGAAGGTATCCAAATGTACTTTTGCTACAGATCAGGTTGCATATCTAGGCCACATCATTTCATCAAAAGGAGTATCAACTGACCCTGCAAAGATAGAGGCAGTCATGAACTGGCCTGAACCAGATAATGTTAAAAAAACTCAGAGGATTTTTGGGCTTAACTGGATATTATAGAAGGTTTTTGAAAGATTATGGGAAAATATGCAGGCCTTTACATGATATGTTAAAAAAAGAGGCATTCCATTGGGGTCCCACACAAACTCAAGCATTCCAACTCCTGAAACAGAATTGTCCTATGTTGGCACTCCCAAAATTTTCCCTTCCTTTCACAATTGAAGCTGATGCATGTGCTACAGGTATGGGAGCAGTACTCATGCAACAAGGAAGACCTATTGCCTTCCTTAGCAAAAGTCTAGGTCCTAAGTCTGCTGCTCAATCAATTTATGAAAAAGAAGCAATGGCAATCCTAGAGGCTCTTAAAAAGTGGAGACATTACCTCTGGGGGAATGCACTTATCATTAAAACAGATCAACAGTCTCTGAAGTACATGTACCTGTCAGATTCCATAGCTGATGAATCTCTTTCTTTTTCCACTCTTTCCCCGTCACGCAAGACGCTTTTCTGGCACAAACCTAGTAGTTATTTGTCCTGCTGATCTTGGGTGAACTGATGACACTGATGCTCCAAGACCAAGAGTTTTCACAGCCAAAGCTATTGAAGCTGCTCCCTCCCATGAATCACAACTTTCTGGACGCACTTCTTGAACACCATGGAGCAAGATAGAGAAAAAAATCCTATCCCAGTTGATCGAGCTGAACCCACCCACCGCCGGGCAGGTGCATCAGCCTCTTCTTTCTAGTTTCCGACAGGGCTACCCGCACTAGCCTCTGACCTTTACTCCAAAACCTGAACTTCACATATCCGAAGCCTAAACCTTCACTACTTCCATCACTTCACAGAGCAGGTCTTGTTTTCAAACTTGCTTTCGGGTTAAGTGCAGAAAATCAATTCAATATCAACACAGAGGCTGACAGAAGGTATTCAACATAAGTTACTGCTGAAACTGCTAGAGTATGATTATACTATTGAATATAAAAAAAGGGAAACAAAATGTTGTAGCAGATGCACTCTCTAGGAAGGAAAATCCCCATTCCATGCATTGCCGCTCAGTGAGTGTAGTAATTCCACAGTGGACTGAAAATGTGAAGAAAAGCTATCAAGGAGATAAAGATAGTGATAAATTTCTACAGAAAGTAGCTGTTGATACAGGCCCAACACCAAAATTTTCTGCTCAAAATGGTTTGTTGAAATACAAGAACAGACTATATGTGGGAGCAAACACCTCATTCACACAACAACTACTCCAAACATTTCACTCCTCTCCAATAGGAGGTCACTCTGGTGTAAAGGCAACTTATCACAGAATCAAGAAGATATTTTACTGGCCAAGTTTGAAGAAAGACATTGAAACATTTTTCAGTCACTGCCCTGTCTGTCAGCTAAACAAAGTGGAACATATCCATCCTCCAGGGTTATTACAACCACTTCCTGTACCTGACATGGCTTGGGCTCACATCACCATGGATTTCATAGTAGCAGTACCAAATTCCAATGGTAAAGAAGTAATATTGGTAGTAGTGGACAGATTCACAAAATATGCTCATTTCATTCCTCTGGCACACCCATACTCTGTTCAAACAGTTTTTGAAGCACTGATGGACAATGTGATTAAGCTGCATGGCCTCCCTGTTTGCATCATATCAGACAGAGACAACATATTCACAAGTGCTCTTTACCAGGAATTTTTCCAGGCCTTTGGAGTGAAACTGAGATTCAGCACAGCATCACACCCCCAAATAGATGGGCAAACAGAAAGGGTCAACCAGTGCTTGGAGGCATACTTGAGAGGAATAGTGTTCCAAGAACCAAATAAGTGGTTAAAATGGCTTCCACTAGCAGAATTATGGTACAATACCTCCTACCATTCTTTCTTGAAATGCACTCCATTTCAAGCTCTGTATGGATATCCACCACCTCAAATAGCAGAATTCTCTATAGGACAACCACTGTCTCCTGAAGCAACTATGACAATGTCTGAAAGACAGCACATGATACAGAAGTTGAAAGCAAACCTGGAACATGCTCAAAGTAGGACCAAATACTTTGCAGATAGAAACATAATTGACAAAGAACTATCTGTTGGTGACATGGTATATCTTAAAATCCAACCATACAGACAAAATGCTTTCGGACTAAGGGGTTCCTTGAAACTCAGATCCAAGTTTTATGGACCCTACAAAGTGATAGAGAAGGCGGGGGAAGTGGCTTACAAGTTACAACTACCTGAAGGTACAAGCATACATCCGGTCTTCCATATCAGTCAACTCAAGAAACATGTAGGACACCAAGCTGTCCCACTACCTTATGTACCATTGGTCACTCCAGATGGCTATGTCAAAACCATTCCAGTCGCAATTCTGGACAGGAGAGTCATTCAACGAAACAAAATGCCAGTGGGACAATGCTTGGTACAATGGGAAAGTCTGGCGCCGGACGATGCCACATGGGAAGATGCCGCATTCTTGAACAAGACCTTCCCAGGGCACAAGCTTTTTCGCCTCGAGGACAAGGCGATCGTCATGGCGGCGGCATTGTGAGGACCTGAACCAAGAGTTCACTGAAGAAGGGGCATATCAGCATTCAGTTAACCAACGGTTCAGATCAAGCGGACCAATTCAAAGCATTCAACGGCTCAGATTCCATCCTCACCGTTTCACCGACTACACTATAGCAGTAACTATAATGTATCAGTTGCAATTACTGTAGAAAGGTTTTACCATGTAAGAGCTGGCCAGATAAAGCCACGCAGGACAGCAGCGAGACGGGCATCTCTACCATTTCAGTCTTATCTTTAGCTTAGTAGAACCCTAGATAGTTTTCCCTTCCGCTGACCGCCGGCCCTAAGAACTTGCCCTGTGCGAGATTGTATCCATGATTCCTCTGAAATTCGCAATATATTGGTAGATCGAGCTATTCCAGCCAACTTGGGTCTCACAGTGGTCCAGATCGTTAGAGCACATCCCAGCCAGGATCAGATAAGGTGTCGTCGTTCTGCCGTCGGCGCTCGTGGTGCACCGGCGGCGACGTGAAAAAATGGAGGGTTCTGGGCTGAAGTTCCTGCTCGATGCCGTTGACAGGTTAGTTCGGGCAGATCTGGAGGATGTTTATCATTTTATTGTGATTTGTTCTGCAGCCGGTCCAACTGGTGGAATAAACCTGACGAACAGAACTTGGTGGCGGCCATTGCTGTCTTCTTGCAGGTTCCCATTGCGAGAGGAGGTCGCCGACAACATTGAGCAGCCACATCCGGTTCCTATGGTGTTCTTGCCCAACAACGGGTCTGGGCTTGCCGTTCCTGAAGACTCGAATGCTGGGTCTGGTGCGCTCAGCAGCTCGGCGGCAATGGGACTGCTAGAGAAGGAGTTGGTGTCCGCCGGCGTCCGGATGCATCTTCGAAGAGGTCGGCGCAGTAGACTGACCGAGTCAATCTGGAGGCACCTACATGGACCAAAAGGTCTGCACCCAAACCCTCCCATTCTTGTCGTATAATTGTTCAACTGTGACTGCATCTTCGTCTCCTCTGCACATCGTTTCGTCAATGGTTTGCTTTTGCAGAAATCGTTAGTAAAAAAATTATCATCTCTAAATAGTAAGCCGTGGCATTGCAGCCCTTGCTTAGAGGTGCCTTCTTTTAAAGCGAGGATCACGTTCACCGTCTTTTGATATATGAGTGTTGCAGATTAACTGATTGAGTGTAAATTGTGTTTGTAAGAAGAGGACGATGTTAGTAAGTATGTTTTGTTCCGTGCATTTTCACGCCTGACATTAAAGCATGTACAATTCATTAATAATGGCAGTTATTTGATTACATGATTCACCTAGTGATAAAAAAACTGAAATGTAATGACAGCAAGAGGACGAATTTGGGGATAGAGCGTCATGCAATGCAAGTAATGTTTACACTAGGGCTATGTTTGAGGAGTTTGGTTGCCTGCTGATTGAAGGGATGTCGTACAATGTGAAGGAAGTGGAGAAGATGAGGAAATATGTTGCAACACACAACAATGCGGCCAAAAGAGAGAAGTGGAGCAGAGTGGAGTGGGAAGTGAACATAATTGAAGGTCAGTCAGAGTTTACATGCGAATGTGGCCATATCAAGCATACTGGGATGTTATGCAACCATGTTTTAAGGTTAAATCACCTTCAGAAAATATTACTTATTATGTGAAGAAAATGAGTTTCTTGACAAGGAACGTAAACATATTCTAATGCAGAGGTGATGGATATTCATTTGGAGGAGATCCTTGTGAAACACATACTCAAGCGGTTGACCAGGGACGCGAGGGACATACTTCCTCAACATCTGGTGCATGACCAGAAGGACCATTCAGTGAACTTATTCTTCACTTGCAGGAGCTCGATGCTATACCAGAAAATCATGGAAGTTGAATGGATGGGCGATGCAAGTGCAGAATTATTCGAGCACACGTTTGCTGGCCTGGAAGCTTTGTTGGTGAGTGGCGCACCTTTAGCGGAGAAGAGGGATGGTTTTGGCTTTGAGGACCGTATGGCAGGTTTGGGCAGTGGTAGATTGCCTGGAAATGGAGAGGTTGCGTTTGTTGGGGGCGATGGGCCTGACCAATGCAATAGTGTGGCACTCTGTTAGTGTGAATGCCCTTTAAGGTCTAGCAGCTCCATAAAAACATACAGGCGTCGGCAGTCCGACAAATAGCAGGGAGAAGGCGCCATACAAGGGTCTGAGTAAGCGTACAAGGTTTTGCAGCATCTGTCGACGCGAGGGGTACAAGCATACTACCAGCCCGGAAAGCGGGGATGTCCCCAAGAAACCATGGAAACCAGGGGAGTGCAAAAACTGCGGCATGAAAGGGCGCTGCGAGAACTGTTGCACGAGGCTGCTCGGCGTTGCTGAGAAATGAGTTTCGAATGTTTAATTTCTACTATGCATTAGCTGCATTGTAGTTCTCTTGAGGATTTTCTAGTGTGCTTCAGAGAGCATTGCTCCATGCTTGTTCCTCGGATATCAGAGGCGTCTTACATGTAACACTGAAGTGGCATGTTTTTTGTTGTTCGTACTAAATTTGGATAATTGATTGTTAGAAGAGGAGGCAGAAATGCAAAGTGAGTAAACACAAGCATGTTGATATATTTTCATAGTATGTTTTGGTGCAGTTGAGGGTGTGGGGAGATGCATTTAAGATGGCCTCGTTTGTGAGTCTGTCCGCGTGAACGGCTCAGGTGGGCTCATATAAAGTTTCTGAGCCGTGTAAGTACCTGGTCCGTGTGAATTGTGCGGCGTGTGGTCGCATTCAATGCGCGACTGTGCTGTCCTAAATAAAACGATATACGGTCGGCAAATACAGAGCATAACACAGATCCACATGCAATCTTGTGGTGTGGATTTCGGGAGCATCTGAGCCTGGGCTCAGAAACGAATATTCGGCTCTTCAACGGATATGCAGATGTATGACTAGAAATATCATATTCACTTATGTAGGCTTGTCGTTGAGAGAAACCTTCCTACAACAGAATCTGTCAAGCGACCAAGGCTTATTTTCCCACCTTTCCTAAGCAGTTCAAGCAAAGTTACACGATGCGTTGGTATACTTTCACCAACCACTCTCACAGTTGTACCTTCGGGCCGCTTGAAATTAGGACATGGCAATCTCATGAGCTACCCGAAGATCTCTCAATCTTCCCTCCCCACCTAACAAGGCACTCACACGACAATGGAACAAAAGCTGAATATGCGAGGAAAAGTATAGCGGAATTACGGTGGCATCCTCCTGTGGTTGATGTAGGTGAAGTATGGTGGTGATGTCGAGGTCTTGGGCCTTTTATGTCGTGCATTTCGCTCTTCGGGGGAGCAGTATTTTATTGGAGTTGGTTGTTTGGTCATGTGTATGATGAGGTACGCGGTGGCAGGTAATCCAAAGGAGGCAGTTGTCTTCAATGGCGGTCATTTTTTGATATGGGTCTAGAGTTCCTGTTTGTCATGGTTGGACCCTGTTAGGGGCTATGATGGCTTGGGTCCCTTGTGTGGGAGGTGCTGAATGGAAGCTCTGTGCTTTGGTGCAATGATGGCGATGCTTGCGGATGTCATGTCCCTCTTAGGACACCGACTTGACTACACTTTCCACCCCTTTAGGCAACAATCGGGGTGATAATCCTTATCCACCTCAGGCAGACACAGCGGCGGAGCGGTGCATCATGTCCCTTTTTGGGAATGCCATCAATGTATGTAGGTGATCCCCAGTTGTGGCAACACATTCGGGTTCGCTTGAAGCTCCTTTCGGACCACCTCGACTACGATGACTAGTTGTCTCGTTTGCACCTACCTTTTGCACGCAACACCATCCTCTCTCTATCTTGTCTGTTTGTCGATGGAGTCAGGGCTTCTCGATACGAATCAATAGGGTAGAGGGTCCTCTTTGATGGAAGGTTAGTGGTGATCATGCAACGAAGTCTGTTGCTTTCTTCGAGGTGGCACGAGGTTGCATGTTGACGGCAGCCCCGGGTGTGTTTCTAGGCGGATTGTCCCCTCGTGTACTTCGATGTGGGCAACATGATGGAGACGTCTAGTAGTGCACTTATGTTGTTTGTTAACATGTTTAGATTGTTTGTCGTGTTTTTTTATCGGCTTAGATCCGCCTCTCAGGCCTCCCAAAGGGTTTGCCTTTGATTCAACGCTTCAAAAAAGTTTCTCCTCAACATCATGTAAAAAAAGTGAGGAGGACTCCTATTTCGAGAAATATGTAGCTAACCTACACCCCACAATATGCTCATTAGCTTTTGAAAAAATATAGAGGAGCAACTATTTTTTAAATTATTTAAATGGTACGGTATGATGTACTCTAGATTGAGTGCTAGCTTAGTTTGTTGAACGGAGTAGCGTATAATCCTGGCATCGCCGTCCAGTTCTTCTGTTTTAGATTGGTGCCTTGTCAACCTGCATCATGTTGATGCGGTCTGCTGAATAGATAACGAGATTCCCAGATAGTTATATATTGAGAAAAGTATGTTTTTGGTCCCTCAAGTTTCTCAAATATATAAACTTGGTCCCCTAATATTTTTTGGTATGAATATTGTCCTCCAAGCCACAAAACCGGATAAGTTTGGTCCAAAACCAGATTTTCAGCATGTTTGATCGGGTTTGACCGTGTTGACCAGATTTTACCGATGAACAATAAATTTAAAAAGTAGCGAACAAATTCAAAAATCTGAAATTATGTGGTAACCAAGACGCTTGGGTGCACTAGATGCGTGAAAAATCTGTGCGTTAGGTGCTATTTCTTAAGTTTACTATTCATCGGTCAAACCTGGTCAATACGGTCAAATCCGGTCAAACATGGTCAAACCCGGTCAACATGCCGAAAATCTAATTTTGGACCAAACTTATCCGGATTTGAGACTTGAAGGATCAAATGCATATCAAAAAATCTTGAAGATCGAGTTTATACTTTTGAAAAACTTGAGAGACAAAAACATACTTTTCTTTCATATATTTCTTCGTAAAGTGACAGACTAGCAAATAGATAACGAGATTCTCAGATATAATTATACTCATATCTCACAAACAGCACCAAATTAATCCAGAAGAAAAACACCACCAAATTAATCCAGAAGAACACAAATCATGTACTACTCCTCTAAACCGTAAAGCTCTTAGAAACCGCTGCAGTCACCACCAAATTTCGTCTACAAAAGAAGGATAACTCTATATGTAGGTTCGCTCATCTGCCTTTCACGAGCCGATCCACCGTGGCCTGGACTCCGTCGACCCTCTTCTCCAGCCCGCGGAAGTAGGTGACCACCCATATGGTGACAAAGATCGTGGAGATGCTGTGCAAGCAGGCCGTCTTCACGGGGTTGAAGTTGCCGCTGCGGCCGACCTCAGCGATTCCGCTACTCGTGCCGTAGCTCCTCCTCAGGCCGGAGCCGAGACGAGCCCTTATCAACGCAGGGAGCGACATTGATCGATGGAGATGTGTGTCGTTGGTTTCGATCGAGATGTGCAGACCTCGGATAGACTTTTTGGCCCGGAGTTTAAAAGCTATATATGGTGCTGACCGGTGGTGTATTCCTTCTCGGTCTCCAATTGCCTTTTCTCTCTCTACCTCTAAATTAAGGAGGGTCCGTGGATAGGGGTGATCCCTCTGAAGAGCTTGTTGTTCCTTTCTTTCCATATGCTCCATAATGCGATAGTGAAAACTTCGAAGAACAATGGAAAATTCCAGGCCCGTCTTGCAGCATGGATTGTTCGAAGCCTATTATCATGTGCCTCATAGTTGACCCCAAGGGAAGCCCAACACTCCGCGCTGAATGCACAGCCAAAGAACAGGTGTTCAAGCGTTTCCTCAGGGTAGTGGGCACAAAGCAGACACGAGTAGTCATCACCAGATAGAGTCATCCCTCGTCTACGCAGCATGTTCCGGGTGTTCAATCTATCAGCCAGCAACAACCATGCAAAGAATTTCCACTTCATGGTACATTTAGATTTCCAGACCCATGAGAATGCATCACCGGCGACCACGTCCTGGAATCAGAAACAGTAGTATTTTCTTGATTTAAACTCAACATCTCGCCACACACAGAGCCACTTATCCAGCTGATCCTGAGTAAGAACCACAGCACTGAGATCTGCTTGCAATTCTCGGACCTCCTGCCTGGCCTGAACCGACAAGGAAGATGAAAGTTTTCTCCAATGGTACTTGCCGAGAGCAGTCCTCTAACAGAAACATCTTCAAATTTGGCAAAAGAAAACGCCCTCAGGTATCACTCTGAAAGAATGCCCTGAGTCCACAGATCCTTCCAAAAGAGGGTTGTGCTCCCATCGCCCACCTCCACCTTCGTGACACCTCTGTAGACAGGCGTAAGATGAAGAAGGTCACACCACCAGAAGGACCCACAGGGGTCAGTATTGTGTGGTACCACACCCTGCTCATGGTAATAAGTTTTCCAGATGAGGGTGACCCATGGCACATCCTTCTGATTATAGAACTTGTGGAGTTGTTTGAGAAGAAGGCCCTGGTTCTGAACCCTTAGGTCAATGATGCCCAGCCCTCCCTTCTGTTTTGGCCTACATACAACGTCCCATGCTGCCAGCGAGCAGTTCTTGAACCCAATTTCAGACGTTTTTGCCCACAGACAATGCCTCCTCAGTTTGTCCAAGTGCTCAAGAATCTTGGGTGGGATGCGGATGGAGCACATGGCATAAATTGCAAGCGAGGTAACCACAGAATTGACCAGGGTCAGTTTGGACCCATAATCCAGTAGCGAGGCTGTAGTGGAGAGTTTCCTCTTTACGGACGCCACCAGCGGCATCATGTCCGCGACAGAAGGGCGTGTGGTGCCCAGGGGCAAACCCAGGTATGTGAACGGCAACGCTCCCACCGAGCAGTGCAGGATGTCAGTGAAAGCTTGAATTCTCTTCGCAGGGACATTCAAGGGTATCATAGTGGACTTGTGAAAGTTGATGCGAAGCCCTACAAACATGGCTTAGTCTTGGAGAATTTCCTTCATTTTTGTTACCTGATCTACGTCTGCCGGCATGAAGACAATGGTGTCATCGGCGTATTGTATGATAGGGTAATCATCCTCGCTAGAAGGGATGGGTTTGGATATGAAATCATTCCTGAAATCATCATTGATAGCCGCCTGTAGAAGATCAGCAGCAAGGACAAAGATGAGAGGTGACAAGGGGTCCCCTTGCCTAACCCCTCGGAGGCAATGGAACTGTCTTCCCGAAAAACCATTAATCAAAACGGATGATTTCCCGGACGAGAACAAGTTGTTAATCCAACCCAACCATCTGTCATCAAAGCCCATGTGCTTCATAATATCCATCATGGGAGCGTGCTCAATCGTGTCGAAAGCTTTAGCGAAATCGAGTTTGAATAGAAGGACCTCTCGACCCGAAGATTTGCACTGATGAATAAACTCAAACGCCCAAGCAAGGCAGTCCTGGATAGATCTCCCCCTAAGAAAGCCGTACTGGTTGCGATGTATGATTTTCATGATTACTTTCTGTAACCTGTTAGCAAGAAATTTGGTCAGCAACTTCAGGCAGCAGTTTAGGAGGGCGATTGGTCGATAATCATTCACACTCTCCGGTGATTGGATCTTAGGGATGAGCGTGATGAATCCAGAGTTAATGCTCTCCAAATCTAGCTTGCCATCATACAAATCAGCACACATCTTGTAGAAATCTTGTCTAACGATATGCCAACAAATTTTAAGAAAACACCCATTGAAGCCATCTGGGCCAGGGGCTCTGTCAGTGGGCATTTCTTTCACCAGTTGATCAATCTCGGCTGCTGTAAATGGGACCGTGAGAGCATCAAGCCCCTCAATCTTTTTAATGATCGCTCAGAGATCAAATTTCATATTCACAGGGTCAGACCTACCAAGATGATCTTTGTAGGAATTGTATAGAACTGAGTCCTTTCCCACGTGATCACAAATGGACGTGCCATCAGCCAAGCGCAGGGAAGCAATGGAATTCCTCCGATACCGTTCAGTAGCGATAGAGTGGAAGAATTTAGTGTTTCCATCCCCATACTTGAAGTATTTGACAGTGCATCTATTCTTCTAGTAGACTCTCCTATAATCCAACAGGGTGAGCAGGTGGGTTTTCAAAATCTTCCTGAAATTAGCTTCAGGTACTGACAGGTTTCTCCTGTCCTCGAGACCATCAATTTTGAGCAGAGTTTTGTTGGTGTTATCAATGAGAATGGAGAGTTTTGAGATGCCTTTACTCTATCTTTTTAGATCATAACGAAGAATTTTCATTTTCTTGCAAAGCATGGCCACAGAATTAGGTGCATAGCATTTCTTTGACCACAAAGCCTGAACAACATCAAAGAAACCCTGATAGCCAATCCAGAAATTCTCAAATCGAAATATTCTTGCTTTGGGGATAGAGGTTTCAATGGTGATAGAGCATGGAGTGTGATCAGAAACAGGTTTGCCCAATGGCAACACGACTGTATTGGGAAAAGACGTTGTCCAATGGAAAAGTGCTAGTCTAGTTGTTCAAGCAGAGGATCATCTTGCATGTTACTCCAAGTAAAAGACCTACCCTTGATGGGCAATTCCACTAAGGACTGGGCTCTAATGAAATCATTAAAGATGAGCATATCGTTTCCATTTCCTCCCAGTTTGTTCCTATTATCAGGAGCACGGATGAAATTGTAGTCCCCAATCATAAGCCAATCCTCAGCCATTGGGATGTGAAGACTGAATAACCATTGGACAAAATTATCCCTTGCTTGGCCCTCACAAGGGCCATAAATATTCACATAGGACCAGACATTAGCTGTATGAAGGGAAGAGAATCTAACATGGAGCGCAAAAGGTTCAAAGCATTCAATCACGCCCGAAAATACAGAACTGTTCCAAATAGTAATAATACCCCCAGAGTTACCAACAGAAGGAACATAAGCAAATTGATCAAACTTCTTCAGGCAAAAGAGCCTGACATAAGAGATATCAAAAGAAGCACGCTTAGTTTCTTGCAAACAAAAGACCGAATAGCCACTAAGGTCTATAGCATTACGTATAGCTAAATGTTTCTTCTCTGAATTAATGCCCCGTACATTCCAACACAGGATAGACCACTGTCGCCGGTTACTCATGAGCTTTAGGAAGAGCGGCTTCTTGGGGTGACTCGGCCAGTAGAATCTCTCGAATCAATTGAGCCGGAGGAACCCCACAGAGGTTGGTACCGATGCTTTGCATCATCGGGATCGGCGTGAGCGGAGGAACCTCCTATGAACTGCCAGAACCACCAAGATCCAACAGAGCAGAATTGGGTGCAGTGATATTTACCGTAGGCTTGATTCTGGCCTTAACCTTGGAGGCCCCATGACGGATGTCCGAAGGCTGAGGTACATGGAAACCATCATACCTGGTGGAGCGGGTACTCCTATGCAGCATCACAGTATCCACATGTGCCTCCTCGTGGGCGATCATCTGATCTATGCTATCAGCCGCAGAACCCACAAGAGGAGGATGCATGTTTGATTCATTTCGTTTCGTATGCAACCGTTACTGCCTATAAATCGTTCAAATTGAGAGAAAAGGGAACTGAGCCTTGCTGTTCAGGACGACCTAACCCTTCCATGCCGCCCCGGCGAGGCGACGGGGAGGGACCGTAGATCTCCGCCGCCGGTTGCCTCCTCCCGCCCCACCCTTCCTTGCTGCCACCCAAGGGCGCGGACAGCCGAAACCTGATCGGCGCGGGCGGCGGCAGGCGTCTTCTTTCCCTCGCGTGATGGGGCGGCGCGGGATGACTTCCTCGGGCCTGGGCGCGACATAGGGCGCCATGGCACCGTGGCTTGCCGGCGTGGGATGCCTGCGTGGGTGATGCAGCGGCCTGGAGGACTTCTTGGTGTGGGCGACCC
This sequence comes from Hordeum marinum, assembly GCA_022496015.1. NCBI lineage: Eukaryota > Viridiplantae > Streptophyta > Magnoliopsida > Poales > Poaceae > Hordeum > Hordeum marinum. The sequence goes on along the minus strand of CM039673.1, from coordinate 557,470,188 downwards.
GAGGCGGCGGCCCTGGATGGTGGCGACAGGTGAAGCCCAAGCCTCTCGCGGTGGCATGGCATGGCAATGTCACTGTCCAAGGCGGATCTGCTCTGGCGATCTGGTGACTTTGGCTCCGGATTAGATCTGATCAATGACGGTGACGAGCGCGCGGGATTCCTCTCGGCAGTTATGCAGTTTGGCAAGATGGGGTGGCGGCCATCCTCCTAGGCTCTAGTGGTGGCACATGCAAGTAGTGGCGGATGTGTCAGGGCTCCCATGGTGGCAGTGCGGTTGTGGATGGTTGTCAGATCTGGGTGGCTAGATATGGGGCTTTGGAGGCGGTCTGGACGGTGCACATGATGTCGGTTGGATGCTCATGGGATAGATCCAGGTGAAAACCTGGTGTCCTACCAGTGGCGAGAGCCGGTGATGATGTCACCCTCGGAGTCGTTTCTTCTTGAGGGAATCATCGAGGTGAAGCTCCCAACTCCTTCCGCTACCTCAGGGGAAAACCCAAGATCAGTCGATCGGATGACGACGACGCGCTTGTGTCGTTTCCTCCTTGGAGGCGCCATTCTTGGAGGTCTGCAATGGCTTGAGGGTCTAGTGGACTCTTCTAGTGGTGGAGCGGCATTCCATGTCATGCATCGATGGCGTGGAGTCTCGGCATCGTGGCGCGGTAGGGACTCGGCGATGGATGTGTGATGATGGATGTGCGCGGGGAGGATGCGTTGTCTGGCGTCGTGGGGGCATCGACAACAGGCTTGGCAAGGTTGATGTGTTAGTACCTGCTCTGAATATGGATCGGTGGAACATGCCGGTGATGACCTATGAATGCGCCGGACCGGTTTACGTCCTAAACCCAGTATTTGGCTTGGTTGGGGCATCCCGCTTTAGATGTTAGGCATTTGTGCGATGTCTGTTTGGTATTAGGCTCGGACTATCGGCATCCCTTCATCAAGTGGATATGAGTAGCGACAGATGTTGTTAAGATGGTGACTTCAGACTTCCTGATGCATTACTTTGTAAGGTCTTTGTAAATAATAAATAAAATGGCTGCATGCATCTTCTAGATGAAGACGCCGACAGTCATCCTTCTTTTAAAAAAAAAGATCATTTAAATTTCACTTTCATAATCTCTCCTTGTCCAAAGTTGCATGCAATCAATTAGCTAGACGAAAAAAGCTAGACAATTAATTGTGTATGTTAATTAGTCAGATTTTAATTTACGAAAAATATCATCGAGCGTAGGCCCGTGGGATCATGTTAACTATGAAGAGCATCATTCTTTTCCCAAAAGAATCACGTTAATTATTAAAAATATCATCGAGTGTTAGACGGAAGGATCACGTTAATTAGTACTAACAAAAAGGTCCATGCGTTATAGTGGGGTCATAAAATATCCAGCAGTTCAACAACAATTGTGTCAAATATATACCTTTAGGGGTTTCGTGCCCATGAATTTACCAACTCTTAAAACTTATTTGTCATATTAGTGTTTCTCCTTACGATGGCTTTCAAATAAAAAAATCATAAATTTCAGTTAAAAAATCATAAGTTTCAATCGTTGAAATTTAAAATTTACTACTTCCTTCGTTCCTAAATATAAGTCTTTTTAGAGGTTCCATTAGAGCACTACATACGGAGTATATGGACATACTTTAGAGTATAGATTCACCCATTTTGCTTCGTATGTAATCCCTTAGTGCAATCTCTTAAAAGACTTATATTTAGAAACGGAGGGAGTATGTCTTTGTGCGGGATCTAACCACTTCACGAATCGTGAGGCAATTGAACAGCCGGGCAAGGTTGGGCACCCGTATGCCCCTGCGGATTTCCGATATTCATTGCCGGCAGTGAAATCAAACTGTGGTAAAATAACCTCGCTGTAGTATGGTCCAGTTTGTACACCACTGCATGTGTGCGTCGAAGCTGTTGACACATGAACACGTCACCATGTACCCTCGACGCCGGGGGTGATGCACCGCAGCTCACGTCGAAGGAGGACCGACTGGCAGCGCGATACGCAAGACAGCCGACGGACGCTTTTGCAAATCCGAAACCCCGCACGCCCGGGAGGGACCCTGTCAGGGCGCGCGGCAGCTATGGGCTGCCCTAGGTCGACCTGATCGCCCCTAGGGCCTCGTGGAACACTTCCCTCCAAGAGAAGAATGAACTAAGAACGAGGAAGAAGATAAGAGGGTAGGAGATAAAAAATAGATGAACACGAAAGTGTAATTGATACATTGGTTCGTATGTATGTTGTTCAATCGGCGTCACCCCCAACATATATAAGAGGCGGCTGGACTTCCCGTACAAGCAAAGGATTCATCTAGGCTTTGCTTACAAGAAAATTACATCAATTCACGTCCTAGAGTCCTAGTTCTAGTTCCACTCGGATTCAGCCCAAATCTGGCTCAATCTTCTGCTTGCTTCTTGCGTGGGCCGTGGAATCTGCATATGACCTCCGATGGAGACGGTCCAAACATCAATTTTGTGTGCCTCGACGAGGACAATAATTCTTATGTTTATCACTTTCCCAAATAAAGTCATCTTAAAGACTCCACGAGGTCATCTTTAACTTTGAATTGGACTCGGTCACGTAGCAGACTGAACTGTCAGAGAGTCGTAGCGTCTCTGCAGGACGCATACTATCGACCGTTTCGATGTTACGGACAACTTTCATGTTGAACAGTTTTCTATCCGAGGCCATTTTGAACTTTCACTCGACCGGAACTTTCACTCGACCGAAACTTTCACTCGACCGGTACTTTTCACTCGACCGACACTTTCACTCGACCGGTACTTTTCACTCGGACGGCAATTGCACTCGGCCAGTACTTTCACTCGACCGATAGTTTTCACTCAGACGGCAATTTCTCTCGGCCGGACGGAAAACTTTTCACTCGACCGGACGGCAAACGTTTCACTCGGCCGACAAACTTTCACTCGGAAGTCCCGAGTGAAACTCCAGGCTGATTTTATTTTGCCTCTCCAGGGCGCATACGACCTCAGATTGAGAAGAATTATATATCAAAATCAATCACCTCGACCACGCAAAACTTTTTCATGTCGTAAGTTTTTCCATCCGAGAACGTCTTGATGGCCGAATGACTCGCGCGACCCATCAGACACGTGTCTGGTGGGGCGCGCCATATTTCGCCTCCTCTGAGGGCTGCATTTCGATGGCCCTAACTTTTGCATACGACCTCGGATTGAGACGATTTATATATCAGAATCGATCAGCTCGACGAGACGAAGACAATGAATATATAACGTTCCTTTATTCGAGGTTGTCTTGGAGGCGTAATCGACCAAAAAGCACTCAGAACATCTACATGACAATCCAAGTGTAATTTGGCCCTGGAAATGATGCCCAATGGTGCTGGCCTAAACATCAAGGTTTTTTCATTCGGCAATATGAACTTTTTTGTAAATAAAACCTTTTCGTTTGAGTCCATCTTTACTGCATTTTGCACCGTGCCAAAATCAAGTGTCAACACATGCCCCCCTGTTTTTTGGCAAAGCATGCCAAAAAATAATTTGCACCACATTTGTTCTAAGGACGATGTCAACACTCCATCGGCTATGTATGCTAAGGACGACAATTATTATCGGCCATATGCCCAGGCACTCCTTGGGGATATTAGAACCGTTCGACAATACACCATTCTGGCTGTCGAACGATTATGACCATGCACCTCAATGGAATACTGTCAACTATCCGACAACACAAAATCATCAAAGATCAAACTATATATTAAGCCGTGTGCCAAACAAACTTGCTTCACTCGGATCCTGCAAATGACCGACACTCAGATTTCTTCCAGTTAGCTTCCTGAGTAGCACTAGATCCTTCATTAATGGCTGAATCGACTAAGGAGTCAGTCACATGTAGTTTTCCTGGCCGATTCAAATATGAGTCAGCCGTATTTTCCTCATGAGCCGAGTGAATAAATAAGTCGGCCATATGTGAATTGGCTACACCAAGCATCAGACTGTTCTCATGTGAAAGAATAAAATGTTTCTTGTTGGATCAACTCCATCTGAAGTTATTTGAACAGTTTTGATAGGTCCATCTTCAGTTTTATTGATATTACCCGAGTGGCGATCCACATGGATTTGAAATCACCCGGATCGCAAATTGATGCTTTAGGACCAGTCGGGTCATCACAAAGATTTTCAATCGGACATACCGACTGTATTTCACTCGGTTCGAACCTTGGCAATATTACCTAAATGATGATTCACTCGAATTCAGCTGAGGTAGTAGCCTAATACATGTTGTACCAACATGACGATATCTCAGGACGATAAACAAATATCGGCCATGCGTCATCATCTCAAAGGATCTGGGGAACCTGCCCACCTAAGTGTGAACAGTCGAAATAAATCAGAATTTTTAGCTGGCGATAAATTGTTGGGCACAAACTCTGATGGGACGGTTGAAGAACATGGATGATGCACTGTCGGGAGTCTTGTATTGTGACATGAAAATCGTTGTTTATGCCTACCGGCTTCACGCTTGTCCTCCCTTACTCCTGCAACGGGAGCTGTCACATCATTCTTGCCTTGACGGCTTCCTTTGGGGACCCACGCCATGTTCCTCTTCTCCAGCTCATAGGACCTAAGCCTCTTCAGCTTCTTCTCTTGCGAATATGATAAGCCGAGTGGGCATCTCGGCTATGGCTTTGTTTTATGCACTGGCCAGTTTTTCTTGGCTTTGGGAACCTCCAACTTGGTCTGTTGAAATTTGGCAATTGGATCCTTGAAAGTTACACGCTTCATCTCCTTGCCTTTAGTAGCCAACGTAGATTCAGCTGGCTTTTTGTCGTCCGGTGTCGGATCTGAAAGAGCACACTTGCGTCCATCCTTTTTTACTCGGTAAATTTGCTTGACCACGTCCATCTTTTTCGCCAAGCTCTGGACAGATTCTTTTTGGTTGGGTCGGTCTTTAACATGTGGTTTTTGAACAAACAATGATCCTCTCGGAGCTGCATAATTTTGGTGAGGTGGTTTAGAATATGATGGACGGTGATCCCTCAATTTATACCTGTCCCATGATTGATATGAATAATAGTCGGCATGAGGAGGTACGTATGACATCAGCATTGGTGGCCCAAAAGGAGGATATGGAGTCAAATTCTTCCTTCGCCAATCCCAGTATTCAGATTTATTCCTTGGGGGTGACTTCGATGCCTTTGTTTCACTTGGCCGATAAGCACTCTTCACCTCACTTATCTTCTGATATTCTTCCAATAACTGCGCGAAAGTGACTTTCGGCTTTTTACCTTTGTGCTTACCACGGCCTTTGCTTTCTTTGGTTTTGAGTGCATCGGTTTTTGAATTTTCTTGTTGCCCCCCATTGCTAGATGTGTCAATTGTAACTTTGATGGAATTCCTGTCTTCAATATTATTGCTGATGCATTCACTTGAAGATTTGATCCCATCATCATTAGTGTATACCTGTCCGTCTTTGGATGAGCCAGCTTGAGGTAGTTGAGTCAACACTTGATCACCATCAAAACCAATCTGAGTCGACTGGCTGTATTCTTGTGCCTCAACGAGCTCCAATCGTCCTCTATTGGCCGATTGTGTGGCTTGATGAATCACATTGTTTTCTTTGACATTCTATTCAAACGAACATTGCACTTGTTCTTGTTTTGACAGCTCGGCATTGTGATCAATTATAATAATAGGATTAGTCGGTGATGCACCGACGATGTGATCACGTATGCCCGGACTGAAGGTAGATTGCTCATCCATTAACTGATATTGTGATACCGGCTCTGAAACAAAACAACCGAGTGGTGCCGACTTAACGTCATTTGATTCGGCTATGCATTGATTTTCGTCCTCCTTTCCCAATGCTCTCGAATCGGCTATCTTGGAGGACTTTGGACCTGGCTTTATGTTTCTGTAACCAAAATAATTACAGAATATACGTCTCATCTAAGACCAAATGTTAGCTAGGCATAAAACAGACAAAGTTGTCCATATGAATATAAAGTTTAGCCGACATCACGGGAACAACTTTGGTTGTGATAAGTTGTCACTATTAGCTTATGTAAATGGTGCCATGTGTTGATCAGCATGAATAGTGACAAGATTATCCAAACAAACAGATTACTCATCTCGATTGGTCTTTCAAAATTAATTAGAATCTTGCTAACAGGTGGATCAACAATATGATTTTGACCGAATCGAAAATTGAGTAAACTGTCATCTAGGCGTACCTTTGTGAAGACGTTGGGAGGAGAAAATGGTTGCATAACTGGAATAATATCTTGCTCCACTTCTAAATAATTCTCCAATGCCCCTTCCTCTTCTTCTGGATCTCGTGCATCATCACTTGGATTTCCCGTGTAGATTTCACTCGCACTATCCGAATGGATCCCACTCAGGCGCTCTTTATTAGCTAAACTTTGCTTAGCAACATGTTCTTGCTCTTGATGTTCATCGTTAATCGAACTGTGTTCGGCCATATTACTTTGTTCTTGATGCTCATCAATTTCTTTAGCACGAAACTCATAGGGCAGCATGTAAGCTCCCTCACATCCAGCAAAATCGATCACGACCAATTTGCTACATTTGTTGTTCCTTTTCTCGGTGAAGCTTGCATCATCTGTTTTGGTACACTCTGCAATAACTGGCTCGATGCACTCGACATTAGCCGGTGATGCACTTGAATGACTCGATGCACTCGACTGACTTGATGCACTCGGCCTTAACTGGTTTGATGCACTCGGTTGACTCGATGCACTCGATATTGACTCTATGCACTCGACCTTGGCCGTCTCGGTGCTCAATCCGATTTCAACCGAATCCATCATTTTCTTGGTTTTAAAGGAACCTTTGACTCGGTTGTAGACGACTTAGTCATATTTGACTCGGTTTCTACCGAATCAACCGTATTAACCGAGTGAATCATTTTTTGTTGTTTGGCTTACAAAGCTTCTGTTTTATCTTGCCTCAACATCGCAGAGGGACCAACATGGTTGCTGCATAAAGGAAGGGACTTGATGTATTCTTACAAATCTTCCTCCTCACGCTTCTTCTTGAGTGCTTCATAAGCCTGTCAATATTCTGCTGGTAACTCCCCAAGAGTCGGTGTGGTAAAATTGTTGATGCAATTCCCTGTGAGCTTTGAATTGACCTTGTCCATTCGGGTCACATATTTTTCTTTAAATTTGTCCCTGCTATTGGGGAACATTGCATGGGAAACAAAAAAATTCCTACGTTCACGCAAGACCTATCCATGGTGATGAGCATCTACGAGAGGGAGAGTGGATCTACATACCCGTGTAGATCGCTAAGCGGGAAGCGTTAAGAAATGCGGTTGGTGTAGTCGAATGTCTTCGCGATCCAAATCGCCGAGTGTCCCGCGATCAAATCACGGTCCATCTCGCGATCCAATCACGATCCGTCCCGCGAACTTGATCACGATCCGTCCCGCGAACTCGATCACGGTCCTTCCGATCTAGCGCCGAACGGACGGCACCTCCGCGTTCAGCACACGTACAGCTTGATGACGATCTCCGCCGTCTTAATCCAGCAAGAGGGAGCGGAGAAGAAGAAGAGTTCTCCGGCAGCATGACGACGCTCCGGTGATGGTGGTGGAGCTATTCCGGCAGGGCTTCGCCTAAGCACTGCAAAAATCCGATCTAGAGGAGAAACTATCCACTGGAGGAACGGGTAGCACGTGGCTGAAAATTCTGTGCAAAAACCCTAAAACCGCCAGTATATATAAGAGGGAGGGAGGAGAGGACTTGGCGCAAGGGCCAAGCCTCCCTTGGTTCGGCCGAAGTGGGGAGGAGAGGAGGACTCCTCCTCCAATCCTAGTAGGACTAGGATTCCTCCTTTTTTTGGCCTTTTCCCACCTTTTTCCCTTTGGACTTTTCCTCCAGCCCACAAAGGGCTGGTATTTACTATCCCACAGCCCATGTAGCCTCTTGGGTCGAAATACCCCTCCCGATGGTCTTCCGGTACACTACCGGCACTCCCGGTACACTACCGATTAGCCTAAAACTTTTTCGGCGACCAAAACAGGACTTCCTATATATGAATCTTTACCTCCGGACCATTCTGGAGATCCTCGCGACGTCCGAGATCTCATCCGGGACTCCTAACAACCTTCGGTCACCACCATACATAACTCTATACTACCGAAACGTCACCAAACCTTAAGTGTGCAGACCCTGCGGGTTCGAGAACTATGTAGACATGACCGAGACACCTCTACGGTCAATAACCAATAGCGGGACCTAGATGCCCATATTGGTTCCTACATATTCTACGAATATCTTTATCGGTCGAACCTCTATGTCAAGGATTCAGTTAATCCCGTATGATGTTCCCTTTGTTCTTTGGTATGTTACTTGCCCGAGATTCGATCGTCGGTATCTCCATACCTAGTTCAACCTCGTTATCGGCAAGTCTCTTTACTCGTTCTGTAATACAAGATCCTGTGACTAACACTTAGTCAGATTGCTTGCAAGGCTTATTGTGATGTTGTATTACCGAGTGGGCCCTGAGATACCTCTCCGTCACACGGAGTAACAAATCCCAGTCTTGATCCATGCCAACTCAATAGACACCCCTGGAGATACCTGTAGAGCACCTTTATAGTCACCCAGTTACGTTGCGACGTTTGATACACACAAGGCACTCCTCCGGTATCCGTGAGTTGCATGATCTCATGGTCATAGGAACATATACTTGACATGCAGAAAACGGTAGCAATAAACTGACACGATCATATGCTATGTTTGTAATTTGGGTCTTGTCCATCACATCATTCTTCTAATGATGTGATCCCGTTATCAAATGACATCACATGTCAATGGCTAGGAAACCTTGACCATCTTTGAGTAATGAGCTAGTTCACTAGAGGCATACTAGGGACCAAGTGTTGTCTATTTACCCACACATGTAATGTGTTTCCAATCAATACAATTATAGCATGGATAATAAACGATTATCATGAACAAGGAAATATAATAATAAACACTTTATTTATTGCCTCTAGGGCATATTTCCAACAGTCTCCCACTTGCACTAGAGTCAATAATCTAGTTCACATTACTATGTGATTTACATTGTAATGAATCGAACACCCATGCAGTTCTGGTGTTGATCATGTTTAGCCCTTGGAAGAGGTTTAGTCAATGGGCCTGCAACATTCAGATCCGTGTGCACTTTGCAAATATTTATGTCCTTCTCCTCGATGTAATCATGGATGGAGTTGAAGCATCGCTTTATGTGTGTGGTCCTCTTGTGAAACCTTGGTTCCTTGGCCAAAGCAATGGCACCAGTGTTGTCACAGAACAGGTTCATTGGATTCAGTGTACTAGGCACTACTCCAAGATCTGTCATGAACTGCTTCATCCAGACACCTTCCTTCGCCGCCTCTGAGGCTGCGATGTACCCCGCTTCGCATGTAGAATCAGCTACCACGCTTTGCTTGGAATTGTACCAGCTTACCGCTCCCCCATTGAGAATAAATACGTATCCGGTTTGTGACTTAGAGTCATCCGGATCAGTGTCAAAGCTTGCATCGACGTAACCCTTTACGACGAGCTCTTCATCACCTCCATAAACTAGAAACATTTCCTTAGTCTTGTTCAGGTACTTAAGGATATTCTTGACCGCTGCCCAGTGCTCCATTCCAGGGATCACTTTGAAACCTTCCGGCCATACTTATGGCAAGGCTGACATCGGGTCTTGTGCACAACATTGCATACATGATAGGGCCTATGGCTGAAGCATAGGGGATGACACTCATCTTTTCTCTATCTTCTGCAGTTACTGAGCATTGAGTCTTACTCAACTTCACACCTTATAACACAGGCAAGAACCCCTTCTTGGACTGATCCATTTTGAACTTCTTCAAAACTTTATCAAGGTATGTGCTCTGTAAAAGTGCTATTAAGCGTCTCGATCTATCTCTATAGATCTTAATGCCTAATATGAAAGCAGCTTCTCCTAGGTCCTTTATTGAAAAACTCTTGTTCAAATATTCCTTCACGCTTTCCAGCATTTCTGTATTGTTTCCAATTAGCAATATGTTATCCACATATAATACTAGAAACACTATAGAGCTCTCACTCACTTTCTTGTAAATACAAGCTTCTCCATAAACTTGTATAAACTCAAACGCTTTGATCACCTCATCAAAACGCTTATTCCAACTCCGAGATGCTTGCACCAGCCGATAAATGGATCGCTGGAGTTTGCAAACTTTGTCAGCATTCTCTAGATCGACAAAACCTTCTGGTTGCATCATATACAACTCTTCTTCAAGGAAACCGTTGAGGAACATTATTTTGACATCCATCTGCCAAATTTCATAGTCGAAATAAGCAGCTATTGCCAAGATGATTCTGACAGACTTAAGCATCGCTATGGGTGAGAAGGTCTCAACGTAGTGAACTCCTTGAACCTGTGAAAATCCCTTTGCCACAAGTCGAGCTTTATAGACGGTGACATTACCATCCGCGTCTGTCTTCTTCTTAATGATCCATTTGTTTTGAATGGCCTTTCGCCCTTCAGGTAATACTTACAAAGTCCATACTTTTTTTTCATACATGGATCCCATCTCGGATTTCATGGCCTCTAACCATTTCTCAGAATCCGGGCCCATCACTGCTCCTCCATAGCTCCTAGGTTCATTGTTATCCAACAACATGACCTCCAAGACGGGGTTGTCGTACCACTCAGGAGTAGTATGAGCCCTTGTCGACCTACGAGGTTCAATAGTAACTTGATCCGAAGCTTCATGATCATCATCATTAACTTCCTCTTCAACCGTTGTAGGTTCCACAGAAACATCTTTCTGCGCTGCGCTACTTTCTGGTTGAAGTAAAGGTTCAATAACCTCATCAAGCTCTATTTTCCTCCCACTCAATTCTTTCGAGAGAAACTCTTTCTCAAGAAATGTTCCGTTCTTAGCAACAAACACTTTGCCTTCGGATCCGAGATAGAAGGTATACCCGACTGTCTCTTTCGGGTATCCTATGAAGACGCATTTCTCTGCTTTGGGTTCCAGCTTTTCAGGCTGAAGCTTTTTGACATAAGCATCACATCCCCAAACCTTAAGAGACAACAACTTTGGCCTCTTGCCAAACCATAGTTCATATGGCGTCGTCTCAACGGATTTTGATGGTGCCCTGTTTAAAGTGAATGCAGCTATCCATAATGCATAACCCCAAAACGATAGTGGCAAATCAGCAAGAGACATCATAGAACGCACCATATCTAATAAGGTTCGATTACGACATTCGGACACACCATTACGCTGTGGTGTTCCGAACGGTGTCAACCGTGAAACAATTCCACACTGTCTTAAGTGACTGCCAAACTCATAACTCAGATATTCACCTCCTCGATCAGATCGCAGGAATTTAATCTTCTTGTTACGATGATTCTCAACTTCACTCTGAAATTGCTTGAACTTTTCAAACGTTTCAGACTTGTGTTTCATCAAGTAAATATACCCATATCTACTTAAGTCATCAGTGAAGGTGAGAAAATAATGATATCCACCACGCACTGTAACATTCATTGGACCGCACACATCAGTATGTATGATTTCCAATAAGTCACTCGCCCGTTCCATTGTTCCAGAGAATGACGTTTTAGTCATCTTGCCCATGAGGCATGGTTCACATGTGTCAAGTGATTCAAAATCAAGTGACTCCAAAAGTTCATCATCATGGATCTTCCTCATGCGTTTTACACCAATATGACCTAAATGGCAGTGCCACAAGAAAGTGGCACTATCATTATCAACTCTACATCTTTTGGCATCAATGTTATGAACATGTGTGTCATCACTATCAAGATTCAATATGAATAAACCCCTCACATTGGGTGCATGACCATAAAAGATATTATTCATATAAATAGAACAACATTTATTCTTTGATTTAAATGAGTAACCGTCTCGCAATAAACAAGATCCAGATATAATGTTAATGCTTAACGTAGGCACTAAATAACAATTATTCAGGTTCATCACTAATCTTGATGGTAATCGAAGAGAGAGCGTGCCGACGGCGATCACATCAACCTTGGAACCATTTCCCACGCGCACCATCACTTCATCATTTGCCAGCCTTTGTCTATTCCATAGTTCCTGTTTTGAGTTGCAAATGTGAGCAACCGAACCGGTATCAAATACCCAGGCACTACAACGAGAGCTAGTAAGGTACACATCAATAACATGTATATCATATATACCTTGTTTGTCGTTGGCCGCCTTCTTGTCAGCCAGGTACTTGGGGCAGTTCCGCTTCCAGTGACCAGTTCCCTTGCAATGAAAGCACTCAGCTTCTGGCTTGGGTCCATGCTTGGGCTTCTTTACACGAGTAGCAACTGCTTTGCCATCCTTCTTGATGTTACCCTTCTTACCCTTGCCCTTGCCATTCTTCGTGAAACTAGTGGTTTTATTGACCATCAACACTTGGTGTTCTTTCTGGATTTTAGACTCAACGACTTTTAGCATCGCAAACAGCTCAGCGACTGACTTGTCCATCCCATGCATGTTATAGTTCATCACAAAGCTCTTGTAACTAGGTAGCAGCGATTAAAGAACTCTGTCAGTTATCGCCTCTGGCGGAAGGGCAATTCCTAACTCCGCTAGACGAGTCGCATACCCAGACATTCTGAGTATATGTTCACTGATAGACCCATTCTCCTCCATTTTGCAAGCATAGAACTTATCGAAGGTCTCATACCTCTCGATCCGGGCATTCTTTCGAAAGATAAACTTCAAATCCTGGAACATCTCATATCTCCATGACGTTCAAAACGTCTTTGAAGTCCCGGTTCTAAGCCATACAGTATTGCACACTGAACTATTGAGTAATCTCCAGAACGTGCCTCCCAAGCGTTCTTAACATCTTCGGAGGTCATGTCTTCTGGTTGGTCACCAAGCGGTGCATCAAGAACATATGAATTCTGGGAAGCCATGAGGATAATCCTCAGATTACGGGCCCAGTCAACAAAGTTACTTCCATCATCTTTCAACTTAGCTTTCTCTAGGAACGCATTAAAATTCAGGGGTGCTACTGCGCGAGCCATTGATCTACAAAATAAATATGCAAAGGTTTCTTAGACTATTGTTCAAGATAATGAGTTTAGTTAATCAAATTACTAAAGCTCCCACTCAAATTGACATCCCTCAGGTCATCTGAGTGTCACATGATCCAAATTCACCAACTCAAGTCCGATCATCACGTGAGTTGAGGTGGTTTCAATGGTGAACATCATCATGTTGATCATATCTACTATATGACTCATGTTCGACCTTTTGGTCTCTTGTGTTCCGAGGCCAGGTCTGTACATGCTAGGCTTGTCAAGTTTAACCCGAGTGCTCTGCATGTGCAACACTGGCTTGCACCCGTTGTACGTGAACGTAGAGTCTATCACACCCGATCATCACGTGGTGTCTCAACACGACGAACTTTCGCAACGGTGCACACTCGGGGAGAACACAATTCATCTTGAAATTTAAATGAGGGATCACCTTATAATGCTACCATCGTCCTAAGCAAAATAAGGTGCATAAAACGATTAACATCACATGCAAATGATAAGTGACATGATATGGCCCTGAACTTATGCTTTTTATCTCCATCTTGAAAGCACCGGCATGATCTCCATCGTCACCGGCATGACACCATGATCTCCATCATCTTGATCTCCATCAACGTGTCGCCATCGGGGTTGTCGCGCCCAACATGCTTCTACTACTATTGCTATCGTTTAGCGATAAAGTAAAGCATTACGTAGCGCCTAATGATTGACATGCAGGTCATACAATAATTAAAGACAACCCTATGGCTCCTGCCGGTTGCCGTACTCATCGACATGCAAGTCGCGATAATCTATACATCACATGATCATCTCATACATCACATAAATCACATCATGTAATTGGCCATATCACATCACCACATACCCTACAAAAACAAGTTAGACGTCCTCTAATTGTTGTTGCATGTTTTACGTGGCTGCTACGGGTATCTAGCAAGAACAATTCTCATCTACGCAAAAACCACAACGGTGATACACTAGTTGATTTTCAGCCTTCTCAAGGACCACCTTTGTCGAATCCGATCCAACCAAAGTGAGAGAAACTGGCACCCGCAAGCCATCTATGCAACAAGTTGCGTTTGACGGAACCGGTCTCTCGTAAGCGTACGAGTAATGTTAGTCCGGGCTGCTTCATCTCACAATACCGCTGAACCAAAACACGACCAAGGGAGGAAGCAATCTAAGAATCAACGCCCACAAACTCTTTGTGTTCTACTCGAGATCTCATCTACACATAGACCTAACTCTGATACCACTGTTGGGGAACGTTGCATGGGAAAGAAAAAGTTTCAAACATTCACGCAAGACCTATCCATGGTGATGAGCATCTACGAGAGGGAGAGTGGATCTACATACCCTTGTAGATCGCTAAGTGGGAAGCGTTAAGAAACGCGGTTGGTGTAGTCGACCGTCTTCGCGATCCAAATCGCCGAGCATCCCGCGATCCAATCACAATCCGTCCGCGATCCAATAACGATCCGTCCCGCGAACTTGATCACGATTCGTCCCGCGAACTCGATCACGGTCTTTCCGATCTAGCGCCGAACGGACGGCACCTCCGCGTTCAGCACACGTATAGCTTGATGACGATCTCCGCCATCTTGATCCAGCAAGAGGGAGTGGATAGGAAGAAGAGTTCTCCGACAGCGTGACGGTGCTCCGGCGATGGTAGTGGAGCTATTCTGGCAGGGCTTCGCCTAAGCACTGCAGAAATCCGATCTAGAGGAGAAACTATCCACTGGAGGAACGGGTAGCACGTGGCTGAAAATTCTGTGCAAAAATCCTAAAACCTCCAGTATATATAAGAGGGAGGGAGGACAGGACTTGGCGCACGGGCCAAGCCTCCTTTGGTTCGGCCAAAGTGGGGAGGAGAGGGGGACTCCTCCTCCAATCCTAGTAGGACTAGGATTCCTCCTTTTTTTGGCCTTTTCCCACCTTTTTCCCTTTGGGCTTTTCCTCCCAACCGCATGGGCCTTGTGTGTGACTTCCACCATCCCACAAAGGGCTGGTATTTTCTCTCCCACAGCCCATGTAGCCTCTTGGGTCGAAATACCCCTCCCGATGGTCTCCCGGTACACTACCGATTAGCCCGAAACTTTTCCGACGACCAAAACAGGACTCCCTATATATGAATCTTTACCTCTGGACCATTCCGGAGCTCCTCATGACGTCCGAGATCTCATCCGGGACTCCGAACAACCTTCAGTCACCACCATACATAACTCTATACTACCAAAATGTCACCAAACCTTAAGTGTGCAGACCCTGCGGGTTCGAGAACTATGTAGACATGACCGAGACACCTCTACGGTCAATAACCAATAGCGGGACCTAGATGCCTATATTGGTTCCTACATATTCTACGAAGATCTTTATCGGTCGAACCTCTATGTCAAGGATTTAGTTAATCCCGTATGATGTTCCCTTTGTTCTTCGGTATGTTACTTGCCCGAGATTCGATCATCGGTATCTCCATACCTAGTTCAACCTCGTTATCGGCAAGTCTCTTTACTTGTTCCGTAATACAAGATCCCGTGACTAACACTTAGTCACATTGCTTGCAAGGCTTATTGTGATGTTGTATTACCGAGTGGGCCCTGAGATACCTCTCCGTCACATGGAGTAACAAATCCCAGTCTTGATCCATGCCAACTCAACAGACACCCTTGGAGATACCTGTAGAGCACCTTTATAGTCACCCAGTTACGTTGCGACGTTTGATACACACAAGGCACTCCTCCGGTGTCCGTGATTTGCATGATCTCATGGTCATAGGAACATATACTTGACATGCAGAAAACGGTAGCAATAAACTGACACGATCATATGCTACGTTTGTAGTTTGGGTCTTGTCCATCACATCATTCTTCTAATGATGTGATCCCGTTATCAAATGACATCACATGTCAATGGCTAGGAAACCTTGACTATCTTTGATTAACGAGCTAGTTCACTAGAGGCATACTAGGGACCAAGTGTTGTCTATTTACCCACACATGTAATGTGTTTCCAATCAATACAATTATAGCATGGATAATAAACGATTATCATGAACAAGGAAATATAATAATAAACACTTTATTTATTGCCTCTAGGGCATATTTCCAACACATGCTTGGATCGGCTTACCCCCCAATGCTTTTAGGATCTTTCGGCAATGAACTGATGTTGCCGAAATTTTGCAATTGTATAGGGGGTGTATTACACGCTGCAATCATAGGTGAGGACGTATGCACTATTGTTGAACCATATTTCCTCTTGCCAATTTGATCAATTGGCAACCCCTTGTCTTCTCGCAAAACCTTAGCTCTTATTGCCTCATAATCAGGTACCAAACCCTTATCATGTTGCTCAAGGCAAAGAGCAGTAATCTGCTTATTTTGGGCTAAACTTTTTAAAGCAGCCAAAGCCACCTCATATTTTGCAATATTACACAGGGATGCTCCTATAGAATCTCCACTCACTCGGCAATAACCATGAAGGTGAGCTGAGTCATGAATATTTTTATTTGCATATGCTGCTGAACAATTAACCCCACGAGGTGTGGTATATGATGAGTGAGGATAACTGTCCAAATAGCTAATGGAAGCATGACCGATTCCCCCATCCGTCGGCATGTTGGGGGATGAACCCACATATTGCGAGCCGGTTGCCGATGGACAAAACTGTGAAATACCCTCCTCTGCATGAGGTGTCTTATATTGATCATTCGAACTCATCGTGTTGTTCACCGGCATATGGAAGGGAGTTGCCGATGCACGAAAGTTCGGATCTATAAGTTGCATGTCACAATTATGTAATTCCCAAGCTTCTTCAACAGGATACTTAGTCGGCCTTTGCTCGTTAGGGCTAGCCGACATGGTATGCCCATCAAAGGATCTAGTGACAGCAATATAATGGCTATTTGCATCTACATAAGCAGATTTATGATACATGTTACCGTGTAGATTGCAGCCGCTTCATGACGCCCTCCTCGTAGCAAGAATGGGCTGGAGACCGTTCAAAGCTTCGTCCCCAGCGGAGTCGCCAAAAAGTGTGTTGACACACAAACACGTCATCGTGTACCCTCGACGCCGGGGGTGATGCACTGCAGCTCACGTCGAAGGAGGACCGACCGGCAGCGCGATACGCAAGGCAGCCGACGGACGCTTTTGCAGACCCGAAACCTTGCACGCCCGGGAGGGACCCCGTCAGGGCACGCGGCGGCTATGGGTTGCCCTAGGTCGACTTGATCTCCCCTAGGGCCTCGTGTATCGCTGCCCTCCAAGAGAAGAATGAACGAAGAGCGAGGAAGAAGATACGAGGGTAGGAGATAAAAGTAGATGAACACGAAAGTGTAATTGATAGATTGGTTCGATTGTGTGTTGTTCAATCGGCAGTCACCCCCAACATATATAAGAGGCGGCTGGACTTCCCGTACAAGCAAACGATTCATCTAGGCTTTCCTTACAAGAAAATTACATCAATTCACGTCCTAGAGTCCTAGTTCTAGTTCCACTCGGATTCAACCCAGATCTGGCTCAATCTTCTGTCTTGCTTCTTGCGTGGGCCGTGGACTCTGCATATGACCTCCGATGGAGATGATCCAAACATCAATTTTGTGTGCCTCGACGAAGCCCACAATTCATATGTTTATCACTTTCCCAAATAAAGTCATCTTGAATATCCACGAGGTCATCTTTAACTTTGAATCGGACTCGGACACGTAGCAGACTGAACTGTCAGAGTGTCGTAGCGTCTCTGCAGGACGCATACTATCGCAGATGATAATGACCTTAAAAGAAAAGTTGACCGCTTCGACGTTACAGACAACTTTCATGTTGAACACTTTTCCATCCGAGGCCATTTTGAACATTCACTCGACCGGAACTTCCACTCGACCGGTACTTTTCACTCGACCGGAACTTTCACTCAACCGGTACTTTTCACTCGGACGGCAATTGCACTCGGCCAGTACTTTCACTCAACCGGTACTTTTCACTCGGACGGTAATTTCACTCGGCCGGACGGAAAACTTTTCACTCGATCTGACGGCAAACGTTTCACTCGGCCGGCAAACTTTCACTCGGAAGTCCCGAGTGAAACTCCAGGCCGATTTTGGTTTGCCTCTCCAGGTCGCATACTACATCGGATTGAGAAGAATTATAAATCAAAATCAATCGTCTCGACGACGCGAAACTTTTTCATGTTGTAAGTTTTTCCAGCCGAAGACGTATTGAGGGACGAATGACTCGCGCGACTCATCAGACACGTGTCTGGTGGCGCGCGCCATATTTCGCCTCCTGTGGGGGCTGCATTCCGATGGCTCTAACTTTTGCATACGACCTCGGATTGAGACGGTTTATATACCAAAATCGATCAGTTCGACGAGACGAAGACAATCGACATAGAAAATTCCTTCATTCGAGATTGTCTTGGAGGCGTAGTCGATCAAAAAGCATTTAGAACATCTACATGACAATCCAAGTGTAATTTGGCTCCGGAAATGATGCCGAATGGTGATGACCTAAACATCAAGGTTTTATCATTCGGTAATATAAACTTTCTTGTAAATAAACCTTTTTGTTTAAGTCAATCTTTATTGCATTTTGCACCGTGTCAAAATCAAGTGTCAACAGAAGCAATTGGGAACGTCGATTTTCTTGCCCCTCACCTAGCTTTCTTCCAGAACTGCGTGTACCCGTCCGGAGCAACGTACTTGGACTCCACGTCATGGAGGGCGTGTAGCTTGCATTGACCATAGCATCCAACTCATGCATTGCATCATTTCATTCTGAGGTAGCATCAAACAAAGTTTACATAATTACATTTTTTAGTCAAGAAAAAGAAGAAGTAAAATTACCTCACACTTCCCTGTAAATAGGGTGTTGGTGCCGACATTGTCCCGGCAGTGAGGCGGAGAGCAAGCTTTAACGATGGACAGAGCATGCACCGTGGAGCAGACGGTCTTGAAGCCAAGTGTCACCGTCTCCTTGTTTGCCGCACGGAATCACTGCCACATGTTCACTGCCTAGAGGGCAACCGGGCACATGGGATGGACCATAGCATGTACGATGTTTTATGACTGGCTGCCGCAACGCTCAATCGACAGTCCACGATACCAAACTTTGACCACTGGGGTCTGGCGAGTTAGCCTTGTCGAGCACAATGACGCCGGCGAGCCACAAGTAGGCCATCATATTGACGTCCTATCCATCATCATGTTGAGCTCATCATAGTTAGAGCATCTCCAGTCGGGTGCCCAAAAGGTCCTTCCAGACATTTTTTATCGTCGACGGACGAAAATCGGTCCATTCATGTCCCTAGGAGCTCATTTTCGTCGGTTCGGGCCTAATTTTACATCGGCGTACCCAGCCCAAACCCGACACGCTCGGGGCGACCGGGGACGCCGGGCAAAAGGTTTTTGGCGCGAAAAGCAATGGGTCCGTCGAGTCAACGATCGCGCGTCGTCGTCGTCCTCATCGTCTCGGTTTCCCGCGGGGAATTAATGCAAGGCTGCAAGGCTGCCGCCGGTCAGCCTTCCATTGATGTGGCGGGTTCACGAGGCGGCGTTCACGGATGACACCGTCTGTACGGGGCGACGTGCGTCCACACCGCTCCTCTCCACGCGCCCTATAAAAGCCGCCCCCCTCGCCAGTGCCCCGCCACACCTTCACCTGCTCCCAAACCGCCGCTGCCACCGACGCTCTTCTCTTCCCGCGGCGATCTACTCTCCCCTTTATCCCCCATCCCCCGATGGCGGAGCGCTACCCAGGCGACGAGCGGGCAACAACGGTTTCAACCGCCGACACCTCCACGAGGACGAGGCCCGCCTCTTGTACGAGGCGGAGTACCCGACGCCGCCCGACATGTGGGTGTCGGGTAGCTGGTGGCTCAGCGCCGGCGGCGTCCCCATGCCGCCGGTGCCCACGGGAGCCGAGCGGCGCGCCGAGATCGCCCAGATCCGGTCCTTCCTCGGAGAGGAAGTGCGACGGCAGCTGAGGTACGCCCCGGACAACACGAACCTCTGGACGGTGTACTTTGAGCGCCGTCGCGAGGAGCAGCTCGCCTCCACCAACGGCGGCCCTGCGCGCGGTCTCTTCAACAGCGAGGGCCGCCGCCGTTGGTGAGGCGTCCCCGGGCGCACGCTCGAGGCCGTCCTCGAGCACATCGAGGGCGGCAACGTACCGCGCCTCGAGTACCCTACGGAGCCGACCTTCATCTCCCGCCGGCGCGGCTCGTTGTGGATCCCACGACGCATGAAAACACCGTCATCCTCGTCGTCCCACTCCTCCCACTCCTCCGGCGTAACGCGCACGCCTCCCGTCGCCGTGAAGGCCGAGCCCGGCTTGACCCCACTCCGGCGCAGTGGTCGCAGCGCCGGGGGCATCACCATCAACGAGGGCTGCCAGCGCGAGCCCTCACCTCCCCGCGGCCACCTCCACCTTGTCAGGCCAAAGGTGGTGAAGTAGGAGCACCTCGACATGGTCGCCGCCGACGAGACGACCATGAAGTGGGCGCGCGACGACTACGTCTGCGAGGAGATGGAGCGGCAGCGCCGGGCCCTCGAGGAGATTGAAGGCTCGCCACCGTGCCCGCCACGAGGAGGAGCTCGCCGGCCTGATCATCCTCGACGATGACAGCGACAGCGAGGCGCCAGGGCCATCCAACCCCGACCTGCACCGTTTCGGCGACGCAGGGTAGGGCTGCAGCAGGGACGGCGGCGGCGGCACGCAGGACGGCGACGGCAGCGACGGTGGCGACTACACCAATTTTTACAAGCTCCTCGACATGTAGAATGCGGCGGCGGATGACGACTTACTCGACGTAGTTTTTTCTTTCATTTTGTAATACATTTTTAAATAAAAATCGAAATTTAAACCTTTTTGACCGCTTTACGGCCTTAAATGGACCAAAAGCGACGGTTGGAAGGCGCCGTGGGGCGACGACTGAGAAGCCGAGCCCCCCAAGCCGATTTTAGCACCGGCTTTACCCAGACGGCGCTAAAGTTGCCCCTGGGGGACAACTGCTGGAGACGCTCTTATAACATCTTTATCCTTGAGCAAGTCGCTCTGGGCAGCGCGCCGGTGCCCGGGCACACTTCTAGAGAACGTCGTGCCGCCGCGGCGACAAGGAGGATGCCTAACTTTTGCCACGGTCGCGTTCTTTAGTTCGTCCGCTATATCGAGGTAACATTTTTTGTTTTTTGGCGATGGGAGGCCCAAGTAGCATAGAGGTAGCCGTTGGCATGCCTAACCATATAAACTTCAGGCTGGTTGATTCCTGAAGAACACACGCGCGAAAGCAAACTGCTAGATGGATCAATCTCGCCCAGCTTTGCAATACTCCGAACACACACGGTAATTAAGGAGACGACGATCGGTCCTCGTTTATTTACACTCGATTGATTGCATCGTTCGGGTATTTATGATAATATAACCTACTCTCGACTGATCGTTCGTGTTGAAACCGCACACAGACGACGTGATTAACATCAACACATAATAGAATTTTCTTGTAAGGAGGTGGAAGAGGCATTTCACTCAAACTGTTAGCAGACTACGGGTTGGTTATGCAAATTGTCAAACACTTCTATACATAAGTGTGTGACGGACAGAACTAAAAATATCATCTTTCTTTATTAGTAGATATAAACTATAGATATGAATACATATTATATATTTCTAAAGAATATGCAGTGTTCCTTTTCCTATCGGCGGTGTTGTTTCTGCCGCCTCAACTCTCCCATCTTCATCCCATTCTGTTGTCTTCAAAAGGTGCCGCCTACACAAAAGTTGGTCCTTTTTTCTCCCTTTTCCTTCTCTAGCCTTTTCCTTTTCTTATCACGCATGTCGTAGGTCTTGCAAGGACTCTCATAGTCGCTCACACGTTGGCTGCTACCCTCTCCCCTACTCTCTCTCCATCCTCGTGTGACTGCTGCCGCCACCACCAACTCCATCTCGCACGACCGTTGACCCTCCCTAACTACCGCCAACTCCCTTTCTCTTCGTACTCCCTCCGTTCCATAAGTAGTACATCCCTAATTTTTGAGTTTAAAGTTTGATCATAATTTTAACCAACAAGACCTATTATGGTGGGAGCAAAAATTATATCATTGAATTCATATTTTTTATACGAATTCAATGATATAATTTTTGTTCCCCCGCAATCGATCTTGATGGTTAAATTTATAATCAAACTTAAATATCGAGAAACGCGAACGCACTACATTATGAAACGGAAAGAGTATCACGCGTGCGCCCACAATGGACTACTCACGTGCCTGACGTTGCCACCGTTGACTCCCAACACCTCATGATAGGACAATGTTGTTACCCATGGCATGTCACATACGAATCCGTCGGCCGCCGCCGCCTAATGCCCACCACAAACGAATGTGTCGGCCACGCGTGGACGGCGTTGTCTTCCGTCTGTGTGAAGGTGACACTCACCTAGATGCTGTCATGCCTCACACATACAAAAAAATCAGGTTCCAAGCTGAGTCAGATTATTGCATCCGTCCTTCATGTTCATATTTAAGATGTTTTTTGGGTTTTCATACTTCACAGTTTGGGTCAGATTATTTCGACCGTCTCAACTCGTCCGGCCCTCCTATCACCAGATGTCAATGTTTGCTCCGTGTTTCCCACCCTACAGGGGGAATATGATTCCCGGATCACTAGTCTTGCGATGCGCGGGTGGGGGTGTCGAATGACTATGTGGAAGCAGATCGTACGGTTCGCATGCTAATTGATTTCTCTTAGAATGCAGTCAGCTAACGTGTAGCAGTAGCACCTCCCTTCGGGTGGAGGATTCACTCAACTCTGTACCGAGCTTTGTTGCTACTCGCTAGCAATATGGCCACGTGTTGTGGTTAATGAAGTTGGGTTTCCCATAGCTAAGAAAAAAAGTCATCACACAACATCAAAGCAACATAAAATCACAAACAAGCACACAATTAGAAGGGGTCACCAAGGCGCTGTGCCAAAGTAGGAGAGGGACAAAATCCATCGTTTCCTGTTTGGACAGGGTCAATAGCTCCTGTGCGACACCTTTCATGGGAATTGGAAGGAGTGAGACGTCTTTCGTCCGAATTGCCTTGGTGCGACACTTTTGAGCGAGGGAATAGCCCAGACACGACATGACTCTTAATCTGAACCGATGCCCTCATTAGTTGTTAGGGGTTGGACCCACAACTTATCCACGTAAGCACGGGACCCATCTCTTCGCAGCTAGAAGAGACAACCGCCCGTGCCCGTCCGCCCGCCGTCGCCCATTGCTTCCCCTTTCCCCATTCTTCCTCTTCTCCGGCGACCTAGTGCAGATGTCCACCTCCTCCACCACGCACTCAAAATGGTGTCGGTATGGTCCGGTGCCGCTCACAAGCTGCCCTGGCTGCCCACGCCCAGAGCCTCTAAAACGGTTGGTCACTAGGACTGATGATAATGGAAATCTTGGGCGGGAATTTGTGAAGTGCTTGAGCAAAACAATGGTAGGAAGTGATGGCAAGGTTAGATCTCAGTTCTTAGCCCGTTCTTTCACCGTCGTTTGTTCTGATTTCTCCATATTTTGTTTTTTCCCTTGAATTTGGAATTTAGGGTTCATATTGTTGTTTTCAGATCCTTAAGAAATGCACCCATTTCGAGTGGATGGATGAATATATTGAGAGAATTCAGTTCGAGGGCTACATTGATTCGAGCGGGGCCGCAACCTGGGAGCTCAATTTGGGCAGGGTGCCGTAGATGGAGAATTTGGGGAGCTCGGAGAGAGGGGCGGGCAGAGTCGTGCCGATGACGAGGTATGCACGCAATGCTGAACTGCACTGGAGTCTGAACTGACCGGGGAACTGAAGAAGATCAAGAAAAATCTAATGGAGATGATTGATTTGGAGAAGCAAGCAAATTTCATGACAGGGGTTTCTATTGTAGTATCATTGCTCTGTTTTTGTTTTACTTGTTGTTCATCCATCATTAGAGGGGGCATTTAGGTCTGTCTGTCAGGGCAAAGGATGCCATCTGTGCGTCATGCCAAGTTCATGTAATTTAATCGAAGCAGAAATATTCAGTGTTCATGCTCTGTTCTCGTTTTTTAGTTTACAGAGTGCACACCCCTCAAATTCAGTTTCTAGTAAAAAAATCTTGGTGCCGAATAGATGTTGGGCCGTGAGAAAATAACCAGGCCCAAATAGTGACCAGCCCACCAACGTAGGGGCACCATCCCTGTTTTATAGCATTGAGGCACCCATGTTTAGAAAAAAAATGCTTGACTAAAATAAAATGTAGCTTCGGCAAATAAACCTCTAACAAACATATACTCCTTTACTTGTTTTACTTTGGTCAAATTTTTATGTCGAATAAATGTTGGGCCGTATGTATTGTAACTTATTTTGTTTTGCTTGACATTTTTGTTGTTTGTCCACTATCGTTTTGTGATTGTTTTCATGCATGTCTACGGTTTCATGAAACCCAAATTAAATGGGGGTATATGAAAGCCTCCGAAATCATTTTTGGAAACGATCAAGTTAAAATTCGCTTCAAATATGTCCAAGAAAATGTTCCTGTTTTGCTCTGAAAATATTGGTCAAAGGTAAAATTCAAAGAGATATTTTTAGGAGCACAAAAATATTTATTTTGGGCATTTGAGTTAATCCAATAATTATTTGCATGAACTAAATTAGTTGCATGTCATAGTTGCATGTCCATGGTTGCATGTCATAGTTGTATTAGTAACACATAGATCAATTAGATAGAACATCAAGCACATATATCAATTGACCAATATCAACTAGATAGAAAAAACAAAAAAAACTAGATATAACACATCAATGTAGTAGCATAAGTAGTAGCATTGCATGAGCTAGATAGTACCACATTACAACTAAACCCACAACTAACATAGATAAACCCAAGCACAACATACATAGTACCATTACAACTTATATAGATAGTTCAACACGACAATAATAAAACGACACCCTAGATAAGATAAAACACCACCGGCTTGCTTGCTTGCTCCAAGGCCAACTCCTCCATGGTCAACTCCTCCGGGGTGTTGTCGATGGGTATGGCAGAGTGTGCATGCGCCCCGCGGTGGGGAAGATATAGGTGTAGTCCGTGAAGATGTTGTTGGTGGTGAAAACGATGAACTCGCAGCCACACCAGAACACACGACCGAGGAGGTAGAGCGCGTCAATGGAGTTGGTGAAGTGGGCAAGGATAGCAACCACAACCCTGTTGTGGGATGACTTCCTAGACTCGGTACATCCTTGGATATCCCCGGGGGAGGTGGCCGAGGCCGAGCGCAAGGAAGGCGTTGGTGAACTCCCTTGCGCCCCTCCATCTTGACATCGACCACACATGGAGTGCGTTCTCGACGTACACGTCGGCGGTGTAGAGCGTCTCCGACATGGTGGGGCAAAGCGGAAGGTTGGCCCTGTGTAGTTCATGGCTGCGGCGGCCTGGTTTTGGGGTTGTTTGTGGTGGTGAGAAGAGGATGCAGATGGGAGAGGATGGGTGGGGAGGAGGAAGATGATAGGTGTCTTAAATAGCCCTAGTGTGACATGTTTACATCGGGTGGAAGTAACGAGCGGACGGTGTTGAGTGGCATCGGGGGGTGGGAGGGGAGCGTACATGTGTGTACACGCATGGGAAACCGAAAGCGGCATCAATAGCCAGGCTGTGACGTTTCAGCGCTGCAAGCTCTGTGCCGTCAGTCAGGGTTCACGCCTGCTCGTTCTGTGTGTGTGTCGCCCATGCATGCAGGTGTGGCATCGTGGTAGTACTGCCAACAGCTCGCGTAGCACACCGGCCATTAAAAGCGCGTGGAGAGATGAGCTCGATGCCATGCATGCAGCGGCTACACTGCGAGGGCGGGCGGCGCAAGGCTTGTTAGGCCTGCTCAAATTGGATTAACATGGTGTCCATCTGTCCAACGGGTGGGCCGCTTTAATTAAGCCCAACAATACATGGCCGACCTGCTCAATCTTATCCAACGTAAAAAAATGACCAGTCAATGAACTAACATTCCGCAGATCTGTGACGTGGCTCCCGATCCAGACCGTTGCTTCTGTTCACATCCATCCAATGGTCCAGGGTGCTCCGTGTTATAATATCCAGAGTTTTCGAATCAGCTAATCAGAGTGCAGCCTGTGGATCGCTGACGTAGCCCTATTGCATGATCCAGACCGTCCATTCACAGCGATCTAATGGCCCATAGGGGTGCGAGGTTTTGATGCGATTTTGAGGGGTTTTGAGGGGTTTTGAGAGGTTTTCAACGGTTAGTGTCGTGGTTTTGTTACGGCAGATGTTCGGGTCAACGGACTTAGGTTCGGGGCGAGACGCAACTACGTGGCGGCTTGAAGGGGTTGATCGAAATCGAGAGAAGACACGGAGGTTTACCGAGGTTCGGCCCCTTCGATGGAGGTAAAAGCCTATGTCCTGCTTGTCTGGTATTGATGATGATGAAGATCTCTCGGTTAGAAGGGTGCTAATTGCTACCTCTAATTATGAGAGCCTCTAGTCTGTCTATCTCTAATCTCTTGTGTTGTCTAAAACTTGTAGACTTGTGTCTCTTGAGAACTTGTCCCTCTAGGGGTGCTCTACCCCTCCTTATATAAGTGGAGAGGGTAGGTTTACAAATAGAGTCCTACTAGGAGTAGGTTTAGGACTAATCTCTCACGAATCCTACTCCGGGTCTTATTTCCTTTAAGGGAATCCTAATCTCTTGTGGGCCTTCTCCTGTGGGCCTTCTCTTGTGAGCCACCTGGCGCCGGCTCACCCGCCGGGTCTTGGGCTTGGTTATCTTGTGACCCGCTTGCCGGGTCATAAATAAGATGTCATGTGTTCGGCCGGGTCTCCTATGAGTCGCCAGGCCGGGTCATACCATGGGGTATATCCCCGTCATTAGCCCCTTGGTTATCTTGAATTTATTCATGGTAAGCTCCTGAAATAAGAGCAACAAATATAAAAAATGGCTTCTCATAAATCCGGGTCTTTTTCTCCATATGAATGAGTCGTCTTGATAATCATCTTGCTTGTCAATGTCTTTTGAAAAATATTGAGAATAGAACACCCATATGCCATTGAGTCGGCTTCCAATACTCTTGGCTGGTCATCTCCGCCGGGTCATAACCATTGATGATGCCGGGTCATTATCGTTGGTGACTCCGAGTTAAATAACCGGAATCCTGCTGACTTGATAAATATTGGGATGAAAATCCATCTGATGTAGAACCGGACTTTCATTGTTGTGAAGCAGAGCGGCTTATATAAACTCTGGCGGGTTATGATCTTTTGATAACACTGGGTCATAAGTGTTGGTGACGCTGGGTCTAACAACTGAACTCCATATTTAATATCTTGAAAATTCTCCTCAAAGTTTTTGATATGTCCATATTACCTGTAGCCCCCAAGCTCTGAGATTATCCATGATAACTTGGTGCTTTGCAAATAACATTTTGGACTGTGTAGCCCCCAAGTGCCGGGTTGTCCTGCCTACAGCAACCTGGGACTTTATAATTGCCTTATATCTTATAATGCTTCGGCGGGTGTAGCCCCCAAGGGCCGGCTCATCAGCATGTTATGCGCCGGGTCTTCAATTTGAATCTCTTAATCTGTTGGAACAGCTGAATACTGTAGCCCCCAAGTGCCAGGTCAGTAAGAATTACTGGGCTGGGACTTTAGAAAAATATAGAAGGGTCGGCTCATCTCCTTGAGATAATATGGTCTTGCTGACAATGTAATAGTTTGAAAACCGTCTTGCATTATCCCCCAAGTGCCGTGGTGCATGCTTGCAGCGACATGGGACTTGCATAATTGATATAAACTTGGACTTGGATAATGTAGCCCCCAAGTGCCGGGTCGTCTGCCTGCGGCGACTCGGGACTATGTGAGAATAATACGTCTCACCATAATTTGTTGAATGAATCTTTGAACGTGGTCGTAATATAACCCGGAATGAATATCCTGGAATAATTCCTTTGTCTTTGACATGAAATTCCTGCTCGTGGTTGCGGTGCAACCCGGCAAATATAAGTTTGAGGAATCCATGAGTGTTGTAGATTACTACAGAGCACAATTAAAGAAATCCGAGAACCGGCCAATTAGATGACACGACATTATATCTGACAAATAATAATTTCTCCGAGCTGGTTTGAAAAACCCCAACTGGTTATGATAACCATGAAGATCCAGCCATGTTGGCTATTAAAAGATCCATTTGCTCTTGCCAAACACTTAATGGCGGCTCATCTTAAGAGATAATACCTGCAAAAAAACAAGACAGAATATATTCTGCATTGTTGTGAGGGCGGCTTGAAGAAGCTCAACCCGGAGATGTTTATACCTTTCACAACATTGCTCCTTTCTCATGATCTTGCTCTGACCCGGCTTGATAAGCCGGCCGAGCATTTTTGAAACTTGTCAACCGGAGTAACATGACTCCGGCTTTTGTAAGATGAACTTTGTCGAGAACTGGTTGTCGTAGGGTAATGTAAGCTGTACCTAAAGGTAAGAAGCCTCCTGTTAACGTTTTGAATATTGTATGCGTGGACGCCGGCTGTCGATGGGAGATGTCAGCTATACCCTAAGGCAAGAAGCCTCCATCGACAACCATGGCTAATAATTAGCCTGAGACAGCATAAAGCCGGCTGTTTGAAAGGAGATGTAAGCTATACCCGAAGGCAAGAAGCCTCTTTCAACAGCTACAATTGATAAGCAACTGAGTTTTGGCGTAGAACGCCGGTTGTTAGGGTGAGATAAGCGAACCCGTCGGTAAGAAGCCCCCTTCGACAACCGCGGTTAATAAGTAACCGGAAGTGGCATAAAGCCGGCCATTAGGGTGAGATAAGCGATACCCGTCGGTAAGAAGCCCCCTTCGATGGCCGCAATTGATAAGCAACTGGAATTTGGTGTACACGCTGTTGTCTTAGGGTCATGTAAGCTATACCAAAGGTAAGAAGCATCCATCAACAACAACGCTTAATGTAACCAAACTAGGATTCGATGCTTGAATTCACACCAGTTCAGGGTCTCTAGGCGAGATTGGCCGTCAATTTCTTGAATCGGCTCAGGGTCACTAGGCGAGATTGGCCGTCAATTTCTTGAACCGGCTCAGGGTCTCTAAGCGAGATTGGCCGTCAATTTCTTGAACCGGCTCAGGGTCTTTAGGCAAGATTGGCCGTCAATTTCTTGAACCGGCTCAGGGTCTCCAGGCGAGATTGGCCGTCAATTTCTTGAAACGGCTCAGGGTCTCTAAGCGAGATTGACTAGTAAGAGTTCAGCAGGTCACCTCAATCTTAGTCGGTATAGGGTCTCTATCGAGATTGGCCGTCAATTCTTTGAACCGGCTCAGGGTCTCTAGGCGAGATTAACCGGTAAGGCAGGCGGGTCACATAGCGGAGCAGCATCAATCTTGTAAGCCGCCATCTTGTAAAAACGACAGAAGCTCCAAGTGTCTTTATGATGATACAATGATCCGGGCACCCATGTTTGAATGGTGCATCACGGAGGTCCGTCCTCTTGGGCAATCTTTTAATCATCCGCCAATAATGTAGTAGCCCCCAGGATTGGGTTTTCTCTTGCAAAGACCCGGGGTTCTTGTTTGAAAATGACCAAATGTGTCTCGCCATGTCTGTAGTCCTCCAGTCTTAAGTTGATTCGAAGAGGCGGCTTGAGAATCTCCATTGAAAGTTGAGGTTGGACGTGGCGGTTTATAGATGATCCCGCATGATTTGTTTCAATGATCCGGTCGAGGGTTCGTTCCGGCTGGTTATTGAAGTGAACCAACTGTAGTGGTGGCGATTTGTGTGCCTGTCTGTCGGGCGGCTCATACCAGCGAGCATTGCATTGATATGTTAATGTTGATTGGACCGCGGGGCAGTGATTCAGAACCGCCAATTGGGCGACTTGTATTGTTATATGCAGCCACTGTTGGGTTGATGTAGACGTAGCAAACACCCGCGGCATTGTAAGCTGGTGTTGTTGTCAAAGACGCCACGACGTTGTAAGCCGGCGCGGATGGCGAGAGACGGCCATGGCATTGTAAGCCGGAGCGGTGGCAAGGGACGGCCACGGCGTTGTAAGCCGGGGCGGTGGCGAGAGACGGCCACGACGTTTGTTGGTGAAGACCATAAGGCGGGTACGGCGGCTTGCCGCACTCGTTCGGTGGCTCATTCTAGCGGGTGAATGCACGCGGTACCGGCAAATTGATGTAGACCGTCTGCGGGGACGGCGACTCACGCGCGTCCATCGAGCAATGCAACATGCTGGTTTGCACTCTAACTCCGCAGTATCATGCCACATGAACAATTGTCCTGCGTAAAAATATTGCAAGAGACGGAGTAATTGTTCTTATATGAATTAATATGCAACAAAAAACAAAAAGGATAGATAGCACCTGGTATTTTCTGTTGGATGAGCGCGAACACTTGTGCGACCTGTGTTCACTTGGCCACAGAGAGTGCGGCTTACGCGCCCGTCCACTGGACAATATGACACGGATGGACGCCGTCGCACGGGTGGATGCCCTTCGTTTGATTGTTTCATAATAGATTGTGAATATTATTCCTCTTTGCTTGAATTAACCCGGCGTGGGGGGGAGCTTGAGTAAGGAAGTCGATGCAGAATAGCAAGGTCCGACGGACGTGGCGAGGCAGCGACTTGATGTGCGATCACAGCGAGGCCAGAGCAGAGAGGCTTGGAACAGACCCTCCAGGTCGTGTTGACCAATTTGCCTTTTTTTTAACTCATCCAACTGGCCCCCACCGCTATCCCTTCCTTATCCCCCAACCGGCTTCATAGAGGTCTATGGGAACAAAACAAAATCGGCCATGCACAAAGAAGAGCCGGTCAAAACCAACAGGTAGTCATGGTGGAAACAAGGCCGACGCGGAGAGGTGCCGGCGGAGTTGGCTCAACAGAGGCTTAAGGCATGGAGGAGTCTGACGTAGCGGAACAACGGATGGGGTGGCGCAGATGGTAGCTCAATGATGATAGGCATGGCCGATGTGGCGTAGCGTACCCACCACCCGGTGCGGCGAAGGACGCCGGCCGGCCCAGAGGTGTAGCAAGGTGGGTGCGATGCCCGGCGGCCGGCGCATGGAGGCGAAGGCGGAGCCACATCGGCAGGGCACATCAACGGCCTGCGGCCGCGGAAGATCCGGTGGGAAGTGAGGCACAGCGGTGGTCTGGGCGAGCGGGGACGGCAGAGGGAGCTAGCTCGAGGTGAGGGGAGGACGAATCGCGATGGCTTGGAGCGAAGGGTGTGGCAAACCGGTGGACTGGACATAGCTGGGGGCACGGAGGTCAGCCGGGCACGTAGGCCGGCTCGAGGGTGCTGCGAGGTGAGGCGTAGGAGTGGAGCTTCAAGGCGTGGAGGGCGCAGGGGAGAGTCGGCTGGCGAAGGCGGAGCCGAGGCTGCCACGACGGGCAGGCGGGGCGGGCCCGTGTCCGAGGAGACCATGGTGCGGCGACGGCAGAGGCAAAGCAGAACAGATCGGCTCCCGTCAGGCGAGGTGAATCGACGACGGAAATTCAGCTCAACATGGAGAGGTGCCTGCGACTTGTGGCACGACCGGAGACGCAATGGTGGTGGCAATTCAATCCGAGGGCGGCTCGGAGGCATTCTCAAACCGTGTCTGAGTCCTTCTCCAGGTCATGGAGATTTGACCGATCGTGGTGGTCGGTGGACCAAATATTCCTAGTGCCAACACTAAATACTGATCTGATGTTTTACGCAGCGATTAGTAATAGCAGCAGAGACAGGCTCAGGGCTTTTCCACCAATCTACGTACGTTGACGGTTGTAGATGTAATCTTCTCTACGTGCACTAGCTCTCGCAGTAGAAAACGGCAAGGCACTCCGAGTCAATCTCGATCTCGTCGTATTCCATCGGCTGTTTCGATGAAAAACAACCTTACTCATACGGGCAGATCAACAGGTCACGGGTGACAACAAGCACGTAGTCCTAGCTTTTTTCGATCTCACACTTTCTCATCTCGACTGATGAATTGTAGCTGATGTAAATCATTCAACGCTAGCCCTTTTTCATCCAGAAAATTGTGACCTTCTCGATCCCTGAAGAGATCCCTCCAAGAACTCCATACCACCGTACACTGCCCCACGGTGGGCGCCAACTGTCGTGGTTTTGTTACGACAGATGTCCGGGTCAACGGACTTCGGTTCGGGGCGAGACGCAACTACGTGGCGGCTTGAAGGGGTTGATCGGAATCGAGAAGACACGGAGGTTTACCCAGGTTCGTCCCCTCCGATGGAGGTAAAAGCCTACGTCCTGCTTGTCTAGTATTGATGATGATGAAGATCTCTCGGTTACAAGGGTGCTAATTGCTACCTCTAATTATGAGAGCCTTTAGTCTGTCTATCTCTAATCTCTTGTGTTGTCTAAAACTTGTAGACTTGTGTCTCTTGAGAACTTGTCCCTCTAGGGGTGCTCTACCCCTCCTTACATAAGTGGAGAGGGTAGGTTTACAAATAGAGTCCTACTAGGAGTAGGTTTAGGACTAATCTCTCACGATTCCTACTCCGGGTCTTATTTCCTTTAAGGGAATCCTTC
This sequence comes from Hordeum marinum, assembly GCA_022496015.1. NCBI lineage: Eukaryota > Viridiplantae > Streptophyta > Magnoliopsida > Poales > Poaceae > Hordeum > Hordeum marinum. The sequence continues at coordinate 557,437,560 of CM039673.1, read as the reverse complement.
TCTCTTGTGGGCCTTCTCCTGTGGGCCTTCTCTTGTGAGCCGCCTGGCGCCGGCTCACCCGCCGGGTCTTGGGCTTGGTCATCCTGTGACCCGCTTGCCGGGTCATAAATAAGATGTCATGTCTTCGGCCGGGTCTCCTGTGAGTCGCCAGGCCGGGTCATACCATGGGGTATATCCCCATCATTAGCCCCCAGGTTAGCTTGAATTTATTCATGGTAAGCTCTTGAAATAAGAGTAACAAATATAAAAAATGGCTTCTCAGAAATCCGGGTCTTTTTCTCCATATGAATGAGTCGTCTTGATAATCATCTTGCTTGTCAATGTCTTTTGAAAAAAATGACGAGTCAATGAACTAACATTCCGCAGATCTGTGACGTGGCTCCCGATCCAGACCGTTGCTTCTGTTCACATCGATCCAATGGTCCAGGGTGCTGCGTGTTATAATATCCAGAGTTTTCGAATCAGCTAATCAGAGTGCAGCCTGCGGATCGCTGACATAGCCTTAGTGCATGATCCAGACCGTCCATTCACAGCGATCCAATGGCCCATAGGGGTGCGAGGTTTTGATGCGATTTTGAGGGGTTTTGAGAGGTTTTCAACGGTTAGGGCTGAGCATAACTAATTCAAAAAATAAAAATAAATAAAAAACTTGTGCCGATCATCATTCTATGTGACTAAGTATCTAGAAAAAATAAGAAACTTGGACTACGGATTTTTTTTCATGAAAAAACCTTCACAAAAGATGGCTACCAAGAACGAGGTTGTGGAGTATTAAGGGAAGTGAGCTAGGTTTAAGTGTTAAACATGTCATAATTTATCGAAACAATCCATTCTCAGGATGGACTCTTATATACACACACTAGATGTCAAGTTTCCTTTTTTGGCTCATTTAGAGAAGGTCGAAAAAAACTTGCTTACAAATGGGTCTGTTTTCCCTAACTTTGGAGGGGTTTGGAGCTCATGTGGAGAACATTTTTCATGTTGAGAGTTTCTAATAATAAAATTTCTCACATTAATGAACTAACATGAATAATAGTACAGAAATCATTGTAACACCAATAGCACATACCAAATAACTTCAAATTTGAATTTTGGCTCAAATTTGAACTTTGGCTCAAACTTGAATAATATTACACAAATACATATCATATCAAAGTAATACACAAGTTTTAACAAATTTTCAACAAATTTCAATAGCATAGTAGCAATACACAAGTTTTAACAAATTTTCACTTCTACTTCCTCCTACCACTGAATTTCTACTTCTTTTTACCACTGCTTGTTTTTGATTGTACAACACGCAGTTCACTCAAGCTCTTGATTTTGTTCACTGGACTGCCTGGAACAACAACGCTATTTCGTACCACAACAGTTGCAGTATCATTGGACCCGATATCATTAGGGGTTGGCAACACAACTTCCAATATAGGCTCAGTTGGCACCACATTACATGGAATATCTTTAGTTGGCAACTCAACTTCCAACATAGGCTCAGCTTGCACCACATCAGCTGGAATATCTTCAGAGGTACCCATATCTTCAGTTGGCACCAGGACATCAAAATCTTGCTCATCTTGCAGCAACACATCCATGTCTTGCTCATTTTGCACCACACCATCCAAGTCTGGTTGAATGTGTATTGTTTCACCAGAACTTCTCTTTTTTTCTATAGCCATTGCCTCTTGCCTTTTTCTTTGGCCATCAATCTTCAACAACAAGGGGCTCACATGTACGTTTCCTCCTAAAAAGATAAAGCATGTCAACTGGTTAGTAATATGGTGCACACACTAGATGTCAAGTATCAACCATGCATTTCAGTGTTAAGAACATGCCTTCTACTAGTTTTGGTATCTCTAACTTCAGCATGCCAAACAGAAGATTTTTCAACAGATAATTGCATAAGATTTCTACTCCTATTGACCACCTGTTGTACCACCGTAGGAAGCTTATCCCCTTGTAGACAATCCCCAATCCTTATTCTCAATTCCCACAAGCGCATGATCATGATCCTGATTTGGTCAATCATGTCATGCAGAGGCAATTTTTTTAACTGCTTCACCTTGTTGTTAAAACTTTCTACCAAGTTGTTGTTGATATGATCACACTTGATGGCAGTGTTAAATCCTGACCTATACCATAATAGAGAATGGTAGGTGTTCACCCATGGACCAAACTCAGGGCATGCTGTCATTATCTTACCAAGATGATATGAATGTGTCTGTTTAGTGTAAGATCTTGCTGCTGGCCACATGCGACCAAATTCTTCACCTCTGAATTTTTTGATCAAATTCATCCACATATGGAGGAAGCACCCCCTCTTCTCACAATGGGGGGAAACATTCTTCACTGCGTTTTCTAGCCCTTTGCATGCATCTGTGTGGACTGCCAAAGGTGACACTGGCCCTATGCATCTTTTCAACTGCATCATGAACCATGTCTACGAGACCTCCGTCTCTGACTGAAGCAAACCAATAGCAACAGGGAACATCCAGTTGTGTCCATCCAAAGCATTGCAAGCTGCCAATTGACCATTCCACTTGCCAGTCAAAAATGATGAGTCTATACTCAAATATGGACGACACCCTGCCTTGAAGCCATCAATGCAAGGCTTTAAAGCCATAAGAAACTTAGAGAAAATGACTCTTCCATCCTCTGTTACCTCGGTATCTATCTCCACAACACTACCAGGTGACCTCTTCTCCACCTCTGCTTTGAAATTATAAGGCATCCTAAAAGTATTTACCCAGTCACCATATAATTGTTTCATTGCCCTTTGTTTTGCCTTCCACACCATGTTATACTTCACCTTAATGGGGTATAGCTTTTCCAAGTCTACTTTAAGTTTATTTGCAGTAGTGTTTGGTTTCTTGGCTAATATAGGAGTGATCTCTTCTACAATCCAAAGTTGTGATGTCATGGTTGATACTCTCTGTGAACTTGTAATACAAGTATGTTGGTGTGGGATTTGATTCACCCTAATGGTACTTCCATCAGGTTGGCGTCTAGTAGATATGTACCACTTGCAAGGCTTGACACTTCCATCAAAACCTCTACATCTTGCATAAAACTTCTTTCTATCAGTCCACTTAGTCTTGGCATCAAACTCATGTTTGACTGCATAAGTCTTGAAACACATCCTAAACTCATCCATGTTTGGGAACAACTTTCCCACTGCAATAACATGGTTTTCCTTGTCATACACATTTACCAACCCATCATCATGTGCATCATCTACATCATCTGCAGCATCTTCCATCAGCTGTCCATCCACATCTTCAGTTCTATCTCTGGTAGCATCAGTATCAGTAGGCATACTAGATTCACCATCCTTCTCCTCCTTATCTTCATCAGCTACTGGAATGCCAAAATTTGTGGCCATCTCAGTGTCATCCATTGGTGCAATGACTAAATCAGTTGGGTCATTTAATTCTACTGAATTCCAATCAACGGAAACAACCCTTACAACACCATTAGAGCCCTCTTCTGCATCAACCCCCTCAGGTAATACTGTCACTTTACCTGTACACATGGGCATTATCTGCCTCTCTGAAGCCCAATCATCATCTACCATCCGTGAAGCTAACTTTGAGGGCACATATCCAACCTTAGAATCTGATTTCAGATCAACAAGCTCTGCATGAAACATAGTCTGTTTGGTTGTCCAGCCATCTTGTTGATCGATTTCATCAACCATCTCTTCACCATCCTCAATTCTCACATACTCTCCTTTCCAATTATCAAACCATAACAATGCTACCTCTTGCTCTGGACCCCAAAAATGCTCTCCCCAATTTTTTCCACCACATTCTTCATGGTCTTCTCTTCCATGCTTTGTAGGTCTTGTGGATCAATCTCTGCAAAATCAATATCCCACTTCACAATTGTATCTCTGTCTATGTCCCGCATGCTACCATCACCTAGCTTCGCCTTAGAAGGAAGAAATTCCACAGTGAATTTGAACGTCTGAGCACCACCACCCCTGTTTGTCAATGGCAGGGCAGTGTGAGGAGAGCTAGTGGAAGCAGACGAGGCACAAATCGCATAGGTTGGAAAGGATGTTGTTGTCTTTGGCGGCTCCATCATGGTCAGCCCCCTCCCCCCTCCCCCCACACCCAAATCTGTATCAAATCGACCAAAAACAGAGGGAAACGGAGGCGATGCGGTGAGATCTAACTCGACACGGAGGAGAACAGGACAGGGTTCCGGATTCACTCATCACAGCCGCCGCCGTCGCCGAGAACGAAAGCTCTGCCGCTGCTGTCACCCAGAACAAAAGCTCCGTTGCCGCTGTCGGCTCACCGCCGGGAACGAAGAGGAGGGAGCAACACAGGTTCAGACAAGGGTACCCGTTCGGACAGGCACGGGGACACGTATCACCTAATGCACTGACAAGTGGGGCCAGTAACTAGATGCACTGCCAACTAGGGCCCGCATGTCTTAAACATAACCTCACTCCCGTTGATGACCATTTAAGTCGCCCGAGTGGGCCTTGGCTATTTGGGCTTCTGAAACGTCTCGCGAGAGCCATTTTCGTCAACTACGTAGCATTCTTTCCAATTCACCTCAAAGGTGTCGCACAGGAGCTATTGACCTGTTTAGACATGGTTGGAGCTTGATTTTTCACCCCGAAAGCCCACAAACATAGAGGCAAAACAGATGGCACTGCACGATGATGCCTAGAAGGAGGGAAGCAATGCCAGACGTTGGTGTCTATAAAATAGTATTAGTAAGAACATCTACGACCGGATGCCTCAAACGACTTTTCATACGTTCGTAGACGTGTCCGATCAGTGACCGGACAAGAAAGAGAAAGAAATAAGTGACCCAACCAGACCCCACTTATAATCTCTATATGTCCAGACTGTCCGCAAACCCTCATATTGAGGAAAAATATAGGAAGGATATGAGGGCTCGTGAACGCGCCCCTCTCCACCCGGACCATTTTTTTCTTTATTCATTCTTTTCTTTCTCTATCTTTCACTTGGCGCTGGACGTGGCGTGATGGCCTCGCGCAGGGAGGTAGCGCTGTCTGGCGCCATGGTGGCTTCGACAGCTTACCTGGCAAGGTATTTGCGTCAGTACCTGCTCTGAAGATGGTTAGGTGGATGACGGTGGCGGTAGCCTCGGTGAGTGCGCCGAACCGGTGTGTGACCCATTCCCGGTATGTGGCTGGGATGGGGCATCCGACATTAGATGTTAGGTGTTTATGCGATGTCTGTTTGGTATTAGGCTCGGACATTCGACACCCCTGCATCAAGGGAATAGGAGTAGCGACATGTGTCGCCTAGATGGTGGCTTTAGGCTTACTGATGTAATGCTTTGTAAGGTCTCTGAGAATAATTAATAAAATGGCTGCATGCATCGCCCAGATGCACAGAGGCCGGGGCAATCCTCCTTTGCTAAAAAAAACTCCACCGATCACGTGCAAGTGACCAGACATATGGAGAAGAAAATGAAGAATGTGGCTGCACGGACGAACAAATAGTAGACACATTTGATTATTGAGGGACGCTTAAGGGGTCATATTTGCTAAGTTCATGTTCTAAGTAGATTACTATGCTCAAACGAGCGCAAGTACATTATAGAGATTGACTGATCGGGTGCTGATTTAGGAGAGGAATAGATTCCATTAGAATTGTGACGTGAGAGCTTAATTGTTTATTCACCCTGCAGTACGTGGTGTTGGCAAATTGTGTGACAGGATTTTTACATGATGCAGTGGACTAGAGCGGGGATAATTAACGAGATTGCAGCAGTTGCTTACACAAAGCATTACAATGAAGTTTTGGTTCGTAGAGAGGCTACCAAGAGCAGTCACCAAAGATACATATTAGAGAGGCTACCAAGACTACACCAAAGATACATATATATACCCCTACTTGCGATCCGACCGCCTGCATCACTGACTCCCTCTAGGCTTGGTCTGACTCTGATCCCTCTCGAATTGATCCAGAGCCGCTTGAAGCTTGTCAATTTTATCATCAATCCTGATGGAAGAAGTCACCCCGACATAACATGCGGTGGCATGGGAGAGGAGGCCAGCGACAAGGAGGAGGCAGATCGAAGCAAAACTGGATTTGGACATCCTGGTCGGGGCGCTGGAGGAGAGGCAACGCTGGCCGGTCTTGCCTAGGACCCCGGCGCTGTTGTGGCCGCCGGCCGCCGTCGTGGTCCTGCCGAAGCCGCCGTCCAAGACCTTGGCGACCCTGGTGGCGGTGCCGCAGCCGAGACGAGCCCTCAACGCGGGGAGCGCCATGGATGGATGGATGGATCGGGGTGCTGTTGGTCGGGACGTCACGTGCGCCTGGATGGAATCGATAGAATCGAAGGACCTATCGCTCGTGGCGTGCAACGTCGGGTCCTAGGTACGTGCAAACCCTGCCACCTTATACCATCAGGACTCCGGAGAGATTTTATCTCTGTCTCTGTTTAGAGGAGAGGTATATATCCGGTCCGAGGTGAAAAAGAAACTCTGAGAGTTGTTTTCCTACAAGGACTGTGTTGTTTTATTTGTTTGTGTTTTTCAATATTTTTGGTTTGCTCTTGGCCGTGTAAGCTATCTCCTATAGTACTTTTGTTTAATATAAAGACACCCAACGAGCAGCATAGATCTATCGAGGAAAATAAAGGCAGCACAATGGATCGACAACTGCATGTAAAATGATGATTGGTAAAAAGTAAAATTTACATTAGAATGATTGGTACTGTTGTTAAATTTACATTAGTCAAATTTTAGGACATCTACAAACGCCGTTGGCTTGAAAGACCGTAATAATCACTTGCCCCTTGAGATGAAATCTATAAATTGTCGAAGCATCATATCTCACGCAGAACAGGCTTGCAATCCATAACCACCAATTCAAAGTGTCGGTGATACCGGCCAAGCCACAAAACGACACAAAAGAAGTTGTCGAGGTTGCCACGTCTATTAATTCAGGTTCTCTATGTTATTGGATCACAGTCTAGCTCTTTAAGAGATACCTTTTTGATTTTTTTTCAGTGTCATAGTAGTACAATTTGCTTTTATTCGGCCTGCTTATTTTGTATCATATTTACGTTTAAATTTTTTGGTTTCACAATCTGGACTGATGGTGAGAATTAAATTTGGTTTCATCTTCATTTGACCATATGATTAAAGTTTAGTGGGTTAACTTAGTTTTATGACTTTCAATATACTTTATTCAGCATGTACTCACGGTCAACGATGCGAAAGATGTCCCAAGATTCAGTAACCCTAGACCTCGGGAGTGTGAATTTTCTTTTCTAGTATTTGGTTAGGGTTTCACCTTTGTTTCTGTCAAGTGCCTACAGTCACAGTATGGAGGCTTCAAAATATTTATGCAACCTATTTGGACCAAACTAGGACACACTTGCAGATGTTCCGATTTGAATTATCATAAGTAAATGCTTGTAAACACAATAAATGGAGGAAATATAGCAAACACACTCTGAAATCCATGGAAATTTGATAGTAGGCCTCAAATTTGATAGTAGGCCATATGAGTGTAAAACTATGCTAGTCATACAAGATAGCTCATTTAATTTTGTGATGTTTTTTCTTCTAATTTTTGGCAACACAAACTAGCTACCGCAGTGGGTGCAATGGCCATAAAGCTTTGGGTGACCTGGGAGTACAAGTATGTGCTCACTTGTAAACAGAGCTTCTATACTTTGTTTTGCCATTTAATTTTGTGATGTTCTTCCTAATTTTTGGCATTGCTTGTTTACCATTTTTCCTCAAACTAGGCCATAGAAAAGGGGTGGATGCAAAATGGTATTAATTTTTGAGACTTTAATCATTTTATATAATTGTTTGTTGGCATGGAGCAATACTCTCAAGGGCGGCTACTTATAGCATATAGGTTATGGTATCACCTTTGTTTGTGTCAAGGGCTAACACTCATAATACGAAATCTTGAAAAAATGGAAATTATTTGGATCAAACTAGAGCACACTTGCATTTCAAATTTGAATTACCTTTCATAAATGCCTAGAAACTCCGCAAATAAAGAAAATATAGCAAACACACTCTGAAATCTTTGAACGTTTCACACTAAGCATCAAATGTGGTCTAATTTGGGTGAAAAATGCAAAGGGCCAATTTTCCATCTTTGGGTACTTTTCCTTCACAAAAGGCTAGTTTTGGCACTGTTTTATTGGAAACAAGTTATTTTATAACAAAATAATTGAAATGTTGGTCACTACTTGTCACATTGTGAAATAAGTAGCAAAAAGGGCAAATTTTGGACACTCAAGTATGCAAACAACACAAATTTTAATTAAAGTTTGTAATGTTTACACACATTTTATCCCTAAAGATAGCTACAGACAAAAAAACCCTATTTAATAGTCCTAATATACTCATCATCATCATTGACGTTGGAACTGCTGCTAAGGCTGAGGGAGTCTTCGTCCTCCTCCCCCTTGTTGCCAACTCCAAGGAGTCACCATCCTCCCGAGTGGCGGCGCTGGGGTATTCTCGGGTATTCCCTGGAATACCCAAGAAATACACCAGTTTTTTAAATAGCTATAATCCAGCCCATCTGGCCACCCAGCTCAACTGGCGAAGCCCAAGCGAGGCTGCTGCATCGAGCGAGCGAGCCAGGCGTCTGCTCACTCGCGTGACTAGAGTGAGGTAGAAGACACGACATCGATCCCTTCCCCCGTGAGTCCCTCTCCTCGACCAGTTCCTCCCCTCGACGGCGGCGGAGGCGGCAGCGGCCGGGCCGACCCTCTCCCTCCCCTCGGTCCCTCTCCAGATATCCAATCCGGCCAGCCCTCCCTTCCCGTCCCCTCCGAGGCTCCGATCGGTAGCCGCTCCATGTGACCTGGACACTCAAGTGTTTGAGATTCCGACCTGTACACTCAAGTGTTTGAGATTCCTATTGCATCAAGGTTTGGCATTTAGAGGGCATGATGAACGTGATGACTCGCTAAATAAAGGAAATTTCCTTGAGCTTTTAAATTGGCTAGCAGGAAACTTTGAATAGGTTGATAGGGTAGTTCTAAAGAATGCTCCACAAAACTGTAAGATGACTTGCCATGATATACAACAAGAGTTGATCAAATGTTGTGCTCAGCTGATTACTAAAATACTTATTGAAGATCTTGATGGTGAACATTTTGCAATACTTGCAGATGAGTCTAGTGATGTGTACCAGAATGAACAACTAGTTGCTTGCCTGCGTTATGTGGATAAGAAAGGAAGGACAGTTGTGAGATTTCTTGGTCTTGCCCATGTTGAGGACACTTCTTATTTGACACTTAAAGCTGCAATTGAGGAGATGCTTATGACATACAATTTGAGCTTTGCAATGGTTCGTGGGCAAGGATATGATGGAGCTAGTAATATGAAAGGTAATGCCAATGTCCTGAAAAAACTAATTATGGATGAGTCTCCTTATGCCTATTATGTCCATTGCTTTGCCCATCAGCAACAATTAACACTTGTTGCTGTTGCAAAGGAGAGTGGTGATTGTAATTGGTTCTTTCAATAACTGTCATGTTTGCTAAATGTTCTAGGCTATTCTTGTAAGAAGATGAGAATGCTTCGAATAGCTCAAGCTGAGGAACTTATTGCTGCACTAGAGTTGGAAGAAGTAGAAACCGGGATAGGTTTGAATCAAAAAATGGGTATTGGAAGGCCATGTGATACTCGTTGGGGCTCTCACTACAAAACAGTCAACCATGTTATCTCTATGTATCCCGCAATAAGGCGTGTTCTCATCAAGATTGCAAAAGAGTATAACAGCACAGAGGCAGTAGTAGCAATGACCATGTTGACATCATTTCATACATTTGAATTTGTTTTCATTGCAAACTTGATGCAAGAAATATTTGAATACACAAATGACTTGAGTAGAGCTTTGCAAAAGAAATATCTAGATATTGTTAATGCTATGGATATTGTTGAACTCACAAATCTACACTTGCAATGCCTGCGAGAAGATGAAGGGTGGAATGATTTTCTTCAGAATATCACTTCTTTTTGTGTAAAGCACAAGATCAAGGTGGTTGATATGGAGGCTCCTTACTATCCTGATGGGAGACCAAAAAGAGGATTCTTTAATGGCACAAAGAATTACCATCGCTCCAAGGTTGAAATGTTTGTGGGTGTCATTGATAGGCAACTTCAAGAGCTGGATGCAAGATTTAATGAGGTAAACACTGAACTACTTATTTGCATGACAGCATTCAGTCCACGTGATTCATTTGCTGCTTATGATCGAGAGAAATTGGTTAGGATTGCTAGAGAGTTTTATGCTAAGGATTTCACAAATGATGAATTGTCAAGACTTCCATGGCAATTAAGCATGTATATTGCTCATGTGCATATGGATAAAAGGTTCAACAATTTGAAGAATCTATGTGAGCTTTCAGTTCTGATGGTTGAGTCGAGAAAGAATGAATAATATCATATTGTTTACAAACTTCTTAAGTTAGTGCTCATTCTTCCGGTGGCCACTTCTACTATTCAGAGGGTATTTTCCTCAATGAAATATGTGAATAATTCGCTAAGAAACAAAATGGGTGATGAATATTTGAACAATTGCCTGGTTACATTCATTGAGAGAGAATTCTTCAAGCAAGTGAAAGATGAGGATGTCATCAATCTCTTCCAAAACGGGGATTGTAAAGTCATATTGTAATTTCCTTGGCTATAGTTTTCTACTAGTGCTAGTATGCCTCTACTAGTGCTATGCAAAAAGGGGATCCTGCCTGGACCGAAGCCCTGTTTTCTACTAGTGCTAGTATGCCTCTAGTAGACTAGCTCGTTGATCAAAGATGGTCAAGGTTTCCAAGCCATGGACATGATATATCATTTGATAACAGGGTCACATCATTAGGAGAATGATGTGATGGAGAAGACTCAAACTATAAACATAGCATATGATCGGGTCAGTTTATTGCTATAGTTTTCTGCATGCCAGGTATATGTTCCTATGACCATGAGATCATGCAACTCACTGACACTGGAGGAGTGCCTTGTGTGTATCAAACGTCGCAACATAACTGGGTGACTATAAAGGTGCTCTATAGGTATCTTCGAGAGTTTATGTTGAGTGGGTATGGATCAAGACTGGGATTTGTTACTCCGTGTGACGGAGAGGTATCTCACGGCCCACTCGGTAATACAAAATCACAACATGCCTTGCAAGCAATGTGACTAAAGTGTTAGCCACGGGATCTTGTATTACGGAACGAGTAAAGAGACTTGCCGGTAACAAGATTGAACTAGGTATAGAGATACCGACGATCGAATCTTGGGCAAGTAACATACCGAAGAACAAAGGGAACACCATACGGGATTAACTGAATCCTTGACATAGAGGTTCAACCGATAAAGATCTTCGTAGAATATGTAGGAGCCAATATGGGCATCCAGGTCCCGCTATTGGTTATTAACCGTAGAGGTGTCTCGGTCATGTCTACATAGTTCTCGAACCCACAGGGTCTGCACACTTAAGGTTTGGTGACGTTTCGATAGTATAGAGTTATGTATGATGGTGACCGAAGGTTATTGGGAGTACTGGATGAGATCCTGAACATCACGAGGAGCTCCGAAATGGTCCACAGGTAAAGATTGATATATAGGAAGTCCCGTTTTGGTCGCCGGAAAAGTTTCGGGCTCATCGGTAGTGTACTGGGAGTGCCGATAGGGTACCGGGGGACCATCGGGAGGGGTGTCTCGACCCAAGAGGCTACATGGGCTGTGGGAGGAGGTAAACCAGACCCTGGAGGGCTGGCTTAATCCCCACTAAAGGTCGATGCGTCTAAGGGTGGGAAAAACCCAAAGGTGGAAAGGTGGAAAGCGTTTCCAAGTGGAGAGGAGGAATCCTACTCCTAGTAGGATTCGAGTAAGACTCCTCCATCTCCAATTTCGGCCAAACCTTGAGGGTTTGAGGATGCCTCCTCCCCAGGATGCCTCCTCCCCTCCCTCCCTCGTATATATACTAGAGTATTTAGTAGGGATAGCTAACCCTAATTGCCATGTGCTTCCTCTACTTCCTCTAGATCGGTTTTCTCCTCTAGTCTAGTTCGGCGATGCTTAGGCGAAGCCCTGCCGGAATAGTTCCACCACCATCGTCGCCACACCGTCGTGCTGCTAGAGAACTCATCTACGTCTTCACCCCCTCTTGCTAGATCAAGAAGGCAGAGATCGTCATCGAGTTGTACGTGTGCTGAACGCGGAGGTGTCGCCCGTTCGGCGCTAGATCGAAAGGACCGTGATCAAAATCACGAGACGATTCGTGATTGTATCGCGGGACGGATCGTGATGGGATCACAGAACGGATCGCGATTGGATTGCGGGACGCTCGGCGATTTGGATCGCAAAGACCTTCGACTACATCAACCGCGTTTCTTAAAGCTTCCCGCTTAGCGATCTACAAGGGTATGTAGATCCACTCTCCCTCTCGTAGATGCTCATCACCATGGATAGATCTTGCGTGTGCGTACGAAATTTTGTGTTTCATGCAACATTCCCCAACATACTCATCCAAAGTACACGCAAGACTGACATCAAAACTATGCTAAGTATGCAACAATATCAAAGGAATGGGGTTATATCTTTGGACTGACTGCAAAAATGCCAGAATAGAGAGAAGGCCTAGTCCTATCGAAGACTAGCATCTTGAACATCTTGCAACATTAGATAAGTGTAAATTGGTAACTCATATGTAGCAATATTATTGAACCAAATTTTATTAAGTAACCACGCCCAGAGATTCTTCCTCGAATCCCTACGAGAAAGCAATCTCGGAGCCACAATTTTATCTCAAGTCATCATTCTAGTTATATTAGATCGGGATACCACTCCAAGTCGTCCTGTTACCGTGGACACGACTATTCAAATAGTTGAATTCATCCCTGTAGGGGTGCACCACATTCGCAACATGTTTGATCACCTCCGGCCGAACACACTGGGTCATGCCCGGCCTCGGTTAATCAACACGTCGTCATCCTACCTAGGCTCAATAGAGAGGCCAACCTGTCGGTCTAATTCCTAAGCACGCAGGGATCATGGGCCCACTCACCCTTTGCACTCCTGCACGATGCATGGGCAGCTGAGATCAGTCCTGACACTTCTTATAAAAGGACAATGCCATCGCGGACAACTCGGGCGCGCGCCGCTCCATTGTTGACATCCAAAGAGCTTCGGCTGATACAACGATGCTGAGTACCCATAACTTGTCCCACGTGAAGGTTTAGTGCGAAAAAGGTCAAATGACCAACTCAGATCAAATACCCAAAACCTTAGCATTTTATTAAGTACGGTGACAAGCGCGACCCACAATGTGCGATCCCGTCGACCCATCTCGAGCTCTTGTGGCAAGGGCCTCACCTTCCCTACCACGCCTCGTCGTCATCAATACGTGGGTACCCTTCAGGGACGACCCATCACCAACATCTTTCTATAACCAAGTCATAGTAACAATGTGTATAAAACATTAAGGCGGGACCTGATGAATCACCCTCAATGATTCTGGGTCAATGCAACCGTCAAGGTGGACTTAGAGGAATCACACTGGGGGTCCCATACTCGGGGGGGGGGGGGGGGATTGCACGACAGAGTCGATATCGGGAGTGGCGGAGAGGTATCGCCCTCGATTTACCACGACCGACTAGCTACACCACAGAGCTAACATCATGAGTACTTCACGAGGTGTCACCCTAGGTATTCGATAGTAGTTCTGTAGAGTCGTACAACTAAGGGGGTGTGCGGTGATGTGACGGGTCTGGCTCGTCGATCATGATGATCGAGTAACCGACTATTAAAGCGGGGCAACTGGGACTAAAGGGTCATAGGGGTCACTGTAAACCTATGCTAAGCAGTTTAATGAAGTAGCAGGTATTAGCAGTTTATCAAAAGCCGGCTATGCATCAAAATAGGAGCTATATACAATAGTAGCAAAATCTAATGCAAGCAAGAGAAGGAAAGAAATGGGCGATATCGAAATGCTCAAGGGGGGTTTGCTTGCCTAGTTGCTTTGCAGACAAATACGGATCCTTGACGGTGAAGTAGTTGATCACCGAATCAACATCAGTCTTGGGGTCTACCGGAAAGAAGTAACGGAGGGGAAAACAAATAAATAACGGAGCAATCAAATGCAACACAAATGCAAAGGCACGAGAAGATGTGTGGGTGACATGCTCTAATGCATCACTAAGCATTTTAAAAGAAGGGGGAAATATCCGACGATATTTTCCCGTCTCTAGGTATTTTTCGGACAGATGATTCTAACGCAAAATGCCCATGTCCGTCATTCTAGAGACATGTGACAGATGAACGGACAGCATATTCGGACCCGTTGAATTTTTCTAAGCAACTCTCATGTATAAATTATTTTCATCCGAGTTATAAATTAATTTATATGATTTTTAAAAGTTTTAATAATATTCTAAAATCATTATATTTAGTTTAATCCGAATTGACCAAGTCAGTTTGACTAGTCAAGAGGGCAGGTGTGGCCCACATGTCATTGATTATTCACCTAAACAAATAAATAAACCTTACTTATTTAAAGGGGCCTACATGTCATCTGCTATTAGACTAACTTAGCACTAAATTGGTACTACTCCCTCCGTCCTAAAATAAGCGATTTAAAAATGACTCAACTTTGTATTAAAATTAATGCAAAGTTGAGTCATTTTTAAACCATTTATTTTGAGACGGAAGAGAATACTAACTAAGCCTAGCCTAATTAAACCAGGGGCCGGCCGGTGGCACAGCCAGCCGTGGCTGTGTTCGCTCATGCACGTACACACAACACACACGCTGCGCGCGCGCGCGCGCGCACACACACACCAGGCCATAGCCATGGCCGTGGCTAGCAGCAGCAAGCGGCGGCAAGGCGACAGAGGACGCACACGCGGGCGAGCAGCGGCGCACGCATCAGGTAGCAGTGGCAGCAGCTTGAGCAGCAGTCGTGGCAAGCAGCAGCAAGCAGGCACGCAAGGCATCGGCAGCAGCATAGCTATCAGCACGTAGAGCAGCAGCTAGCAAGCAGCAGCAGTGGGAGGCGGCGGCAGCAACAGGCACGGGGCTGCGCGGGCGCGGCCAGGGCAACGGCAGACGGCAGCATAGTAGCGGCAACAGCAACACTGTTGGGACAAACCCACCGGCTAGCCAAACGTCGAGAAGCCTTCCGACAACGCACGCCGGACGGAGATAGAAGACGATGAACAAAAACACATTTCCTGCGACGAACGTCCCGGCCGACGAACGACCTGTATGTTGGCATCTATTCATCTCAACTCCCTCGACACACACACATGAAGGTACACACGCACAGACGCAGCACAATCTCGAAAAAAACTCTCACATTGACCGGAAACACACCACGGTCCCGACATAGACTACATCTTTTTTAGGCCCCTCTCCCTCAGCTCGACACATACCGTTACCGTGGCGCGACAACAGACCGACACAGCTTCTATCAGTACACGGGTTGGGTTTTATCCCCGGACTAACACACGCCTAGCTAGCTTGCACGCCAAGGCCACCACGCGCACGCATGGATCACCCGGCCACTAAGCCAACTAACTAAGCCATGCACACACAACCTGTTGGCTACGTGCATGGTCATCCGCAGGACATGCGCAACCTTCCTCAACAGCCGCATGACCTGGCCATCCATCCACCATGCAACAATCTGCTCCGGCTGCGCGCACGACTCGGCTGGCTCCAACCGATCGCAAGGGCCCTCATGCATGCAGCTCCTCCATGCAACCATCCACCACGAGCACGAACTCACCCAGGACACACGCGGTTTATTTTTATTTTTTTGCTAACAAACACGCACGCACACGTACGCGGGAGATCGGGGACGACGGCAAGCGACAACGAACCGAAGGGGATCGACAGAGGATGATACGGGGCACGCCCGTATGCATCGATCTTTTCACATTTGGAGAAGGAAAAGGAAAAATCACGAGTGAAAACAAATGCTCATGGACAAACCCCGATCACACATCCACTAAAAACAAGCAAACACATGAGGTAATTTGATCCACAAACAACAGGCGGATACAAGTAACTAGTAGTTCTTCCTCACTCCGGAGAGAAGGCCTTAAATCCCGTATGATCTTTCCTCTAGAGGGGGACTTCACTTGGATCTCTCCTGTGGAGGCAACTCCACAAGAAGAGCAAGTAATGGAGCTAGGATCAACAAAGAGTATTTGCTACACAAGCTAACCCTAGATAGGGGGAGGGGTCCTTTATATAGTGCTAGTGAAAAGAGGGGTGAGAGAGAGTGTACATGGGCCTTCAGCCCGCGTCTGCCCGCACAGGGGTCGGATGTCCGGGGCTTCAGGGGGCGCCGGATGTCTGGGCCGTGGGGCCGGATGTCTGGGCAGAAGTCGCCGGCTTCGCTCGGTTCTGTTGCATAGGGTCCGGATTTCCGGGGCTGTGGACTGGATGTCTGGGCACTGGGGGGTCACCGGATGTCCGGGGCTTGGCCGGATGTTCGGGACTCGGGGAGCGCCTGTCCGCTCGGTTCTGGACCCTGGGAGCCGGATTTCCGGGGTCGGGGGCCGGATTTCCGGGAGCTACCGGATGTCCAGGGCATGTAGCCTGGCCTTGGCGTTGTGGAGTCTCCAGGGGCTGGATGTCCGGGGCCTTGGCCAGATGTCCGGAGCCTGGAGGGTAGACTTGCCTTCCTTTGGTGCTCTTGTCCATCCTTCTCCGTGTCCGTCTCCATGGGGGCTTGTACTTCACTCCAAGCATCTTCTAGGCCATCTCCATTGTACATGATCATGCAAAGAGTCTCTGCTTGAGGTAGCATCCAAGTTCCAAGAACATCAAAGGGAGAATCATATAGGATAGATGTCACCTCGTTTGCAATGGCACGTGAGGGGCTCTCGTCATGGGTCCTTTCAGAGCTTGAGGTGTTGGTGATGGGTCCATGGGGGTGATCATGGGATGCTCTGCATCATCCCCCCCCCCCCCCTTGCGAGAGACCCGACCTCGGATCAAGATCTTCATCACCATGGAAAGGCGATATGTCTGAGGCGTTGAAGGTGTCGCTCACATTGTACTTGTCGTGTGGAATTTCGATCTTGTAGGCATTGTTGTTGTAGCATGCCAACAACTTGAAGGGTCCATCGGCTCGAGGTAGCAACTTGGACTTGCGCTCAGCGGGGAAACGGTCCTTGCGAAGGTGTAGCCACACAAGATCGCCAACCTTGAACACCATGGGTTGCTTTTTGGTGTTGCGCTTGGCGGTGACGCGTTCCACTTGACGTTCTATCGTGCGCCTTGTATCGTCATGCATCGTCTTGATGTAGCTTGCCCTTGTGCTTGCATCCATGTTGATGCGCTCTTGTAGCGGTAGCGGGAGAATGTCCAATGGGGACAAAGGGTTGAAGCCATAGACCACATCGAAGGGAGACTTGTTGGTGGTGACGTGTCGTGCGCGATTGTAGGCGTACTTGGAGATGGGGAGGCAATCTTCCCATTCCTTGATGTCCTTCTTGATCAACACGTGGAGGAGAGTTCCAAGTGTCCGGTTTGTCACCTCCGTTTGGCCATCGGTTTGTGGATGGTATGCTGAAGAGAATAGTAGCTTGATGCCGAGCTTGACGCAAAGGGTCTTCCAAAAGTAGCTCAAGAACTTGATGTCGCGATCCAAGACAATGCTCTTGGGTACTCCATGTAGGCGTAAGATGTCCTTACAAAAGAGATTGGCAATATGTGAAGCATCGTCTATCTTGTTACAAGGAATGAAATGAGCCATTCCGGAGAACGATCCACAACAACAAAAATGGAATCATGCCCATTTTTTGTTCATGGCAAACCAAGCACAAGATCCATAATAATGTCTTCCCAAGGTTGGAACAGTATAGGAAGATGCATGTAAAGACCATGGGATTGAGCTTTGGACTTAGCTTTGCGGCATGTATAACATCGGTTGGTGAAGCGTGCTACATCACAGAGCATCTTTGGCCAATAGAACTTGTCGGAGAGTGTGGCATATGTCTTGTCACATCCAAAGTGACCCATTAGTCATCCACCGTGAGCCTCTTGCAAAAGCAACAAACGAAGAGAAGAGTTGGGAATACAAAATTTGTTAGCACGCATAAGATAGCCATCTTTCATATAGTAGTTTTCCCAACAAGGTTTCACTTGACAATTGGCATATGGAACGCAAAAGAAACATCATGCTCATACAAATCTTTTATGTGCTAAAAAACGATAACATTCAATTCAAGTTGAGTAACGAGCATGCATTTGCGGGAAAGAGTATCCGCCACAACATTTTCTTTGCCCTTAATGTATTTGATGACAGAAGGGAAAGACTCAATAAATTCACTCCATTTAGCATGTTATTTGTTCAACTTAGTTTGACCCTTCATTTACTTGAGAGTTTCATGATCGGTATGAATAAAAAATTCATGCGGTCGTAAATAATGTTCCCAAGCTTGTAAGACTCTCACCAATGCATACAATTATTTGTCATAGATAGGATAATTGAGTTGAGCACCGGAAAGCTTCTCACTAAAATACGTGA
Source organism: Hordeum marinum (assembly GCA_022496015.1). NCBI lineage: Eukaryota > Viridiplantae > Streptophyta > Magnoliopsida > Poales > Poaceae > Hordeum > Hordeum marinum. Next base: position 557,419,048 of record CM039673.1, on the reverse strand, counting down.
TTGGGCACTTTTCTTGCATAAGCACGCCTCCTATGCCATTACCACTAGCGTCACAATGCACTTCAAAAGTGTTGTTAAAGTTAGGCAAGGCAAACAAAGGTGCATGAGTGAGCAAATTCTTAAGTTCATGGAAAGCGGTGTCTTGGGATGGTTCCCAAACAAAAGGTGCCTTTTTTCTTGCTCAAAGCGTGTAGATTATTGACAATGGTGGTAAACTCCTTCACAAACCGACGGTAGAAACCGACTAGTCCTATGAAACTACGCACTTGTTGCAAATTGGTGGGTGTGGGCCAATTTTTGATTGGCTCAATCTTAGTTTCATCAACATGGACACCCTTAGAGGAAACCACAAATCCTAGGAAAACAACTTTTTCAACACCAAAAATGCATTTGTCCATGTTTGCATAAAGTTTTTCTATCCGTGTGGCGTGTTGTTCTAGAGAGTCGCTAAAAACAAGGATGTCATCAAAGTAGACCACAACACAATATCCAATGTAGGGGCGCAAAACATCATGCATCATGCGCATGAACATACCCGGTGCTTCGGATAAGCCCATGGGCATCACTAACCATTCATATAGACCAAATTTAGTTTTGAAAGCTGTTTTTCACTCATCACCCTCTTGTATGCGAATTTGGTAGTAACTACTTTTCAAGTCTATTTTGGAAAATTTAGTGGCACCACTAAGTTCATCTAGCATGTAATCTAAGCATGGGATAGGGTGACGGTAGCGAATGGTGATAGCATTTATAGGTCGGCAATCGGAATACATGCGCATACTACCATCTTGTTTAGGCACTAGGATCATGGGAACCATAGAAGGACTCAAACTCTCACGTACATGCCCTTTTTCTATGAGTTTTGGACTTGCCTTTGTATCTCCTTTGTTTCGTCGGGGTTGACGTAGTAGGGAGCCTTGTTAGGGAGTGGTGGGCCGGGGATGAGGTCGATGCAGTGTTCGATCCCTCGTTTGGGTGGTAGTCCCGGAGGTAGCTCATCGGGAAAAACATCTTGAAATTCCTGCAACAATTGAGATAACAAAAGATGAAGATGTTGTGAAAGGTTAGGCTGGGTAACATCATCCTTGCACACTATCACGTAGTGATGGACGGTCGATGGGCTCTCACTCACATCCCTCAAATCTCTTTTGGTGGCAAAAAGGACTAGGTCACTTATGTCCCTCATCGTGGAGTCACTCAATTTTGGCTTGTGGCGCTCACTTGCTTTGAGGTGGATCACTCTCTCACTTTTCTCTCAATGATGGGACGAAGCTTGCTTGTCGGCGGTTACTTGACTTGGAGACATAGGGCGAAGCACATATTCAGTGCCCTTCATCTTGAAGCTATATTGATTTGTGCGCCCATTGTGTATGGCGCCACGGTCGAATTGCCAAGGTCTCCCAAGGAGTAGGTGGGAAACGGACATGGGCACCACATCACCCTCCATGGTGTCTTCATAAGCTCCATTCTTGAGGGAAACTTGCACGTTGTGGTCGACTTGTGTTGTGACGGAGTCACTTAGCCATTGGACCTTGTAGGGGCGAGGATGCTTTTTCTTGACCAAGTGCAACTCGGAGCAAAGCTCCTCACTTTCCAAATTGTGGCAACTTCCTCTGTCGATGATGACCTTGACGGATCTTCCTTGGATACCGGCCTTGGTGTGGAAGATGTGGCCACGTTGGTCCTCATCTTGTTGTTGTTGTAGAGTCAAAACCTTTGAGACAATGAGAGGGGGTCTCGAATTGTTGTCACAAAAGATTTGAGAGTTTTCATCTTCATTGACTTGTCGGTGCATAGCCACTTGTTCCAAAGCTTCCATTTCATCTTTACTCATGGAATCATAGGAACCGTCATATTGAAGGATCATGGTCCGCCTTATGGGACACTCATACATCTTGTGTGCTCGGCCTTGGCACGTGAAACACTTGATGGAGTTTGTTTTCGGGTCATCCGGTGTTGGTGTAGAGGATGACGCTCTTGCTTTGCTTGTAGGAGCGTTGCGGGATGAGGAAGGTGACTTGTCCTTGTAGCTTGACTTGTCATCTTTTGTCGTGGAGGTCCTTGTAGAGGAAGGTGTCGTGGTTGGAGAAGCTTGAGTAGTTGCATCGTAGGTCCTGTAGGTGGTCTTGGAGTACTTGTAGTCATCTTGAACTTGATGTTCCACCTTGGTGGATTGATGCACTAGCTCGAGCAAGTTCGAGTAGGGTTGGAAATCCGCAATTTTCTTGACTTGGTAATTGAGACCATTTAAGAAACGCGCCATAGTTTGATCATCGTCTTCCTTCACATTGGCTATTATCATGGCCATCTCCATCTCTTGGTAGTACTCTTCCACCGACTTGGTGCCTTGATTGAGTAGTTGTAGCTTCTTGAAGAGATCACGATTGTAGTGTGTTGGGACGAATCGAGCACTCCTGAGATCTTTCATTTGTGCCCAAGTGGTGATTGGTGGGTCACCTCTTTCTCTTCTTCTCTCCATCACTTGTTCCCACCAAATGAGCACGTAATCTTGGAACTCGAGGGAGTCCATGGCAATCTTCTTGTCCTCTTCATAGTTGTGCAACCGGAATATTTGTCAACCTTAAGTGCCCAAGAGAGATGGTCTTTGGGATCGTTGCTTCCCGAGAACTTGGGCATATTGAACTTGAGCTTGCCAAAGCGATTTTACTCATTGTTGTTGTGATTACGTTATCCTTGTTGTGGAGGAGCATAGTTGTCTTGTTGACGTTGGCCTTGCCTTGGAGCTTGATCATCCACGTGGTCAACGGGATTTGCTTGAGGTTGCACTTCTAGTCGTGGAGGGGCATTGTTGTCATGTTGATATTTCTCTTGCCTTGGAGCAAGCTCATCAAAGTCTTGTTACTCTTACCTTGGGTGTTGTTGGCGTTGTGGTCGCATTCGTTGTTGGCATTCTTTGTGCTCCTCTTGATGTGCGGCTTCCTCTTGGCGGTCTTGACGTAGGGATTCTTGTTCCTCGCGAGCTAGTCGGTTGTGTTCTTGCAAGGCATATGTTGATTCGCGAAGTGCGCGATGTGCCTCATTTTCTTGCTCTTCACGGTGACGGTCTTCCTCATGGCGGTGACGTAGGCTTTATTGCTCGAATGCGTCTTGCTCTTGTTGGTGACACTGGTCACGCTCGCAATGTCGACCTCGAGGCTCGTTGTCATGGAAGGGGTTGCTTGAGTCTTGAGAGAGGCTATGTGCATCATGTTGTTGTGGTCTAGCTCGAGGAGGAGGGCTCTCACCGAAGGAGTCCTCGGAGGAGTGGCGACTTGCGGTGTGCCGTCGAGTTGAGGTAGAAGTGGATGATGCACCGTTCATCATTAAGGCGCTCGATGAAGACAATACCAATGTTCCATTTGGGTTGTCATGAAGTCCCATGTTCGCTCCTCGGATTCGCGTATGTTGGTGGCGAGGTGCTCGATGCGGTCCATGGTGACATCATGTGCTTGGCGCATTCCCTTTTGTGCACCGAAGAATTGTAGTTTGGTGACGTAGTTGTTCACGTCGTCGTCGTGCTCCTCGAATGCCGGGTTTGACATGATGTTCCTATCCATAGCACTCAACAAGATATAAGTGGAAGAGTGAGAAGACAATACCAATTACCGTTCCAAAGGTTGAGAGTGGATCACGTACACTCAATGTGCAAGCATGAAAGTAGTAGAATTGGTACCGAAGATTGTCCCGCTCACACCTACACAGATAATGCTTATGGAGTAGCTTAGTAAGGATTGTGGCACAAAGAATTCAAGTAATTTGAGAATAAGATTCAATCAAGTTGAGATAGAGCCGCAAATCCGTAAATGAGACGAGGTAGACTTCTAGCAAATAGCAAGCACGGAAACACACACGTATAGGAATGTGGGATTGTAACACCAAAAAAATGAGCGCAAAATGTGGAATCCATGGTAAGCTCAAGGTGTACAATAGTGGAGAGACGTTAGCACGATTGCACGAATGGGCGCGATACAGACTTGTGCACACCTATACGAAGCAAAACTAGACGTCTTCCTATACCCAACTTTTGCTATTTATGTGGCTGGCACAAAATCTCTCGCTCAAATGATCGAATATGATATGCAACTTTACGATGCTATTGCTCTTCTTCCTTTGCTATGCTTCTCCTTTGGAGGATGCTATTTGGAATGATCACTATGGGAGACGTGCACACCAATATAGCAATGATGTATGCGGGTACTATTGTAGCACAAAATAAGATACGATGATATATGCTCGCTATTTGTTGCTATGCGGAGTATGTATCACTAAAGTGCACAAGTGGTGCAACCCGGCAATACTCAATGGCTAGTCTTGATAGGCAAGCAAATAGGCTCGGTTAACAATTCAATGGCAAGGGTATATGTCAAAAGTGTCGTCATGGTTACCATCCTTGCTTATGGTGTGGTGTCAACGAAGAGTTGGTTGGCGACGATCCGGGGCGATGATGAGTGGCGATGTCGATGAAGAAGCACTCCTAATTAGCTGAAACACCTTAGGAAGTGGCGATGCTCGCGACTCAAAATTTCAAATGCAAAATGGTTGCGGAAGAAATGGCGGAAATATTGCGGAAGAAATGGTGGAAACGGCAAAAATCTGCCAAAAAGAGGCAAGACAACTTTGTTGGCTGCCAGGCGCCGGATGTCCGGGCCAATGCGCCAGATGTCCGGAGGGGCCTGAGGTTCGGGGTCCAGGCCAGATGTCTGGGGAGCCCGATCCCGATTGGATCTCAGAAATCCCTATGAACTAGGGGATGAACACAAAAAAAAATCTGCGAAATTGGGGGTGATTTGGCGGGGGAAATCGATGATGATGATGGGGGAAAGGTAAATTCACTCGTCCACTACGAAATCCAGGGATCCAAATCAAAAAAATCTCTTCAAATTTAACGAATCCAAGAAAATTTGTTATGGCTATTTTTGTGGGGATTTTTGAAATTTTGTCAAATCAAAGCAAAAGTCGGCTAGAAAGTGGAGGGAGAGACTCCAAAGTGTGAATCAACGTGGCTCATGATACCAATATGATATGGGGCACGCCCGTGTACGTCGATCTTTTCACACTTGGAGGGGGAAAAGGAGAAATCACGAGAGAAAACAAACGCTCATGGACAAACCCCGATCACACGTCCACTAAGAACAAGCAAACACATCAGGTAATTCGATCCACAAAGAACGAGCGGATACAGGTACTTGGTAGTTCTTCCTCACTCCGGGAAGGAGGCATTGAATCTTGTAGGATCTTCCCTCTAGAGGGGGCCTTGATATCACTTGGATCTTCTCCGGTGGAGGTAACTCCACAAGAGGATAAAGTAATGGAGCTAGGCTCAACAAAGAGTATTTGCTAAACACAAGCTAACCCTAGATAGTGGGGGAGGGGTCCTTTATATACTGCTAGTGGAAAGAGGGGCGAGAGAGAGGGTACATGGGCCTCCAGCCTGCGTCTGCCCGCACAGGGGCCTGATGTCCGGGCCAGGGGGGCGGATGTTTGGGCCAGGGGGCCGGATGTATGGGGCTTGAGGGGGCGCTGGATGTCCAGGCCGTGGGGACGGATGTCCGGGCAAAAGTCATCGGCTTCGCTCGATTTTGTTGCATAGGGGGCGGATTTCCGGGGCTATGGACCGGATGTCCGGGCACTAGGGGTTCATCGGATGTCCGGGGCTTGGTCAGATTTTCAGGGCTCGGGGAGCGCCTATCCGCTCGGTTCTGGACCCTGGGAGGCGGATTTCCGAGGCTGGGGGCCGGATTTCCAAAAGCTATCGGATGTTCGGGCCGAGGCCGGATGTCCGGCACCTCTAGCCTGGCCTTGGCGCTGGTGGAGTCTCCAGGGGCCGGATGTCCAGAGCCTGGAGGGTAGATTTGTATTCCTTCAGTGCTCTTGTCCACCCTTCTCTGTGTCCATATGTTGGAAATATTATCATATTTCCTTGTTCATGATAATCGTTTATTATCCATGCTAGAATTGCATTGATCAGAAACTCAGATACATGTGTGGATACATAGACAACACCATGTCCCCAGTATTCCTCTAATAGACTAGCTCATTGATCAAAGATGGTTAAGGTTTCCTAGCTATGGACATGTGATGTCATTTGATAACGGGATCACATCATTAGGAGAATGATGTGATGGACAAGACCCAAACTACAAACGTAGCATATGATCGTGTCAGTTTATTGCTACTCTTTTCCGCATGTCAAGTATCTGTTCGTATGACCATAAGATCATGCAACTCACTGACACCGGAAGAGTACCTTGTGTGTATCAAACGTTGCAACGTAACTAGGCGACTATAAAGGTGTTCTACAGGTATCTCCAAGGGTGTATCTTGGGTTGGCATGGATCAAGACTGGGATTTGTTACTCCGTGTGACAAAGAGGTATATCAGGGCCCACTCGGTAATACAACATCACAATAAGCCTTGAAGGCAATGTGACTAAGTGTTAGCCATGGGATCTTGTATTATGGAACGAGTAAAGAGACTTGGCGGTAACGGGATAGAACTAGGTATAGAGATACCGACGATCGAATCTCGGGCAAATAACATGCCGAAGAACAAAGGGAACAACATACGGGATTATTTGAATCCTTGACATAGAGGTTCGACCGATAAAGATCTCCGTAGAACATGTAGGAACCAATATGGGCATCCAAGTCCCACTATTGGTTATTGGCCGTAGAGGTGTCTCATGTCTACATGGTTCTTGAACATGCAGGGTCTGCACACTTAAGGTTCAGTGACGTTTGGGTATAGATGAGTTATGTGGGTTCGTTACCGAAGGTTGTTTGTAGTCCCGGATGAGATCCCGGATGTGACGAGGATCTCCGGAATGCTCCGGAGGTGAAGTTTCATATATAGGAAGTTCCGTGTTGGTTACCAAGAAAAGTTCGGGCGTCACCGGTAACGTACCGGGGGTGCCAGGAGGGTCCTGGGGGTCCAACAGAAGGGGCCACCAGCCCCAAAGGCCTACATGGTCTATGAAAGAGGGCACACCAGCCCCTGGTGGGCTGGCCGCCCCTCCCACATAGGCCCATGCGGTAAGGGTGGTGGTGGGAGGGCCAACCCTTGCGTTGGCGCCACCTTACTTGGGTGGCAAGCCACCCTAGGGTGCCTCCACCCTTGGCCGCCGCCCCAAGGGGGAAACCCTAGGGGTTTGGCGTACCACCCCTCCCCCTATATATATGTGACACGGAGGAGGGCAGCCGCACCCTAATTCACGGTGCAGCCCTTCCTTCCTTCCCGATTTCTCCTCCTCTAGTAGATTGGTTTGGCGCCGCTTAGCGAAGCTGTATCGGATCAGCTCCGCCACCACCTCCACCACGTCGTTGTGCTGCTGGAAAACCCATCTACCTCTCCGCTCCCTCTTGCTGGATCAAGAAGGCGGAGATCTTCATCGAGTGGCACGTGTGCTAAACGCGGAGGTGTCGTCCGTTCGGCACTTGATCGGGAGTTCGTGGGACGGCTTGCGATTTGGATCGTGGAGACGTACCACTACATCAGCCGCGTTCTTTAACGGTTCCTCTTAGCAATCTACAAGGGTATGTAGATCCAATCTCTCCTCTCATAGATGCTCATCTCCTAGATTGATCTTGGTGAAGCGTAGGAAAATGTTTGTTTCCCATGCAACGTTCCCCAACAGTGGTATCGGAGCTAGATCTATGCATAGATGAGATCTTGAATAGAACACAAAGAGTTTGTGAGTGTTGATATTCATATTGCTTCCTTCCTTAGTCTTTTCTTGGTTCAGCGGTATTGTGGGATGAAGCGGCTCAGACTGACTTTACTCGTACGCTTACGAGAGACCATGTTCCATCGACTGACATGTGACTTCGTTGCATAAAGATGGCTGGCGGGTGTCTGTCTCTCCCACTTTAGTTGGATCGGATTTGATTAAGGCGGTCCTTGTAGAAGGTTGAAAAGCAATCTTCATATCATCGTTGTGGTTTTGCGTAGGTAAGAATCGTTCTTGCTAGATACACATAGCAGCCACGTAAAACATGCAACAACAATTAGAGGACGTCTAACTTGTTTTTGCAGGGTATGTTGTGATGTGATATGGCCAATTACATGATGTGATATATGTGATATATGAGATGATCATGTTTTTGCATAGAATATCACGACTTGCATGTCGATGAGTACGGCAACCGGCAGGAGCCATAGGGTTGTCTTTAATTATTGTATGACCTGCGTGTCAATCATTAAGCGCCATGTAATGATTTACTTTATCGCTAAGCGGTAGCAATAGTAGTAGAAGCATGGTGGGCGTGACAACCCCGATGGCGACACGTTGATGGAGATCAAGATGATGGAGATCATGGTGTCATGCCGGTGACGATGGAGATCATGCTGGTGCTTTAAGGATGGAGATCAAAAGCACAAGTTCATGGCCATATCATGTCACTTATGATTTGCATGTGATGTTAATCCTTTTATGCACCTTGTTTTGCTTAGGACTATAGTAGAATTATAAGGTGGTACCTCACTAAAATTTCAAGATCAATTGTGTTCTCCCCGAGTGTGCACCGTTGCGAAAGTTCGTCGTGTCGAGACACCACGTTATGATCGGGTGTGATAGACTCTATGTTCACATACAACCGGTGCAAGCCAGTGTTGCACATGCAGAGCACTCGGGTTAAACTTAACTAGCCTAGCATGTACAGACATGGCCTCGGAACACAAGAGACAGAAAGGTCGAACATGAGTCATATAGTAGATATGATCAACATGATGATGTTCACCATTGAAACCACCTCAACTCACGTGATGATCGGACTTGAGTTGGTGAATTTGGATCATGTATCACTCGAATGACCGAAGGGGTGTCAATTTGAGTGGGAATTCTTAAGTAATATGATTAATTGAACTCATTATCATGAACATAGTCAGTAGTGTCTTTGCAAATTATGTTGTAGATTACTAGCTCACACTGTAGCTCCCTTGAACTTTTATATATGTTCCTAAAGAAATAGAGTTGAAAGATGATGGTAGCAATATTGCGGACTGGGTCCATGATCTGAGGATTGTCCTCATTGCTGCATAGAAGGCTTATGTCCTTAATGCACCGCTCGATGCGCCACCCCCTCCAGCGTCATTTGTAGATGTTGTGAACATTTGACATGCACATTCTGATGACTACTTGATAGTTTAGTGCGTCATGCATTACGGCTTAGAATCGAGGCTCCAAAACATTTTGAATGTCATGGAACATATGAGATGTTATAAGAGCTGAAATTGGGATCTCGGGCTCGTGACCGTGTTGTGATATTTGAGATCTCCAACAAGATTCTTTGCCTGTTGTGATATTTGTGATCGTTGAGCATGTGCTCAGATTGTCTGGGTGCTACAATTGCTTGAATCGAGTGGGAGTTGGTCTTCCAGATAAGACAGTGATTGATATGGTTCTCCAAGTCACTGTTACTAAGCTACTAGAACTTCGTGATGAACTATAATTATGCCAGGGATGGAAATGATGATCCCCGAGCTGTTCGCGATGTTTGACACCGCGAAGGTAGAAATCAAGAAGGAGCATCAAGTGTTGATGGTTAGTAAAACCACTAGTTTCAAGAAGGGTAAGGGCAAGGAGGGAAATTTCATGGATGGCAAGTGAGTTGCTGCTCCAGTGAAGCAACCCAAAGTTGAACCCAAACCCGAGACTAAGTGCTTCTATTATGAGGAAAGCGGAGCAACCCTAGATACTTGGTAAGATAAGAAGGCTGGCAATGTCGACAGAAGTATATATGATATACATGTTATTAATGTGTACCTTGCTAGTACTCCTAGTAGCACCTGGGTATTGGATACCGGTTCGGTTGCTAAATGTTAGTAACTCGAAATAAAAGCTATAGAATAAACGGAGACTAGCTAAGTGTGAGGTGACGATGTGTTGGAAATGTTTCCAAGGTTGGTGTGATCAACATCGCACGCTCTCTCTACCTTCGAGATTAGTGACAAACCTAAATAAATGTTATTTGGTGTTTGCGTTAAGCTTGAACATGATTAGATCATGTTTATTGCCATGCAGTTATTCATTTAAGTGAGAGAATAATGGTTATTCTATTTACATGAATAATACCTTCAATGGTCATGCACCCAATGAGAATGGTATGTTGAATCTTGACAGTAGTAATACACATGTTGATCACATTCATGCCAAAAGATACAAAGTTAATAATGATAGTACCACATACTTGTGGCACTGCCGCTAAATGTCATGTTGGTATAAATCGCATGAAGAAACTCCATGTTGATGGATCTTTGGACTCATTCGATTTCGAATCGGTTGAGACATGCGAACCATGCCTCTTGGGCAAGATGACTAAGGACCCCGTTTTCCGGTTTGATGGAGCGGGCAAGTGATTTATTGGAAATGATACAAGTTGATGTATGCAATCCAATGAGTCTTGTAGCGTGCGGTGGACATTGTTATTCTCTTACCTTCACTCATAATTTGAGTAGATATAGTGTATATTTATTTAATAAAACACAAGTCTGAATCGTTTGAAAAGTTCAAGCAAATTCAGAGTGAAGTTTAAGATCATCGTGACAAGAAGATAAAAATGTCAGCGATATGATCGTGGAGCTGAATATCTGAGTTACGAGTTTGGCATACAACTTTAGACAATGTGAAAGTTGTTTCACAACTCCTGCCACCTGGAACACCATAGTGCGATGGTGTGTTCGAACGTCATAGTTGTGCTCTATTGGATATGGTGCATACTATGATGTCTCTTATCGATTTGCCACTATCGCTTTGGGGTTTTGCATTAGAGACAACTACATTCACTTTAAATAGGGCACCATCTAAATCCATTGAGATGACACCGTATGAATTATGGTTTGATAGACATCTAAGCTGCCATTTCTTGATGTTTGGGGCTGCAACGCTTATGTGAAAAAAGGTTTTCACCTAATGAGCTCGAACCCAAAGAGGACAAATGCATCTTCATGGAATACCCTAAGAACTGTTGGGTATACCTTTTATCTCAGATCCGAGCACAAAGTGTTTGTTGCTAAAACAGGTCCTTTCTCAAGAAAGAGTTTCTCTCAAAAGAATTGAGTGGGAGGAAGATGGAACTTGATAAGGTTGTTGAACCTCTGTTTCAACCAGAGAGTAGCACAACGCAGAAATATGTTTCTGTGGAGCCTACGTTAGTTGAAGGGGAAGTTAATGATGATGATCATGAAGCTTCAGATCAAGTTACTATCGAACCTCGTAGGTCAACAAGGACGCATAATGATCCTTAGTGGTACGACAACCCTGTCTTAGAGGTCATGTTGTTTGACAACGATGAACCTAGGAGCTATGAAATGATGATGGGCCCGGATTCTGACAAATGGTTGGAGTCCATGAAATCTGAGAAAGGATCCATGTATGAAAATCAAGTATAGACTTTGGTAGACTTGATCATTGGACGGCAGGTCGTTGAGTACAAATGGACCTTTAAGATGAAGACATACGCTGATGGTAAAATGTCACCATTTATAAAGCTTGACTTGTTGCAAAGGAGTTTCCGACAAGTTCAAGGAGTTGACTGCGATGAGACTTTCTCACTCGTAGCGATGCTAAAGTCTATTGGAATTATGTTAGCAGTTGCTGCATTTTTCAATTATGAAATCTGGCAGATGGATGTCAAAACATAGTTTCCTTAACGGTTTCCGTAAGGAAAGGTTGTGTGTGATACAACCGGAAGGTTTTGTCACTCCTAAGGATGCTAAAAGGTATGCAAGCTCCAAAAATCCATCTAAGGGCTGGAGCAAGCATCTCAGGGTTGGAATATACACTTTGATGAGGTGATCAAAGTTTTTGAGTTTATACAAAGTTTACGAGAAACTTGTATTTACAATTAAGTCAGTGGGAACACTATTGAATTTCTAATAAGTATATGTGGATGGCATATTGTTGATCAGAAATGATGTAGAATTTCTGGAAAGCATAAAGGGTTGTTTGAAAAGAGTTTTTCAAAGGAAGACCTGGATAAAGCTACTTAATTGTTGGTCATCAATATCTATAGAGATAGATCAAGACGTCTGATAAGACTTTCATTGAGTATATACCTTGACAAGATTTTGAAAGAGCTCAAAATGGATCAATCAAACAAAGAGTTCTTGCCTGATTTGTAAGGTGTGAAGTTGAGTGAGACTCAAAGCTCGACCATGGTAGAAGAAAGAGAAAGGACGAACGTTGTCCCCTATGCCTTAGCCATAGGCTCTGTGTAGTATGCCATGCTGTGTACCGCACCTGTGTGTGCCTTGCCATGAGTCCGGTAAGGGGTACAAAAGTGATCCAGGAGTGGATCACTGGATAGTGGTCAAGATTATCCTTAATAAATAGAGGACTAAGGAAATATTTCTCAATTATGGAGGTGATAAGGAGTTCGTCATAAAGGGTTACATCGATGCAAGCTTTATCACCAATCTGGATGACTCTTAGTAGCAATCCGAATACGTATAGTGGAGCAGCCATTTGGAATAGGTCCAAATGTAGTGTGGTAGCAGTGCTTACAGTATGACATAGAGATTTGCAAAGCACACACAGATCTGAATGTCGCAGACCCATTGACTAAAAGACCTCTCTCACATGCAAAGCATGATCGAGCCCCAGAACTCATTGGGTGTTAGATTCATAACAATGCGAATCACATGGTGATGTGAACAAGATTATTGACTCTAGTGCAAGTGGGGGATTGTTGGAAATATGCCCTAGAGGCAATAATAAATTAGTTATTATCATATTTCCTTGTTTTGCTTAGGACGATGGTAGAATTATAAGGTGATCCCTCACTTCAATTTCAAGATGCATTGTGTTCTCCCCTGAGTGTGCACCATTACGAAAGTTCATCGTGTCGAGACACCACGTGATGATCGGGTGTGATAGACTCTACGTTCACATACAATGGGTGCAAGCCAGTGTTGCACATGCGGAACACTCGGGTTAAACTTGACGAGCCTAGCATGTACAGACATGGTCTCGAAACACAAGAGACCGAATGCTCGAAAATGAGTCATATGGTAGATATGATCAACATGAAGATGTTCACCATTGAAACCACCTCGACTCACGTGATGATCGGACTTGAGTTGGTGGATTTGGATTATGTGACACTCGAATGACCCAAGGGATGTCAATTTGAGTGGGAGTTTTTAAGTAATATGATTAACTAAACTCATTATCACGAACATAGTCAAAATGTCTTTGCACATTATGTTGTAGATTACTAGCTCGCGCTGTAGCTCCCTTGAATTTTCATATGTTCCTAGAGAAATAGAGTTGAAAGATGATGGTAGCAATAATGCAGACTTGGTCCGTGATCTGAGGATTGTCCTCATTCTGCATAGAAGGCTTATGTCCTTAATGCACCGCTTGGTGCACCACCCCCTCAAATGGCGACTGTGGATGTTGTGAACATCTGACAGTCACGTTTTGATGACTACTTGATAGTTCAGTGCGTCTTGCATTACGTCTTAGAATTCAGGCTCCAAATACGTTTTGAACGTCATGGAGCATATGTGATGTTCCAAGAGCTGAAATTGGATTTCAGCCTCGTGCCCGTGTTGAGAGGTATGAGACCTCCAAAAAGATTATTTGCATGCAAGATGAAGGAGAATAGCTCAATCAGTGAGCAAGTGCGCAGATTTTCTGGGCAAGCCAATCGCTTGAATCGAGTGGGAATTGATCTTCCAAATAAGATAGTGATTAATATAGTTCTCTAAGTCAATGTCACCAAGCTGCTAGAGCTTCGTGATGAACTATAAACCTGCCAGAGATGGAAATAATGATCCCTGAGTTGTGCACGATGTTTAACATCACGAAGGTAGAAATCAAGAAGGAGCATCAAGTGTTTATGGTTAAGTAAAACCACTAGTTTCAAGAAGGGCAAGGGCAAGAAGGGAAAAACTTCAGGAATGGCAAGCCAGTTGCCGCTCTAGTGAAGAAACCCAAGGTTGAACCCAAACCCGAGACTAAGTGCTTCTATTATGAGGAGAATGGTTGCTGAAGCGGAACAACCCTAGATACTTTGTAGATAAGAAGGATGGCAACGTCGACATAAGTATATTTGATATACGTGTTATTGATGTGTACCTTGCTAGTACTCCTAGTAGCACCTGGGTATTGGATACCGGTTCGGTTGTTAAATGTTAGTAACTCGAAATAAAAGCTATGGAATAAACAGAGGCTAGCTAAGGGTGAGGTGACGATGTGTGTTGAAAGTCTTTCCAAGGTTGATGTGATCACCATCGCACACTCTCTCTACCTTCGGTATTAGTGGTAAACCTAAATAAATGTTATTTCGTGTTTGCGTTGAGCATGAACATGATTAGATCGTGTTTATTGCAATACTGTTATTAATTTAAGTTAGAGAATAATGGTTATTCTGTTTACATGAATAATACCTTCAATGGTCATGCACCCAATGGGAATGGTTTATTGAATCTTGGTTGTTGTAATACGCATGTTCATAACATTGATGCCAAAAGATACAAAGTTAAGAATGATAGTACCACATACTTGTGGCACTGCCGCTAAATATCATATTGGTATAAATCACATGAAGAAACTCCATGGTGATGGATCTTTTGGACTCATTCAATTTCGAATCAGTTGAGACATGCGGACCATGCCTCATGGGCAAGATGACTGAAGACCCCATTTTCGGTATGATGGAGCGGGCTAGTAACTTATTGGAAATAATACATGTTGATGTATGCGGTCCAATGAGTGCAGTAGAGTGCAGTGGATATTGTTATTTTCTTACCTTCATTGATGATTTGAGTATATATGTGTATATTTACTTAATGAAACAAAAGTCTGAAACGTTTGAAAAGTTCAAACAAATTCAGAGTGAAGTTTAAGATCATCGTGACAAGAAGATTAAAATGTCTACGATATGATCGTGGAGGTGAATATCTGAGTTACGAGTTTGGTATACAAATTAAGACAATGTGAAAGTTGTTTCACAACACACGCCACCTGGAACACCATAGTGTGATGGTGCGTCGGAACGTCATAGTCGTGTTGTGTTGGATATGGTGCATACTATGACGTGTCTTATCGTTTTGCCACTATCATTTTTGGGTTAAGCATTAGAGACAACTACACTCATTTTAAATAGGGCTCCATCTAAATCGGTTGAGATCACACCGTATGAATTATGGTTTGATAGAAACCTAAGCTGTCATTTATCAGAGTTTGGGAATGTGACACTTATGTGTGATAAGCTCGAACCCAAAGCGGAAAAGTGCAATTTCATAGGATATCCTAAGAACAGTTGGTTATACTTTATATCTCAGATCTGAGTGCAAAGTGTTTGTTGCTAAAAATGGGTCCTTTCTCGAGAAAAAGTTTCTCTCGAAAGAATTGAGTGGGAGGAAGATAGAACTTGATGAGGCTGTTGAACCTTTGTTTCAACCAGAGAGTATCGCAGCGCAGAAAGATGTTTCTATGGAACCTACGTGAGTTGAAGAGGAAGTTAATGATGATGATCATGAAGCTTCAGATCAAGTTGCTATCAAACATTGTAGGTCGACAAGGGAACGTATTGCTCCTAAGTAATACGGTAACCCTGTCTTAGATGTCATGTTGTTGGACAACGATGAGCCTACGAGCTATGGAGAAGCGATGATGGGCCCGAATTCTGACAAATGGCCAGGAGCCATGAAATCCGAAAAGGGATCCATGTATGAAAACCAAGTATAGACTTTGGTAGACTTGTCCGTTGAACGGCAGGCCGTTGAGTACAAATGGACCTTTAAGAAGAAGACAGACGCTCATGGTAAATGTCACCATTTATAAAGCTCGACTTGTCGCAAAGAAGTTTTCGACAAGTTCAAGGAGTTGACTACGATGAGACTTTCTCACCCTTAGCGATGCTAAAGTCTGTTGGAATTACGCTAGCAGTTGCTGCATTTTTCAATTATCAAATCTGGCAGATGGATGTCAAAACATTGTTTCCCTAATGGTTTACTTGAGGAAAGGTTGTATGTGATACAACCAGAAGGTTTTGTCTGTCCTAGGGATGCTAAAAGGTGTGCAAGCTCTAGCAATCCTTCTATGGGCTGGAGCAAGCATCTCGGAGTTGGAATATACGATTTGATGAGGTGATCAAAGTTTTGGGTTTATACAAAGTTTATGAGAAACTTGTATTTACAAGAAAGTGAGTGGGAGCACTATAGAATTTCTGATAAGTATATGTGGTTGACATATTATTTATCGAAAATGATGTATAATTTCTGGAAAGCATAAACGGTTGTTTGTAAAAAGTTTTTCAAAGGAAGATCTAGATAAAGCTACCTAATTATTGGGCATCAAGATCTATAGAGATAGATCAAGATGCTTGATGAGACTTTCAATGAGTACATACCTAGACAAGATTTTGAAAGAGTTCAAAATGGATCAGTCAAAACAGGAGTTCTTGCCAAATTTGTAAGGTGTGGAGTTAAGTGAGACTCAAAGCTCGACCACAACGGAAGAAAGAGAAAGGACGAAGGTCATCCCCGATGCTTTATCCATAGGCTCTATATAGTATGACATGCTATGTACCGGACCTGTGTGTGCCTTGCCATGAGTCTTTCAATGGGTACAAGAGTGATCCAGGAGTCGATCACTGGACAGCGGTCAAAATTATCCTTAGTAACTAGAGGACTAAGGAAATATTTCTCAATTATGGAGGTGATAAAGAGTTCTTCGTAAAGGGTTACGTCGATGCAAGCTTTAACACCAATCTGGATGACTCTTAGTAGCAATCCGGATAGGTATAGTGGAGTAGACATTTGGAATAGCTCAAAGTGGAGCGTGGTAGCAGTCTCTACAGTATGACATAGAGATTTGTACACATGGATCTGAATGTCGCATACCCGTTGACTAAAACCTCTTCCACATGCAAAACATGATCGAACCCCAGAACTCATTGGGTGTGAGATTCATGACAAATCACATAGTGATGTGAGCTAGATTATTGACTCTAGTGCAAGTGGGAGACTATAGGAAATATGTCCTAGAGGAAATAATAAATTAGTTATTATCATATTTCCTTGTTCATGATAATCGTTTATTATCCATGCTAGAATTCTATTAATCGGAAACTCAAATACATGCCTCTAATAGACTAGCTCATTGATTAAACATGGTTAAGGTTTCCTAGCCATGGACATGAGATGTCATTTGATAACGGGATCACATCATTAGGAGAATGATGTGATGGACAAGATCCAAACTATAAACATAGCATTTGATCGTGTCAGTTTATTGCTATAGTTTTTGCATGCCAAGTATATGTTCCTATGACCATGAGATCATGCAACTCATTGACACCGGAGGAGTACCTTGTGTGTATCTAACATCGCAACGTAACTGGGTGACTATAAAGGTGCTCTACAGGTATCTCGGAGGATGTCTGTTAAGTGGGCACGGATCAAGACTGGGATTTGTTACTCTATGTAACAGAGAGGTATCTTAGGGCCCACTCTATAAAACAACATCACAAAAAGCCTTACAAGCAATGTGACTAATGTGTTAGCCATAGGATCTTGTATTACGGAACGAGTAAAGAGACTTGTCGGTAACGAGATTGAACTAGGTATAGAGATACCGACGATCGAATCTCGGGCAAGTAACATATCGAAGAACAAAGGGAGCATCATATGGGATTAACTGAATCCTTGACATAGAGGTTCAATCGATAAAGATATTCTTAGAATATGTAGGAGACAATATTGGCATCTAGGTCCCGCTATTGGTTATTGACCGTAGAGGTGTCTCAGTCATGTCTGCATAGTTCTCGAACCCGCAGGGTCTACACAATTAACGTTTGGTGACGATACAAGTATAGTTGAGTTATTATGTTGGTGACCGAAAGTTGTTCGGAGTCTCAGATGAGATCCTGGACATGACAAGGAGCTCTGGAATAGTCCAGAGGTAAAGATTGATATATGGGATAATAATGTTTGGTCTTCGGAAGGGTTCCGGAATTCACTGGAAGGCGTTTCGGATGTTTCCTGAAATATTCGGATACAGGAACACTTTATTTGGGCCATGGGGTAAATCCCACAAAACTTTTGGTAGGTGCAAAAGGATGTTTTGCGGAGGTTAGGGGCCAGACGCCGGGGACCCTGGCGTCTGCGGACAGACGTGGAGGACCCTGGCGTCTGGGGCTAGACGCCGAGGACCCTGGCGTCTGGTCCCGGAGTCCGAGAAGGACTCTTGCCTGCATGCCAAACCGACCTTGAGAAGGATTTTTATCCAAGTTTTGACCCTAGGTCTCAATATATAAATAAAGGGGCGGGTCTAGCACCCGTAACACATCAAGTTTTCCCAAGCCGTGTGCCGGCAACCCCGTCCCTCTAGTTTATCCTCCATCATAGTTTCTGTTGTGCTTGGTGAAGCCCTACGGAGATTGTTCTTCACCACCACTGTCACCATGCCGTTGTGCTGCCAGAGCTCATCTACTACTTCACCATCGCTCGCTCGATCGAGGAGGTGAAGGCGTCATCAAGCTGCACGTGTGTTGGACGCGGAGGTGCCGTCCATTCGGCGCTAGATCTGAAGGAACATGATGGGATCACGGGACGGCTCGTGATGAGATCATGGGACGGCTCGTGATTGGATCCCTAAGATGTTTGACTACATCAACCGCGTTTCTTAATGCTTCCTCTTAGCGATCTACAAGGGTATATAGATCCACTCTACCTCTCGTAGATGCTCACCACCATGGATAGATCTTGCGTGTGCGTAGGAATTTTTTTGTTTCCCATGCAACGTTCCCCAACATACACATGATAAGTCTCCAGCCATAAGTAAAGACGTTGATCCCCTCATCTTGACTTGGAGTGCATGCCGCGTCTTCGGAGGTTTCCTTCTAGAATACGAGGTCGTCGCATCTCTTGGCCCTTCCTGCGGTAATCAAAGAGCGGCCCACCAAGCCGGCCTATGAGAGATAGGTCGGCGGCCCGAGGACCCCTTAGTCCAGGACTCCCTTAGTATCCCCTGAACTATCCCCCAATGCTAGGGGTCATGACACTAGCAGCTTCACGTGATCAAAGTCTTCGGCTTGCAGGGTAAGTTATTTCCCTCCTTTATGATCGGTTGGCTCTAGTCCGACCACCAATGACATGTAGTTATCCAAACGCCATAAGTCGCTTAACCTCAAAGGGGGAACATCAAAGTGTGAACAGTATTTCCTGACAATCTTTTCGACGAAGGGTCGTGGCCTATCACGACCACGGAGCCAATTACAAAAACTCAATTCGCGATTCGAGGCCATTTTTCCATTGGCACATCTTATCAACGTGTAGATCGTGTCTCGTTTCTTATAGGATATGATTAATGCATTGGGTTATCCCATGCGCGCATAATGACATGAATGTTTCGGGAAGTGGCGAGGCCTACGACGTAGTAAAAGGGAGGCTCTCGGTATTACGACACCCCATAAAAGCGAGAAAACCCCCCAAGGCCTATTCACGCTTCAAATTCACACCCTTTGCCCCCTCAACCTTCCCAAGCTCCGAGAGCCCAGATGTTGTTCTTCCTCAATCTTCCCTCCGAGTTCGTCCATGGCTAGTTCAGGCTCCATGGGCAAGTGGGAGGCCTCCTCCGTCACCGACAACGACATTCGGGAGCTAAAGCGCGTTTGATACCTTCCCGCCAACATAGCCCACCGCGCTCTAGAGGCGAATCAGGTGGTTCCCACACCGAAGACGGGTGAGAGGGTGGTGTTCGTCCCCCATTTCATCCGGGGACTGGGCTTTCCGCTCCACCCCTTCGTCAGGGGCCTCATGTTCTTTTACAGGTTAGTGATAACCCACAAGTATAGGGGATCGCAACAGTTTTCGAGGGTAGAGTATTCAACCCAAATTTATTGATTCGACACAAGGGGAGCCAAAGAATATTCTCGAGTACTAGCAGTTGAGTTGTCAATTCAACCACACCTGAAAGATTTAATATCTGCAGCGAAGTGTTCAGTAGCAAAGTAATATGGTAACAACGGTAACGGTGGCAAAGTGATAGTAGCAGTTTTGTAGTGATTGTAACAATAACAACGGAAAAGTAACTGAGCGAAGATCAATATATGGAAAGCTCGTAGGCAATGGATCAGTGATGGATAATTATGTGATATGTCATTCATCATGCATCAGTTATAACATAGGGTGACACAGAACTAGCTCTAATTCATCAATGTAATGTAGGCATGTATTCCATATATAGTCATACGTGCTTATGGAAAAGAACTTGCATGACATCTTCTGTCCTACCCTCCCGTGGCAGCGGGGTCCTATTGGAAACTAAGGGATATTAAGACCTCCTTTTAATAGAGAACCGGACCAAATCATTAGCACTTGGTGAATACATGAACTCCTCACACTATGGTAATCACCGGAAAGAATCCCAGTTATTGTCACCCTGGGGGATGCGGATCATAACTCATAATAGGTGTCTACAACTTGCAAGATGGGACCAAGAACACACATATATTCATGAAAACATTTCTAATCTGAAATCATGGCACTCGGTCCCTATTGACAAGCATTAAACATAGCAAAGTCATAGCAACATCAATCTCAGAACACAGTGGATACTAGGGATCAAACCCTAACCAAACTAACTCGATTACATGATAAATCTCATCCAATCCATCACCGTCCAGCAAGCCTACAATGAGATTACTTACGAACGGTGGGGAGCATCATGAAATTGGTGATGAAGGATGGTTGGTGATGACGAAGGCGTCGATTTCCCCTCTCCGGAGCCCAAAACAGACTCCAGATCTGGTCTCCCGAGGAAGAACTGGCGATGGTGGCGGCACCGCATCGTGAAACGCGATGAACTCTTATCACAGTTTTTTCCTCGACAAATAGGGTTATATGGAGCTGGAGAGGAGGTCGGAGGAGCCACGAGGGGTCCACAAGCCTGCCCCATGCAGCCAGGGGGTGGCCGCGGCTAGCAGGCTTGTGGCCTGCAGTTGGCCCCCCTCTGGTTAATTCTTGCGCCCGTATTTTTTATTAATTCCAAAAATATTCTCCGTAAATTTTCAGGATGATCCGAGAACTTTTATTTTTGCACAAAAATAACACCAAGGCAATTCTGCTGAAAACAACTTCAGTCCGGGTTAGTTCCATTCAAATCATGCAAATTAGAGTCCAAAACAAGGGCAAAAGAGTTTGGAAAAGTAGATACGTTGGATACGTACCAACTCCCCCAAGCTTAAACCTTTGCTTGTCCTCAAGCAATTTAGTTGATAAACTGAAAGTGATAAAGAAAAACTTTTACAAACTCGGTTTGATCTTTCTATTGTAAATATGTCTAACTTATGTTCAGATTTTCAGCAAAGATTATAAACTTACCACAATCACAATAACATTTAGGTCTCACATTTACTCATGTCAATGGCATAACCAACTAGCGAGCAATAATAACAAGTGTCGGATGACAACAATTTATCAAAACAATCATGATACAATATGACATGATGGTATCTCGCTAGCCCTTTCTGAGACCGCAAAACATAAATGCAGAGCACCTCTGGAGAACAAGGACTGACTAAACATTGTAATTCACGGTGAGAGAGATCCAATCATGCTCATACTCAACATCAATTAATAGCAAGACATACAAATGACAATGGTGCTCTCTAACGGGTGCCTTTTCTAAGAGGATGATGACTCAACAATAAAGTAAATAGATAAGCCCTTTGCAGAGGGAAGCATTGATTTGCAGAGGTGCCAGAGCTCAAGCTTTTAAAAGAGAGATAGGTAATGATTTTGGAGCGGCATGCTTTCGTTTCTCACATAACGACCAAGAGGTTTTCAATATCTTCCATGCTAGATACGTTATAGGCGGTTCCCAAGCAGAATGGTAAAGTTTTTACTCCCCCTCCACCAATCAATCACACTCCACGACGGGCTGAATTCACGGGTACCGTCCATACAAACACATTCCTAGGGGAGTTTGGTTTAATTATATTTTTCTTTTTATTTCGAGCATGGAACTGGGCATTCCGATTAGCAGCCACTTTCTCGTGAATGATAGTGAATCAACACATATCGTGAGAATAACCCACCTAGCATGGAAGATACTGACAACCCCCAGTCGCCACAGGAGCGATTTGGGCATACAAAACAGAAGGTTTATTTGAAGGTTTAAAGTTTAGCACATGCATACTTGGAACGGCAGGTAAATACCGCATATAGGTAGATACAGTGGACTCATATGGAACAACTTTGGGTTTATTGAGATGGATGCACAAGTAGTATTCCCGCTTAGTACAAGTGAAGGCTAGCAAAAGACTGAGGAGCGACCAACTAGAGAGCAAAAGAGTCATCAATATGCCTTGAGATTAACCAACATTGAATGCAAGCATGAGTAGGATATAATTCACTGTGAACATAAATATCGTGGGGGCTATGTTGATTTGTTTCAACTACATGCGTGAACATGTGCCAAGTCAAGCCACTTGAATCATCCAGAGGATACCATTCTATCATACTACATCACAACCATTTTAATGCGCGTGTTGGCACTCAAGACGAACCATTATCCATTCTTAGCTAATTAAGCATGGCATGAATAACTATAATCTCTAATTGTTGTTGCAAACATGGTCAACCCATAATGTACTGAATTCGGAATGATAAGCTAATCATATTTACAAAAACAAGATACGTTGTGTTCATACCAGCTTTTCTCCATCTCAATCTTTTCACCAAATATCGTCATTATTGCCTTTCACTTGCACGACCGAACGATGTGAATAATAATAAGAGTGCACGTGCATTGGACTAACCTGGAATCTGCAAACAATAAACCAAAGGAGAAGACAAGGCAATATGTGCTCTTTGTAAGATAAAGAATAGTGCATATGAGAGCCACTCAACACGTCATCGTGGTCTTCTCCTTACGACCCAAAGAAAAGAAAAGAAAATATTTACACGGGAAAGCTCCTAACAAGCAAAAAGAAGAACGAGAAATTCTTTTTGGGTTTTCTCTTTAATGCTACAACTAAGCAACTAGGAAATAAAGCTAGAACTAATTTCTTTTGTATTTTTCTCAAAGTTAATTAAACACACGAGAAGAAAGCATAAAGAAGAAAATAAACTACCATGGATAGTACAATGAAAAAGTATGAACATCGACAACTGAAATAAGTGTGTGAACATGAATGTAATGTCGGTGAGAAATACGTACTCCCCCAAGCTTAGGCTTTTGGCCTAAGTTGGTATAGGGCCATGGCTGGCTTGGATAATATCCGAAGTCCAAGTTGGGGTCGTGCTGGGTTGCGGCGGCTACCACCTGTACCACTGTAGCGTGAAGGCGAGCGGTTTCTCCATTTCGCTCGTACTCGTTTGCCTCCTCTCTGGTTATAAAATATCTCTGTTTGTCCTGAAAGTTAAAGAAGGCAGGAGCAGGAAGGCTAACATGGACAACACGTTGCCTGTCGAAAATTAGTCTGTACTGGAGGGATTGTTCGTTTCTTTCAAGAAACTGAAAGCATATCAAAGCCTCATAATCAAGGAAAGCAGGGGGTAACTCAATGTCATTCCCTCTTATGGGTACCCCCAATATACTTAGCTACACGGGTGGCATAAATTCAATCAAAGAAATCTCCATCTTTAGCATTATGATGTAACCTCCGGGCAATAATAGCTCCCAAGTTATATCGTCTATATGCCATTACCGCACTCTTAAGGATGCTCAAATCAGGCACGCAAAGGTGGCTATGCTCAAGTTTACCGTTAATACATCTACCTATGAAGAGAGCAAAATAATGTATAGCCAGAAAGTGAATGCTCCCCAAAGTAGCTTGTGTAATGATTCTAGTCTCTCCCACTGTGATGCTAGCAAGGAAATCATTATATTTATTTTTATGAGGATCACTACAACTACCCCATTGTGGAATTTTGCATGCATCATTAAAATCTTCTAGGTCCATGGTATAGGTCTTATCATAAAGATCAAATAGAACAGAATGAGAATTACGTTTAGATGAAAATTCAAACATCCGCACGAAAGAGTCAGTGAGTTGATAATATTGCTTGCATCGATCTGAAATGAAATCCTCAAGGCCCGCATTCCTTATGTACGCATAAAACACTTCCTTAAATCCGGCGTTTTCCATGAGTTGATCCGACGACCATTCACAAGGCATTACTCGAGCTTCCCTGGGTCGTTCAAAATCGGGCTCACGTAGCGCGAGTCTCGGGGCTTTCTTGCTTGAGGAACCACCTTGGTATATTCTCCTCAACATCTTTTCTTTCTCTAAAAAATTTCTGATATTTTTAGTGAGTGAAAATAGAGGTGAACAAAACTCAACAAAACTCATAGCAACTACTCCCTCGAGTACCTAGAGACCATATCATGCATCAAAACTACTTGGGACCATAAAAATTTGACATGCAAGCTCAAGAACAAGGTCACCACAGCAGCAAAAATTTGCAATATATAAGGTACTAGAACAAAAACTAATTGGACCATTGGAGGAGTCACATACCAGTGAGTAATCCCCTAAAACAGTTTTGCAAATGGAGCCTTGAGCAAGGAGATCGAAAATGGCAGCAAGATGAGCTAGAACACGAGTTTGAGCAATGGTGGGATTTTTTCTGGAGGAAGATAAAGTGAATGGGTGCTGGAATAAGTGAAGAGGAGCCACATGGGACCCACAAGCTTGCTAAGCGTGGCCAGGGGGTGGCCGCCCCCTGTAGGCTTGTGGCCCACTAGTGTAGCCCCCTGATGCATTCTCGGTGCCCAAAATTCTTAAATATTCCAGAAAAAATCATACTAAATTTTTAGGGGATTCTGGGAACTTTTATTTCCAGGTCATTTTTCTATTGCACGAAAAACTCAGAAAACAGAAAAATAATAGCATTTTTACTTAATTTCATCTTGATAACAAAAAGTAAAAGTTAGGTGCAGGAAGTTGTGCTTTCTAAATTCATCCATCTCATGCTCCTCAAAAGGAATCCATCAATAAGGTTGATCAAGTCCTATTAACAAACTTCTTTCGAATGACATGAAACCGAAGAATTTTCGAATAACACTAAGTTACCTCAATGGGATATGCATTTTCCCAACAATGAGTATATCATATTTCTTCTTAACAGTAGGAAGGGGGAACTCAAAGTCTCCAATAATAATTGTTGGAATTTTTTCCATAGAGTTGATACTATGAACTTGAGGTTGTTTCTTCAAGAAGTGTACCGTATGCTCATTACCATTAATATGAAAAGTGACATTGCCCTTGTTTCCATCAATAACAGCCCTTGCAGTATTCAAAAAGGGTCTACCAAGGATGATCGACATATTATCGTCCTCGGGAATATCAAGAATAACAAAGTCCGTCAAGACAGTAGCATTTGCAACTACGACAGGTACATCCTCACAAATACCGTTTAATTGCCATTAATCTGCTTTCATGGAAAAAATTCTTTTATCTAAATGTCAACTTGTTTAAGATAGAGAAGTCGGAATGCCTCGTTAGGACTCCTACTCCAATAGACGAAACTCCTACATCTGTAGACATGGGAGTATACATACATTTCCCTAGATATAGACATACATTTTTCTAATTCTCCATGTCAAAAGCACCATTTTTTCTTATATTTGCCATGTCAAAAACACAAAAGTACCTACACTATATAGACATACATTTTTCTAATCTGCCATGTCACTAGTACAAATTTTACTACATTTCACCGGACATGGACATCTTTTTCCTAAATTTGCCATGTCACCAGTACGATTTTTCTTAAATTGTCATGTCACAAGTACTCCCTTCATTCCTAAATATAAGTCTTTTTAGATATTTCAATATGGGACTACATACGAAGCAAAATGAGTGAATACACTTTAAAATATGTCTATACATATGTAGTTCAATAGTGAAATCTGTAAAAAGACTTATATTTACGAACGGATGGGAGTACAATTTTTCATACATTTTGCCTACATATAAATATCTGAAATTTTTATATTTTCCATGTGACTAGTACATTTCCTTTTTCTTTTTTTCCATGAGTTACAGAACAAAATTTCTAATTTTGTCCTGATTTGTATATGATTTATATATGGAAAATTTACGCTGTGCTTGTTTTTACTTTTTTGAAACAGTGTCAGTGCAATTTTTTGCATATGTACCATGGCAAGTATATATGTTGTATATAACATGTCAATTTTCGGCATATAACATGTCATTTTTTAATACATAAATCATGGAAATGGCCAAACGTTTTAACGTATAGTTTGCCTGCGAGATTTTAAGATACCATAGATAGCGATAATCCTACATCCACGGCCCTTTTACGGAGTGATTACGGAACCTTCCCTTAATTCTCTACAGCCCCCCCCCCCCCCCCCCCCCCCCACACACACACACACACCCCTCCCCCTGATTTTCAGGTGGGTGGGGCCGTCTATCCCCTCTAAACCAATCACAATGTTTCAATTCAATAGTAGTCCGTAAAATGCCTGTAATATTCCGTGAGTGTAGCATTACTCCCATAGATAGATAGAGGTATTGCTGGTTATAGGAGTCCATCCCAAACTCGTACATATATACTTCAAACTTCAGAGTCATGAGCATTGTTACAAGAAAAGGAACAGCGTCAGTTCATAGTAGTCGTATAGAAGGACGAATCCGTCACGCGGACGCTATTACACACTTACCATATCGTAGTCCGATTGTGCACAGGACCGAGTAGCTTGGGAATTCTAATCCTACTCAAACAGTACATAAGTCATATTACCCAATACACCCTAGCTTAGCTTGCAACACCACCGTGAGAGCGCGATACGAGCCCCTCGCAATCGATCAATCCAACAAGCAATCAGCGTGCTCTCGCCGGAAACAAAGTCAGCTAAGATCGATGGCCGCCGCCGCATCCCACGATGTTGACTTGCTAGACCTCGTGAGTTTCGGGCACAAGCTCCGACACCATGGCCTCGTCATAGCGGACCACGACGACTCTGCGGACGTAGACACGTTCAAGCTCCTCCTCGCCGACAACACCGTCGTGTGCAAGAACGCCTGCGACCTCAGGGTGGTGGACAGGAGCCACCTGCAGCCCGGAGAGGTGGTCGGCTCGGCATCTGACGATGATGGCCAGCTCGGCGTGGTCACCGGCGTCACCACCGTGCTTGACCTGGCCAAGCGCCCAAGCATGACGGCCGCGTGGGGAAGACGCATGTTATCACGGGCGTGTCCCCGTCTGCCCTCCGGCGCGTAAGGAGCTTCAACCTTGGCGACTTCGTCGTCTCCGGGCCGTGGCTCGGCCAGGTCGTCGAGGTGTCCATCGACGTGGATGTGCTCTTCGGTGACGAGGCAGTCTGTAGGGTCACCAACGCAGACTCCAAGAAGTTACAAGTTCTGGATGACACCGCCGCCGGCAGCAACACCTTTCTCTATCGCCATCAAATGAACACTCTCTTCAACCCGGGGGAGCACGTCACCGCGACAGACCCTTGTTCCCTCTTCAAGGAGGCACGCTGGCTTAACGGCTCCTGGAATCCTGACCATCAGTTCGGCACCGTCAGCAAGGTGGAGACGTCCGGCGTCCTTGTCTGCTGGATCGCGTCCATGCATCATGGCACGGACAAGGGGCTCGTCAAGGCATCCGCCCCTTCGGCCTACCAAAACCCTAACGATCTTACTTTCTTCTGCGCCGCGTCCAGTTGCAGCTGGGGTGTAGCCGACCGCTGCGGCGCTGCTATTTCCGCAAAGACAACGCCACCGATGACGATGAATGTGAAGAAGCACCAACTGCTCAGGCGGAGGTGGAGATTCCCATGGCCGTCGTCAACACCTGCACCACCGTCGACGTGCTGTGGCAGGACGGCACACGGCAACATGGCATAAGTTCGGCCACCGTCGTCCCCTTTGAGCTAGTGGATGAAGACCTATTCCCAGGGGATCACGTCGTCGGTGTTCTTCCCATTGATGCTACCGGCGACTATGGAACTGAATTGCCAAGGCCTGTGGGCGTCATCAGGAGCCTGCACTACGGGGACCGGACGGCTTGCGTGTCATGGTTCAACGAGGCTGGGGAGGTCGTGTGCGACGATACTGTGACTGTGTACGCCCTGGAAAGAGACTCTTCTTACCCATATGCTGACTATGGAGACATTGTCATTCGTCTCGTGCCGTCGGGATCAACCGGCGGTGAAATCGCACCGTTGGTACATGGCAACACGAAGAAGAGTGCCGTTGCAGCCGATCTTTCATGGGTGGGGCATGTTGTTGACCTTCTCTATGATGGACACGTCCAAGTCAAGTGGGGCGATGGTAGCATGTCAATGGTACGTTGACACTTTCTGTTACTACTCTATATATACTATATACTCCCTATGTTTCTAAATATAAGTCTACATACGGAACAAAATAAATAAATCTTTACTCTAAAATAGGTCTATATACATCCGTATGTAGTTCATAGTATAATCCCTAAAGGTCTTATATTTAGGAACAGAGAGAGAGGTCACTTCTTATTGCACAATACTCATCTCATTTCGATGTGATTTGGTGTGTGCCGTAGGTATTGCCCCATGAGATTGTTGTCGTCGAGGAGGAGCACTATTCGGATCTGTTGGATGAAATGCATGACTGGGTAGTGGTCGACAACATCGTTGATGCACCTGAAGAACCGGCTGTGGCTACCACGGTATATATCTATCCTTCTAACATTATCCACTTCTACAAACAAAAACAAAAATTAAATTAAACCAGGACCTAGCTACTTCGGGTTGTCCCGACCGGTCGGCACCAAAGAAAAATAAACTGCTACGCACATAATTTATACTTAACTTAGGACCTCATATATTTTATACAGAATTATTATCTGGGTGGATTCATCTCAATTGATGTGGCAATATTTTTTCTTATTTTAGGACCATGATCTACAGAGTCCAACCGATGATAACGGTGTTAAAGGTGACAACCCGACAATGAAGAGGACAAGCCTCGTGGGTCTTGCAACCCAGTCTTTGCTGCAAATGACCGACAGCGTGGTGGCTCGGTGTAAGGGATACATGCCATTGTCGTCATCAACAAGCTCAGAGTTACCTGTGCCCACATACGATCAAAGCACTACTAGTGATACAACGGAGACCATCGATGATGACAAGGAACATTGACTAACCCTCCGGATCATGATTAGCTTGACACCACGGACTAAGTAATTACCCAGTTTTGTTAGAAAAAATGATGAAGAATCAGTTTTTGTGATTTTAGGCAGATGTAAAGTGGTGGAGATTGAAACTAGCCCCTCAAGTTATAAAGGTTGATTTAGTATGTTCCTGTTTCAGATATATTCACCTCTTCCTGGCTTCACATCACATCATGATCTTTTATATTTCCATGTGCATTTGCTAAATGTATGAGGATCATTGCCTTGCATGACAAGTATATACACACAGAAATTTCCATATTAATCAATAAGCTGCTGTGTTGGGTCTTGTCTTGTTCAGCTATTTCATTTGTCAGGCAATGTTCAGTTCTAAGGGCATGCATGCATGTTTCGTTCACAACTAACTTTGCCCCAACTAACTTAACCTTGGGCAACCGTGGCTTGGAAAAAGTTTGGGTACACTAGACTTCACAGATGGCCCAAACCCTCGTACAATAGAACCAGATTATATTTTATAACAAATAAAGAATCAGAACTGTAGTGTAGTGTGTACAAAACAGTACTCCCCCGTCTGAAATTAGTTTGAGTTTCGCTCAAACGGATGTACAAACAAACAATTACCGATCGATTGTCCTTTGAAAGGCTCATTTGCTCTACATGCTACTGATTTCCCGCAACATCTGTGCTCAGAATTACATTTTGAAGCACATGTATGACAATAACAATTTGTACTCGTATGTACATACCTTTGAGCTTGTGCAATCACACGGCACTTACGTCGGTGTGTGGCGATGGCTCAAGTCCCAGAACCACAGCAGCCATAATTCCTGCTCTTTTTGTGATGACTCAAGTTAGTTTAAATCTAGTTCTTTTGCCTAGCATTGCCATAACATCTGAGTTATTTAGGTGAAACTATTTACAACTTTGTTTACAAGTAGTGGAACGTATACCTTTCTCGGTTTTCCAAACTAATAACTGCTATTTTCCAAGTCTATCCACTGAACTATTATAGCAGTACCTTATGCTACACTCCAAATGAGATTTGCTGCTAAACACCAATGATCAATCTCCAATTAAAGCGCAGACCATTACTTGTTCCTGATGATGGTAGGCACGCCATAACAAACAGGAGATGCACCGATCATAAGCGGAAGCCTGCAAGCATGCCTAGCTTCACTTATATGCCAAGCTATTCGCATGTGCCCACAATTACAGCAATTATTGCTAGTGACATCTCTCTCTCTTGTATGTTACTGCTTCTGACCTTGTTGCGTACCTTTTCGTCTTGGCCTACCATTATCCTTTGCAGCAGCAATGGTCATGGACTCAAATCCTTGTGTTAGTTGGCAGCAACATTTAGGGCAATTCTTAAAATTTTCTTGCAACCATGAATTGAGCAATGCTTTACTAAATCGATCAATATCTTTATCTGAGACGTCCCAGAGATTTGCAATTACGCAAGGAGAACCAGCAGATAAATAAGACAAAGGTGCCCCTTGAGGAGCATAACCTCCTTTGCAATGAAGTGTCCCACTGCTGCAACCCATAAGAAGAGCAGCTGCGCAGTTATCTAACTTCTCAATTTCCTTTCCAGAGACATACTGACTTCCTGCATCATTTTATCAAGAC
Organism: Hordeum marinum; assembly: GCA_022496015.1. NCBI lineage: Eukaryota > Viridiplantae > Streptophyta > Magnoliopsida > Poales > Poaceae > Hordeum > Hordeum marinum. The sequence goes on along the minus strand of CM039673.1, from coordinate 557,388,319 downwards.
TAGTCCGTGTTAGTACAACAGGTACCTGAGCTACCTGCAGTTCTCAGTAAGTATCTGAATACTGGACACTTAGTGGTTGGAGTTCATATTCCTTCCTAGACAGTACTAGCATCAACTTGAGACATTAATTAGTTGGCACTAGCATCACAGGCACTAGTTTCTACTGATACATATGCCACATATGCTGCTACTACTACAAGTGATAAGTTTTATAGCCTAAAATTATGGTGCCACCTAGTTAATCTTCCCGTGGAAGCATTCAATAAAGTGGGGTGAGCATTTTGTACAAATAAATTCACATGGTAGCAATGCCGATAGCAGATTGTAATAGACAATCGTGTACCAGACAGTGTGTTTTAGCAAGTGCTATTTGTATCCTGTAAGTTGGATATCATGGTCCAATGGTAATAGTGCACTACACTTAGATAGCTTCAAAGGCTGAAGCTGTCGAAGTTCAAATGACTCCAACACAAGCACAGCACGCAGAAGTGAATAAAATGACAAAACTATCAATATTTATATCCATAGTGGATTACCACTTCCATGTCCAAAGTAGAGAAAAAGATCATGATTCCTCAGGGCCAAGATGAGCTCTTCAACTGTTGGAGCATCCCCAGCATTACCCTGCATGCCATCGATGCATCACAATTATATGCTGGTGATTGTTTTAAGAATAATCCAAATTTATACTTTAACAAGCTTGCGTCATTCTTGGATTCATGGCCTATTTACTCGTGACAGATGCTAAAGCTTTCAGCAGGCTGCATCATCTGTATGTAACATGTTAACTTAATACACGTCTAAGACATGAAAACTGATAATACACTGAGATGGAAACCACACCAAAGCTACCAGCATACCAGATTTCCAGCCATTTATACTTATCATTTCTAGAGTGTAAAGAGAGCAGTAAGGTTACCACTTCTGCATGCCAAACCACGTATATTTATTTATACAACACATGTAGTAGAATTGTTCTTTTGCAATATACAGTGAGAAAAAGGTTATCTGAATAAGAGTAAGATCAACGTTACCTCTCACTCATAGTTTCTAAACAACTGATAAAATTCTTCTTGTGCGCTGATCAAATCACCACTAGGATTCAATAGATAGAATGCATCGAAAGGGTCAATAACAGGAAAAGGAGGGGCCATGGCACTGGCATTTTTGTGATGATTAGTGCTTTTAGTCAATGCTAGAAAGATGCTTCTCATTGATGGCATGCGGTATATTTCTTGATTCCTTAAAGCAGGCAAGTTCTCCCAGGGAAGCATCTGCATTCAGCCATTTTACGTAGAGGTTAAACAAGATATATGATGGGTATCATAAAAAGTTGCTATTGGCAATATTCCTAGACAAACTATACAAGAAATCTAGCAGTACAACCTATCCTTTTGATAATGATGCAGTAACCTCAAGCAGACAGTATGGAGTTGTGGCCAAGCAACATACATGCCAAGATGACTAAACTTTAACAACGGAATATCTAGCCTTACAGTGTTAATTTCACCGATTGTTTAATTATTTATCACAAAAATGAATTACATTAGAGCACATCAGGCTAGATGCAGATGACACAGCATTCATGATAATTATCCCTTCCAGCAGCTAATCAGTAAAACAGAACATCCATCAAAACTTATAACGCAGAGCTAAAAAGACCTTTGTAATAACAGAAGAAATAGATAACAATAAGGATATCATGTTGCCCACCTGCACATCTGTATCCAGGACTAAAATGACTGGATTTTTATCAACTGGCTTGGCTAGCTCGTCCACTATACCATTGCATAAATGCTCGAGGGTCACCAGAGTTTCAGAATCAGTCTGGCAAGAGAAGGCTCTAAGTCTATCTCTTCCGCAACATCCTCCCCGGCCAAAGTAACTTTTATATGATATAATCTGAGAAATACATTCTTTCAATTCATCAACTGATGCAACCCCACCAAGGATGACCTTGATCAGTGCTGGATCAACTTCAAGTTTAAATTCTGACTCCAGACTAGCGATCAGATTTTCCAACACAGCCTCGCTATGTCGGTCAGCTAATTGGCGGCCCAGGAGAAGGCATTTCCAGGGTCCTAGCCACAATTCTTCAATGTTTCTATTCAAGAAAATGAACAAGATATCAGAACAAAGGAACAATGATTATTAAAATATACTCTTTTCATGACAACAAAAAATTTCAATAATGTATTGAACAAGATATCTAGAGTATGGTTGTAAAATATTTACAGCTTATATCATAAGACAGAAGAAATCTTACTCCAATATATCATTAAGGTCATCATTGAGCTTCATTCTATCAAACCACCACCTTATGGCGTTTGCTTGACCATCCTTTAGAATGTGGGCCGCACCAGAGAGGGATCTAAAGTTACCCTCAAGTACCTTTCTGAAAGTTGGAGCCACGTAATCTAGTGTAGCTCCACGGGCACTTCCATTTCTTATCTGATGTTCTAGTTGGATTATCCAGTTCATTGATAGGAGTGTCTCCATTCTCTGCTTCTGTCAAACAATAAACATGTGAATAAAAAAGGCAGGAGACCCTATATCAACTTGTAGTACAGTATGCAATCACAACAGGAAATCTACCCACCTTTCAAAATAGGGTCCACTGGTAGAAGCATCGTGGTAGGCTTGGTTGTTGAATCAAACCTTGAGATCAACATCCAAGCAGGAAAAGGGGAAGGGCGAAGAAGTGTTTCCCCAAGAACATTCACAATATCACCTCCAAGCATACTAATGCAAACAATTGGTACATCAGGAAGTTCATGGAAGAATTCGGTTACATGCTTTTCAAGATGTTCCATGTCTGCCGATGAAAACCTAATATAGAAATTGTAGTTTAATTATCCATGTACATACAGCATATGAAACAATAAATCAGCAAATTAAATATTTAAAATTTTAAACCTTAGAAACTTTGGAACCTCATCTATCTTGTCTGCGAAATCTCCAGTAACACCCTAAAAACGCAAAAGGGGGGATTATTAGAAGAAGAAAATTAAGAGTGCTACTATTTTAATCCGGGTGTGAACTTAGAATGGTACAAACCTTCGTTCCTGTTTTTCTGGCCAATGCTTGTAAGCTTGCAAGGTAATGGCAATTAAAATAAGTTCCAACAGAAGTTTGGTGAAAGTATGCGGCCCAATGATTCAAAGAGAGAGATCCCTTGGAATACAAAGGTAATTGGACCGTGGAATCTATAGTTGCTAGTAAGAATATGCATGTAAGTAGCCTGCAAACCTGCAACAGGGGAGTTGCATGTCAACACAGGAGCCACAAAGGGTGAAAAAAAATAGCCTTACTTCAGCAGTAACTCACAAAAAGGTAGAATAGATATATGCACTAAGCATTTAAAATTACAAGAGCACATGACTGAAGGATATGGCACACCTCCTGGAGAAGTGAAGGACTCTCTCCAGATAGCACAAAAGCTTTCAGCAACCACGAAACAACATCAGACATTTGTACACTACAGAAGCTGCAACAACCATCCCTGCTGATAGTGATTAAATGGACAGTTATAGCAAGGGTCATGAAATGCTACAATCAGAATGTTTTGCATATGAACTGCACAACTGGGAGTTGATGAGACGAACCTTGACTGTTCCTAAAGGAAACCCTTGAGCAAATAGGAACTCATACTACATAGTATTTCTGCACGCTCTAAAGAAAGAAAATCACCAGTATTTTCATTCATGATCAGTTCAATTAAATGAGGCCCATAGGTTCTAAACAACCTAGAGGAAGAGATCTGAAATACAACAATGATATGCACTGCCAGTAGATAATATGAACTTCATGAGCTCCATGTCTTCTGCCCTGAGCTCCCAAGGTTCTTGCTGCAATAGGCTACACATCAGGACTGAACAATATGAAAGAATTAAGAAATTTAACGAAGTAGTAATAACCAACAGGTGGCTCAGTCACAGAAGAAATTAGATCAAATTACTTAAGCTAAAGGATCCATACAATTTCCAAGTATCATATGTAGACATATGGAGTGTTATATTTATGTTCTGAGAGCTTTCAGGCAGTGCCTACTTGCACAAGTTGCGTGACTTAGGCTACTATTTGTTTCACTGGCAAAGTTGTGGCACGTCACACTTTTCTAGCTCCATCGACCACGTTCATGGAGTAATAGCTGAGCTCGCTACACTTGCGTTTTGACATAGAAGCACCATGTCACAGAACAATGAGCTCCCTTAGCCTACATAGCCATGTAAAACCTTCAATTGTGTGTCTCTTAACTGCAGTATAACACATATTTATTTGAGACATTAACAGAACGTGAACAAAAACAGTACCTGTTTTTAATAGAAGTGACACAAGATGGCATCGGCGAGTGCAGTCTTCTCTGAACTGCAGTATATTCTCAACGCACTCAAAACTGAGTGAATTAACAAAAAGGCAGCTCCAACATCCGAACATATTGCATAGGTCATCTTTGTTGCGGTCAACACCATCAAGAGAACTGTTTAGCCTCCCACAGACCAAGCCATCTGTGGATAATTCGTTGCTCCAAGATGTGTCATTTTTGTTACTCAGTTCACCTAAGTCTTTTTCACTTTCCACAAGTGCAGTTCGCTTACTAGATCGGGTGGTTCTAGTCTTTGCATGAGCTGCCACATTCTTTTCTTTAGCTAAATGTGATGATGTTCTAGATGCCCTCTCAACTTTAACATCCAATGGTGGAGCACTTTCGGCACTCTTCAAGTTTTTCCTTTGAGATTTTAATCCCACAAGTTCACCGTATTTGTCAATAGGTACCTGACTGAACAACAAACAAGGAGTACATGGAGGTAACACTCCATGCTTGGCTGCTATAGGTTCTTTCCCATGATTACAAGCTTCATGATTGGTTTCTGCAATACAACCTTTGCTGCACAAGATACATCTAGTATTAAGTTTATCATGGGGTCCAGCAGAAAAATCCAAACTAGAGTTATTCAATTTCTCCATGGCAGATTGGTACATGCCTAAAGCACTAGACGAATTGTCTGTTGACTGTTTCTGCAAGTCTTTCTCAAAGAGATTCCAAAACAGATCTCCAGCTTGCACATCAACTAATATCTCTAGACTCAACTTGCATGTCTTGCATGAAATGAATTCATCATTTTCTGCAAGGAGGTCCTTAGCATGTCTAAGCTCACGCTCAGCGGCATCCCATAGCTGTCTCTTGCAGTATAGTTGACCTAAAACATGAGATAGAATAGACAGATGAACAAAAAACCAGTGAAGTACTAGATAGATCATCAATAGATGTATGTACCTAACACTGATGTAAAGACAACAGAAAAAATTGGTAATCCTTGGAAATATGATATCTCCTTTCCTGTCTGTAATAGAACTTCTGCTTCAACACCATTGCCAACCAATTCATGCATCACAGCAACCTGAGTGCATCGTGAAAAAACATGAATAGTATGAGAATGTGTGCTTGAGGCCAGGTTTTACATTACGGAAATTATTGCGGTACTGCCAACAGCCAGAGCAGTGTCAACACAAGACCTCACGCATAGGTAGGTTGGACTCATGTTATCATGTGATAGATGGCTACCGTAGTACACATATTACACCAATTCCTTCAATCATTTTGCTGGTACTGAAAATTAACGCATACCACACAATTGTCATACCTGTAATATGCTCTCAAGATAGCATCCAAGTACATTCCATGGGGTAAGGAAAGAATCTCTCATGCTGCTTGGTCTGACGCAACCTGGCCAGATTTCAGCCATCGTTGGTCCCCATGCTTCAAGTGAGCATTGGCTTTCCCCACTTACAAACTTGCCCAAATTAAATTTGAACTTCTTTTTCAGGAGCTTCTTGCGCAATTGGAGGGCTTCTCTTCCATATGAAATGGCCTGCAAAAATACAACAAAGGGTGGTCTAGTTACAGGGAGGCTAAACTATAGAGCAGCTCCACAGTCAAACAAATTTCATAATAACTGGAGATTTTCCACCAAGGTAAATTGATGAGAGAGAAACAGATTACCTGGAGAACTTGTCCTCTTGACAGAAGTCTTTCTGACAAATCATAGTATATACAGCCAACCAAATAGGTTGATTGATTACTCAAAGGATCCTGCAAAATCAAACAATACATAATGCATTAAAAAACAAAAAGATAATGCATACTGCATTACTGCAATGCAAGTAACAGAGCTTACTTCAGAAACCAGAGATGATGCAGCTTTATGAATCTCTTCAACACTAGCATTAAAGCCAAACTGATTTCCAAAGGAGTGTTCACATGATTGAGAAAAGAAATCAACAGGCCACAACCGCTGAAGAAACACAGTAAGAGAAGGATAATCTTCTTTGAAACAGTTTCTCCAAAATATTGTACTGTGGCAATCAACACCAAGATGCTGTGCCACATAAGAAACAACTTTCTGGTCCACTGGGGGATGACAGCATGCATGATTAAGTCGCATGTTGATAAAGAACATGGAGAATAACTTTTCTAGGGGTAAGTTTTCTTCCTTCCATATCATTATGATAAGCTTGCACAGCTCAAACTGAAGCTCAAAGCAGCCCTGATATAAAGTAAAAGCACATAATTCTCTTGCTAAAAGCCAGCAGGCAGCAGTTGCATCTTATTGAACCTAATAGCATGGCCTTACCTTCATTGCCAGCAAATCAACGAGAGAACAAAGAAGTGATACAAGAGTTTCTGATGGCTGTTGAAAGATCACACCAGGAGAACAATGATGCAAAGTACCCATCTTTGACCAGAAGTCAACAGCACTCCTAGCATCATCAAGAATTACCTATTCGAAAAAACGAATAACCATACGCAAACAAAGCAAAGGCACGGTGTAGCTAATATACAAGTGACTATACAAGCAATTGAGATGGGCACAATTAGCTAATATACAAACAGTTACCTTGCCGCCATGATTGGCTTCCTGGGCACAATGTGCATGCAGGCATTATGCAATAGCCAATTCATGGATCACAATTGCATTGCCTTGAGACGAATCCGGTAAGATGCCTCGCTGGTTTGATGTAAGAAAATGAATCTTAGATATCCCTTGTGGTATACATAAGAAAACAGGACAGGAAGGGGACAGCAGGGAGGGGAGTGGGGGCGCTTACCAGTAAAGATATGGCTTCAGACAAGGACTCTAGACAGCAGTTTATGTTTTGCACCCCAGCCGCACGGAGTATACATGCCTTCCTGACTAAAACCTTTGATCTGTCCAGATAATATTCTTTTGAACAATATATTTCATTCAAGAGAATATGTATTATTCTATTTTGCATATTTGCACGGAGCATGGTCACACGAGATACCCTTGCTCCATATTCTAATAATTCCTGCAAAAACCAAAGCACGTCCAAAGCACTTTGCATCAGAATGAGATCAAAATAATTGTTAATCTTAACAAAATAGAATCTGATACCTGCTCTACAATTAAGCCTATTAACTTCACTGGCAAGGGAGACGAGCAGGCCATAAGAGAGTGATAGAGAAGAGGAGCACTATCCACACATTGGTCATCTTCAAAATCTTGAAGTGTTACCTAAAGTTTGCATAAGAAAATAAATGAAACCACATCAACAGAATGTTTGAAGTTGGATAGTTTCTCTAGTTTTTTTATGTCAATACCTTCACCCATAACTGGATCAGAACCAAATAGCTTTCGTGATAATCAGATGTATCACCATAAACCATCAATTCAGACAGGCTCTTCACAACAATATCATGTATCACTTTTGAGCCACATCTATGGAGAATGTCAACCATCTTTGCTATCCTTGCAAATCCATCTGTAATGTTACTCTTCAGTGTGTCCTTTGATAGATCCTCAGTAATGATGTGACCTTCCATTCTTGCTAATAGTCTGCAGTAAGAAAGTCTGGTGTGTGTCCATGTTGTTTGACAGCATAGTTCTAATGCCTTTGGTGCCTGAAGCCGTTAAAATGGTCAATTGTATAAAAGTCCATGGTTAAAGCAAATTTAAGTAATAGACCAGCACCTCAGAAGAGTACCTCTTCAAGATGTCCCATATTATAAAGTGTGACACCAATGTTATGGATAGAAGATCTTAAAAAATCGAGCTCATCAAGCTTTATCCATGTACTTGAAATGGCACAATTGATAGAAGACAAGCTCTTCTGGATTATGAAAACAAAACGCATTAGTAATAAGAATGGTATTAGAAAATAGTACAACGGTAATTTAAACATCAATTCTCCACATATGGCACTAGTACAGGAAAATACGGGAAAAATGTTTATTCATAATAATTTATTCATGAAACAAAATGATAATACTCAGAAGTGATACAATAACAGGCTGAATCAAGGGATTCTGTAATGCATTTAATAGTACCCAGCTGTAAATGACTAAATGGTCTTCTGTTCAAACTAATAAGATCCAATATAAGGATAAGCGACTTAAGTACTTGGATAGCCTCGTTGGTTGCAAAGGAAATTTTGATCGCTGAAACTAGGGCTTTCAGTAAGGTTACATGTTGTTTATGCAATCTCTCCTCTTCTTCAGACCTTTTGGTACAACTGTTACAGCACACAATAGAAAGAACAGCTCGCAAAATCAGAAATCACTCACTTGTTAATACTTACTCCCTCTGTCCCGTAAATACTGTCGCAGCTGTTAACTAACTCATGCACAATTGTGGTTAAGAGGTGCGACAGTTTTTTCGGGACAAAGGGAGTATTATTTTATGGACTTTACCTATAAGCAACAAAGCTGGAATCAATGAATTGATTCAGTGCCATTAAGACACAAGTCATGTTTCCCAAATTGGGGACTGTTTTTCCTTCAGAGAAGTTCTCCCAAACTGCATTTGCATGCTGCAATAACTTGCAAAGGCACTCCAAAGAATCAAGATATGCCATAAAATAAATATGCTCGTGTGACTGAGAATAACTATAAGTGTGTTTCTTATTGGGATGCCCAGCGTCTATTGGAAGACTTGCAAATTTCCCCAAACTATCACGTTGATTGGATTTGCCATTGGTGACACAGAAAATCTGTGCTACTGTGCCAAGTGCAGTGTTCAAAGTTTGTAGATTATTTCCATCCTTGAGAAAATTCACTGTTATAATCAGGTGATCTTCGCTTTCTATTTGCTGTGCCCTGAAGTGTAATCCTGTAGTATAGAGATGGACAACTGAGGCGATCGGCGAGGAAATCTGTAATTTGCAAGAAAATAAATTAGTCAAAAATAACAATGGCACTGTATGGTATGTATTAACATCAAGCAATATTAAAAAATAGTGCAGAATGTACCTTGGAAAAATAATCACCTTGTCTATAAAGTAGTTTTGAAGCACCAGCATGTACATCCCTATTTGAGGAAAGAAAGCTCCGAGAAAAATATGCTACAAATTCCAGGAACTTGTTTACAGCTTTTGGCAAGTCAGCCTGAAATTGTTTACATGATATTACAACAGTTAACAATATATTTGTGGTGAAAAAACTCATTTTCTTATAATTTTCACAGGATGGAGATGGACTGTATGGAATTGGTACAACCAGTGCAAACAAAATATGAGACCTGAAGTGCACCAGAAATCTGCTTTGCGACTTAGGCCATCAGAAATCACAATGAGGTGGAATGCTTCAAGATAGAACAACTTGCTGAATCAGGATTATTAAACAGCATCTGCTGCACCATGGCATCTAGAACATCCAGTATCACCACTAAAATAAGGCCCCCTGATTTGGGGCTTCTACACTTGCTTATACGTTCCACACCGGAGAAGCCCAAAACAAGTCAAAATTTCTCGGTTGCTTCTCCCCACAGCCGGCCTGGTCTGCAGTGCAATTTGGGCTGGCCGGCTAAGCGAAAAAATGCCAACTTCCCGAGCTTCTTGGGTTAGAAACGAAGAGGTATATCCCCTTAATGTTTGAGCTATTTACGTCCAAACTGCCACCACCAAAGTAAACGGATTGTTTTCGTCTTTATTTCACGAACGCATCAACTGGTGTTGGTACTCCTTTTGTATAATAGGAAAGTAGAGGTCTTATGTGTAAAAATGGAGCTCTGTAAATATCTGTACCCAGGATGAATGGAAGTGGTAGTCCCCGACCAGAAATTCCAGAGTTTTCCCCTTCTCTCCCCTTCGAATCCTCTCTGATTAGGTGCGAGTTCAACAACATGGCATCAGAGCAAGGTTGCTTCGGGGCCTGATTTGTGGCGGTGGAGAGCTGAATCGGGGCTGGGTTGGTCGGTTGTGGTGGAGCAGGGTGACTGGCGGCAGCTGAGGCGCAGCGAGGGCGTGCAGCGCTGGTCAGCAAGGGCGCAACGGACATCGACGAGCATTCAGCCACGGCGGTGACTCGGGTTGAGCATTCCCTTCATTGCTGGAGCTGAACAGGTCAGGCATTTGGGTACTCAGGCTGTGGTGTGTGTGCTGAGTGTGGAGGAATTGAAAGTATGGCAGGCAATGAAAGTGCCCCAGCGGGAGTCACGGCGGGGGAGCTTGCTGCTGTTTTGCAGGCGATGGATGAGAAGTACCGGGTGTTGTTTGATGCAATTAACAAGCAAGCAGGGAACCCGAGATCAGAAGTGGAGATCAAGGAAGAGGTGCATCCTTTGCAAATGCCCCATGTAAAATTAGAGGAAATGTGTTTGGAGGACAAGCAATCCATCGAGGCTTCTACTACATCCACATCTGCTGCATCTGCCAACTTTGGTGGTAAAAATTCTTGCACTATGAATTATGAAGTTACTGATATACCATGGTTAATTGACTCTGGGGCTTCTAGACATATGGTTGGTTCTTATAGAAATTTTGTTGATTATGCTCCTCATTTAAAGAGGCAAAGTGTGAAATTGGTCGATGGCTCCTCTCAAACTGTTTTGGGGTCGGGAACAGTCAAGTGTGGATCTAATATGTATCTTTCGTCTGTTCTGCATGTTCCCTCGTTCCCAATTAATCTGCTATCCATTAGTTGCATTACAGAAGAGCTTAATTGTGTTGCTGTCTTCTTCCCATCATGGTGCTTATTTCAGGAACTTGGGACTGGAAGAAGGCTTGGGACAGGGAGCATGCGTGATGGCATGTATTACTTAGATGGTAATATGTCACCTACGGTTGCTGCTGTGTTGTCTCACTCACCACTGGAGGAATTTCTTCTTCATCATCGTAGGCTAGGACATATGTCTTTTGTCACTCTGGGTCAGCTTTATCCAAACCTTTATAATAAAATCAGCAAAGAGAATCTATTATGTGATGCGTGTCACTATGGGAAACAGACTAGGAGTACTTATGTATCTTCTGATAATAGGAGTACTGTGCCACTTCAGACCATCCACTCGGATGTATGGGGTCCTAGCGGTGTATTATTTCTTAATGGATATCACTCTTTTGTCACATTCATTGACTGCTGTACTTGGACTACTTGGGTTTATGTGTTGAAAAACAAGAGTGATGTATTTGAATGTTTTAGGGATTTTCATAATTTAATCATGACCCAATATAATGCATGCGTGAAAGTGCTCCGTACTGACAATGGCACAGAATATGTGAATAAGGAGTTTGACGAATACTTATCAAGCTTTGGAATTATTCATCAAACTACTTGTCCAAGTACCTCTGAACAGAATGGCTTGGCTGAGAGGAAAAATAGGCATCTCTTAGAGATTACACGGTGTATCATGATGGCCATGAATGTTCCAAAATTTCTGTGGAGTGAGGCAATAATGACTGCTGCATATCTGATGAACAGAATGCCGTCTAGAGTTCTTGGTTACAAAACTCCAATAGAGTGTCTGACAGGTAGAACTACATATGTGGTTCCACCAAAGGTGTTCGGGTGTGTGTGTTTTGTGAAAGATTACAGGCCATCCGTTGGAAAGTTAGATCCAAGAGCTGTGAAGTGTGTGTTTGTGGGGTATTCTGGAAAGCAGAAAGGCTATAAGTGTTGGTGTCCATCAGAAAAACGAATGTTTGTGAGCATGGATGTAATCTTCAGGGAACAAGTACCATTTTATGGGGAACCTAATGATTTAACCGATGTCTTTCCTGATCTGTTTTCTAGTGATGTTTCAGATCTGGACAGCGAGACAGGGGGAGAAAAAGAAGGAGAAGAGAGCGATTCTACACCATCAAATGAAATGGTGGTTGGAGTAATACCACTGGAAGACAGAAATGATGATAGAGATGTGGATCGTATAGAAGGAGAACCAGGGCAAATGCAAGGGGAGAGACAAAATACATCAACTGAAGCTATGCGGTGGGCAAGACCGAATGAAGAACAAAATCCGCGGGTGTATACGCGAAGACATAAAACTGAGGGAGAGCATGTGCAAGGGGAGGAAATTAGTCCAAGGAAGGATGATTCAGAAGCTCAAGATCAATCCGATGGGCATGATTCCAGTTCACAGCCATCAGCTTCATCTGATACTCCATCACCAGTCTCCATAAGCGATGGTATACCCCCTCTTGCTTATGATGACTTAAATGTTCCTATTGCCCTTAGAAAGCAGCCTCGCACTATTGCTAGAAAATTGCCCTCTAAATTAGCCCCATATGATGTCTCTAATTATGTTTCATACTCTTCTATTGGGCCTTTGTATAAGTCATTTATAGCTTCCTTGCATTCAACTGTACCTATACCACGTGACTGACAGGAAGCGAAGCAATACCCAGAATGGAGGGCAGCAATGTTAGAGGAAATGGCAGCACTTGATAAGAACCAAACATGGGTACTTACTTCTCTCCCTACAGATAAGAAAGTTGTGGGTTGTAAATGGGTATTTACAGTTAAACAAACTCCACATGGTAAGGTGGAAAGATATAAGGCTAGGCTAGTTGCAAAAGGGTATAGTCAAACTTATGGAGTGGATTATGATGAAACGTTTGCTCCAGTGGCGAAATTGAGTACTGTCAGGACTTTAATCTCGATAGCTGCAAATCAGAAGTGGAAATTGTTCCAGATGGATGTTAAAAATGCTTTCCTCCATGGAGATCTGCAAGAGGAGGTTTATATGGAAATTCCTCCCGGGTTTAGTAGCCGGGAAACAGAGGGTAAAGTGTGTCGGTTAACAAAATCTCTCTATGGACTAAAACAATCTCCTAGGGCATGGTTCGGAAGGTTTCGAAAGGAAATCTGTTCTATGGGTTATCGGCAAAGCAATGCAGATCATACCCTGTTCTTTAAACATCAGTGTGGTCATATTACTATACTTCTTGTTTATGTAGATGACATTGTGATTACAGGTAACAATGAGATGGAGATATCTCGGTTGAAGAAGATGTTAGCAAAGTCATTTGAAGTCAAGGATATGGGATATCTCCACTACTTCTTGGGAATCGAAGTTGCATATGGCCCAAAAGGTATTTATCTCTCATAGAGAAAATATATGCTTGATTTACTTGAGGAGACAGGTATGTTAGAATGCAAACCTGCAGTCACACCAATAGAACAAAATCATCGGATCTTGGCAGATGGTGGTGATCCTGTTGATAGGTACCAATACCAAAGGCTAGTTGGGCGGTTAATCTATCTATCACATACGAGACCAGATATAGCATATGCTGTTAGTATTGTAAGCAGATACATGCATGACCCTAGAACTGGCCACTTAGATGCTGTGAATAGAATTCTAAGATACTTAAAGAGTTGTCTTGGGAAGGGAATCATGTTCACTAATCATGGACATCTGAGAATTGAGGGGTACACCGATGCGGACTGGGCTGGATGCTTAGATGATAGACGTTCAACTTCGGGCTACTGCATGTTTGTTGGAGGAAATTTGGTTAGTTGGAGAAGTAAGAAGCAGAGTGTGGTAGCTCGCTCGAAGGCGGAAGCGGAGTTTAGATCAATGGCTTCAGGGTTATGTGAACTGATGTGGCTGAAAATATTGCTAACTGAGTTGTAGTTGTATGGTGGTGCACCTATTCAGGTGTATTGTGATAATCAGGCCACAATTAACATAGTGAATAACCCTGTTTATCATGATAGAACTAAACATATTGAGATAGATAGGCACTTTATCCGGGAGAAATTAGATGAAAGGTTATTCCAAATTAGTTATGTTAAGTCAGTAGATCAGCTTGCAGATGTATTAACAAAAGGCATAGGTGTTGTATCATTTATGAGGATTTGTAACAAGATGGGGCTTATTGACATCTTCGCCCCATCTTGAGGGGGAGTGTTGGTACTCCTTTTGTATAATAGGAAAGTAGAGGTCTTATGTGTAAAAATGGAGCTCTGTAAATATCTGTACCCAGGATGAATGGAAGTGGTAGTCCCCGACCAGAAATTCCAGAGTTTTCCCCTTCTCTCCCCTTCGAATCCTCTCTGATTAGGTGCGAGTTCAACAACAACTGGTCTCTACCCTCCCGCTCGCTTCTAGAATTCCTCCCTTTCCCCTAACGCCGCCACCCGCCACTGCACGCATCGCTGGTAGCCTCCCCACGTGCTCTTCATTTAATTTTCCATGTAGGCGGGTAGCTCGCAGCCCCCCTGGATGCCTGGTTCACCGACCGGCCAGCCGATCGGCTGCACCGCTCCACTGGCGCTGCGTGCTCCGTGTGGTCTTGTCGTAGCACAGGGTGTCGCTGACTCGCTTCCCATCCTGGAGCACGGCGTGCGCTGTTGCTTCTGCTGTGTGGCCGCAGCAACTCAGCCGGCGGCGTGAACATGTGAACTAGTAATCATATCTCTTTCAGTTACATTTGACTATCTAGTACCTACGGTCTAATGCACCGATTCCTGGGTTGAAATTGATTTAGCCGATTACGCTTCTACATTCCCATGAGACAAAAAATGATAATGCTTTATTTCTGGATCTCTGATAAATGCTGAGAAGTTAGCAGTAGCACATGATGTCTAACTGTTGTAATAGGTTCAGAGAGCAAATCCTGAAATCTACTAGCTTGACAACTTAGCAACTTTGTTGTTGACTACTTAACAAAAAGCACGAGGGCGGCGGGCATCTTTGAACTAAACACATCTTATATCGTTAGTCGTAGCTGATGATGATTAAAACCTATCGTAGTAGAAAAACAACATGTGAAAGACAACATGTTTTATCTGTGTGAAATTGCTCAGTCACGGGGAAGTGGAGCTCTATATGGTCTAAGCAACCAAAAGTGTAAATACCTTGCACGGAATTTACTATACTTGATGCAGATGAACAGTTTCTTGAGCACGATTTGATAATCCAGTATAAATAAAAGGATAAATGTGGTGCCCAAAGAAGTGTAAATCATAGCTAGGAAACAATGTTTAGCAAGATGGATTTACAAAGCCCAACTATTGATAAGCCTTATTCGACTTTTAATCACACACATCTCCAAAGCAACGAGTCCCACTAATAATTTGAATTTTGAAAATTTAGCAAGTGTTTTCTAGCTTCACATTCATGTGGCATAGTCAAGTAACTCCAACTTTTACTGCTAAACTTATTTAATGTTCTTGTGAATCTGAGTGAAATGCAACATGTTCCAGTGGGATTTACCTTGACATGTGAAACAGCAGTCTTCAACACACCAAGCAAAAGATGTCTCAAATCTACAGAAGAACAGATCTCGTGTGCAACCTTCAACCAGCATAAACAGGAAACCATTATTAACAAATCAATAGAATTATTATATTAGTTGAGTTCCAATCGCAATTAATTATTCTCTAGTGCACGTACAGTGGGCAAGCGATCAATCATTTGCGCCTTCCCTAAGGTTGCAACACAGAATTCGCGCACAAGCTTTTCACTGAAAAACTGAGACTCGGCAGCCAGGAAATCAGCACAGCGTATCAGTGCATCCACAAGCAGAGTGAGATACTTCTTCCTGCTGAGCTCCTCAGTCAGAATCCTGCAAACGGACAGTGTCACACACCATATATGCATGACATCTTCAGTTTGGTAAAGAGTTAGCAGAGCCACCGGAGCCATGGGCGGAGCTGGTGAACAAGGAGGAGGACCCGTTGATACGGTGCGGCTTCCTTCACCTTGCCCTTGCTGGCACAGTTAGCAAGGCACACGGTGAGCTCAACCGCGAGTCTGGTGATTTCAGGGTCGTGCCCTGCAACGCCTGCAGGCTCGGGGAGGAGGGAAGCGGCCCCAATGGCGGGCGTCGGCGAGAGCGCGCGGCGGAGGGCATCGAGGGTGGCGGAGGCCTCCGCCTCGGCGCGCGCGTAGTGGCCGCGCGACTCGAGGCGGCACACGAAGCGACCGCGCTGGAGCAGCACGGAGTAGGGCTTCCTGGCGAGGCACGGCGAGACGGCGGCCAGGCAGTCGAGGACGAGGCCGTAGATCTCGAGCAGCTCGTAGGCGGCCGAGGACGAGATAGGGTTCGTGCGGAGGAGCGGCGGGAGGAGCTGGATCGCGCGGGAGAGGAACGGGAGGAACCGTTTGGCGAGGGGGCGGACGGCGGCCGCGTCGGGGTTGGGGTTGTTAGGAGGGTTGGCGGCGGGCAGGTGCGGGGAGAAGGGTTGGAGGTAGGCGGCGAAGCGGGAGTTGAGGCCGGCGCGGGCGGCGGAGGGGAAAGAGAGGGCGGCGAGGAGGTCGGCGGCGGCGCCCTCCATCGCCTCGCCGTGTGCGGATGGGGAATTTTTTTCCGTTCTTTTTTTGGCCAGATTTTGGGCGGAGGAGGGGCGGGAATGGGTGGAGGCCCGAGGGTTTTCGCACAAACGGGCCAGGCACCGCTCAGCCCACGCGCAAACGGGCCAGCCACGGCCCAGTTCTTCTTCGATCAGGGAGTTCATGATTCGATCTAAAAAAATGACCCCCTCAAAAAAAGGAAAAAAAAAGTGTCACGCGTACGTCTAGCACGAAGCACTTCGGCTCTGACTTTTTTATTGGCTCTGGCTTGTTTTTACCGCTAAGTTGCCAACCGAAAAAAAAGCAAATGCAAAAAGAAAACTGAAACTTGTCACTGGAAAAGCCATGCTTGACAACTAAAATTCACATCCTCAGGTCATTAAATTTGCCATACGAACGTTGGTGTTACCATGTGTTCGTACTATATGTGTGACACTTATTAGGGTAAAAACAAGAGTTCGTGATTCTCCCAGCTATCGCTTCCTTGTGCCCAAAAAACAAACTGGCGCTTCCTCGTTTCTTTTGCCATGAAAATTGTTTCTTCGCAAATACGTAAATTGTGTATCATTGCAATGATAGATAGAAGAGAAAACATAAGAGTATAGTTACAAGAGTAACATTATGTGGCATACACACACACGGAAGGGTGTAATGAGAAGTTACATCAGCATAAAAGAAGAGGGGTTGCTCAACCCCAGGAGCTAAGAACAGAAAAGAGGAGGGGGTGAACCGGCAAGGCACTAGTAAAAAACAGACCTTTCGTCCGCATCATTAATCCCGGTCCGGTTTTGAACCGGCACTAATGTGTTCATTAGTCCCGGTTCGTGACGGGCATCATTAGTGTCGGTTCGTTCCGGACCTTTAGTCCCGGTTCGTGCCACGAACCGACACTAAAGGTGTAGTGACAGGCTGGCATCAGCCTGGGGCCCCACGGAAACCTTTAGTCCCAGTTGGTGGCCCCAACTGCGACTATAGGCTAACCTTTAGTCGCGATTGGAGCCACCAACCGGAACTAAAGGTCCCCTATATGAAAACCTTCGGTCAGCCCGAGCTCTGTGTTCTTCCCCTTTCTTCTCCTCTCTGTTCTTCCTCTCTTTCCCGAGCTCATCCTCCATTTTTGTCAAAAATTGTCAAGATTTGGAGGCACCTCATCCTTCCAAGTGTTCGGAAAGGTTAGCAACTTTGTCCTTTCATCTCTCATTGCTAGATTAGCTCTTGCAATGCTCTATAAGTATAGTGATTTGTGAGTTTTAGTTTGTATGTAATAGTTTATTTGATTTATGCAATTTGAGCTCAAATTAACTTCTTACTTTGCATTTGTAGGTGTGGTTTATTTAGTGCCTTCCCGTCCCCGTCCTAACCACCGTCGATCGCCCGCACCGTCCCGTCGCCGACACCACCTTGGTGAGACTCTTGTTCTTATCCTTTATATATAAAAAAATCATGTTTTTAAGATTTAGTTAGTTACTTGTATAGTTTTCTTACCTATATGGTTGTTTGTTATACATAGTGGCATGGTTTTGATATCCGTCCACGTCGACCCTCGTTCGGTTTATGATTCGGATGTGGTATATACTCTCTTTTATAACTCTTTGTTGCATTTCGTGTTTATGACAATTATGCCATCAAGTTGACATAGATATTTTTATCTAGAAGGAATGTGAACCGGAAATTCCAACCGACATAGATATTCTTGTCAAGAAGTTAAATTTAGTTGAAAAAGAAAACAGTTATTTGAAAGAAAAATTGAAAAGAGTTGAAGAAGAGAAGATGAAATTGGAGTTCTATGTTGCCGATGTCATCGATGATCACAAGATCAAGATGGATGCAATGTGCTTGAAGATTAGAAAATTTAAAAAATATGCCATTGATAGTGAGGCTTAGTATCGCTATGTTGTTGGATCAATTGTTACCTTAGTTGCGATGTTGATCGCATCTGTTGTTGCATTTAAATGCTTTAGCTAGAGAGTTTGTATGTTGTTTTATGAGAACAAGTGTGTATGAACTTGTATTATTTGGTATTTTCGGTGTTGTGTAATGAAGATGAGTCGGCAATGGATGTACGACGATCGATGCTCTCCCCAGTTCATTAATGGCGTGTATACTTTTCTGGTTACGGCTGAGGCAAACAAGTGGTCGAATGGTTTTATGTATTGTCCATATGCTGGCTGTAAGAATGATCGAAATTACTCTAACTCAAGAACCATTCACGTCCATTTGTTTGAGTCCGGTTTCATGTCCGGCTATAACTGTTGGACCAAGCACGGAGAAAGAGGGGTCCTAATGGAAGAGAATGAAGAAGAGGAGGATGACGATAGCTATCCTGGCCATGGGTTCCATGAATACGATGGTACAACAATGGGGGAAGAAGCTGAGCCGGCAATGCGGGAAGGAGCTGAAGAAGAGGCATCAAATGAGCCCGCTGATGATCTTGATCGGGCCATTGCCGATGCAAAGAGAAACTGCACAAGTGAAAAGGAGAAGCTGAAGTTGCAGCGCATGTTAGAGCATCACAAAAAAGGGTTGTACCCAAATTGTGAAGATGACAAGAAAAAGCTGGGTGCCACACTGGAATTGCTGATAATGTATCTGATAAGGCATTTCAAAAGTTGTTGATAATGTTAAAGAAGAAGCTACCAAAGGACAACGAATTGCCAGAGAGTACGTACGAAGCAAAGAAAGTTGTCTGCCCTCTAGGATTAGAGGTGGAGAAGATACATGCATGCCCTAATGACTGCATCCTCTACCGTGGTGAGTACGAGGATTTAAATGCATGCCCGGTATGTTGTGCATCGCGTTATAAGATCAGCCACGATGACCCTTGTGATGTTGAGGGCGAGCGCCCCAGGAAGAAGATTCCTGCCAAGGTGATGTGGTATGGTCCTATAATACCCCGGTTGGAACGTTTGTTTCAAAACAAAGAGCATTCCAAGTTGATGCGATGGCACACGAAAGACCGTAAGAAAGACAGGAAGTTGAGAGTGCCCGCTAACGGATCGTAGTGGAGAAAAATCGAGAGAAAGTATAAGGACTTTGCAAAGGACGCAAGGAACGTATGGTTTGGTTTAAGTGCGGATGACATTAATCCTTTTGGGGAGCAGAACAGCAATCATATCACATGGCCTGTGACTCTATGTATCTATACCCTTCCTCCTTGGTTGTGCATGAAGCGGAAGTTCATTATGATGATGTCGGGAATATACCCTGCGGTATGACCCGGCCTGGCGACTCACAGGAGACCCGATCAAGACATGGCGTTTTATTGATGACCCGACAGGCGGGTCGCAGGACGACCAGGCCCAAGACCCTGCGTGTAAGCCGGCGCCAGGCAGCTCACAAGAGAAGGCCCAAAGGCGAGAGGATTCCCTTACAAGAGAAACAAGACCCGGAGTAGGATTCATGAAAGACTAGTCCTAGTCCTACTAGGAGTAGGACTCTATTTGTAAACCTACCCTCTCTACTTATATAAGGAGGGGTAAAGCAACCCTAGAGAGACAGATTCACAAGTCCACAAGTTTAGACAGACACAAGAGATTAGAAACTTTCGTGATTAGAGGTAGCAAAACCGCACCCTTGTAACCGAAAGATCTTCTTCATCATCAATACCAGACAAGCAGGACGTAGGCTTTTACCTCCATCGGAGGGATCGAATCTGGGTAAACTCCGTGTCTCTCGATTCTGATCAACCCCTTCAAGCTGCCACGTAGTTACATCTTCATCCCGAACCTAAGTTCGTTCACCCAGACATCTGCCATGACAAATCCACAACAGTTGACGCCCATCGTGGGGCAGAGCGTACGGTGGTGTTGTGTTTTTGAAGGAATCTCTCCTATGGATTGAGAAGCTTATGACCCGCCAGATCCACAAGAGCCGGCACGAAAGAAACTTCATCAACTCCAAGTTCATCGATCGGTGACATAAAAAAAATCCAAAGATCATTAGAGATCAAAGTCAATTCCCAGATACTCAAATCCAAAGACAGCAAACATTGCAGCAAATTAGGAGGAGATTTTAGCAATCACTGTTGCTGTTACTCATCCGAAGAAAACCAGCGGTGACCTGTTAGTTGCCATGTCCGTTTCCAGATTCTCTTAGTTTTAAACAACCGAAGGCAGCAAGTACATGTACGCGTAATCATCTGCTAGTTGTGCAATCCAGGCAAGTCCCAATACAATTTTTGACCGGCCACCACTCCAGTACGTAAAGTCCAAAGCAAAAGGAAGAGGGCTAGTACTACCTGAGTACTAGCTGATCAGATACTCCCTCCATTCCACAATGTAGTGCGCCCACGCTTTCCCAAATCTAAGTTTGACCATGAATTTGACCAACGGGACCGATTGCGGCGGGAGCAAAAACTATACCACCGAATTCGTATTTTCGATAAGGATTCAGTGATATAATTTTTACCCCCGCCGCAATCGGTCTCATTGGTTAAATTCATGGTCAAAGTTCAAGCTCGGAAACCGAGGACGCACTACATTATGGAACGGAGGGAGTATATTTTAGCCTTGATTTGCTACGTCCATCAAAGTCAGAAGAGATCAAGTGCTACTATAGTTTGCCAGTCGGATACAACTCAAGCATTTAGAAGGAAAAAAAACAAAGAAAAAAAAAGAGGTGGGATCCGAAGCAAAGTCACGGAGCAGTTAAATAATAAAAAAGAGAGAACGGATTGATTTTTGGGTATGCTGTCGTACGAAGCCGAGACGAGTCCGCTGCCGATTTGTTTTTGAGCGTATTTTTCCATCGAGTCAGCCGTGCGGGGGCTCGTGCGATGGGCCGACGCGGAGATCGCCAGCCCCGACGAGATGCTGCCGGCCAGGTGCGCCATCCGACCATCTCCGCGCCTCGCCGCTGATCCGCCAGAGCTCGCCGCTGCTCACACGCGCGTGCTTTTGGCCTTCTTGTTGCCTCGCTTCACGTGCCCACCGCCTCGTTCCGCGCTGCCTCGCGCGCGCACGGCCGCGTCCGGTCCCATCACCTCGCCTCCTCCGCGGGCCACCCGCAGCTGCGCTGTAGCTGCTCCTCCAAGCTCCACCTTTGTTGTAACTACCTTCGCCACCACGGTGCAGCATAGCCGACGACTCTCGCTGCGCCGCGTTGGCCGCCGCTTCGTCGCCCGCGCACTGTGCCTCTGCTCTCACCTCCGCCGGCTTTCGCTGCACCACCGCAGCTGCTGCCTCGCGATCACCTCGGATGAGCCGCCCAAGCAGAGCTGGTCCCCCGGCTCGCCTGCCTCCGTTGCCGAGCCGCCGCCCTGCGCTGCGTTCGCGCCCCACCACGCCGCCTCCGCAGCTGCGCGTCCGAGCCAGGGGCTCCAGATGGATTAAGAAAATGATGAAGGCCACGACCCGGAGAAGAAAGCAGACACGGATTCACCGAACCGGCGCCTTCGACTCCGCTGTGGTCGAGCCGCCGGCCTCCACCACGAGTCGCGCCTTGATGTTGCAGGGTCTCCGGCGCGCCAAGCAGCCGCCATGCCCTGTCTTGAGCCGCCGCCGGGCCCAGTCTTGAGCCGTCATCGGCGCCTGCCTCCAACACGCCGAGCCGTCGGCGCGGCCTTCGCCTCCGCCTGAGCCGCCGGCTGTCCCGCCGCCGTCTCATGCCGCTGCTGTGAGCCGCTGTGATCCGCCTCACCTGCGCCCTGAGTCGGACCACACCGCTGCTGAGCCGCCTCTACACTCCCCCGCCGCTGCTGTGAGACGTCGTGACCCCCAGCTCCTCCTCCTCGGGCACGGGCGCTCCCGTCGTGACCCGCCGGTTTGGAAGATAACAACGATAGATGGGAGGTCGTTTGTTGAGAGGATAACTGTATCCAATGCTGATGTTCGTACGAAAAATCGAGTTGGTATTCATCATATTTATTTTTCCATACATATTAATTCATCCGAAAACAATTACTCTGTCTGTTACAGTATTTTTACACAGGACAATCATTCATGTGGCATGATATCACGGAGTTAGAACGCACACCGGTGGGTTGCATTGCTCGATGGACGCGCGTGAGTCGCGGCCCCCGTGGATGGTCTACATCAACTTGCCAACACCACGCACGCTCACCCGCCAGTATGAGCCGCCCAATGGATGCGGCAAGGCACCGTATCCGCGGTATGGTTTTCACCAACAGCGCCACGGTCGACTCGCGTCTTCGCCGGTTTACAATGCCTGGCTATCTCTCGCGGCCACGCCGGCTTAACAACACCACAGCGACTCGTTGTCCATGCTGGTATCCAACATCGTGGGCAACCCTCGCGTCTTTGTCGGTTTACAACGTCGTGACCGTCTCTCGTCATCCGTGCCGGCTTACAACGCCGTGGCCGCCTCTCATGGGCGCACCGGCTTACAACGCCGTGGCCGTCTCTCGCCATCCGCGCCGACTTACAACGCCTTGGCCGTCTCTCGCCGTCCGCGTCGGCTTACAATGCCGTTGCGTCTTTCACAACAGCACCGACTTACAATGTCGCGGATGGTTTATATGTCTACATCAACACGTCAGTGGCTGCATACACCAGTACGAGCCGCCCAACGGACGCGCGTAAGACGCCGCCCACAGTTTGATCGTCAACATATCGGTGCAGTGCTCGGCTATATGAGCCGCCCAACGGACGCGCGCAAGACGCCGCCCACAGTCTGATTTACATCAACATATTAGTGCGGTGCTCGTCGATACGAGCCGCCCAACAGTCAGGCGCACAAGTCGCCGCCATTACAGTTTGGATCACTTCAACAACCAGCCTGACGAACCATCGACCGGATTATTGAAACAAATCATACGGGGTCATCTATAACCCGCCACGGCCAACCTCAACTTTCAGTGGAGATTCTCAAGCCGCCTCTTCGAGTTAACTTAAGACTCGGGGGCTACAGACATGGCGAGAGACATTTGGTCATTTTTTTAAAGAGAACCCCGGGTCTTTGCAAGAGAAAACCCAATCCTGGGGGCTATTATATTATTGGCGAAAGATTAAGAGTTGCCCAAGAGGACGAACCGCCGAGATACACCATTTAAACATGGGTGCCCGGATTTATTAGATCCTCATAAAGTCACTTGGAGGCTTCTGCGGTTTCTTCATACAAGATGGCGGCTTACAAGATGGCGACTCACAAGATGATGCAAAAAGTTGACTTCGTCAACATGATCGTCCAGGGGGCTTCCCACCCACCGGGTGTAGCTTATCACACCCTACCGGTCTGCTCTCAAGTCAAATAGTTGACTCGGTCAACATGATCGTCCAGGGGGCTTCCCACCCACCGAGTGTAGCTTATCAAACCCTATCGGTCGGCTCTTAAGCCAAACAGTTGATTCCATCAACAAAGGTCACTTGCGGGCTTTCCACCCATCGGGTGTAGCTTACACACCCTCTTGATTGACTCTTAAGCCAAACAGGATTAAACCTGCCTGTAAGCTGATGCTACTCTGCTAGGTGACTCATCGAACTCTTACCAGTTAATCTCGCCTAGAGACCCTGAGTCGGCTCAAAGAAATTGACGGCCAATCTCCATAGAGACCCTATACTGGTTAAGGTTAAAACGGCGGCTCTTGTCACGTGAGGACCGGCTTACGGAAAGCAAGGATAAACTATCCCATCTACTGCCGACTCTCCGCTATGTGGCTCGTTCGTACTCTTAGACAGTTAATCCTTGAGGACCCTGTACTGTTTAAGGTTAAAACAACGGATTTATATCACGTGAGAGGCAATTTTTGGGCTATCAGGATACTCATGCCCTGTCGTGTCTCTCCTGGGACGTCACACTTCCTTTCAGTTAATCTCGCTTAGAGACCCTGAGCTGGTTCAGAGAAATTGATGGCCAATGTCCACAAAGTCCCTGTACTGCTAATCTTGGAAATATGCCCTACAGGCAATAATAAATTGGTTGTTATCATATTTCCTTGTTCATGATAATTATTTATTATCCATGCTATAATTGTATTAATCAGAAACTCTGATACATGTGTGGATACATAGACAACACCATGTCCCTAGTATGCCTCTAATAGACTAGCTCGTTGATCAAAGATGGCTATGGTTTCCTAGTCATGGACATGAGATGTCATTTGATAATGGGATCGCATCATTAGGAGAATGATGTGATGGACAAGACCCAAACTACAAATGTAGCATATGATCGTGTCAGTTTATTGCTACTGTTTTCTGCATGTCAAGTATATGTTCCTATGACCATGAGATCATGCAACTCACGGACACCGGAAGAGTGCCTTGTGTGTATCAAACATCGCAACGTAACTGGGTGACTATAAAGGTACTCTACAGATATCTCCGAGGGTGTCTGTTGGGTTGGCATGGATCAAGACTGGAATTTGTTACTCCGTGTGACGGAGAGGTATCTCAGGGCCCACTCGGTAATACAACATCACAACAAGCCTTGCAAGCAAATGTGACTAAGTGTTAGTCACGGGATCTTGTATTACGGAATGAGTAAAGAGACTTGCCGGTAACGAGATTGAACTAGGTATGGAGATACCGACGATCGAATCTCGGGCAAGTAACATACCGAAGAACAAAGGGAACATCATACGAGATTAACTGAATCCTTGACATAGAGGTTCGACCGATAAAGATCTTCGTAGAATATGTAGGAACCAATATGGGCATCTAGGTCCCGTTATTGGTTATTGACCGTAGAAGTGTCTCGGCCATGTATACATAGTTCTCGAACCCGCAGGGTCTGCACACTTAAGGTTCGGTGACGTTTTGGTAGTATAGAGTTATGTTTGGTGGTGACCGAAGGTTGTTCGGAGTCCCGGATGAGGTCCCAAACATCACGAGGAGCTCCGGAATGGTTCGGAGGTAAAGATTGATATATAGGAAGTCCTATTTTGGTCGCCGGAAAAGTTTCGGGCTCATCGGTAGTGTACCGGGAGTGCCGGCAATGTACCGGGAGACCACCGGGAGGGGTATTTCGACCCAAGAGGCTTCATGGGCTGTGGGAGAGAGAATACCAGCCCTTAGTGAGCTGGTGGAAGTCCCACACAAGGCCCATGTGGCTGGGAAGAAAAGCCCAAAAGGAAAAAGGTGGAAAAAGGCAAAAGGGCAAAATAAGGAAGGAGTCCTGATCCTACTAGGAGTAGAGGAGGTGGACTCCTCCCTCCTATTCGGCCGAACCAGCCTTGGCTTGGAAGCCAAGTCTGCCTCCTCTCCTCCTCTCCTCCTATATATACTAGAGGGTTTTAGGGTTTTTGGATATGATTTTCAGCACGTGCAACCCTACCCTCTAGTGCATAGTTTCTCCTCTAGATCGGATTTCTGCAGTGCTTAGGCGAAGCCCTGCCGGAATAACTCCACCACCATCGCCGGAGCACCATCATGCTGCCAGAGAACTCTTCTACCTCTCCGCTCCCTCTTGCTGGATCAAGAAGGCGGAGATTGTCATCGAGCTGTACGTGTGCTGAACGCGGAGGTGCCGTTCGTTCGGCGCTAGATCGGAAGGACCGCGATCAAGATCGCGAGACGGATCGTGATGAGTTCGCGGAATGGATCGTGATGAGTTCCCTGGACGGATCATGATTGGATCGCGGGACGGATCGTGATGAGTTCGCGGGACGGATCGTGATTGGATCGCGGGACGGATCGTGATGAGATCGCGGGACGCTCGGCGATTTGGATCGCGAAGACGTTCGACTACACCAACTGCGTTTCTTAACGCTTCCCGCTTAGCGATCTACAAGGGTACGTAGATCCACTCTCCCTCTCATAGATGCTCATCACCATGGATAGATCTACGTGTGTGTAGGAAATTTTTTGTTTCCCATGCAACATTCCCCAACAGTGGAATCATGGGCTAGGTCTATGTGTAGATGAGATCTCGAGTAGAACACAAAGAGTTTGTGGGCGTTGATGCTTAGATTGCTTCCTTCCTTGGTCGTGTTTTGGTTCAGCGGTATTGTGAGATGAAGCGGCCCGGACCAACATTACTCGTACGCTTACGAGAGACCGGTTCCCTCAACCGCAACTTGTTGCATAGATGGCTTGCGGGTGCCAGTTTCTCTCACTTTAGTTGGACCGGATTCGACAAAGGCGTCCTTGAGAAGGTTGAAAAGCAACTAGTGTATCACCGTTGTGGTTTTTGCATAGATGAGAATTGTTCTTGCTAGATACTCGTAGCAGCCACGTAAAACATGCAACAACAATTAGAGGACGTCTAACTTGTTTTTGCAGGGTATGTTGTGATGTGATATGGCCAATTACATGATGTGATATATGTGATGTATGAGATGATCATGTGATGTATAGATTATCATGACTTGCATGTCGATGAGTACGGCAACCGGCAGGAGCCATAGGGTTGTTTTTAATTATTGTATGACCTGCGTGTCAATCATTAAGCGCTATGTAATGCTTTACTTTATCGCTAAACGGTAGCAATAGTAGTAGAAGCATGTTGGGTGCGATAACCCTGATGGCGACACGTTGATGGAGATCAAGATTATGGAGATCATGGTGTCTTGCTGGTGACGATGGAGATCATGCCGGTGCTTTCAAGATGGAGATCAAAAGCACAAGTTCATGGCCATATCATGTCACTTATGATTTGCATGTGATGTTAATCCTTTTATGCACCTTGTTTTGCTTAGGACGACGGTAGCATTATCATGGCCATATCATGTCACTTAATTTCAAGATAAAATTGTGTTCTCCCCGAGTGTGCACCGTTTTGAAAGTTCATCGTGTTGAGACACCACGTGATGATCGGGTGTGATAGACTCTACGTTCACATACAACGGGTGCAAGCCAGTGTTGCACATGCAGAACACTCGGGTTAAACTTGACGAGCCTAGCATGTACATACATGGCCTCGGAACACAAGAGACCGAAAGGTCGAACATGAGTCATAAGTAGATATGATCAACATGATGATGTTCACCATTGAAACCACCTCAACTCATGTGATGATCGGACTTGAGTTGGTGAATTTGGATCATGTATCACTCGAATGACCGGAGGGATGTCAATTTGAGTGGGAGTTCTTAAGTAATATGATTAATTGAACTCATTATCATGAACATAGTCAGTAGTGTCTTTGCAAATTATGTTGTAGATTACTTGCTTGCACTGTAGCTCCCTTGAATTTTTATATGTTTCTAGAGAAATAGAGTTGAAAGATGATGGTAGCAATATTGCGGACTGGCTCCGTGATCTGAGGATTGTCCTCGTTACTGCATAGAAGGCTTATGTCCTTAATGCACCGCTCGGTGCGCCAACCCCTCTAGCGTCGTCTATAGATGTTGTTAACATCTGACAAGCACGTTTTGATGACTACTTGATAGTTTAGTGCATCATGCATTACGGCTTAGAATTGAGGCTCCAAAACATTTTGAACGTCATGGAACATATGAGATGTTCTAAGAGCTGAAATTAGGATCTCAGGCTCGTGCCCGTGTTGCGAGATATGAGATCTCCAACAAGATTCTTTGCCTGTAAGATGAAGGAGAATAGCTCAATCGTTGAGCATGTGCTCAGATTGTTTGGGTGCTACAATCGCTTGAATCGAGTGAGAGTTAATCTTCCAGATAGGATAGTGATTGATATTGTTCTCCAAGTCACTGTCACTAAGCTACTAGGACTTGGTGATGAACTATAAACACCAGGGATAGAAATAGTGATCCCTGAGCTGTTCACAATGTTTGACACCGTGAAGGTAGAAATCAAGAAGGAGCATCAAGTATTGATGGTTAGTAAAACCACTAGTTTCGAGAAGGGCAAGGGCAAGGAGGGAAACTTCATGGATAGCAATTTAGTTACTGATCCAGTGAAGCAACCCAAAGTTGAACCCAAACCCGAGACTAAGTGCTTCGATTATGAGGAGAGCGATCGCTGAAGCGGAACAACCCTAGATACTTGGTAGATAAGAAGGCTGGCAACGTCGACAGATGTATATTTGATATACGTGTTATTGATGTGTACCTTGCTAGTACTCCTAGTAGCACATGGGTATTGGATACCGGTTCGGTTGCTAAATGTTAGTAACTCGAAATAAAAGCTACGGAATAAATGGAGAACTAGCTAAGGGTGAGGTGATGATGTGTGTTGGAAATGTTTCCAAGGTTGATGTGATCATCATCGCACGCTCTCTCTACCTTCGAGATTAATGACAAACCTAAATAAATATTATTTGGTGTTTTGCGTTGAGCATGAACGTGATTAGATCGTGTTTATTGCAACACGGTTATTCATTTCAGTTAGAGAATAATGGTTATTCTGTTTACATGAATAATACCTTCAATGGTCATGCACCCAGTGAGAATGGTTTGTCGAATCTTGATCGTAGTAATACACATGTTCATAACATTGATGCCAAAAGATACAAAGTTAATAATGATAGTACCACATACTTGTGACACTGCCGCTAAATGTCATATTGGTATAAAACGCATGAAGAAACTCCATGCTGATGGATCTTTGGACTCATTCGATTTCGAATCGGTTGAGACATGCGAACCATACCTCTTGGTCAAGATGACTAAGGACCCCATTTTCTGGTTTGATGGACTGGGTAAGTGATTTATTGGAAATGATACATGTTGATGTATGCAATCCAATGAGTCTTGTAGTGTGGGGTGGATATCGTTATTTTCTTACCTTCACCGATGATTTGAGTAGATATAGTGTATATTTACTTAATGAAACACAAGTCTAAATCGTTTGAAAGGTTCAAGCAAATTCAGAGTGAAGTTTAAGATCATCGTGACAAGAAGATAAAAATGTCTGCGATATGATCGTGGAGGTAAATATCTGAGTTACGAGTTTGGCATACAACTTTAGACAATGTGAAAGTTGTTTCACAACTCACGCCACCTGGAACACCATAGTGTGATGATGTGTTCGAACGTCATAGTCCCGCTCTATTGAAAATGGTGGTTGCTATGATGTCTGTTATCGTTTTGCCACTATAATTGTAGGGTTATGCATTAGAGACAACTACATTCACATTAGATAGGGCACCATCTAAATCCGTTGAGATGACACCGTGTGAATTATGGTTTGATAGAAACCTAAGCTGTCATTTCTTAATGTTTGGGGCTACAACACTTATGTGAAAAAGGTTTTCACCTAATGAGCTCGAACCCAAAGCGGACAAATGCATCTTCATAGAATACCCTAAAGACAGTTGGGTAAACCTTCTATCTCAAATCCAAGCATAAAGTGTTTGTTGCTAAAACTGGGTCCTTTCTCGAGAAAGAGTTTCTCTCGAAAGAATTGAGTGGGAGGAAGATAGAACTTGATGAGGTTGTTGAACCTTTGTTCAACCAGAGAGTAGCGTAGCGCAGGAATTTGTTTCTGTGAAGCCTACGTTAGTTGAAGAGGAAGTTAATGATGATGATCATGAAGCTTCGGATCAAGTTACTATCGAACCTCGTAGGTCGACAAGGATGTGTACTGCTCCTGAGCGGTACGACAACCCTATCTTGGAGGTCATGTTGTTGGACAATGATGAACCTACGAGCTGTGGTGAAGCGATGATGGCCTGGATTCCGACAAATGGTTAGAGGCCATGAAATCCGAGAAAGGATCCATATATGAAAACCAAGTATAGACTTTGGTAGACTTTCTCGTTGGACGGCAGGTCGTTGAGTAAAAATGGATCTTTAAAATAAAGACAGACGGTGATGGTAAATGTCACCATTTATAAAGCTCTACTTGTCGCAAAGAAGTTTCCGGCAAGTTCAAGGAGTTGACTACGATGAGACTTTCTCACTCGTAGTGATGCTAAAGTCTGTTGGAATTATGTTAGCAGTTGCTGCATTTTTCAATTATGAAATCTGGCAGATGGATGCCAAAACATTGTTTCCTTCCTTAAGGAAAGGTTGTATGAGATACAACCAGAAGGTTTTGTCAGTCCTAAGGATGCTAAAAGGTGAGCAAGCTTCAGTGATCCTTCTATAGACTGAAGCAAGCATCTCGGAGTTGGAATATACACTTTGATAAGGTGATCAAAGTTTTTAAATCTATACACAGTTTATGAGAAACTTGTATTTGCAATAAAGTGAGTGGGAGCACTATAGAGTTTCTGATAAGTATATGTGGATGACATATTGCTATTCGGAAATGATGTAGAATTTCTGGAAAGCATAAACGGTTGTTTGAAAAGAGTTTTTCAAAGGAAGACCTAGATAAAGCTACCTAATTGTTAAACATCAAGATCTATAGAGATTGATCAAGATGCTAGATGAGACTTTCAATGAGTACATACCTTGACAAGATTTTGAAAGAGTTCAAAATGGATCAGTCAGAAAAAGAGTTCTCGCCTGATTTGTAAGGTGTGAAGTTGAGTGAGACTCAAAGCTCGACAATGGCAGAAGAAATAGAAAAGGATGAACGTCGTCCCGTATGCCTTAGCCATAGGCTCTATATTATGCCATGTTGTGTACCGCACCTAGTGTGTGCCTTGCCATGAGTCAGTCAAGGGGTACAAAAGTGATCCAGGAGTGGATCACTGGACAACGGGCAAGATTATCCTTAGTGACTAAAAGAGTAAGGAGATGTTTCTCGATTATGGAGATGATAAAGAGTTTGTCGTAAAGAGTTACGTCGATGCAAGCTTTAACACCAATCCGGATGACTCGTAGTAGCAATCTGGATATGTATAGTGGAGTAGCCATTTGGAATAGTACCAAGTGGAGTGTGGTAGCAGTGTTTACGGTTTGACATAGAGATTTGCAAAGTACACTCAGATCTGAATGTCGCAGACCCGTTGACTATCTCAGGGCCCACTCGGTAATACAACATCACAAAAAGCCTTGCAAGCAAATGTGACTAAGTGTTAGTCACGGGATCTTGTATTACGGAACGAGTAAAGAGACTTGTCGGTAACGAGGTTGAACTAGGTATGGAGATACCGACGATCGAATCTCGGGCAAGTAAAACAAAGGGAACATCATACGAGATTAACTGAATCCTTGACACAGAGGTTTGATCGATAAAGATCTTCATAGAATATGTAGGAACGAATATGGGCATCCAGGTCCCGCTATTGGTTATTGACCGTAGAAGTGTCTCGGTCATGTCTACATAGTTCTCGAACCCGCAGGGTCTGCACACTTAAGGTTCCGTGACGTTTTGGTAGTATAAAGTTATGTTTGGTGGTGACTGAAGGTTGTTCGGAGTCCCGGATGAGATCCCGAACGTCACAAGGAGCTCCGGAATGGTCCGGAGGTAAAGATTGATATATAGGAAGTCCTATTTTGGTTGCCGGAAAAGTTTCGGGCTCATCGGTAGTGTATCGGGAGTGCCGGTAGTGTACCGGGAGACCACCGGGAGGGGTATTTCGACCCAAGAGGCTTCATGGGCTGTGGGAGAGAGAATACCAGCCCTTAGTGGGCTGGTGGAAGTCCCACACAAGGCCCATGCGGCTGGGAAGAAAAGCCCAAAAGGAAAAAGGTGGAAAAAGGCAAAATAAGGAAGGAGTCCTAATCCTACTAGGAGTAGAGGAGGTGGACTCCTCCCTCCTATTCGGTCGAACCAGCCTTGACTTGGAAGCCAAGGGTTCCTCCTCTCCTCCTCTCCTCCTATATATACTAGAGGGTTTTAGGGTTTTTGGATATGATTTTCAGCCACGTGCAACCCTACCCTCCAGTGCATAGTTTCTCCTATAGATCGGATTTTTGCAGTGCTTAGGCGAAGCCCTGCCAGAATAGCTCCACAACCATTGCCAGAGCGCCGTCATGCTGCCGGATAACTCTTCTACCTCTCCGCTCCCTCTTGCTGGATCAAGAAGGCGGAGATCGTCATCGAGCTGTACGTGTGCTGAACGCGGAGGTGTCGTCCGTTCGGCGCTAGATCGGAAGGACCGTGATCAATATCGCGAGACAGATTGCGATGAGTTCGCGGAATGGATCATGATGAGTTTGCGGGACGGATCGTGATTGGATCGCGGGACGGATCGTGATGAGTTCGCGGGACAGATCGTGATTGGATCGCGAGATGGATCATGATGAGATCGCGGGACGATCAGCGATTTGGATCGCGAGACGTTCGACTACACCAACCACGTTTCTTAACGCTTCCCGCTTAGCGATCTACAAGGGTACGTAGATCCACTTTCCCTCTTGTAGATGGTCATCACCATGGATAGATCTGCGTGTGCGTAGGAAAATTTTTGTTTTCCATGCAACGTTCCCCAACAGCTAAGGAGTTTTAAGTGGCAGGTCAACCCAGTAGAACCCGCACATAAATTGTTCAAAAAATGTCAAAAAACAAGATCATCATGCATTACATCACATATTGCATCATACATTGCATCATATTCACATGTCATGCCGGTTTATCAAGCCGGGTCACAGCAAGATTATGAAAGAAGGAGCAATGTTATGAAAGATCTAAACATCTCCGGGTTGTACTTTTTCAAGCCGCCCTTACAACAATGCAGAATATATTATGTCTTGTTTATTTTTGTAGGTTTTGTCTCTTAAGATGAGCCGCCGTTAAGTATGATGAAAAACTTTGGCAAGAGCAAATGGATCTTTAATAGCCAACTTGGCTGGATCTTCATGGTTTATCATAACCAGTACTAATTGGGGTTTTCGAGCTAGCTCGGAGAATTCATTATTTCTCAAGAGTCGTCCTGTCAGATATAATGTCGTGTCATCTAATTGACCGGTTCTCAAATTTCTTTAATTGTGCTCTGTAGTAATCTACAACACTCATGGATTTCTCCAACATATATTTGCCGGGTTGCACCACAACCACGAGCAGGGATTTCATATCAAAGACAAAGGAATTATTCCTGTATATTCATTATAGGTTATATTACAACCACAGTCAAGGATTAATTCAACAAATTGTGGTGAATCATATTATTCTTACATAGTCCCAAGTCGCCGCAGGCAGACGACCCGGCACTTGGGGGCTACACTATTCAAGCCCAGTTTATATCAATTATGCAAGTCCCATGTCGCTGCAAGCATGCACCACCGCACTTGGGGGCTAATGCAAGCCGATTTTCAAGTCATTACATTGTTAGAAAGACCCTATTATCTCAAGGAGATGAGCCGGCCTTTCTATATTTTTCTAAGTCCCAGCCCAGTAATTCTTACTAACCTGGTACTTGGGGGCTACACCGCTCAGGTCAAAATTTTCAAAGTCCCAAGTCGCTGCAGGCATGCGACCCGGCACTTGGGGGCTACATTATTCAACTGTTCAAACAAAGTATATGGTTCAAATTGAAGACCCGGCCCATCACATATTGATGAGCCGTCCCTTGGGGGCTACACCCACTGAAGTTTTATAAGGTATAAGACAGTCATAAAGTCCTAGGCTGCTGCAGGCAAGACAACCTGGTACTTGCGGGCTACACAGTCTAGTACATTATTGCAAAGCACCAAGTTATCATGGATAATATCGAAGCTTGGGGGCTACAAGTAATATGGATATATCAAAAACTTTGAGGAGAATTCTCAAGATGTTAAATTATGGAGTTCAGTTGTTAGACCCGGCGTCACCAACATTCATGACCCGGCATTATCAAAAGATCATAACCCGCCAGATTTTATATAAGCCTCCCTGCTTCACAACAATGGAAGTCAGGTTTTACATGAGATGGATTTTCATCCCAATATTTTTATCAAGTCAGTTGGATTCTAGTTATTTGACCCGGCGTCACCAACGATAATGACCCGACATCATCAATGATTACGACCCAGCGGAGATGACCCGCCAAGAGTATTGGAAGCTGACTCAATGGCATATGGGTATTCTATTCCCAATATTTTTCAAAGGACACTGACAAGCAAGAAGATTTTTAAGACAACTCATTCATATGCAGAAAAGACTCGGATTTCTAAGGAGCCACTTCAAAAGCCGGCCAAAGGAGCAAGCCGACCCCTTAACATATTTGTTACTCTTATTTCAGGAGCTTAGCATGAATAAATTCAAGCTAACCTGGGGACTAATGTCAGGGATATACCCCGCGGTATGACCCGGCCTGGCGACTCACAGGAGACCCGGTCAAGACATGGCATTTTATTGGTGACTCGGCAGGCGGGTCGCAAGACGACCAGGCCCAAGACCCGGCGTGTAAGCCGGTGCCAGGCGGCTCACAAGAGAAGCCCCAAAGGAGAGAGGATTCCCTTACAAGAGAAACAAGACCCGGAGTATGATTCATGAAAGACTCGTCCTAGTCCTACTAGGAGTAGGACCCTATTTGTAAACCTACCCTCCCCACTTATATAAGGAGGGGTAGAGAAACCCTAGAGAGACAGTTTCACAAGTCCACAAGTTTAGACAAACACAAGAGATTAGAGACTCTCGTGATTAGAGGTAGCAAAACTACACCCTTGTAACCGAGAGATCTTCTTCATCATCAATACCAGACAAGCAGGACGTAGGCTTTTACCTCCATCGGAGGGGCTGAACCTGGGTAAACTTTGTGTCTCTCGATTCCGATCAACCCCTTCAAAACGCCACGTAGTTGCGTCTTCTCCCCGAACCTAAGTCCGTTCACCCGGACATCTGTCGTGACAAATCCACGACAGATGCAGTGCTCATCCAAGGCCCCAAGCAACCCAATAACGACATTGATGTGTACCTAAGACCATTAGTTGAAGAACTATTACAGATGTGGAATGGAAAAGGTGTATGTGCGTGGGATGCGAAAGAGTAGGAGGAATTTGACCTACATGCGTTGCTGTTTCTAACCATCAATGATTGGCCTGCTCTCAGTAACCTTTCAGGACAGACAAACAAGGGATACCACGCATGCATGCACTGTTTAAATGATACCGACAGTTTATATTTGGATAAATGTAAGAAGAATGTGTATCTGAGGCATCGTCGATTTCTTCAGAACAGGCATCCCTTAAGAAAGAAAGGCAAGCATTTCAAAGGTCAGACAGATCACCGGAAGAAGCCTCGCCACCGTACGGGTGATGATATACTTGATATGGTCAAGGATTTAAAAGTAATCTTTGGCAAGGGTCCTGGCGCACAATCTGTTCCGAATGACGCTGACAAACACGCACCCATGTGGAAGAAGAAATCTATATTTTGGGACCTACCCTATTGGAAAGACCTCGAGGTTCGCTCTGCAATCGATGTGATGCACGTGACGAAGAATCTTTGCGTGAACCTGCTAGGCTTCTTGGGCGTGTATGGGAAGACAAAAGATATGCTGGAGGCACGGGAGGACCAGCAACATATGCACGGAGAAGACGACATTGATCCAAAGCAATTTCAGGGTCATGCCAGCTATGCTCTTACCAAAGAAGAGAAGGAAATCTTCTTCGAATGCCTGCTCAGTATGAAGGTCCCGTCTGGCTTCTCGTCGAATATAAAGGGAATAATAAATATGGCAAAGAAAAAGTTCCAGAACCTAAAGTCTCATGACTCCCACGTTATTATGACGCAACTACCTCCGGTTGCATTGAGGGGGCTTCTATCGGAAAATGTCCGATTAGCCATTGTGAAGCTATGTGCATTCCTGAATGCAATCTTTCAGAAGGTAATCGATCCAAAAATCCTACCAAGGTTAGACAATGATTTGGTGCAATGTCTTGTCAGTTTTGGAGTTGGTGTTCTCACCATCCTTCTTCAATATCATGACACACGTCCTAGTTCACCTAGTCGAGGAGATTGCCATTCTGGGTCCTGTATTTCTACACAATATGTTCCCCTTTTAGAGGTTCATGGGAGTCTTAAAGAAATATGTTCATAATCGTGCTAGGACAGAAGGAAGCATCTCCAAGGGCCATGAAACATAGAAGGTCATTGAGTTTTGTGTTGACTTTATTCCTGACATTAAGCCGATTGGTGTTCCTGAATCGGGGCATGAGGGCAGACTGGGTGGAAAAGGCACGCTAGGAAAGAATTCACTAATATGACGGGATGGGCATTCTTTGGCGCAAGCACACTACATAGTTCTACAAAGTTCCGCCTTTGTGGCTCCGTATATCGAGCAACACAAGAATATTCTATGCTCCAAACACCCGGAGAAATCTGACGACATGATTACACATGAACAAACGATGACTTTCGCCGGTTGGTTGCAGACACGTCTCATGCATGAAGACATTGTTGAAGATGACTTGTACTTGTTGTCGAAGTTAGCATCTTCGACTATATTGACTTTCAAAGGGTACGAGATAAATGGGAATACATTTTACACGATCGCCCAAGATAAAAAGAGTGCCAACCAAAACAGTGGTGTCCGCTTTATGCAGCAAACAACAATGGGCCAAAGGACACACATTATGATTACATAGAGGAGATATGGGAACTTGACTACGGACTTGGTTTGAAGGTCTCTTTGTTTAGGTGCAAATGGGTCAATCTGACAGGAGGCGGGGTAAAGGAAGACCCGTAGTACGGAATGACAATAGTGGATCTCAACAATCTTGGCTACATAGACGAACCATTCGTCCTAGCCAATCATGTGGCGCAAGTTTTCTATGTGAAGAACATGTCTACCAAGCTGAGAAAAATAAAAGATAAGGAAGCGAATACATCATACGATGAGCCAAAGCGCCACATAGTTCTTTCAAGGAAAAGAAACATCGTGGGAGTGGAGGACAAGACAGACATGTCAGAAGATTATGAAAACTTTCATGAAATTGCTCCCTTCACAGTGAATGTTGACCCAAGCATCAAGTTAAACATTGAAGATTGTCCATGGTTTCGACGCAAAGGGACACACGCGAAGAAAAGTTTTATACCCAAAGATCCCACTCTGGGATGTAACCGACTTCTCTAGTTAGTTTCCGGACTTATACATCTAGAAAGTCACATTTTGCACAAACCGAAGGGAATATTTGTAATAGTAGTGTACTTATGTATTTTGTGCATTCAGTATGCACCATTCAGAGCTAGGCCATCAATTTTCAACCCTTTCTGACTTCATTTGCTATTTTTCATGCATTTACTGATTTTGTGAGCAAAATGACCCTGAAATTGATAAGCACTACAAATGAACTCTGAAAAGGTTTATAGTTGGTATCGTATCATCATTTCACCCACATAGCATGTGCTAAAAAGTTGAGAGGGTTACGGAAAAACTGGACGCACTTCGTGTACAAAATGGGCAATCTCTTTCGAAGTATGAGGGTTTGAGACGAAAACTCGTGTGTTACAAAGGCATTCATTTTTTAAAACTTATATCAACTCCATATTTTTTATGCGTTCAGTATGCACCATTAGAAGCCAGGTCATCAATTTTCAACCCTTTCTAACTTCATTTGCTATTTTTCATGCATTTACTGATTTTTTGAGGTAAATGACCCTGAAATTGATAAGCACTACAAATGAACTCTGAAAATGTTTAAAGTTGGCATGGTATCATCATTTCACCCACATAGCATGTGCTAAAAAATTGAGAGGGTTACGGCAAAAACTGGACGAACTTCGTGTACAAAATGGGCAATCTCTTTCGAAGTATTAGAGTTTTAGACGAAAACTCGTGTGTTACAAATGCATTTCATTTTTTAAAACTTATTTCAACTCCAGACTTTTTGTGCGTTCAGTATGCACCAATCGAAGCCAGGCCATCAATTTTCAACCCTTTTTGACTTCAGTTGCTATTTTTCATGCATTACTAATTTTTTTGAGCTAAATGACCCTGAAATTGATAAGCACTACAAATGAACTCTGAAAAGGTTGAAAGTTGGCATGGTATCATCATTTCACCCACATAGCATGTGCTAAAAATTTAAGAGGGTTACAACAAAAACTGGACGCACTTCGTGTACAAAATGGGCAATCTTTTTCAAAGTATCAGTGTTTCACGTGAAAACTTGTGTGTTACAAAGACATTTTATTTTTTAAAACTTATTTCAACTCCAGACTTTTTGTGCGTTCATTATGCACCATTCGAAGCCATGCCATCAATTTTCAACCCTTTCTGACTCTATTTGCTATTTTTCATGCATTTACTGATTTTTTTGAGCTAAATGACCCTGAAATTGATAAGCACTAGAAATGAACTCTAAAAAAGTTGAGAGGGTTATGGCAAAAACTGGACGCACTTCGTGTACAAAATAAACAATCTCTTTCGAAGTATTAGGCTTTCGAACGAAAAATCATCTGTTACAAAGGCATTTCATTTTTTTAAATAACGTAAGAATTAACAAATTGATTATAATGATAAAACACACTAATATTAAACAACAGAAAAAAGAATATCGGAAAAAATCTATTTTTTAAGTAAAGTTATTCACAAACTAATGTTTCACACAAATTTCAAATAATTCAAATTTAAACTATTCAAATTTGAAAACTATTAGCACTAACAAAAAGTTTATATTTTTTTTACCTAAAGCAAAAAGATTCACACGGAAAATATTTAAATAAAGAAAAAGATTCACTCAGAAACAAAAGATAAATAAAGCAGAAAATAAAAAATATATTAAAAAAAGCCTGCCTACTGGGCCGCCACGACCTGCATACGACTAGAAAGCCAACCTCTAGGTGGGCCAGGATGCAGGCCCGTACGGCCTAGTAGGCCCACAGGGTGGCAGAGGTGCGGTCGGCCTAGAAGGCCTGCATATTAGAGAGGAGTTCGGCACGGTAGTCGTGGCGGGGCTATAAACCGGTCCGAGCTCCTCACAACTAGCGAGGTGGGACTAAACATCCACCCCGCCCCGCGCCTGGCACACAACCCTTTAGTCGCAGTTGGTGGCTCCAACCGCGACTAAAGGGGGCCTTTAGCCATGGTTGGAGCCACCAACCGCGACAAAAGGTAAATTTAATCTAGCCCAAGCGGCGGGAAGCCAGACCTTTAGTCGCGGTTGGAGCCACCAATCGCGACTAAAGGGTCCTCTATATATACTAGACTTAAGAAAATTTCCCCAAATCAGATGAAAGTCCGTCTGCGCGCGCCCTTGCCCCTCGTCGTCGCCGTCCATGTCCGCCCCGCCACACCTCGACGTCGCCGTCCATGCGCGCCGCCGCACCTCGACGTCGTGGCCGCCGCGCCCGTGCACCTAGCCGTCGCCGTTCGTCCGCGCCCCTTTCGCACCTCGATGTCGTTTTATAGATGTTGTTTTTCTGTTTTTAATTAGTGTTTCTATTTTATATAATGTTCTATAATGTTTTTTATATAATGTTCTATAATTAGTGTTTAATTAGTATATGTTTTTTATATAATGTTGTTTTCTATTTTTTAATGGATGTATAGAAGTATATAGGCTTAATTAGTGTTTAATTAGTAATTCTTTTTCTGTTTTTTAATTTTATATAATGTTGTATATCATATTACAGAAAAAATTGCATACTGAAATGTTGCATAGGAAATTATACTTGAGAAATTTTTCGGAATTTTCTATTGAGAAAGGAATATTATTAGAGTAGTTATAACCTAGGAATGGGACATTATAATTGAAAATATGATATTTTGCTCAAAATTTCCTAATAAGATGACATTGCATATATAGGAAAAAAATCATAAGAATTTTTTCTCGGAGTCAACGATGCCCGGTCTGCATCGTCGTCGTCAACTCATTCGCGACGACTTCATGCTTCAGAGAGGCAACGTTCGGGACTAGGCTCCGCCGTGCTGGAACTGAGAGGTGCTACCTTCAGGGGCGCGCAACTTGGTGAGGAACCCGGCCCTGGGTCCCGTCGTCGACCCGGAGCTTCTTTGGTGGCCTTAGCGTGGGCCACTTTCGATGCGGAGGCAGCCGGCCCCGTCGGAGGTGGTACGTCGCCGTGTCAGGGAGGAGGACGAGCATGTCCGTCGCTACATGGATGCGTTGGACATCAGGTTCTCCAATATCTGGCAGGTTCTTCAGGGATCTCACCCGAGCTATGATCTTGTCATAGTTCCTTCTCTTTGGGTGTCCACCGCCTACCGCGCGAGAAGTCAACTGGATCTGTAGTAGTGATATTATATAATTAATAATATTCGAGATGTATTAGTGATAATATTCGAGATGTATTCAAGATTATATTCGATAATATTCGAGATGATTTATTCGAGATTATATTCAATGATGCATATTATGTACTATGATTCAGTTTTCCTTATTGATTTGAATACTAAATCGTTCTATCTTTCTTCAGGGTTAGTTAAATGAAAGCTATGGACAATACCGGTAGAGAAGGAGAAGAGGCTCTGTTCGACATTATACGCTCCACGAGCCAAGAGCATGAACCTAAAGATGATGACGGCTCGCAATATCTAAACAATTCCGGTGGGGGTTGTATGTTTGATGAAGACGAACGAATAGATGAATTCGACAACGATGTTGATGAGGAAGATGTTCTTCAAATAACAAAGACCGGCACGGTATATTTATTATATAAGCCATCCGGTGATCATTACATGTCTTAATTGAGTTGTATATGTATTAACAAATCGATCTTTCTTCTTTTAGGCCTCCCGATCGAGGAAATCTTCTACAAGCGACAGGGTAGTTCGAGGCCCAGCCAGAAAGTTGGACCTTGGCGTAAAGTTCAACATCGATTCCATCAATACATCAACTGGCGAACCGCTTGAACCTAAGAAAAATGCGACCAAGTTCAAGAATCAATACGGAGTTGTTGTTAGGGACCAAATCCCGATCTCCACACAAGAATAGAAAAAGCCAGCAAAGGGTGATCGAGAAGGAGTTACTTTTGTCGACGAAAGAGCAAAATATGTGCTTTGGACTGAGCTGATGTCACATTTCACACTACCAGATAACTTGATAGATGCAGATCTGAAGAAAGTCAGAAACTATGCTCTTAAAAAGATGGCGATCACATTCAAAACCTTCAAGAAAAATGCATGGGCTGCGTACGTCAAAGCAAACAAGAAGACTCCAAAATTGGAGGGAGCACTGGTGAAGGCAAAAGATCACTGGGACGATTTCGTGAAGTTCAAGGAATCGGAATTAGCTAAGGAACGGTCGAGAAAGAACAAGATTAATGCTGCGAAAAAGAAGTGGCACCATACTCTAGGGCCAGGTGGTTACCAGACGGCCCTGCCTAAGTGGGATCAATCCGAACAAGAGATGATTAGTGCAGGGGTCACTCCAGTTACAGTGACCTGGCCCCCGAGGTGCAGGGCATGGTTTTATGCACATGGGGGGAAGTTGGACCCAAAGACAGGGGATATTATGGTCAAGGCAAGTCTTAAAGGAGTGACAGACAAAATACTAATGAAAATAGAAGAAGCTCGAATGGGGGTGTTCACGCCCAACAGAGAGGACGATGAGCTTACACGCGCCCTGAAGAATCCTGAACACCCAAAAAGAACACGAGGGAAAGGTGTTGTTCCGTGGTTTGAGGGGTTTGCGGGTTGGAATGACGACTACAGAAGCCGTGCGAGAAAGAAGATGCAGGAGGAGAGGAAGAAGGAGGAAGCACTCCGCCTTGAAGGCCTAGAATCAAAGCACCTCGAGTTGGAATCCAGAGTCAGGCGCCAGCAGGAGCAGATCGACTCACTCAGCCAGGAAAGGGCGTCTCAGCGGCAGAATGAGCAGATCGATCCAGCATTGGATACCACGGTCCCATATATGCCGAGAAGCAGCATGGGTTCCGCCCCGGTCGATATCGATGACGATTCACTGCTAGCTAGCTACCCTGTGGATGATATCAAAGATAGGACTAACTGTGAGCTACACATGAAAGTGAAGAACTTATCCATGAAGGTGGCGGACGGCTATGCTTTAGCAAATCCCCCATAAGCAACCTTCCATTGCAACCCTATTCCAGCTGGATATGCTCGTGTCAGGGTTGATGAAGTGATGTCAGGATATCACAAGCTACACCTTGACATTCTTGGAGGTGACGAGGAGAGAACACTGGGAGAGGCCATACATCGTATCATTCTATGGAAAAAGAATTGCATCGTCTTTCAAAGGCCACCGACTCCTCCTCCTCCAAGTCCGCCACCGCATTAGTTGACTCCTGCTCCTCCTCCAAGTCCGGCACCGCATCAGCCGACTCCTACTCCAAGTCCGGCACGACGTCAGCCAAGTCCTCCTCCTTCAAGTCTGGCACCGCGTTAGCTAACTCCTCCTCCAAGTTCAGCACAACGTCAGCCAACTCCTCCTCCTCCAAGTCTGGCACCTCGTTAGCTGACTCCTCCTCCAAGTCCGGCACGACGTCAGCATGCTTCGTCGACTCAGCGTGCTCCGTCGCCTAAGCAACAGCGGAAGAGAGAGGCCGCATCTACGATGACTAGCAGTACAACAAACAAGAAATTCAAATATGGTCCAAGCCTCAAGCCTATTCCAAAGTTTCCTTAGCACTTGACTGAGAAGGAACTCGAGAGCGCAGTGGTGCCAAAGTGAAGGCCCATTTTGGACCGAAACCGTCCCAGCCGCCAAAGGAGAAAGTACCTGAGCATGTCTCACAAACACTTTATTGATATGGCTCGACCGACTGTCAATCAGAAGGACTGCGACTATGTGCGGTCTATCAAGAAGTCATATCTTGCAGGACAAAAGGAGTCGAGCTCGAGCTCGAGCCAAGGAGTTGGCAAAAAAAGCGAGAAAACTGTTCCCCGGCTGGGAGAACAGGCAGTGCAATCGACCCCCCCGCTCATTGTACAAACACTTGTGAGTACTGCCGGTTGGATAGGAGTAATCGAAGATCATAAAAGGCAGGCTAAAGAGGCCGGTATCACTGTTGAACAACTCCTAGGCCTTAAGGAAATCCACATGCTTAAACCGGATGAAGTAAAATATCAATATGCCCGCGGCAAACCTCTGGTCAAGCCTAAAGATGTCAAGCTTCTACCAAC
Source organism: Hordeum marinum (assembly GCA_022496015.1). Lineage (NCBI taxonomy): Eukaryota > Viridiplantae > Streptophyta > Magnoliopsida > Poales > Poaceae > Hordeum > Hordeum marinum. Next base: position 557,345,111 of record CM039673.1, on the reverse strand, counting down.
GATAATGTACAATTTGCATACATGGTACATGCAAATAATAGCAAATACCAATATAGAGTCCCTCATGGTGAGAGTCAAGAAGAGGCATTAATTCCATAAAAAAGATCTCTGGATTCATTATTTAGAGTTGTTTCAGTTATTCAATCAAGACGCACTCGACAAATCTTTAGTCAGTTGCTATTGTCTGTAAGTGATTTCTTTCTGTAATTTAAGTCTCCAGCTAGTTGTGCTCTCGTTCATTACCTGTAATTATCCTCACTATATTCGTTTCTGTGGTATTATGCAGAATGAAGATGTATGAAATGAAACAAGCTGAATGTTATGGCATTGAGTTCATTGACCCAAATACAGTTAATCAGGCGATATGGGAAACTCAATATTCGAGAAAAGACACAGAGAAATCCCTACTAGATTTTTTGAAGGATCTAAACACCCAACCAGAAATACTACTTCCTTACAACTTCGGGTGAGTGTTACTATATATATCTTGTACTACTAATTCTATTTCTTTGCTTACTAGATGTTAATAAGTGTACTTGATGAGTTATGCACATGCCCGCTTAATTATACAAAATGTATGCGCATGCAGTTACCACTGGATGTTGTTAATCATTGAAGTTAGCAAGGGAAAAGTTGAAGTACTCGACTCACTATATCACTAGTAGAAAACGGCCCATTTGTCTCGGTTCCAGAGGCCCATTAGCCCCGGTTCTGCAACCGGGACTAAAGGGTCGGGACTAAAGCCCTAAACCTTTAGTCCCGGTTCGCTTACAAACTGGGACAGAAGGGGCTCCACTTGGCCGCTACGGGGAGCGCAAGTAGGAGGACCTTTAGTCCCGGTTGGTAACACCAACCGGGACCAAAAGGCATCCACGCGTCAGCATCTGGCAGGAGCTGGGTTTTTTTTGAAAGGGGGGAGGGGTGGGTTTTACGGGGGTTTTGTAGGGTTAATTTAGGGGTTTCATATTATGTTAGCTAGCTAATAGAGAGAAGTGTCCTCTCTTTCTCCGTGCTTGGTCGACGCTAGCTACTATAGAGAGAACTCGACACGCTAGCTAGTAAGAAAATGAAGGAACCATTAAGTATAGAAAATCGTCATGAACATACAGAGGGAGAAGTGATCGAACTCTCTTTCTCCAAGAGATTGGTCGTACAACAAGTTTTCGTATATCTATCCGACGCTACTAGGTACATATATACAATATAAGATCTCTTACAATCCCTATGTCAAATTCCAGATGGTATTCTCTGGCTTTATTTATGACGTGGTCAAGAAAGAATCCCGCCAATTCTTCTTGAATTGCTCGTATGCGATCATGTGGTAGGAGTTCATCCCGCATCTGTCACATCTAATTTGAAGAAGGGGGTCAATACATATATATGAATGAAACTCAACACAAATCATTGTAATAAAATAAAATTGTGAATATAATTGCTTATGCACTTCATATTGTTTTTTAGAGTAGCCCCGCTTAGGGGTTGTCACGTTGTAGATGAACTCGCAAACGTAGTATCCACAAAAATCATTCCCGGCTTCCTTCCACAAGCACTTTACGAGAAATAGAGTCTAATCAAACTGATAATCAAGCATGATAAATGGTATCGATGAAACTAGAATCAATGGGAGATGCGCAGAACTAGCTAGTAGTACTTACTTTCGGGTGTGTAAATCGCAGCTCCATCGGCAGTGCCGGAACAATTGCGGTGAACTCTTTCCAAAACCCTATGAGACAAAGAAAATAATTACTTGATATCAGGAAATGAACAAAGTTACCGATATGATGCGATAATGATCGATTAAACTTACTTCTGGAGCATTTCAGTCATGTTCGCATATTCCAGGGGATCTTTTCGTTTCGAGTCTAAGACGGTTACTACTCCCTGCTCAACCTTAATCTCTAGCAGAATAAAGTGGAATCTACGCATGCATGCATAACTCATTAATTATATTACTATAACCTCGAGTAATAAGGGAAACCGAATATGCATAAGACAGTAACACTAACTTGAAGTTGTAAGGAAAGAGTATTGTCTCTTTGTTTTGATTTGCAAGCAACGATTGTAGCAAGTTGTCCTCAGTTTGTGTGGCATTGTGTTTAACTGTAAACTCATGTATGATACTTGGGATAATGAACCCAATGTCATAGATTTTTGCTTTTCTACATTCGACGATCTTCAATCTGCATAATATAGTGAGGATGATTATATATACATGCAATAAAAGAGCTGAGCTATATATAGAGACTTAATTACAGAAGTAGTACTTATAGACAGTAGGAAGTCATGATTGTTTTGTCGATGGCCTTCTGATTGTATAACTGGAATAACTCATCAAATTCAACAGACAACTGCTCCATTCCAACGAGGTCGTTCTCCTCTTTAATTCTCATTGTCACAGTATCATTCCCAGATTCGCTGCAGGTTTTCAGGTACCAATCATGGAATCTTCGCATCATCATTGTTAGAGGAGGAGGATCAGGTTTGACGAGAGGCTGCCCGTACCGGTATCTGAATTCATCCACCTCCAACGGATCAAACGGTACATCATCACTCATGTAATCAGTAGGATTAGTACCAGGCACAATCCCCGGATGAACAACGGTGATATCGCTAGACACCTTGAGCGGGGGGCACGATTGTTTCTCCTGTTTGCCGAGCTGGGGAATTTTTTTCCCACTTCTTCGTTTTGCTAACCTTGCATCACTGGAAGTACTTCCCGACCACCGTGCCTCTTGATATGTCTTTTTAAGACAGTGGACATAGTTGGAATCTGGCTCTGGCGGTGGTGGTCGCTTCAGGGCATTGATAGTGCGCTTCACTTTCACCGGATCTACCTTCTCCTTCGAAGGTGGAGTTTTCTTTGCAAAATCGTCCCTCAGTTGGGCACGACATATGTCCTCATTTTCCTGCTCGGTCCTCTCATATGGTAACTTTTCTAGAGGCTTGAGAGATGGACCGTAACTGAATTGCTTCCCGCCTCTGCTTGTACTGCTAGCTGCCGGAGCAGCGGTGTCTCTTTTTTGTCGTTGCTGACGAGGTGGAGAAAGAGGCTGAGTGCTCTGACGCGCCGAAGGAGCCGGAGCGGCGGCATCTGTCTTTCGCCGTTGACGACGAGGCGGAGGGGAGGCAGACTGCTCGGACGCGCCGGAGTGGGCGAAGGAGGAGGCGGAGTGCTGTCACGCGTCGGAGGAGCCGGAGAAGGAGGCGGAGTGCCCTGATCACTCGCTGGAGGAGGAGGAGGTGGAGGTGGAGTGCCCTAACTCACTGTAGGAGGAGGAGGAGGCGGAGGCGTCCAGTTTGGAAGCTTGATGTACATCTTCGGCCATAGACATGTACTCCTCAGAGCATGAACCATTTTCTTCTCCTCTTCACTTGTATGGTGGTTAAGCTCGAGCTAATAAAATCCCTCCATTACTTCATCCACCATCACAACGGCATAGCCATTTGGAATCAGAAGGCAGTGAAATGTTTCGCTGGGTTGAGGAGGTGCAACAGAGCCAAGAGCCACCTTGAAAGTGAGGTTCCGGAATTTCGTGCAAAGCTCACAATGTTGAGCCTCCGTGATAGTATCCACGTGGTAGCTAGGAGCCGTGAAGTCAAGCTGAAACGGTTCCATGGAAGCCACACCGCTTCTCCACTGAGATGGCAGGGTAGTTTCTGGGGTAGCTTCGTGCCGCTGAGATGGTTGGCCGGCAGCTCGCTGGCTCTGAGCTTCCTCTAGCTTTTCTAGTCTTACATTGAGCTTTTGCACTTCGCTCAGCTCCGCTTTCCTCTTTCTCTACCGGCTTCTATAACCGCCTATGTCGCGAAACCCAACCTTCCACGAAACGGAGCCTGGTGTGCCTCGTATTCGTCTAGGGTGCTGAGCATTCCCTAGGGCCTCAGTCAGCTTGTCCTTCTCTCTGTCGCAAATGAACGTCCCTTCCTGTGCTGCGGTGATATACTTGTAAAGCTTCGTGACGGGTATTGCAAGTTGCTCGTTCATCCAATGACACTTCCCTGTTTCAGGGTCCAAAGTTCCCCCAACCCCTAAGAACCATGTCCTTGAACGGTCTGGCCAGTTCAATGTCTCTGGTTCGACCCCTTTAGTAAGGAGGTCATTCTCAGCTTTGTCCCACAACGCCCGGGCTTTGAGGTAGCCACCCGACCCCGTGTGATGGTGATACTGCTTCTTTGGAGCATTGTTCTTGTTTGTCTCAGACATTTTCTTACTCTTCTCCGATGTCTTGTAGGCCAAAAATTCGGGCCAGTGATCTCTTATCTTCTCAAATCGGCCGATGAATTCTGGAGTCTTCCCTTTGTCGACAAACTTTGTATTCAACTCATTCTTCCACCTCCTGAATAGATCTGCCATCTTAAGAGCACACGCCTTGACCAGTGGCTCTATAACTGGGTTATTTGGATCCTCCTCTGGCGGTAGGGTGAAATTTGCCTTTAGCGAGGTCCAAAGATCATTTTTTTTGTCTATCAGTGACATAAGAAATTTCAGGGTTGTTGTCCTTAGGCTTAATCCATTGGTTGATTTTGATCAGGATGTTGTCCCCAACAATAGCTCTGCACTGAGCAACAAATGTGTCCTTCGTCTGCTTTGGTTCAATCGGTAGGCCATCATCCGCGAGTGCTGTGATCGTGAACCTTTCTTCCTTGCCCAACCTTCTCTCCGGGCCTCATCTCGTTACCGAAGTTTGGCTCGATCTGGAGGGCTATATAAAAGAAGAAATAAGAGTTAATATATGTACATACCAAAACAATTAATGCATCAATTAGCTAGACAGCACATGCTTAATTAATATATATACCTTGGCAGACTTTGCAACATCTCCCTCCTCCTTTCGGTCACCAGAGTCGTCACCATGGGCTCCTTCTTCATCCGGCATTCGGTGACCGGAGCCATCATGATCATGTCCTTCCTCCTCCATTGGTCGATCATCAGAATAGTAATACTCTCCTTCACACTAGTGCAGAACCGGCCTATAGTCGCAGTTGGTAAGGGCCTTTAGTTCCGATTCTCGAACCGGCACTAAAGGGTGAGGACTAAAGCCTCCCCCCTTTTAGTCCCGGTTAAACACGACCCAGCACCAAAGGCCCTCCATGTGGCATCCGCCAACGCCGTGGGCTCTCCCGGTTGGTAACACCAACCGGGACTAAAAGTATTTAGTTTTTTAATTTAGTTTTATTTTTCCTTTTAATTCGTTAGGGGTTTATGAATTAATTATGGTTTAATTTTTTGTTTTCCATTTAATTAATTTTCATTTCAAACATATATCTGTACAGACGTTGTGCATGCGCATATACATAAATATAAATAGAATTTCTCGTAGAATCGATCATATATATATATATATATATATATATATATATATATATATATCATCGAATTGCTCATACGACGACCATTCACATACATATATATATACACAATTTCTCCTACAATTTGAGAATCATTACATATATATGCAGGCATTAGTACTTCTTGTTCTTGATCTTGTAATGTTATTCTCCTTTGGGGTCTATTACCTGGTCGACCAGAAATCCAGCTAATTCCTTTTGAATTGCTCGTACCCGAGCCTCTTGTATGAGCTAGCCCCGCATCTCCGTCAGCTACAAGATCGAAATCAAGATGAATATATTAGTTATGTGTATATATATTAGCTAGATCATGATAAAAAAATTATGGATAGTGTTCTGGCAAACGTACCCAAAGATTTCTTTCGTTTCTGCTCCTTTCAGACGTGATCATGCGAATGTTCTCGCAAACGTAGTATGCGCATAAACTAGTCCCCTACTCCTGCCTCATGCACTTTACAAGAATAAAATTCAATCAGTTAATAATTAATCAAGCATGATAATGGTATTGAAACTAGAATTAAAGAGATGCACGGACGTAGCTAGCTAGCTAGTAGTACTTAATTACCTTGGGTCGCACCCATTTCACTTGTTGTGCCCAGTTGCCTGGGACCTATTTGATGAACTTGTCCCAAGCCCTGCCCGCCGGCAAAGAAAATGAATAAATGTGTTATTAACTAGTTGATATCAGGAAATGAAGTAATTAAAGAGGTCGACATAGTGCGATAATGATTGAAATTACCTATCAAGCACCCCCCTCATGATTTCGTATCCGTATGGATCCTTTAATAGCGAGTCGAGTACTTCAACTTTTCCCGTGTCAACTTCAATGATTAACAAGATCAAGTGGTAACTGCATAACTCATCAACAACACTTATTAACATCTAGTAAGCAAAAAATAGAATTTGTAGTACAAGATATATATAGTAACACTCATCCGAAGTTGTAAGGAAGTGTTTAGATGCTTCAAAAAATCTAGCATGGCTTTCTCTGTGTCTTTTCTCGAATATGCAGTTTCCCATATCTTTTGATTAATCGTATTTGGATCAATGAACACAATACCATAGCGTCCAGCTTGTTCCATTTCATACATCTTCATTTTGCATAATACCACAGAAACGAATATAGCGAGGATAATTCCAGGTAATGAACGACATCATACCTAGATAGAGACTTAAATTATAGAAAAAATCACTTACAGACAATAGCAGCTGACTAAATATTTGTAGAGTGTGTCTTGATTGAATAACTGAAACAACTCTGCATAATGAATCCACAGATATTTTTATGGAAGTAATGCCTCTCAGAGTTCATTTGTAGTGCTTATCAATTTCAGGTTCATTTAGCTCAAAAAACTAGTAAATGCATGAAAAGTAGCAAATGAAGTTAGAAAGGGTTGAAAATTGATGGCCTCCCTTCGAATGGTGCATACTGAACGCACAAAAAGTCTGGTGTTAAAAGAAGTTAAAAAATGAAATGTCATTGTAACAGGCGAGTTTTCGTGTGAAACCTAGATACTTCGAAAGAGATTGTGCATTTTGTACACGAAGTGTATCCAGTTTTTGTCGTAACCCTTTCAACTTTTTAGCACATGCTATGTGGGTGAAATGATGATACCATGCCAACTTTCAACCTTTTCAGAGTTCATTTGTAGTGCTTATCAATTTCAAGGTCTTTTAGCTCAAAATAAATCAGTAAATGCATGAAAAATAGCAAATGAAGTTGGAAAGGGTTGAAAATTGATGGCCTCCCTTCGAATGGTGCATATTGAACGCACAAAACACATAAGTACACTACTATTACAAAGAGTCCCTTCGGTTTGAACAAAGTGGGACTTTCTAGATATATAAGTCCGAAAACTAACTAGAGAAGCCTGTCACATCCCAGAGTGGGATCTGTGGGTGTAAAACTTTTTCTTCGCGTGCGTCCCTTTGTGTCGTAACCATGGACAATCTTCATCGGTTAACTTGATGCTCGGGTCAACATTCACTGTGAAGGGAGCAATTTCATGAAACTTTTCGTAATCTTCTGACATGTTTGTCTTGTCCTCCACTCCCACGATGTTTCTTTTCCCTGAAAGAACTATGTATCACTTTGGCTCATCGCATGATGTATTTTCTTCCTTATATTTTCCTTTTCTCGGCTTGGTAGACATGTCCTTCACATAGAAAACCTGCACCACATGATTGGCTAGGACGAATGGTTCGTCTGCGTACCGAAGATTGTTGAGCTCCACTGTTGTCATTCCGTACTTTGGGTCTTCCTTTACCCTACCTCCTGTCAGATTGACTCATTTGCACCTAAACAAAGGGACCTTCAAATCAAGTCCATAGTCGAGTTCCCATATCTCCTCTATGTAACCATAATATGTGTCCTTTGGCCCATTGTTGTTTGTTGCATCAAAGCTGACACCACTATTTTTGGTTGGCGCTCTTTTTATCTTGGAAGATCATGTAAAATGTATTCCCGTTTATCTCGTACCCTTTGAAAGTCAATATAGTCGAAGATGATAACTTGGACAGCAAGTACAGGTCATCTTCAACAGTGTCGTCATGCATGAGACGTGTCTGCAACCTACCGACAAAAGTCACCGTTTGTTCAAGTGTAATCCAGTCGTCAGACTTCTCTGGGTGTTTGGAGTGTAGAATATTCTTGTGTTGCTCGATATATGGAGCCACCAAGGCAGAACTTTGTATAACTATGTAGTGTGCTTGCACCAAAGAATGCCTGTCTCGGCATATTACTGAATTCTTTCCTAGCGTGCCTTTTGCACCAAGTCTGGCCTCATGCCGTGATTCAGGAACACCTATCGGCTTAATGTCAGGAATAAAGTCAACACAAAACTCAATGACTTCCTCTGTTTCATGGCCCTTGGAGATGCTTACTTCTGGCCTAGCACGATTATGAACATATTTCTTTAAGACTCCCATGAACCTCTCAAAAGGGAACATATTGTGTAGAAATATAGGACCAAGAATGGCAATCTCCTCGACTAGGTGAACTAGGACATGCGTCATGATATTGAAGAAGGATGGTGGGAATACCAACTCGAAACTGACAAGACATTACACCAAATCATTCTCTAACCTTAGTAGGATTTCTGGATCGATTAGCTTCTGAGAGATTGCATTCAGGAATGCACATAGCTTCACAATGGCTAATCGAATGTTTTCCGGTAGAAGCCCCCTCAATGCAACCGGAAGTAGTTGCGTCATAATCACATGGCAGTCATGAGACTTTAGGTTCTGGAACTTTTTCTCTGCCATATTTATTATTCCCTTTATATTCGATGAGAAGCCAGACTGGACCTTCATACTGAGTAGGCATTCGAAGAAGATTTCCTTCTCTTCTTTGGTAAGAGCATAGCTAGAATGACCCTGAAACTGCTTTGGATCCATGCCGTCTTTTTCGTGCATACGTTGCTGGTCCTCCCGTGCCTCCAGCGTATCTTTCGTCTTCCCATACACGCCCAAGAAGCTTAGCAGGTTCACGCAAAGATTCTTCGTCACGTGCATCACATCGATTGCAGAGCGGACCTCGAGGTCTTTCCAATACGGTAGGTCCCAAAATATATATTTCTTCTTCCACATGGGTGCGCATTTGTCAGCGTCATTCGGAACAGATTGTGCACCAGGACCCTTGCCAAAGATTACTTTTAAATCCTTGACCATATCAAGTATTACATAACCCGTACGGTGGCGAGGCTTCTTCCGGTGATCTGTCTCACCTTTGAAATGCTTGCCTTTCTTTCTTACGGGATGCCTGCTCTAAAGAAATCGACGATGCCCTAGATACACATTCTTCTTACATTTATCCAAACATATATTGTCGGTATCATATAAACAATGTGTGCATGCGTGGTATCCCTTGTTTGTATGTCCTGAAAGGTTACTGAGAGCAGGACAATCATTGATGGTTACAAACAGCAACACATGTAGGTCAAATTCCTCCTACTCTTTTGCACCCACGTATGTACACCTTTTCCATTCCACAACTGTAAAAGTTCTTCAACCAATGGCCTTAGGTACACATCAATGTTGTTGCCGGGTTGCTTGGGGCCTTGTATGAGCACTGGCATCATAATAAACTTCCGCTTCATGGACAACCAAGGAGGAAGGTTATAGATACATTGAGTCACATGCGATGTGCTATGATTGCTGTTATGCTACCCCAAAGGATTAATGCCATCTCCACTTAAACCAAACCATACGTTCCTTGCATCATTTGCAAAGTCATTCCACTTTCTCTCGATTTTTCTCCACTGCGACCCGTCAGCGGGCACTCTCAACTTCCCGTCTCTCTTACGGTCTTCGTTGTGCCATCATGTCAACTTGGCATGCTCTTTATTTTGGAACAATCGTTTCAACCATGGTATTATAGGAGCATACCACATCACCTTGGCAAGAATCTTCTTCCTGGGGCGCTTGCCCTCAACATCACCAGGGTCATCGTGGCCGATCTTATAGTGTTGGGGAACGTTGCATGGGAAACAAAATTTTTCCTACGCACACGAAGATCTATCCATGGTGATGAGCATCTACGAGAGGGAGAGTGGATCTACATACCCTTGTAGATCGCTAAGCGGGAAGCGTTAAGAAACACGTCTTCGCGATCCAAATCGCCGTGCGTCCCGCGATCCAATCACGGTCCGTCCCACGATCCAATCATGATCCATCCCGCGATCCGATCATGATCCGTCCCACGAACTTGATCACGATCTGTCTCACGAACTTGATCACGATCGTTCCGATCTAGCACCGAACGGACGACACTTCCGCGTTCAGCACACGTACAGCTTGATGACGATCTCCACCGTCTTGATCTAGCAAGAAGGACTGGAGAAGAAGAAGAGTTCTCTGGCAGCCTGACGGCGCTCCGGCGATGGTGGTGGAGCAATTCCGGTAGGGCTTCGCCTAAGCACTTCAGAAAACCGATCTAGAGGAGAAACTATGCACTAGAGATTAGGGTTTGCATGTGGCTGAAAAATCAAGTGCAAAACTGTAGAAATCCACTATTATATATAGGAGGAGAGGAGGAGAGGAGGAAGCTTGGCCTCGAATCCTCCTAGGCTTTGGCCGAACTAGGAGAGGAGGAGTCCACCTCCTCAACTCCTAGTAGGATTAGGATTCATCCTTTTTTTCCCTTTTTGCCTTTTTCCACCTTTTTCCTTTTGAGTTTTCTTCTCCAGCCACATGGGCCTTGTTTGGGAGTTTCCACCAGCCCAATAAGGACTGATATTCACTCTCCCACAGCCAATGAAGCCTCTTGGGTCGAAATACCCCTCCCTGAGGTCTCCCGGTACACCACCAGCACTCCCGGTACACTACCGATAAGCCCGGAACTTTTCCGGCGACCAAAACAGGACTTCCTATATATGAATCTTTACCTCCGGACCATTCCGGAGCTCCTCGTGATGTCCGAGATCTCATTCGGGACTCTGAACAAACTTCTGTCACCACCATACACAACACTATACTACCGAAACATCACCAAACCTTAAGTGTGCAGACCCAGCGGGTTCGAGAACTATGTAGACATGATCGAGACACCTCTACGGTCAATAACCAATGGCGGGACCTGGATGTCCACATTTGTTCCTACATATTCTATGAAGATCTTTATCGGTCGAACCTCTGTGTCAAGGATTCAGTTAATCCCGTATGATGTTCCCTTTGTTCTTCGGTATGTTACTTGCCCGAGATTCGATCGTCGGTATCTTCATACCTAGTTCAACCTCGTTACTGGCAAGTCTCTTTACTCGTTCCGTAATACAAGATCTCGCAACTAACACTTAGTCATATTGCTTGCAAGGCTTATTGTGATGTTGTATTACCGAGTGGGCCCTGAGATACCTCTCCGTCACATGTAGTAACAAATCCCAGTCTTGATCCATGCCAACTCAACAGACACCCTCGGAGACACCTGTAGAGCACCTTTATAGTCACCCAGTTACGTTGCGACGTTTGATACACACAAGGTACTCCTCCGACATCTGTGAGTTGCATGATCTCATGGTCATAGGAACATATACTTGACATGCGGAAAACAGTAGCAATAAACTGACACGATCATAAGCTACGTTTAGTCAACGGGTCTGCAACATTCAGATCCGTGTGCACTTTGCAAATATTTATGTCCTTCTCCTTGATGTAATCGCGGATGGAGTTGAAGCGTCTCTTTATGTGGCTAGTCCTCTTGTGAAACCTTGGTTCCTTGGCCAGAGCAATGGCAACAGTGTTGTCACACAACAGGTTCATTGGATTTAGTGCACTGGGCACTACTCCAAGATCTGCCATGAACTGCTTCATCCAGACACCTTCCTTCGCCGCCTTTGAGTCTGCGATGTATTCCGCTTCGCACATAGAATCAGCTACCACGCTTTGCTTGGAACTGCACCAGCTTACCGCTCCCCCGTTAAGAATAAATATGTATCCGGTTTGCGACTTAGAGTCGTCCGGATCAGTGTCAAAGCTTGCATCGACCTAACCCTTTACAACGAGCTCTTCATCACCTCCATAAACGAGAAACATTTCCTTAGTCCTTTTCAGGTACTTAAGGATATTCTTGACCGCTTGCCAGTGCTCCATTCCAGGATCACTTTGAAACCTTCCGGCCATACTTATGGCAAGGCTGACATCGGGTCTTGTGCACAACATTGCATACATGATAGAGCCTATGGCCGAAGCATAGGGGATGACACTCATCTTTTCTCTATCTTCTGCAGTTACTGGGCATTGAGTCTTACTCAAATTCACACCTTGTAACACAGGCAAGAACCCCTTCTTGGACTGATCCATTTTGAACTTCTTCAAAACTTTATCAAGGTATGTGCTCTGTGAAAGTGCTATTAAGCGTCTCGATCTATCTCTATAGATCTTAATGCATAATATGAAAGCAGCTTCTCCTAGGTCCTTCATTGAAAAACTCTTGTTCAAATATTCCTTCACGCTTTCCAGCATTTCTATATTGTTTCCAATCAGCAATATGTCATCCACATATAATACTAGAAACTCTACAGAGCTCCCACTCACTTTCTTGTAAATACAAGCTTATCCGTAAACTTGTATAAACTCAAACGCTTTGATCACATCATCAAAGTGCTTATTCCAACTCCGAGATGCTTGCACCAGTCCATAAATGGATCGCTGGAGTTTGCAAACTTTGTCAGCATTCTCTGGATCGACAAAACCTTCGGGTTGCATCATATACAACTTTTCCTCAAGGAAACCGTTGAGGAACGCTGTTTTGACATCCATCTGCCAAATTTCATAGTCGAAATAAGCAGCTATCGCTAACATGATTCTGACAGACTTAAGCATCACTATGGGTGAGAAAGTCTCATCGTAGTCAACTCCTTGAACTTGTGAAAAACCCTTTGCCAGAAGTCGAGCTTCATAGACGGTGACATTACCGTCCGCGTCTGTCTTCTTCTTAAAGATCCATTTGTTCTGAATGGCCTTTCGCCCTTCAGGTAATACTTCCAAAGTCCATACTTTGTTTTCATACATGGATCCCATCTCAGATTTCATGGCCTCTAACCATTTCTCGGAATCCGGGCCCATCACTGCTCCTCCATAGCTCGTAGGTTCATTGTTGTCCAACAACATGACCTCCAAGACAGGGTTGCCGTACCACTCAGGGGTAGTACGCGGCCTTGTCGACCTACGAGGTTCAACAGCAGCTTGATCCGAAGCTTCATGATCATCATTAACTTCCTCTTCTACCGTCGTAGGTTCCATAGAAACATCCTTCTGCACTGCGCTACATTCTGGTTGAAGTAAAGGTTCAATAACCTCATCAAGCTCTATTTTCCTCCCACTCAATTCTTTCGAGAGAAACTCTTTCTGAAGAAATGTTCCGTTTTTAGCGACAAACACTTTGCCTTCGGATCTGAGATAGAAGGTATACCCGACTGTCTCTTTCGGGTATCCTATGAAGACGCATTTCTCTGCTTTGGGTTCCTGCTTTTCAGGCTGAAGCTTTTTGACTTAAGCATCACATCCCCAAACTTTAATAAACGACAACTTTGGCTTCTTGACAAACCACAGTTCACCTATTTAATGTGAATGCAGCTGTCCCTAATGCATAACCCCAAAACGATAGCGACAAATCAGCAAGAGACATCATAGAACGCAACATATCTAATAAGGTTCGATTACGACATTCGAACACACCATTACGTTGTGGTGTTCCGGGAAGTGTCAACTGTGAAACAATTCCACACTATCTTAAGTGACTGCCAAACTCATAACTCATATATTCACCTCCTCGATCAGATCGCAGGAACTTAATCTTCTTGTTACGATGATTCTCAACTTCACTCTGAAATTGCTTGAACTTTTCAAACATTTCATACTTGTCATTCATTAAGTAAATATACCCATATCTACTCAAGTCATCAGTGAAGGTGAGAAAATAACGATATCCACCACGCACTGTAACATTCATTGGACCGCACACATCAGTGTGTATGATTTCCAATAAATCACTCGCCCGTTCCATTGTTCCAGAGAATGGCGTTTTAGTCATCTTGCCCATGAGGCATGGTTCACATGTGTCAAGTGATTCAAAATCAAGTGACTCCAAAAGTCCATCAGCATGGAGCTTCCTCATGCGTTTTACACCAATATGACCTAAACGGCAGTGCCACAAGAAAGTGGTACTATCATTATCAATTCTACATCTTTTTGCATCAATGTTATGAACATGTGTGTCATCACTATCAAGATTCAATATGAATAAACCCCTAACATTGGGTGCGTGACCATAAAAGATATTACTCATATAAATAGAACAACCTTTATTCTCTGATTTAAATGAGTAACTGTCTCGTAATAAACAAGATCCAGATATAATGTTCATGCTTAACGTAGGCACTAAATAACAATTATTCAGGTTCATCACTAATCCCGATGGTAATCGAAGAGAGAGCGTGCCAACGGCGATCACATCAACCTTGGAACCATTTCCCACGTGCATCGTCACTTCGTCCTTTGCCAGCCTTCGTTTATTTCGTAGTTCCTGCTTTGAGTTGCAAATGTGAGCAACCGAACCGGTATCAAATACCCAGGTACTACTACGAGAGGTAGTAAGGTACACATCAATAACATGTATATCATATATACCTTGTTTGTCGTTGGCCGCCTTCTTGTCAGCCAGGTACTTGGGGCAGTTCCGCTTCCAGTGACCAGTTCCTTTGCAATGAAAGCACTCAGTTTCTGGCTTGGGTCCATGCTTGGGCTTCTTTGCAGGAGTAGCAACTGCTTTGCCATCCTTCTTGGTTTTACCCTTCTTGCCCTTGCCCTTGAATTTGCCATTTTTCTTGAAACTAGTGGTTTTATTGACCATCAGCACTTGATGTTCTTTCTGGATTTCAGACTCAGTGCTTTTTAGCATCGCAAACAGCTCGACGACTGGCTTGTTCATCCCGTGCATGTTATAGTTCATCACAAAGCTCTTGTAACTAGGTGGCAATGATTGAAGAACTCTGTCAGTGATCGCCTCTAGCAGAAGGGCAATTCCCAACTCTGCTAGACGAGTTGAATACCTAGACATTCTGAGTATATGTTCACTGATAGACCCGTTCTCCTCCATCTTGCAAGCATAGAACTTATTGGAGGTTTCATACCTCTCGATCCGGGCGTTTTTCTGAAAGATAAACTTCAACTCCTGGAACATCTCATATGCTCCATGACGTTCAAAACGTCTTTGAAGTACCGGTTCTAAGCCATACAATATTGCACACTGAACTATTGAGTAATCTCCAGTACGTGCCTCCCAAGCGTTCTTAACGTCTTCGGAGGTCATGTCTTCTGGTTGGTCACTAAGCGGTGCATCAAGGACATATGATTTCTAGGAAGCCGTGAGGATAATCCTCAGATTACGGGCCCAGTCAACAAAGTTACTTCCATCATCTTTCAGTTTAGCTTTCTCTAGGAACGCATTAAAATTCAGGGGTGCTACTGCGCGAGCCATTGATCTACAACATAAATATGCAAAGTTCACTTAGACTATTGTTCAAGATAATGAATTTAGTTAATCAAATTACTAAAGCTCCCACTCAAATTGACATCCCTCAGGTCATCTGAGTGTCACATGATCCAAATCCACCAACTCAAGTCCGATCATCACGTGAGTTGAGGTGGCTTCAATGGTGAACATCATTATGTTGATCATATCTACTATATGACTCATGTTCGACCTTTCGGTCTCTTGTGTTCCGAGGCCATGTCTGTACATGCTAGGCTCGCCAAGTTTAACCCGAGTGTTCTGTGCGTGCAACACTGGCTTGTACCCGTTGTATGTGAACGTAGAGTCTATCACACCCGATCATCACGTGGTGTCTCAACACGACGAACTTTCGCAACGGTGCACACTCGGGGAGAACACAATTTTATCTTGAAATTTAAGTGAGGGATCACCTTATAATGCTACCGTCGTACTAAGCATAACAAGGTGCATAAAAGGATTAACATCACATGCAATTCATAAGTGACATGATATGGCCATGAACTTGTGCTTTAGATCTCCATCTTGAAAGCACCGGCACGATCTTCATGGTCACTGGCACGACACCATGATCTCCATCATATTGATCTCCATCAATGTGTCGCCAACGAGGTTGTCACGCCCTGCATGCTTCTACTACTATTGCTACCGTTTAGCGATAAAGTAAAGCATTACATAGCGCTTAATGATTGACACGCAGGTCATACAATAATTAAAGACAACCCTATGGCTCCTGCCGGTTGCCGTACTCATCGACATGCAAGTCGTGAAATTCTATACATCACATGATCATCTCATACATCACATATATCACATCATGTAATAGGCCATATCACATCACAACATACCCTGCAAAAACAAGTTAGACGTCCTCTAATTGTTGTTGCATGTTTTACGTGGCTGCTACGGGTTTCTAGCAAGAACGATTCTCACCTACGCATAAACCACAACGGTGATACATAATTTGCTTTTCAACCTTCTCAAGGACCGCCTTTGTCAAATCCGATCCAACTAAAGTGAGAGAAACTGCCACCCGCAAGTCATCTAGGCAACAAGTTGCGTCGAGGGAACCGGTCTCTCGTAAGCGTACGTGTAATGTTGGTCCGGGCCGCTTCATCTCACAATACCGCTAAACCAAAATCTGACCAAGGGAGGAAGCAATCTAAGCATCAACGCCCACAAACCTTTTGTGTCCTACTCGAGATCTCATCTACACATAGACCTAGCTCATGATGCCACTATTGGGGAATGTTGCATGGGAAACAAAAAAAATTCCTACGCACACAAAGATCTATCCATGGTGATGAGCATCTACGAGAGGGCGAGTGGATCTCCATACCCTTGTAGACCGCTAAGCGGGAAGCGTTAAGAAACGCGGTTGGTGTAGTCGAACGTCTTCACAATCCAAATCGCCGTGCGTCCTGCGATCCAATCGCGATCCGTCCCGCGATCCGATCACGATCCGTCCCACGAACTTGATCACGATCCGTCTCACGAACTTGATCACGATCCTTCCGATCTAGCACCGAACGGACGACACCTCCGCGTTCAGCACACGTACAGCTTGATGACGATCTCCATCGTCTTGATCCAGCAAGAAGGAATGGAGAGGAAGAAGAGTTCTCCGGCAGCCTGACGGCGCTCCGGCGATGGTGGTGGAGCAATTCCGGCAGGTCTTCGCCTAAGCACTGCAGAAACCGATCTAGAGGAGAAACTATGCACTAGAGATTAGGGTTTGTACGTGGCTGAAAAATCAAGTGCAAAACCCTAGAAATCCACTAGTATATATAGGAGGAGAGGAGGAGATGAGGCAGCTTGTCCTCCAAGCCTCCTAGGCTTCGGCCGAACTAGGAGAGGAGGAGTCCACCTCCTCCACTCCTAGTAGGATTAGGATTCATCCGTTTTTTTTCCTTTTTGCCTTTTTCCACCTTTTTCCTTTTGGGTTTTCTTCTCCACCCACATGGGCCTTGTGTGGGAGTTTCCACCAGCCCACTAGGGGCTGATATTCACTATCCCACAGCCCATGAAGCCTCTTGGGTCGAAATACCCCTCCCGAAGGTCTCCCGGTACACTACCGGCACTCCCGGTACACTACCGATAAGCCCGGAACTTTTTCGGCGACCAAACCAGGACTTCCTATATATGAATCTTTACCTCCAGACCATTCTGGAGCTCCTCGTGACATCTGGGATCTCATCCGGGACTCTGAACAAACTTCTGTCACCACCATACACAACTCTATATTACCGAAACGTCACCAAACCTTAAGTGTGCAGACCCTGCGGGTTCGAGAACTATGTAGACATGACCGAGACACCTCTACGGTCAATAACCAATGGCGGGACCTGGATGTCCACATTGGTTCCTACATATTCTACAAAGATCTTTATCGGTCGAACCTCTATGTCAAGGATTCAGTTAATCACGTATGATGTTCCCTTTGTTCTTCGGTATGTTACTTGCCCGAGATTCGATCGTCGGTATCTCCATACCTAGTTCAACCTCATTACTGGCAAGTCTCTTTACTCGTTCCGTAATACAAGATCTCGCAACTAACACTTAGTCATATTGCTTGCAAGGCTTATTGTGATGTTGTATTACCGAGTGGGCCCTGAGATACCTCTCCGTCACACGGAGTAGCAAATCCCAGTCTTGATCCATGCCAACTCAACAGACACCCTCGGAGACACCTGTAGAGCACCTTTATAGTCACCCAGTTACGTTGTGACATTTGATACACACAAGGTACTCATCCGATATCTGTGAGTTGCATGATCTCATGGTCATAGGAACATATAGTTGACATGCAGAAAATAGTAGCAATAAACTGATACGATCATAAGCTACGTTCGTAGTTTGGTCTTGTCTATCACATCATTCTCGTAATGATGTGATCCCGTTATCAAATGACGTCTCATGTCCTTGGCTAGGAAACCTTAACCATCTTTAAATCAACGAGCTAGTTCACTAGAGGCATACTAGGGACATTGTGTTTGTCTATGTATCCACACATGTATCCATGTTTCCAGTTAATACAATTATAGCATGGATAATAAATGATTATCATGAACAAGGAAATACAATAATAAACACTTTATTTATTGCCTCTAGGGCATATTTCCAACATATAGCGCAATGCACAACATACCGGGCATGGATTCAAATCCTCGTACTCCCACCGCGGTAGAGGATGCAGTCATTAGGGCATGCATGTATCTTATCGACCTCGAATTCTAGAGGGCAGACAGCCTTCTTCGCTTCGTACGTACTCTTTGGAAATTTGTTGTCCTTTGGTACCTTCTTCTTTAACATTATCAGCAACTTCTGAATTGCCTTGTCAGATACACCATTCTCTACCTTCCATTGCAGCAATTCCAGTGTGGTACCTAGCTTTTTATTGTCATCTTCGCAATTTGGGTACAACCCTTTTTTGTGATCCTCTAACATGCGCTGCAACTTCAGCTTCTCCTTTTCACTTGTGCAGTTTCTCTTTGCATCGGCAACGGCCCGACCAAGATCATCAGCGGGCTCATGTGATGATTCTTTTTCAGCTCCTTCCCACATCGCCGGCTCAGCTTCTTACCCCATTGTTGTACCATCATATTCATGGAACCCATGGACAAGATAGTTGTCGTCATCCTCTTCTCCTTCATTCTCTTCCATTAGGACCCCTCTTTCTCCGTGCTTGGTCCAACAGTTATAGCTGGACATGAAACTGGACTCAAACAGGTGAATGTGAATGGTTCTTGAGTTAGAGTAATTTCGCTCATTCTTACAGCCAGCACATGGATAATACATAAAAGCATCTGCCGCTTGTTTGCTTGAGCCGCAACCAGAAAAGTATGCACGCCATTAATGAACTAGGGAGAGCATCGATTCTCGTACATCCATTGCCGACTCATCTTCACTACACAACACCGAAAAGACCAAATTAATACAAGTTCATACATAAAGTTCATACACACTTGTTCTCATAAAACAACATACAAACTCTCTAGCTAAAGAATTTAAATGCAACAACAAATGCGATCAACATCGCAACTAAGGTAACAATTGATCCAACAGCATAGTGATACCAAGCCTCACTATCAATGGCATATCTTTTAAATTTTCTAATCTTCAAGCGCATTGCACCCATCTTGATCTTGTGATCATTGACGATATCGGCAACATACAACTCCAGTGTCATCTTCTCTTCTTCAACTCTTTTAAATTTTTCTTTCAAATACTCGTTTTCTTTTTCAACTAAATTTAACTTCCTGACAAGAATATCTATGTCGGTTGGAATCTTCGGTTCACATACCTCCCAGATAAATACATCTATGTCAACTTGATTGGCATAATTGTCATGAACACGAAATGCAATAAGGAGTTATAAAAGAGAGTATATACCATATCCACATCATAAACCTGACGAGGGCCGACGGGGCAGATTTCAAAACCATGCCACTATGTATAACAAACAACCATATAGGTAAGAAAACTATACAAGTAACTAACTAAATCTTAAAAACATGGTTTTTTATTATAAAAGGGATAAGAACAAGAGGCTCACCAAGGTGGTGCCGGGGACGGGACGGGGCGGGCGATCGACGGTGGTTAGGACGGGGACGGGAAGGCACTAAGTAAACCACACCTACAAATGCAAAGTAAGAAGTTAATTTGAGCTCAAATTGCATAAATCAAATAAACTACCACATACAAACTAAAATCCACAAATTACTATACTTATAGAGCATTGCAAGAGCTAATCTAGCAATGAGAGATGAAAGGACAAAGTTGCTAACCTTTGTGAACACTTGGATGGATGGGATGCCTCCATATCTTGACAAATTTTGGCAAAAATGCAGGATGAGCTCGAGGAAGAGAGGAAGAACAGAGAGGAGAGGAAAGGGGAAGAACAGAGGACTCTGCTCAGGCTTGCGCCGAAGGGTTTCAATAGAGGGGGGCCTTTAGTCCTGGTTGGGGGATCCAACCGCGACTAAAGGTTAGCCTATAGTCGCGGTTGGAGCCACCAACCGGGACTAAAGGTTCTCGTAGGGCTCCAGGCTGACGCCAGCCTACCACCACACCTTTAGTGCCGGTTCGTGGCAAGAACCGAGACTAAAGGTCTGTAAGGAACCGGCTCCAATGATGCCCGTCACGAACCGACACTAATGAGCATATTAGTGTCGGTTCAAAAGCTAACCGTGACAAATGAGGCGGACGAAAGGTCTGCTTTCTACTAGTGTCAAGATCATCGTTGAGAAACGACAAGACAACATTAGGACCGCCTTGGAATATGTCCCCCAACAACTGTTCTTGTTCCAAGTCTCTTTGATCCATAGTTTCTGCAAATATTAAAACATGGCAATTAATATACTTCGCTACGATTTGGGGTGGCCTCGACAACGCTTCAAGGGTTAGAGGTGGCCCTCGACGCTTCTAGGGTTTGGTCAGGCGAGAGGAATTCTCTGAAACTTTTAGGGATTTAACAAAATGGCGCCATTCTGGATGTGCAGAAAATGGCCCATATTTTTCCCGATCTCATCTACCCTTCTATATGTCAAATTGTCTAGTGTGAAAGGATTCAAGGAAACCACAGCTTCATCATTAGCCGGAAGTAACAGGCGCATAATGGTACGAAGCTCTCCAAAATTGTTTTGGAACGGAGTCCCGGATAGGATAATTAGCTTTTTGGTACGAAGTTCAGCAAGGGACTTCCGAATATCGCTATTTGGAAGTACGTTGCTGAAATTAGTATCAAAAAGCGAATTATTCTATCTGGAACTCCGTTCCGAAACAACTTTGAAGAGCTTCGTAGCATCATACGCCGGTTACTTCTTGCTAATGATGAAGCCATGGATTTCTTCAAAACTTTGACACACAACATGACATATAGAAGAATATATATATATATATATATATGGGATCAGAAACAATTTGGATCAACTTGTGCACATCCATAATGGGGGCATTCTTGATAAATCTATATCACCGAAGTTTTCTATATGAACATTTTACCTTAGTAACTTAGAAAAAAATGTTATTGGGGAGGGGGTATATCGACAACGCTTTTTTTCTAGGGTTTGGGTGGCCTCGAGAATTGGTCGCCCGGTATATCGGGAGGGGGGGTGAACATTTTACCTTAGAAACCTAGAAAAAAAATGTTATCGGGGAGGGGGTATATCACCCCCTCATGTCGAAGTTATCGAGGAGGGGGTATATCGACAACAACATACATACATGGAAAAAATGCTATCCATCTATACATACATGGTCACATACATATATACATGGAAAAAATGCTATGAAAAAAATACATATATGAACAAAAAAAATGCTATGAATAAAAAAATCAATACACATATGAACAAAAAATACATATATCAACAGAAAAATGTTCTGAACAAAAAAAAATAATACATATATGAACATCCATACATACGTATAGCCACATACATATATACATTATATATATGTGAACAAAAAATTCATCATATAAAAAGTGAACAAAAAATGATATGAACAGAGTCGGGGCGGCGGCGGCCGGTGAGGGCGACGGTGGGGGCGGCGAGTGCGAGGGCGACGACGACGGTGAGGGCGGGTCGGGGCAGGGGCGTGGCCGGGCGCACTCGGGGGTGGCGGATGGCGTAGGTTGGCGAGGGCGATGGCGGGGGCGGCACGCGAGGGAGCTGGCGACGGCGTCGGCTGGCGAGGGCGATGGCGGGGGCGGCGCACGAGGGAGCCGGCAACGACGGCGACATTGGGGGCGGGCCGGGGCGCAGGGGCGCGCTCGGGGGCGGCGGACGGCGATGGCGTGGGCGGCGGACGGCGTCCACGTGGGCTCGGGGGTTGGGCAAGGGCACGGGTGATGGTGACGGCGTCGGGGCAGCCTGGCGGCGTCGAGGAGGTCAGCGTCGTCGGGGGGACTGCGGGATGAAAAGGAAAATTTTCACAAGTGCTGCTTATATACACACAACATTGCTCCCAGTTTGAGGCCGAAACCGGGACCAACACCCCCTTTGGTCCCGGTTCGTGCCACCAGCCGGGACCAAAGGTCTCTTTTCAGCAGCTCAAAGGGCGGCAAGCAAAAACCTTTGGTCCCGGTTGGTGGCACGAACCGGGACCAAAGGTAGGTATTGGTCCCGGTTGGTGCCACGAATCGGGACCAAAGGGGTGCATTGGTCACGGTTCGTGGCACCAACCGGGACCAATATCCTGCGCCTAGCACAGTCGCGGTGCGGTTGGATGTTTAGTCCCACCTTGCTAGCTGAGAGGCTTCGGCACTTGTTTATAAGCGCGACTGCGCCATCTCTCTCAAACTCCTTTGAACTGCAGGCCTACGGGCCTAATCTCACATTGCTATGCCTGTGGGCCTACTGGGCCTGTTACGGGCCTAAATCCTGGCCCAACTAGCTGGGTTTCTAGTCGTATTCAGGCTGTGGTGGCCAAGTAGGTGGCATTTTTTCTGTTTTTTTGTTTTCTTTTTTGCTTTTTTTGTTTTTACTTACATCCAAATACTTACACTTTTCAGTGATTCTTTTTTCTTTCAGGTCACAAAAATTATAAACTTTCTGTTAGTGCCATTAGTTTTCAAATTTGAATAGTTTATATTTGAATTCTTTTAAATTTGTGTGAATCACTAGTTTGTGAATAACTTTACTATAAAAATAGATTTTCGAGTGATTCTTTTTCCCGCTATTTAATATTACTATGTTTTATCATTATATTCAATTAGGTAATTTTAGGTTATTTAATGTCTGTTTTAATCAAAAACAGATTTTGTTATTTTAGTTTGCTATTAAAGTTTCTAACAAAAAAATACTAGAGTTTTATAGAATTTTAGTTTAAAAAATATTTTGATAGTTTTGTTTTAGTTGATCATAACAGAGTATTTTAATTTGATTAATTTTAGTTCACTCTTTTTGCTATTAGAGTTTTGTAAAAGTTTATCACTTCATTCTTTTTGCTACTAGTTCATTATTTGAGCTAAATGACCCTGAAATTGAAAAACACTGCAAGTGAACTCTGAAAAGGTTGAAAGTTGTCATCGTGTCATCATTTCACCCACATAGCATGTGCTAAAAAGTTGAGAGGGTTAGGGCAAAAACAGGATGCACTTCATGTACAAAATGGACAATCTCTTTTGAAGTATCATGGTTTCGGACGAAAACTCATCTGTTACAATGGGATTTCATTTTTTTGAACTTATTTCAACTCCAGACCTTTTGTGTGCTCAAAATGAACCATTCAAAGCCACATCATCAATTTTCAACCCTTTCTGACTTCATTTGGTATTTTTCATGCATTTACTAATTTTTTTAGCTAAAGGACCCGGAAATTGAAAAACACTACAAATGAACTCTGAAAAGGTTGAAAGTTGGCATGGTATCATCATTTCACCCACACAGCGTGTTATAAAAAGTTGAGAGGGTTACGGCAAAATCTGGACGCACTTCATGTACAAAACGGACAATCTCTTTCGAAGTATCGGGGTTTCGGACGAAAACTCACGTGTTACAAAAGGCATTTCATTTCTTCACATGTAACTGCAATGATATAGTTGTGGAGAGAAAGGCTTCACCTTTTCTTCGCTTGTGTCCTTTGCTTATTGCGCCGTAACCATGGATAATCTTCATCGTTTAACAGGGTGCTTGGGTCAGCCTTGACTTTGAAGGGAGGAATTTCATGAAACTTTTCATAATCTCTAGACACGTGTGTCCTGTTCTCCAATCCCACGATGTCTCTTTTTCTTGAAAGAACTATGTGGCGCTTTGGCTCATCGTATGATGTATTTGCTTCCTTATCTTTTCTTTTTCTCGGTTTGGTATACATGTCCTTCACATAGAAAACCTACGCCACATCATTGGCTAGGACAAATGGTGCGTCTATGTACCCAAGATTGTTCAGATTCATTGTTATCATTCCGTACTGTGGATCTTCTTGCACCCTGCCTCTTGACAGATTGACCCATTTGCACTCAAACAAAGCGAACTTGAAATCATGTCCATAGTCAAGTTCCCATATGTCCACTATGTAACCATAATATGTGTCCTTTCCCCTCTTGGTTGTTGCATCAAAGCGGACACCGCTGTTTTGGTTGGTGCTGTTTTGATCCTGGGCGATCATGTAAAATGTATTCCCATTTATCTCGTACCCTTTGTAAGTCAATACAGTCGAAGATGGTCCCCTTGGACAATGAGTACAACTCATCAGAAACAGTGTTGTCACCCATGAGACGTGTTTGCAACCAACTGCTGAAAGTCCTGATGTGTGCATATGTAATCCAGTCGTCACATTGCTCCGGGTGTTTGGAGCGCAAAATATTCTTGTGTTCATCGACATACGGGGTCACCAAGGTAGAATTCTGTAGAACTGTGTAGTGTGCTTGAGACCACGAATGCGCGTCCCTACATATTATTGAGTCTGCTCCTAGCATGCCTTTTCCAGTCAGTCTCCCCTCATACCGTGATTGAGGGAGACAAGTCTTCTTAAGGTCAGGAATGAAGTCAACACAAAACCCAATGACATCCTCTGTTTGATGGTCCATGGAGATGCTTCTTTCTGGCCTAGCGCGGTTACGAACATATTTCTTTAAGACTCCCATGAACCTCTCAAAGGGGAACATATTGTGTAGAAATACAGGGCCCAGAACGATAATCTCGTCGACTAGATGTGTTGGAAATATGCCCTAGAGGCAATAAATAAAGTGTTTATTATTGTATTTCCTTGTTCACGATAATCGTTTATTATCCATGCTATAATTGTATTAATTGGAAACATGGATACATGTGTGGATACATAGACAAACACAATGTCCCTAGTGTGCCTCTAGTGAACTAGCTCGTTGATCGAAAGATGGTTAAGGTTTCCTAGCCATGGACATGATATGTCATTTGATAACGGGATCACATCATTAGGAGAATGATGTGATGGACAAGACCCAAACAACAAACGTAGCTTATGATCGTGTCAGTTTATTGCTACTGTTTTCCGCATGTCAAGTATATGTTCCTATGACCATGAGATCATGCAACTCACAGATATCGGTGGAGTACCTTGTGTGTATCAAACGTCGCAACATAACTGGGTGACTATAAAGGTGCTCTACAGGTGTCTCCGAGGGTGTCTGTTGAGTTGGCATGGATCAAGACTGGGATTTGTTACTCCGTGTGACGGAGAGGTATCTCAGGGCCCACTCGGTAATACAACATCACAATAAGCCTTGCAAGCAATGTGACTAAGTTTTAGTTGCGAGATCTTGTATTACGGAACGAGTAAAGAGACTTGCCAGTAACGAGGTTGAACTAGGTATGGAGATACTGACGATCGAATCTCGGGCAAGTAACATACCGAAGAACAAAGGGAACATCATACGAGATTAACTGAATCCTTGACATAGAGGTTCGACCGATAAAGATCTTGATAGAATATGTAGGAACCAATGTGGACATCTAGGTCCCGCCATTGGTTGTTGACCGTACAGGTGTCTCGGTCATGTCTACATAGTTCTCGAACCCGCAGGGCGTGCACACTTAAGGTTTGGTGACGTTTCGGTAGTATAGAGTTATGTACGGTGGTGACCGAAGTTTGTTCGGAGTCCCAGATGAGATCCCGGACGTCATGAGGAGCTCCGGAATGGTCCAGAGGTAAAGATTCATATATAGGAAGTCCTGTTTTGGTCGCCGGGAAAGCTTCGGGCTCATCGGTAGTGTACCACGAGTGCCGGTAGTGTACCGGGAGGCCTCCGGGAGGAGTATTTCGACCCAAGAGGCTACATGGGTTGTGGGAGAGTGGAAACCAGCCCTTAGTGGTCTGGTGGAAAAACCACAAGAGGCCCATGCGGCTGGAAGAAAAAAGTCCTAAGAGAAAAAAGTGGAAAAGGCAAAAAAGAGGGTGAATCCTAGTCCTACTAGGATTGGAGGTGGACTCCACCTCCACCCTTGGTTTGGCCGACTCCTTGGTGGCTTGCCCCTTGGGACAATCCACCTCCTCTCTTCCTCCTATAGTCTAAGTAAACTTTGCATATTTATGTTGTAGATCAATGGCTCGCGTAGTAGCACCCCTGAATTTTAATGCGTTCCTAGAGAAAGCTAAGTTGAAAGATGATGGAAGTAACTTTGTTGAATGGGCCAGTAATCTAAGGATTATCCTCACGCTTCCCAGAAATCATATGTCCTTGATGCACTGCTTGGTGACCAACCAGAAGACATGACCTCCGAAGAAGTTAAGAACGCTTGGGAGGCACGTATTGGAGATTACTCAATAGTTTAGTGTGCAATATTGTATGGTTGAGAACCGGGACTTCAAAGACGTTTTGAATGTCATGGAGCATATGAGATGTTCCAGGATTTGAAGTTTATCTTTCAAAAGAACGCCCGGATCGAGAGGTATGAAACCTCCGATAAGTTCTATGCTTGCAAGATGGAGGAGAACGGGTCTATCAGTGAACATATACTCAGAATGTCTGGGTATTCAAATCGTCTAGCGGAGTTGGGTATTGCCCTTCCGCCAGAGGCGATCACTGATAGAGTTCTTCAATCACTGCCACCTAGTTACAAGAGCTTTGTGATCAACTATAACATGCACGGGATGAACAAGTCAGTCGCTGAGCTGTTTGAGATGCTAAAAGTCGCTGAGTCTGAAATCCAGAAAGAACAACAAGTGTTGATGGTCAATAAAACCACTAGTTTCAAGAAAAATGGCAAAGTCAAGGGCAAGGGCAAGAAGGGTAAAACCAAGAAGGATGGCAAAGAAGTTGCTACTCCTGTAAAGAAGCCCAAGCATGGACCCAAGCCAGAAACTGAGTGCTTTCATTGCAAGGGAACTGGTCATTGGAAGCAGAACTGCCCCAAGTACCTGGCTGACAAGAAGGTGGCCAACGACAAACAAGGTATCTATGATATACATGTTATTGCTGTGTACCTTACTAGCTCTCGTAGTAGTGCATGGGTATTTGATACCGGTTCGGTTGCTCACATTTGCAACTCAAAGTAGGAACTACGGAATAAACGAAGGCTGGCAAAGGACAAAGTGACGATGCGCGTGGGAAATGGTTCCAAGGTTGATGTGATCGCCGTCGGCACGCTCTCTCTTCGATTACCATCGGGATTAGTGATGAACCTAAATAATTGTTATTTAGTGCCTGCGTTAAGCATGAACATTATATCTGGATCTTGTTTATTGCGAGACGGTTACTCATTTAAATCAGAGAATAAAGGTTGTTCTATTTATATGAGTAATATCTCTTATGGTCATGCACCCAGTGTGAGGGGTTTATTCATATTGAATCTTGATAGTGATGATACACATGTTCATAACATTGATGCCAAAAGATGTAGAGTTGATAATGATAGTACCACTTTCTTGTGGCACTGCCGTTTAGGTCATATTGGTGTAAAACGCATGATGAAGCTCCATGGTGATGGACTTTTGGAGTCATTTGATTTTGAATCACTTGACACATGTGAACCATGCCTCATGGGCAAGATGACTAAAACGCCGTTCTCTGGAACAATGGAACGGGCAAGTGACTTATTGGAAATCATACATACTGATGTGTGCGGTCCAATGAATGTTACAGCGCGTGGTGGATATCATTATTTTCTCACCTTCACTGATGACTTAAGTAGATATGGGTATATTTACTTGATGAAACACAAGTCTAAAACGTTTGAAAAGTTCAAGCAATTTTAGAGTGAAGTTGAGAATCATCGTAACAAGAAGATTAAGTTCCTGCGATCTGATCGAGGAGGTGAATATCTGAGTTATGAGTTTGGTAGTCACTTAAGATAGTGTGGAATTGTTTCGCAGTTGACACCGCCCGGAACACCACAGCGTAATGGTGTGTCCGAACGTCGTAATCGAACCTTATTAGATATGGTGCGTTCTATGATGTCTCTTGCTGATTTGCCACTATCGTTTGGGGGTTATGCATTAGAGACAGCTGCATTCACTTTAAATAGGGCACCATCAAAATCCGTTGAGACGACGCCATATGAACTATGGTTTGGCAAGAAGCCAAAGTTGTCATTTCTTAAAGTTTGGGGATGTGATGCTTATGTCAAAAAGCTTCAGCCGGAAGAGCTGGAACCCAAAGCGGAGAAATGCGTCTTCATAGGATACCCGAAATAGACAGTCGGGTATACCTTCTATCTCAGATCCAAAGGCAAAGTATTTGTCGCTAAGAACGGAACATTTCTTGAGAAAGAGTTTCTCTCAATAGAATTGAGTGGGAGGAAAATAGAGCTTGATGAGGTTATTGAACCTTTACTTCAACCAGAAAGTAGCGCAACACAGAAAGATGTTTCTGTGGAACCTACGACGGTAGAAGAGGAAGTTAATGATGATGATCATGAAGCTTCAGATCAAGCTGCTATTGAACCTCGGAGGTCGACAAGGCCGCGTACTATCCTTGAGTGGTACGGCAACCCTGTCTTGGAGGTTATGTTGTTGGACAACAATGAACCTACGAGCTATGGAGGAGCAGTGATGGGCCCGGATTCCGAGAAATGGTTAGAGTCCATGAAATCCGAGATGGGATCCATGTATGAAAACAAAGTATGGACTTTGGAAGTATTACCTGAATGACGAAAGGCCATTCAGAACAAATGGATCTTTAAGAACAAGGCAGACGCGGACGGTAATGTCACCGTCTATAAAGCTCGACTTGTGGCAAAGGGTTTTTCACAAGTTCAAGGAGTTGACTACGATGAGACTTTCTCACCCGTAGCGATGCTTAAGTCTGTCAGAATCATGTTAGCAATAGCTGCTTATTTTGACTATGAAATTTGGCAGATGGATGTCAAAACAGCGTTCCTTAACGGTTTCCTTGAGGAATAGTTGTATATGATGCAACCCGAAGGTTTTGTCGATCCAGAGAATGCTGACAAAGTTTCCAAACTCCAGCGATCCATTTATGGACTGGTGCAAGCATGTCGGAGTTGGAATAAGCGCTTTGATGAGGTGATCAAAGCGTTTGAGTTTATACAAGTTTACGGAGAAGCTTGTATTTACAAGAAAGTGAGTGGGAGCTCTATAGCGTTTCTAGTATTATATGTGGATGACATATTGCTGATTGGAAACAATATAGAAATGCTGGAAAGCGTGAAGGAATATTTGAACAAGAGTTTTTCAATGAAGGACCTAGGAGAAGCTGCTTTCATATTATGCATTAAGATCTATAGAGATAGATCGAGACGCTTAATAGCACTTTCACAGAGCACATACCTTGATAAAGTTTTGAAGAAGTTCAAAATGGATCAGTCCAAGAAGGGGTTCTTGCCTGTGTTACAAGGTGTGAAGTTGAGTAAGACTCAATGCCCAGTAACTGCAGAAGATAGAGAAAAGATGAGTGTCATCCCCTATGCTTCGGCCATAGGCTCTATCATGTATGCAATGTTGTGCACAAGACCTGATGTCAGCCTTGCCATAAGTGTGGCCGGAAGGTTTCAAAGTGATCCTGGAATGGAGCACTGGCAAGCGGTCAAGAATATCCTGAAGTACCTGAAAAGGACTAAGGAAATGTTTCTCGTTTATGGAGGTGATGAAGAGCTCATCGTAAGGGGTTACGTCGATGCAAGCTTTGACACTGATCCGGATGACTCTAAGTTGCAAACCGGATACGTATTTATTCTTAACGGGGGAGCGGTAAGCTGGTGCAGTTCCAAGCAAAGCGTGGTAGCTGATTCTACGTGCGAAGCGGAATACATCGCAGCCTCGGAGGCGGCGAAGGAAGGTGTCTGGATGAAGCAGTTCATGACAGATCTTGGAGTAGTGCCTAGTGCACTGAATCCAATGAACCTGTTCTGTGACAACACTGGTGCCATTGCCCTCCAATCCCTAGACATGTGTGACATCGCAGCCTTGACTTTGAAGGGAGGAATTTCATGGAACTTTTCATAATCTTTAGAAATGTGTGTCCTGCCCTCCAATCCCACGATGTCTCTTTTTCTTGAAAGAACTATGTGGCGCTTTGGCTCATCGTATGATGTATTTGCTTCCTTATCTTTTCTTTTTCTCGGTTTGGTATACATGTCCTTCACATAGAAAACCTACGCCACATCATTGGCTAGGACAAATGGTCCGTCTATGTACCCAAGATTGTTCAGATTCACTGTTGTCATTCCGTACTGTGGATCTTCTTGTACCCCACCTCTTGACAGATTGACCCATTTGCACTCAAACAAAGGGACCTTGAAATCATGTCCATAGTCAAGTTCCCATATGTCCACTATGTAACCACAATATGTGTCCTTTACCCTCTTGGTTGTTACATCAAAGCGGACACCGCTGTTTTGGTTGGTGCTCTTTTGATCCTGGGCAATCATGTAAAATATATTCCCATTTATCTCGTACCCTTTGTAAGTCAATACAGTCGAAGATGGTCCCCCTGGCCAATGAGTACAGCTCATCAGAAACAGTGTTGTCACCCATGAGACGTGTTTGCAACCAACTGCCGAAAGTCCCGATGTGTGCATATGTAATCCAGTCGTCACACTGCTCCGGGTGTTTGGAGCGCAAAATATTCTTGTGTTCATCGACATACGGGGTCACCAAGCTAGAATTCTGTAGAACTGTGTAGTGTGCTTGAGACCACGAATGCCTGTTCCTACATATTATTGAGTCCGCTCCTAGCATGCCTTTTCCAGTCAGTCTCCCCTCATACCGCGATTGAGGGAGACAAGTCTTCTTAAGGTCAGGAATGAAGTCAACACAAAATCCAATGACATCCTCTGTTTGATGGTCCATGGAGATGCTTCCTTCTGGCCTAGCGCGGTTACAAACATATTTCTTTAAGACTCCCATGAACCTCTCAAACTGGAACATATTGTGTAGAAATACAGGGCCCAGAACGATAATCTCGTCGACTAGATGTGTTGGAAATATGCCCTAGAGGCAATAAATAAAGTGTTTATTATTCTATTTCCTTGTTCATGATAATCTTTTATTATCCATGCTATAATTGTATTAATTGGAAACATGGATACATGTGTGGATACATAGACAAACACAATGTCCCTAGTGTGCCTCTAGTGAACTAGCTCGTTGATCGAAAGATGGTTAAGGTTTCCTAGCCATGGACATGAGATGTCATTTGATAACGGGATCACATCATTACGAGAATGATGTGATGGACAAGACCCAAACAACAAACGTAGCTTATGATCGTGTTAGTTTATTGCTACTGTTTTCCGCATGTCAAGTATATGTTCCTATGACCATGAGATCATGCAACTCACAAATATTGGAGGAGTACCTTGTGTGTATCAAACGTCGCAACGTAATCGGTTGACTATAAAGGTGCTCTACAGGTGTCTCCGAGGGTGTCTGTTGAGTTGGCATGGATCAAGACTGGGATTTGTTACTCCATGTGACGGAGAGGTATCTCAGGGCCCACTCGGTAATACAACCTCACAATAAGCCTTGCAAGCAATGTGACTAAGTGTTAGTTGCGAGATCTTGTATTATGGAACGAGTAAAGAGACTTGCCAGTAACAAGGTTGAACTAGGTATGGAGATACCGACGATCGAATCTCGGGCAAGTAACATACGGAAGAACAAAGGGAACATCATACGGGATTAATTGAATCCTTGACATAGAGGTTCGACCGATAAAGATCTTCACAGAATATGTAGGAACCAATGTGGACATCCAGGTCCCTCCATTGGTTATTGACCGTAGAGGTGTCTCGGTCATGTCTACATAGTTCTCGAACCCGCAGGGTCTGCACACTTAAGGTTTGGTGACGTTTCGGTAGTATAGAATTATGTATGATGGTGACTGAAGTTTGTTCGGAGTCCCAGATGAGATCCCGGACATCATGAGGAGCTCCGGAATGGTCCGGAGGTAAAGATTCATATATAGGAAGTCCTGTTTTGGTCGCCGGAAAAGTTTCAGGCTCATCGATAGTGTACCGGGAGTGCCGGGAGTGTACCGGGAGGCCTCCAGGAGGAGTATTTCGACCCAAGAGGCTACATGGGCTGTGGGAGAGTGGAAACCAGCCCTTAGTGGGCTGGTGGAACAACCACAAGAGGCCCATGCAGCTGGAAGAAAAAAGTCCTAAGAGAAAAAATTGGAAAAGGCAAAAAAGAGGGTGAATCCTAGTCCTACTAGGATTGGAGGTGGACTCCACCTCCACCCTTGGTTCGACTGACTCCTTGGTGGCTTGCCCCTTGGGCCAAGCCACCTCCTCTCTTACTCCTATATATACTGGTGGTATTGAGGGTTTTTGCACTAGAATTTCAGCCACGTGCTACCCGTTCCTCCAGTGCAGAGTTTCTCCTGTTGATTGGTTTTCTGCAGTGCTTAGGCGAAGCCCTGCCGGAATTGCTCCACCACCATCGCCGGAGCGCCGTCAGGCTGCCGGAGAACTCTTATTCCTCTCCACTCCCTATTGCTGGATCAGGATGGTGGAGATCGTCATCAAGCCGTACGTGTGATAACCGTGGAGGTGCCGTCCGTTCGGTGCTAGATCGGAAGGATCGTGATCAAGTTCGTGGGACGGATCGTGATCAAGTTCGTGGGACGGATCGTGATCAGATCGCGGGACAGATCGTGATTGGATCGCGGGACGGATCGTGATTGGACCGCGGGACGCACGGCGATTTGGATCGCGAAGACGTTCGACTACACCAACCACGTTTCTTAATGCTTCCCGCTTAGCAATCTACAAGGGTATGTAGATCCACTCTCCCTCTCATAGATGCTCATCACCATGGATAGATCTGCGTGTGCGTAGGAACATTTTTGCTTCCCATGCAACGTTCCCCAACAAAATGAACTAGGATGTACTCCATGATATTGAAGAAGGATGGTGGGAACACCGGCTCGAAACTAACAAGACATTGCACCAAATCACTCCTTAACCTTGACAGGATTTGTGGATCGATCACCTTTCGAGAGATTGCATTGAGGAATGCACATAGCTTCACAATGGCTAATCGAACATTTTCCGGTAGAAGCCCCCTCAATGCATCCGGAAGCAGTTACGTCATAATCACGTGGCAGTCATGAGACTTTAGGTTTTGAAATTTTTTCTTTGCCATATTTATTATTCCCCTTATATTAGACGAGAAGCCAGACGGGACCTTCATACTGAGCAGGCATTCAAAGAAGATTTCCTTCTCTTCTTTCGTAAGAGCGTAGCTGGCATGACCCTGAAACTGCTTTGGATCCATGCCGTCTTCCCCGTGCATACGTTGCTGGTCCTCCCGTGCCTCTAGTGTATATTTTGTCTCCCCATACACGCCCAAGAAGCCTAGCAGGTTCACGCAAAGATTCTTCATCACATGCATCACATCGATTGCAGAGTGGACCTCGAGGTCTTTCCAATAGGGTATGTCCCAAAATAAAGATTTCTTCTTCCACATGGGTGCGCGTCCCACATCGTCAGTCAGAACAGATAGTCTGCCAGGACCCTTTCCAAAGATTAGTTGTAAATGATTAACCATATCAAGTATGTGATCACCAGTATGGATGGAGGGCTTCTTCTGGTGATCTGCCTCACCTTTGAAATGCTTTCCTTTCTTTCAACATTGATGGTTGGTCGGAAGAAATTGTCGATGCCCCAAGTACACATTTTTCCTGCATTC
This sequence comes from Hordeum marinum, assembly GCA_022496015.1. Lineage (NCBI taxonomy): Eukaryota > Viridiplantae > Streptophyta > Magnoliopsida > Poales > Poaceae > Hordeum > Hordeum marinum. The sequence goes on along the minus strand of CM039673.1, from coordinate 557,311,180 downwards.
GTCCAAATATATAATGTTAGTGTCATCTAAACAGTGTGTGCATGCGTCGTATCCCTTGTTTGTCTGTCCTGAAAGGTTACTGAGAGCTGGCCAATCGTTGATGGTTACAAACAACAACGCATGTAGGTCAAATTTCTCCTGTTCATTCTCATCCCACACACGTACACCTCTTCCATTCCATAGATGTAAAAGTTCATCAACTAATGGCCTTAGGTACACATCAATATCATTGCCGGGTTGCTTAGGGCCTTGGATGAGCACTGACATCATAATGAACTTCCGCTTCATGCACAACCAAGGAGGATGGTTATACATACATAGAGTCACATGACATGCGCTATGCTTGCTGCTCTGCTCCCCAAAAGGATTAACGCCATATGCACTTAAACCAAACCATACGTTCCTTGGGTCACATGTAAAGTCGCTCCACTTTCTCTCGATCTTTCTCTACTACGACCAGTCAGCGGGTGCTCTCAACTTCCCGTCTTTCTTACGGTCTTTTATGTGCCATTGCATCAACTCGGCATGCTTTTTGTTTCTGAACAAACATTTCAACCGTGGTATTATAGGAGCATACCACATCACCTTGGCAAGAACCCTCTTCTCGGTGCGCTGGCCCTCAATATCACCAGGGTCATCTCTTCTGATCTTATACTGCAATGCACCGCATACTGGGCATGCGGTCAAATCCTCGTACGCACCACGGTAGAGGATGCAGTCGTTAGGGCATGCATGTATCTTATGCACCTCCAATCCTAGAGGGCATAGAACCTTCTTTGCTTCGTATGTTTTGCCGGGCAATTCGTTATCCTTCGGAAGCTTCTTCTTCATTATTTTCAGTAGCGAACTAAATCCCTTGTCAGATACACCATTGTCTGCCTGTTGGGAGACGTAGTAGTTACCAAGATCTATCTATGGAGAAATCAACAACGAGTGGGGAGAGATTTCATCTTCATACCTTTGAAGATCACTAAGCTAAAGCGTTACAAGAAGACGGTTGATGGAGTCGTACTCGCAGCGATTCAGATTGCGGTGGATTCCGATCTAAGCACCGAACAACGACGCCTCCGCATTCAACACACGTGCAGCTTGGTGACGTCTCCTACGCCTTGATCCAGCAAGGAGGAAGGAGAGGTTAGGGAAGGTCTCCAATAGCAGCACGACGGCGTGGTGGTGGTGGAGTAGCAAGGTATTCCGGCAGGGCTTCGCCTAAGCGCTGCGAAGGAGGAAGAAGAGAGGTAGGGCTTTGCCGTGAAAGAGAGAGAGACTTCAGAACTGTTCTCAAAAGGCTAAAACCTCAAGTATATATAGGAGGAGGGAGAGGGAGGTCTGGCTTGGACTCTCCTCCAAGGAGGAGAGCTTCGGCCGAATCAAAGGGAGAGTCCACCTCCCACAAGGGAGGTGGATCTCCTCCTTTTCAAACTTCTATGCCCTTATCTCTACTCCTCTAGCCGCATGGGCCTTTCTAGAAGGTCTTGGCCAGACCAATAAGGGCTGGCACACCTCCACTAAGGGCCCACAAAGTCCTATGGTCGTCACACCCCTCCCGGGGTCCTCCGGCACCCTCCCGGCACTCCCGGTACAATATCGATGAGCCCGAAAACTTTCTGGTGACCAAAACTGGACTTCCTATATATCAATCTTTACCTCCGGACCATTCCGGAGCTCCTCGTGACGTCCGGGATCTCATCCGGTACTCCGAACAACTTTCGGTAATCACGTATACCATTTCCATATAACCCTAGCATCATCGAACCTTAAGTGTGTAGACCCTATGGGTTCGGGAGACATGTAGACATAACCGAGACACCTCTCCGGTCAATAACCAAAAGCGGGATCTGGATACCCATGTTGGCTCCCACATGCTCCACGATGATCTCATCGGATGAACCACGATGTCGGGGATTCAATCAATCCCGTATACAATTCCTTTTGTCTATCGGTATGATACTTGCCCGAGATTCGATCGTCGGTATCTCCATACCTTGTTCAATCTCGTTACCGGCAAGTCTCTTTACTCGTTCCGTAATACATCATCCCGTGGCTAAATCCTTAGTCACATTGAGCTCATTATGATGATGTCTTACCGAGTGGGCCCAGAGATACCTCTCCATCACATGGAGTGACAAATCCCAGTCTCGATTCGTGCCAACCCAACAGACACTTTCGGAGATACCCGTAGTGCACCTTTATAGCCACCCAGTTACGTTGTGACGTTTGGCGCACCCAAAGCATTCCTACGGTATCCGGGAGTTGCACAATCTCATGGTCTAAGGAAACGATACTTGACATTGAAAAGCTTTAGCAAACGAACTACACGATCTTGTGCAATGCTTAGGATTGGGTCTTGTCCATCACATCATTCTCCTAATGATGTGATCCCATTATCAATGACATCCAATGTCCATGGTCATGAAACCATGACCATCTATTTATCAACGAGCTAGTCAACTAGAGGCTCACTAGGGACATGTTGTGGTCTATGTATTCACACATGTATTATGGTTTCCGGTTAACACAATTATAGCATGAACAATAGACAATTATCATGAACTAGGAAATACAATAAGAACCATTTTATTATTGCCTCTAGGGCATATTTCCAACAGTCTCCCACTTGCACTAGAGTCAATAATCTAGTTACATTGTGATGAATCGTACACCCATAGCATTCTGGTGTTCATCATGTTTTGCTCGTGAGAGAGGTTTAGTCAACGGATCTGCGACATTCAGATCCGTATGCACTTTACAAATATCTATATCTCCCTCCTGAATGTAATCATGGATGGAGTTGAAGCGGCGCTTGATGTGTCTTGTCTTCTTGTGAAACCTGGGCTCCTTCGCAAGGGCAATAGCTCCAGTGTTGTCACAGAATAGAGTCATTGGGCCCGACGCACTTGGAATAACTCCTAGGTCGGTGATGAACTCCTTTATCCAGACTCCTTCCTTCGCTGCTTCCGAAGCAGCTATGTACTCCGCTCCACATGTAGATGCCGCCATGACGCTTTGCTTGCTGCTGCACCAGCTGACTGCCCCTCCGTTCAAAACATACACGTATCCGGTTTGCGACATGGAGTCGTCCGGATCTGTGTCGAAGCTAGCATCGACGTAACCCTTTACGACGAGCTCTTCGGCACCTCCATATACGAGAAACATGTCCTTTGTCCTTTTCAGGTACTTCAGGATATTGTTGACCATTGTCCAGTGTTCCGCTCTGGGATCACTTTGGTGCCTCCCTACCAAACTTATGGCAAGGTTCACATCAGGTCTGGTACACAGCATGTCATACATAATAGAGCCTATGGCTTAAGCATAGGGGATGACACTCATCTCTAATCTATCCTTTGGCGTGGTCGGGCATTGAGTCGTACTCAATCTCACACCTTGTAACACAGGCAAGAACCCCTTCTTGGACTGATCCATATTGAACTTCTTCAATATCTTTTCAAGGTATGTGCTTTGTGAAAGACCTATGAGGCGTCTCGATCTATCTCTATAGATCTTAATACCTAATATGTAAGCAGCTTCTCCAAGGTCCTTCATTGAAAAACACTTATTCAAGTAGGCCTTTACACTTTCCAAGAGTTCTATATGATTTCCTATTATCAGTATGTCATCCACATATAATACGAGAAATGCTATAGAGCTCCCACTCACTTTCTTGTAAATACAGGGTTCTCCATAAACCTGTACAAACCCAAACGCTTTAATCACTTCATTAAAGCGAATGTTCCAACTCCGAGATGCTTGCACCAGCCCATAGATGGAGCGCTGGAGCTTGCATACCTTGTTAGCATCTTTAGGATCGACAAAACCTTCCGGCTGCATCATATACAGTTCTTCCTTGAGGAAGCCATTAAGGAATGTCGTTTTGACATCCATTTGCTAGATCTCATAATCATAAAATGCAGCAATTGCTAACATGATTTGGACAGACTTCAGCATCGGTACGGGTGAGAAAGTCTCATCGTAGTCAACTCCTTGAACTTGTCTATAACCCTTAGCAACAAGCCGAGCCTTATAGACGGTCACATTACCATCTGCGTCAGTCTTCTTCTTAAAGATCCATTTATTTTCAATGGCTCACTTATCATCAGGCAAGTCCACCAAAGTCCATACTTTGTTCTCATACATGGATCCTATCTCGGATTTCATAGCTTCAAGCCATTTGTTGGAATCCGGGCCCGCCATCGCTTCTTCATAGTTCGAAGGTTCACCGTTGTCTAACAACATGATCTCTAGGACAGGGTTGCCGTACCACTCTGGTGCGGAACGTGTCCTAGTGGACCTTCGATGTTCAATACTAACTTGATCTGAAGTTTCATGATCATCATCATTAACTTCCTCTCCAGCCGGTGCAGGCTCCACAGAAACAACTTCCTGTGCTGCGCTACTCTCCGGTTTGAGTGGAGGTACAATTACCTCATCAAGTTCTATTTTCCTCCCACTTACTTCTTTCGAGAGAAACTCTCTCTCGAGAAAGGATCCATTCTTGGCAACAAAGACTTTGCCCTCGGATCGTAGGTAGAAGGTATACCCAATAGTCTCTTTGGGATATCCTATGAAGACGCACTTTTCCACTTTGGGTTTGAGTTTCTCAGGTTGAAGTTTCTTCACATAAGCATCGCATCCCCAAACTTTTAGAAACGACAGCTTAGGTTTCTTACCAAACCATAATTCATACGGTGTCGTCTCAACGGATTTTGACGGTGCCCTAATTAAAGTGAATGCGACAGTCTCTAATGCATATCCCCAAAATGATAGCGGTAAGTCGGTAAGAGACATCATAGATCGTACCATATCTAATAGAGTGCGATTACGACGTTCAGACACACCATTTCGCTGAGGTGTGCCAGGCGGCATGAGTTGTGAAACAATTCCACATTTCCTTAGGTGCGTGCCAAACTCGTGACTTAAATATTCTCCGTCACGATCAGATCGTAGGCACTTTATTTTCCTGTCACGTTGATTCTCTACGTCACTCTGAAATTCCTTGAACCTTTCAAAAGTTTCAGACTTATGTTTCATTAAGTAGACATACCCATATCTACTCAAGTCATCAGTGAGGGTGAGAACATAACGGTAGCCACCACAAGCCTCGACACTCATTGGACCGCATACATCGGTATGTATTATTTCCAACAAGTCAGTTGCTCGCTCCATCGTTCCGGAGAACGGAGTCTTGGTCATCTTGCCCATGAGGCATGGTTCGCACGTGTCAAATGATTCGAAATCAAGAGACTCCAAAAGTCCACCAGTATGGAGCCTCTTCATGCGTTTGACACCAATATGACCAAGCCGGCAGTGCCACATGTAAGAGGGACTATCTTTATCAACCTTACACTTTTTGGTACTCACACTGTGGACATGTGTAACATCGTGTTCGAGATTCATCAAAAATTTCTCTCATATAAATAGAACAACCATTATTCTCAGATTTAAATGAGTAGCCATCTCGCATTAAGCGAGATCCAGATACAATGTTCATGCTCAAAGCTGGTACTAAATAACAATTATTAAGGTTTAACACTAACCCCGAAGGTAGATGTAGAGGTAGCGTGCCGACGGCGATCACATCGACCTTGGAACAATTCCCGACGTGCATCGTCACCTCGTCAATAACAAGTATATCACATATACCATTAATGTTGTCGTCCTTCTTATCGCTAAGTACTTGGGGCAGTTCCGCTTCCAGTGACCGGTACCCTTGCAGTAAAAGCACTCAGTCTCAGGCTTAGGTCCGTGCTTGTTCTTCTTCTTCCCGAAAACTTGCTTACCGGGCGCGGCAACCGCTTTGCCATCCTTCTTGAAGTTCTTCTTACCATTGCCTTTCTTGAAACTAGTGGTCTTATTTACCATCAACACTTGATGCTCCTTTCTGATCTCGACCTCTGCTTTTTTCAGCATCGAGTACAACTCAGGAATGGACTTCTCCATCCCTTGCATGTTGTATTCATCACAAAGCTCTTGTAGCTAGGTGGAAGCGACTGCAGGATTCTGTCAATGACCGAGTCATCCGGGAGATTAAATCCCAGCTGAGTCAAGCGGTTGTGTAGCCCAGACATCTTGAGGATGTGCTCACTGATAGAACTATTCTCCTCCATCTTACAACTGAAGAACTTGTCGGAGACGTCATATCTCTCGACCGGGCATGAGCTTGGAAAACCAGTTTCAGCTCTTGGAACATCTCATATGCTCCGTGTTGCTCAAAATGCTTTTGGAGCCCCGGTTCTAAACTGTGAAGCATGCCGCACTGAACAATGGAGTAATCATCGCAGCGAGAATGCCAAGCGTTCGCAACGTCTTGCTCTGCTGGGAGAAGGGGTGGGTCACCTAGTGGTGCATCAAGGACATACAATTTCTTGGAAGCTATGAGGATGATCCTCAAGCCACGGACCCAGTCCGCATAGTTGCTTCCATCATCTTTCAACTCACGGATATTGGAGGAGTACCTTGTGTGTATCAAAGGTCGCAACGTAACTGGGTGACTATAAAGGTGCTCTACAGGTATCTCCGAGGGTGTCTGTTGAGTTGGCATGGATCAAGACTGGGATTTGTTACTCCGTGTGACGGAGAGGTATCTCAGGGCCCACTCGGTAATACAACATCACAATAAGCCTTGCAAGAAATGTGACTAAGTGTTAGTCACGGGATCTTGTATTACGGAACGAGAAAAGAGACTTGCCGGTAACGAGGTTGAATTAGGTATCGAGATACCGACGATCGAATCTCGGGCAAGTAACATACCGAAGAACAAAGGGAACATCATACGGGATTAACGGAATCCTTGACATAGAGGTTCGACCGATAAAGATCTTCGTAGAATATGTAGGAACCAGTATGGGCATTCAGGTCCCGCTATTGGTTATTGACCGTAGAGGTGTCTCGGTCATGTCTACATAGTTCTCGAACCCGCAGGGTCTGCACACTTAAGGTTTGGTGACGTTTCAGTAGTATAGAGTTATGTATGGTAGTGACCGAAGGTTGTTCAGAGCCCCAGATGAGATCCCGCACGTCACGAGGAGCTCCAGAATGGTCCGGAGGTAAAGATTGATATATAGGAAGTCCTGTTTTGGTCGCCAGAAAAGTACCGGGCTCATCGGTAGTGTACTGGGAGTGCCGGTAGTGTACCGGGAGGCCTCCGGGAGGGGTATTCTGACCCAAAAGGCTTCATGGGCTGTGGGAGATTGAATATCATCCCTTAGTGGTCTGGTGGAAACTCCCACACAAGGCCCATGTGGCTGGAGAAGAAAACCCAATAGGAAAAGGTGGAAAAAAGGGGGAAAAAAGGAGCAATCCTAGTCCTACTAGGATTGGAGGAGGAGTCCTCCTCTCCTAGTGGTTTCGGCCGAATCCAAGGAGCCTTGGCCCTTGCGCCAAGGCTCTCCTCCTCTCCTCCTATATATACTGGTGGGTTTTAGGGTTTTGCACTAGTTTTTTCAGCCACGTGCTACCCGTTCCTCCAGTACATAGTTTCTCCTCTAGATCGGATTTCTGCAGTGCTTAGGCGAAGCCCTGCCGGAATTGCTCCACCACCATCGCCGGAGCACCGTCATGCTGCCGGAGAACTCTTGTACCTCTCCGCTCTCTCTTGTTGGATCAAGACGGCGGAGATCGTCATCAAGCTGTACGTGTGCTGAACGCGGAGGTGCCGTTCGTTCGGCGCTACATTGGAAGGACCATGATCAAGATCGCGAGACGGATCGTGATGAGTTCGCGGGATGGATCGTGATGTGTTCACGGGATGGATCATGATGAGTTCGCGAGACGGATCGTGATGAGTTTGCGGGACGGATCGTGATGAATTCGCGGGACGGATCGTGATTGGATCACGGGACGGATCACGATGAGTTCGCGGGACGGATCATGATTGGATCGCGGGACGGATCGTGATGAGATCGCGGGACGGTCGGCGATTTGGATCGCGAAGACGTTCGACTACACCAACCGCGTTTCTTAATGTTTCCTGCTTAGCGATCTACAAGGGTACGTCGATCCACTCTCTATCTCGTAGATGCTCATCACCATGGATAGATCTGCGTGTGCGTAGGAAATTTTTGGTTTCCCATGCAATGTTCCCCAACAGTGGAATCAGAGCCAGGTTTATGTGTAGATGAGATCTCGAGTAGAACACAAAAGGTTTGTGGGCGTTGATGCTTAGATTGCTTCCTTCCTTGGTCGGATTTTGGTTCAGCGGTATTGTGAGATGAAGCGGCCCGGACCAACATTACTCATATGCTTACGAGAGACCGGTTCCCTCGACCGCAACTTGTTGCATAGATGGCTTGCGGGTGCCAGTTTCTCCCACTTTAGCTGGATCGGATTTGACAAAGGCGGTCCTTCAGAAGGTTTAAAAGCAACTAGTGTATCACCGTTGTGGTTTTGGCGTAGATGAGTATTGTTCTTGCTAGATACCCATAGCAGCCACGTAAAACATGCAACAACAATTAGAGGACGTCTAACTTGTTTTTGCAGGGTATGTTGTGATGTGATATGGCCAATTACATGATGTGATATATGTGATGTATGAGATGATCAAGTGATGTATAGATTATCTCGACTTGCATGTCGATGAGTACGGCAACCGGCAGGAGCCATAGGGTTGTGTTCAATTATTGTATGACCTGCGTGTCAATCATTAAGCGCTATGTAATGCTTTACTTTATCGCTAAACGGTAGCAATAGTAGTACAAGCATTATGGGATGGAGATCGGGATGATGAAGATCATGGTGTCGTGCCGGTGACGATGGAGATCATGCCGGTGCTTTCAAGATGGAGATCAGAAGCACAAGTTCATGGCCATATCATGTCACTTATGATTTGCATGTGATGTTAATACTTTTATGCACCTTGTTTTTGCTTAGGACTATGGTAGCATTATAAGGTGATCCCTCACTTAAATTTCAAGATGAATTGTGTTCTCCCCGAGTGTGCACCGTTGCGAAAGTTCGTCGTGTTGAGACACCACGTGATGATCGGGTGTGATAGACTCTATGTTCACATACAACGGGTGCAAGCCAGTGTTGCACATGCAGAACATTCGGGTTAAACTTGACGAGCCTAGCATGTACAGACATGGCCTCGGAACACAAGAGACCGAAAGGTCAAACATGAGTCATATAGTAGATATGATCAACATGATGATGTTCACCATTGAAACCACCTCAACTCACGTGATGATCGGACTTGAGTTGGTGAATTTGGATCATGTATCACTCGAATGACTAGAGGGATGTCAATTTGAGTGGGAGTTCTTAAGTAATATGATTAATTGAACTCATTATCATGAACATAGTCAGTAGTGTCTTTGCAAACTGTGTTGTAGATTACTAGCTGACGCTGTAGCTCCCTTGAATTTTTATATGTTCCTAGAGAAATAGAGTTGAAAGATGATGGTAGCAATATTGCGGACTGGCTCCGTGATCTGAGAATTGTCCTCATTGCTGCATAGAAGGCTTATGTCCTTAATGCACCGCTTGGTGCGGCAACCCCTCTAGCGTTGTTTGTAGATGTTTTGAACATCTGACAGGCACGTTATGATAACTACTTGATAGTTTAGTGTGTCATGCATTACAGCTTAGAATTGAGGCTTCGAAACGTTTTGAACATCATGGAACATATGAGATGTTCTAAGAGCTGACATTAGGATCTCAGGCTCGTGCCTGTGTTGTGAGATATGAGATCTCCAACAAGATTCTTTGGTTGTAAGATGAAGAAGAATAGCTCAATCGATGAGCATGTGCTCAGATTGTCTGGGTGCTACAATCGCTTGAATCGAGTGGGAGTTGATCTTCCAAATAAGATAGTGATTTATATTGTTCTCCAAGTCACTGTCACTAAGCTACTATAACTTGGTGATGAACTATAAATGCCAGGGATAGAAATAATGATCCCTGAGCTGTTCGTGATGTTTGACACCGAGAAGGTAGAAATCAAGAAGGAGCATCAAGTGTTGATGGTTAATAAAACCACTAGTTTCGAGAAGGGCAAGGGCAAGGAGGGAAACTTCATGGATAGCAAGTCAGTTGCTGTTCCGGTGAAGCAACCCAAAGTTGAACCCAAACCCGAGACTAAGGCTTTGATTATGAGGAGAGCGATCACTGAAGCGGAACAACCATAGATACTTGGTAGATGAGAAGGCTATCAACGTCGATAGAAGTATATTTGATATACGTGTTATTGATGTGTACCTTGCTAGTACTCCTAGTAGCACCTGGGTATTGGATACCGGTTCGGTTGCTAAATGTTAGTAACTCGAAATAAAAGCTACAGAATAAATGGAGAACTAGCTAAGGGTGAGGTGACGATGTGTGTTGGAAATGTTTCCAAGGTTGATGTGATCAACATCACACGCTCTCTCTACTTTCGGGATTAGTGACAAACCTAAATAAATGTTATTTGGTGTTTTGGGTTGAGCATGAATGTGACTGGATCGTGTTTATTGCAACACGGTTATTCATTTAAGTTAGAGAATAACATGTTCATAACATTGATGCCAAAAGATACAAGTTAATAATAATAGTACCACATACTTGTGGCACTGCCGCTAAATGTCATATTGGTATAAAACGCATGAAGAAACTCCATGCTGATGGATCTTTGGACTCATTGGATTTCGAATCGGTTGAGACATGCGAACCATGCCTCTTGGTCAAGATGACTAAGGACCCCGTTTTCTAGTTTGATGGAGCGGGCAAGTGACTTATTGGAAATGATACATGTTGATGTATGCAATCCAATGAGTCTTATAGCGTGCGGTGGATATCGTTATTTTCTTACCTTCACTGATGATTTGAGTAGATATAGTGTATATTTGCTTAATGAAACACAAGTCTAAATCGTTTGAAAGGTTCAAGCAAATTCAGAGTGGAGTTTAAGATCATCGTGACAAGAAGTTAAAAATGTCTATGATATGATCGTCGAGATGAATATCTGAGTTGCGAGTTTGGCATACAACTTTAGACAATGTGAAAATTGTTTCACAACTCATGCCACCTGGAACACCATAGTGTGATGGTGTGTTTGAACGTCATAGTCGTGCTCTATTGGATATGGTGCATGCTATGATGTCTCTTATCGTTTTGTTACTATAATTTTGGGGCTATGCATTAGAGACAACTAGATTCACTTTAAATAGGGCACCATCTAAATCCGTTGAGATGACACCGTGTGAATTATGGTTTGATAGAAACCTAAGCTGTCATTTCTTAATGTTTGGGGCTGCGACGCTTGTGTGGAAAATGTTTTCACCTAATGAGCTCGAACCCAAAGCGGACAAATGCATCTTCATAGAATACCCTAAGAACAGTTGGGTGAACTTTCTATCTTAGAACCAAGAATAAAATGTTTGTTGCTGAAACTGGGTCGTTTCTCGAGAAAAAGTTTCTCTTGAAAGAATTGAGTGCGAGGAGGATAGAACTTGATGAGGTTATTAAACCTCTATTTCAACCAGAGAGTAGCGCAGCGCAGGAAGTTATTTCCGTGAAGCCTACATTAGTTGAAGAGGAACTTAATGGTGATGATCATGAAGCTTCAGCTCAAGTTACTATCAAACCTCGTAGGTCGACAAGGACGTGTACTACTCCTGAGTGGTACGGCAACCCTGTCTTAGAGGTCAAGTTGTTGGACAACGATGAACCTACGAACTATGGAGTGTTAGGAGACGTAGTAGTAAATCAAAAATTTCCTACGTGTCACCAAGATCTATCTATGGAGAAACCAGCAACAAGTGGGGAGAGATTGCATCTTCATACCTTTGAAGATCGCTAAGCGGAAGCATTACAAGAACGCGGTTGATGGAGTCGTACTCGCAGCGATTCAGATCGCGGTGGATTCCGATCTAAGCGTCGAACAACGGCGCCTCCGCATTCAACACACGTGCAGCCTGGTGATGTCTCCTACGCCTTGATCCAGCAAGGAGGAAGGAGAGGTTCAGGAAGGGCTCCAACAGCAGCATGACGGCGTGGTGGTGGTGGAGTAGCAAGGTATTCCGGCAGGGCTTCGCCTAAGCGCCGCGGAGGAGGAAGAAGAGAGGTAGGGCTTTGCCGTGAGAGAGAGAGAGAGAGTTCAGAACTGTTCTCAAAAGGCGAAAACCTCAAGTATATATAGGAGGAGGGAGAGGGAGGGCTGGCTTGGACTCTCCTGCAAGGAGGAGAGCTTCGGCCGAATCAAAAGGAGAGTCCACCTCCCACAAGGGAGGTGAATCTCCTCCTTTTCAAACTCCTATGCCCTTATCTCTACTCCTCCAGCCGCATGGGCCTTTCTAGAAGGTCTTGGCAAGACCAATAAGGGCTGGAACACCTCCTCTAAGGGCTCCCAATGTCCTTTGGTCGTCACACCCCTCCCGGGGGGTCCTTCGGCACCCTCCCGGCACTCCCGGTACACTACCGATGAGCCCGAAAACTTTACGGTGACCAAAACTGGACATCCTATATATCAATCTTTACCTCCGTACCATTACGGAGCTCCTCATGATGTCCGAGATCTCATCCAGGACTCCGAAGAACTTTCGGTAATCACATATACCATTTCCCTATAACCCTAGCGTCATCAAACCTTAAGTGTGTAGACCCTACGGGTTCAGGAGACACGTGGACATGACCGAGACACTTCTCCGGCCAATAACCAACAGCGGGATCTGGATACCCATGTTGGCTCCCACATGCTCCACGATGATCTCATCGGATGAACCACGATGTCGGGAATTCAATCAATCCCATATACAATTCCCTTTGTCGATCATAGATATCTCTATACCTTGTTCAATCTCGTTATCGGCAAGTCTCTTTACTCGTTCCGTAATACATCATCTCATGGCTAACTCCTTAGTCACACTGAGCTCATTATGATGATGTCTTACCGAGTGGGCCCAGAGATACCTCTCCGTCACACGGAGTGACAAATCCCAGTCTCGATTCGTGCCAACCCAACAGACACTTTCGGAGATACCCGTAGTGCACCTTTATAGCCACCCAGTTACATTGTGACGTTTGGCACACCCAAAGCATTCCTGCAGTATCCGGGAGTTGCACAATCTGATGGTCTAAGGAAACGATACTTGACATTCAAAAGCTTTAGCAAACGAACTACACGATCTTGTGCTATGCTTAGGATTGGGTCTTGTCCATCACATCATTCTCCTAATGATGTGATCCCGTTATCAACAACATCCAATGTCCATGGTCATGAAACCGTGACCATCTATTGATCAACAAGCTAGTCAACTAGAGGCTCACTAGGGACATGTTGTGGTCTATGTATTCACACATGTATTATGGTTTCCGGTTAACACAATTATAGCATGAACAATAGACAATCATCATGAACTAGGAAATACAATAATAACCATTTTATTATTGCCTCTAGGGCATATTTCCAACATGGAGAAGCGATGATGTGCCCGGAAACCAACAAATGGTTAGAGGCCATGAAATCCGAGAAAGGATCCATGTATGAAAACCAAGTATAGACTTAGGTGGACGTGCTCGTTGGACCGCAGGTCGTTCAGTACAAATGGATCTTTGAAATGAAGACAGACGCTGATGGTAAATGTCACCACTTGTAAAGCTCGACTTGTTGCAAAGAAGTTTACGACAAGTTCAAGGAGTTGACTGCGATGAGACTTTCTCACTAGTAGTGATGCTAAAGTCTCTTGAAATTATGTTAGCAGTTGCTGCACTTTCAATTATGAAATCTGGCAGATGGATGTCAAAACATCGTTTCCTTAACGGTTTACTTGAGGAAAGGTGGTATGTGATACAACCAGAAGGTTTTGTCAGTCCTAAGGATGCTAAAAGGTGTGCAAGCTTCAGTGATTCTTCTATGAACCGAAGCAAGCATCTCGGAGTTGGAATATACACTTTGATGAGGTGATCAAAGTTTTTGAGTCTATACAAAGTTTACGAGAAACTTGTATTTACAATAAAGTGAGTGGGAGCACTATAGAATTTCTGATTAGTATATGTGGATGACATATTGCTATTCGGAAATAACGTGGAATTTCTGGAAAGCATAAACGGTTGTTTGAAAAGAGTTTTCAAAGGAAGACCTGAATAAAGCTACCTAATTGTTGAGCATCAAGATCTATAAAGATAGATCAAGATGTTTGATAAGACTTTCAATGAGTACATACCTTGACAAGATTTTGAAAGAGTTCAAAATGGATTAGTTAGAGAGAAGTGTTCTCGCCTGCTTTGTAAGGTATGAAGTTGAGTGAGACTCAAAGCTCGACCACGGCAGAAGAGAGAGAAAGGACGAATGTCGTCCCCTATGCCTTAGCCATAGGCTCTGTATAGTATGCCATGCTGTGTACCGCACCTGTGTGTGTGCCTTGCCATGAGTCCGTCAAGGGGTACAAGAGTGATCCAGGAGTGGATCACTGGACAGCGGTCAAGATTATCCTTAGTAACTAAAAGACTAAGGAGATCTTTCTCGATTATGGAGGTGATAAAGAGTTCATCGTAAAGAGTTACGTCGATGCAAGCTTTAACACCAATCCGGATAACCCGTAGTAGCAATCTGGATACATATAGTGGAGCAGCCATTTGGAATAGTACCAAGTGGAGTGTGGTAGCAGTGTTTACGGTTTGACATAGAGATTTGCAAAGTACACACGGATCTGAATGTCGCAGACCCGTTGACTATAAGACCTCTCTCACATGCAAAGCATGATCGAGCCCTAGAACTCATTGGGTGTTAGATTCATAACAATGCGAATCACATGGTGATGTGAACTAGATTATTGACTCTAGTGCAAGTGGGAGACTGTTGGAAATATGCCCTAGAGGCAATAATAAATTAGTTATTATCATATTTCCTTGTTCATGATAATCGTTTATTATCCATGCTATAATTGTATTGATCAGAGACTTAGATGCATGTGTGGATACATATACAAAACCATGTCCCTAGTATGCCTCTAATAGACTAGCTCGTTGATCAAAGATGGTTAAGGTTTCCTAGCCATGGACATGAGATGCCATTTGATAAATGGGATCACATCAATAGGAGAATGGTGTGATGGACAAGACCAGAACTACAAACGTAGCATATGATCGTGTTAGTTTATTGCTACTATTTTCTGCATGTCAAGTATATGTTCCTATGACCATGAGATCATGCAACTCACAGACATGGGAGGAGTGCCTTGTGCGTATCAAACATCGCAACGTAACTGGGTGACTATAAAGGTGCTCTACAGGTATCTCTGAGGGTGTCTGTTGAGTTGGCATGGATCAAGACTGGGATTTGTTACTCTGTGTGACGGAGAGGTATCTCAGGGCCCACTCGGTAATACAACATCACAATAAGCCTTGCAAGCAATGTGACTAAGTGTTAGTCACGGGATCTTGTATTACAGAACGAGTAAAGAGACTTGCCGGTAATGAGGTTGAACTAGGTATGGAGATACCGACGATCGAATCTTGGGCAAGTAACATACCGAAGAACAAAGGGAACATCATACGGGATTAACTGAATCCTTGACATAGAGGTTCGACTGATAAAGATGTTCGTAGAACATGTAGGAACCAATATGGACATCCAAGTCCCGCTATTGTTTATTGACCTAAGAGGTGTCTCGGTCATGTCTACATAGTTCTCGAACCCGCAGGGTCTGCACACTTAAAGTTTGGTGATGTTTCGGTAGTATAGAGTTATGTATGGTGATGACCGAAGGTTGTTCGGAGTCCCAGATGAGATCCCGGACGTCACGAGGAGTTCCAGAATGGTCCGGAGGTAAAGATTGATATATAGGAAGTCCTGTTTTGATCGCCGAAAAAGTTTCGGGCTCATCGGTAGTGTACCGGGAGTGCCGATAGTGTACCGGGAGGCCTCCAGGAGGGGTATTTCGACCCAAGAGGCTTCATGGATTGTGGGAGAGTGAATATCAGCCCTTAGTGGGCTGGTGTAAACTCCCACACAAGGTCCATGTGGCTGGAGAAGAAAACCCAATAGGAAAAGGTGGAAAAAAGGCAGAAAAAGGAGCAATCCTAGTTCTACTAGGATTGGAGGAGGAGTCCTCCTCTCCTAGTGGGTTCGGCCGAATCCAAGGAGCGGCTCTCCTCCTCTTCTCCTATATATACTGGTGGGTTTTAGGGTTTTGCACTAGTTTTTTCAGCCACGTGCTACCCGTTCCTCCACTGCATAGTTTCTCCTCTAGATCGGATTTCTGCATTGCTTAGGCGAAGCCCTACCGAAATTGCTTCACCACCATTGCCGGAGCGCTGTCACGCTGCCGGAGAACTCTTCTACCTCTCCGCTCTCTCTTGCTGGATCAAGATGACGGAGATCGTCATCAAGCTGTACGTGTGCTGAACGCGGAGGTGCCGTCCGTTCGGCGCTGGATCGAAAGGACCGTGATCAAGATCGCGAGACGGATCGTGATGGGTTCGCGGGACGGATCGTGATTGGATCACGGGACGGATCGTGATTGGATCGCGGGATGGATCGTGATGAGATCGCGGGACGCTCGACGATTTGGATCGCGAAGACGTTCGACTACACCAACCGCGTTTCTTAACGCTTCCTGCTTAGCGATCTACAAGGGTACGTAGATCCACTCTCTCTCTCGTAGATGCTCGTCACCATGGATAAATCTGCGTGTACATAAGAATTTTTTTGTTTCCCATGCAACGTTCCTCAACAATAAATATATATATATATATATATATATATATATATATATATATATATATATATATATGTATGTGTGTGTGTGTGTGGCGTCCTATGATGTGAATCCTCCTATGTTTATGAATCCTTGCATTCTCTCCTCGTCAGCCGATCGATCAAAATCTTGTGCCTGGCGTGTGTTCGCGCTCCTTTTGCAGAATCACGCCCGCCTCCAGAGTCCAGACTAAGTCCCCTGTGAATTTTCCAAATAGGTCCCTAGCCCATTACTCCCCAACCATTTCTCTCCTAATCTGTAGTCAACGCAGCAACCTACCCACCGGCCACCGGCGGGCGGCGGCCACAACCATCTACCAACGACCGCCGCGACGGACATGACGGTTTTCAATCTACATCGACCCAATCCCAGTGACAGCCACTAAGTAGGGCGTATCTACACGGGTGGTTACTACGACGGGGAATATTGGCTTTCTTTTTCGGCGTAGCAAATTCTTCCTCGTTCAGTTGAGCCTGCCAGCTATTGCCCAATTCCATAGCTGCACATGCATCTATGTTATAATTCATCCAAATCTGGAGAGCAAGTATACATCTACATCACACACAAATATTACTTGTTTTCGATGTCTTACCTGAAGCTCCATGTCTCGTGCTGAAGCACAGTTCATGTTCTGTACTTGTAGGGGCTTGGACGGTCAGATCAGGGGATGTGAGATGGGTTTGCTCACAGCTAGATGCCGAGGTAAATACAGAGTAGCCTCTTGTTTTATGGAAGGAGAGTGAGCAATGAGCAGGTTCCCTCCATTGTTGTCGCAGCAACTTCACCGTCCATAGCAGCAGAAGCTGGCATACTGATCAGCTGAGGCGTATCGTGCGAGAAAACTTTGCCCGCCGTGTTGATAGGGAGTTGGGAGATGCTTTCCATCGTGTCCACATCGTAGCGACGTCTGCCGTACTGGCCCGAGGTTGGGACATGCCTTCCGTCGTGGCTGCCGGCGAGGTGTAGATTGCAACGTGATTAGGGATTGAGAAGCGATTGGGAGAGTAATGGGTTGGGGACCTTTTTGACCAAGTCACACAGGGTCTGGGCTGGCGGCGGGCGTCATTGTGCAAAAGAAGTCCCGATGCACGCTAGACACAAGATTTTCATCAAACGGCCAACGAAGAGAGGATGCAAGGATTCACAAACACTAGCGGATTCACAGGATATGACGCCTATATATATGTGTGTGTGAAATGGTCGTCGTACGAGCAATTCGATGTATATAGAAACTCTATTCATCATGCAGGGTGCAGAATAAATTATTCTTCACCCGAGATAATCGTATGATCGAATTATAAATAAATTTTGTTCGAAATATAAAAATTTATATTTATATTGAACCACGACATAAAATTTGACATAAGAAAACAAAAATATAGGTTACAAGAACAAAAAAATTGAATTTATTAATTATTTTTCACTATTTTCGTATGTTTGTAATTTTACCTGACATAAAATATTTTTTACGCTGATTATAAATTTTCTTATGGTCTCTTTTTACGTATAAAATGAGAAAAAAATTATGGAATGTAAAATTACGGTGCATTGATGTTAAAATTGAGGGGTTAAAGAATAACTATTCCTCACGAGGGTGACGAATATATATATATATATATATATATATATATATATATAGGCGCCGTATCATGTGAATCCACCTATCTTTCTGTATCCCTGTATCCGTTCCTTGCGAGTCGTTTGATGAAAATCTCACGCCTAACAGCTGTCAGCCCTCTTTTTACAGAAACACGCCCACCTACAGCCGAAGTCCTCCCTGTGAATTTTCGAAAAAAGGTCCACATCCGACTCTCCCTCATCGTTTCAAGCCCAATCCCTAGTCTGTTTTAACCTACACCCGCCGGCGGCCACGGCGGCCACGACCTCTTGGTCCCTCTAAATCCAATCCAACGACAGCCACGGACGGAATGCACATCTATATGGGCGATTGCCACAACGGGACCGACAGCGTGTGGTTGGTCGTCGCAACGGCAGCCTGCGACGCTAGACTTGGACGGAGATCCATGTCGATGGACGTCGCCGTGGCAGCCGGCGACGGAGCACCCGACGGAGGTCCGCGTAGGCGTGCGTCGCATGCCGGCCGCGACGGCCTGTTATGGAGACAACCACCACACTCCGACTACTGCCGCGACCACCACATCTCGATGACTACGGCCGCGACCACATCCCAGTCGTTTATTAGATGACCACTCATGTAACCACGTAGCTAGTTCTCATTAGATGAACCTCTCTTGCCGATTGCAATCGCAGTTGATGTTGTTTGGATGTGCCAATCGAGCTTCAGAAATCAGAACTGAGTAACATGTACTATTTCTGAATGCAAAATTCATAAAAGGTGAATGTCAGATCAGCTTCAAAACTGGGCGGGACATGTATTGGTTGCCTGGGTTCGAACTCACAGGATATCTTGTACTCCCTCCGTCCCATAATGTAAGACGTTTTTTAACACACTAGTGTTAAAAAACGTCTTACATTATGAGATGGAGGGAGTACTAGAAATGACACTGTAAAGCTAGATTGAATGAAAAAGCTCTCATTTACTCTCAAGAAAATAGTATTTTACTTTCTTTTGGTGAATGTCATTGTTGAGATTGCTGTGTATTCACAAGCTGAGTTGTTCATTGCGTGATTCATACTGCAGTTTGGTTCACAAGTCTCTTATGCTGCCAACACACAACCTTATGATGAGTGGTTGAACGGAACTAACACTGCTTATACAGCAGAGAAATAGATGAGCTCACAGTCAGACTTAGTTTCTTGACATGAATTCTTCCAAGTGATAGCAGCTACTCCTTGGTATAACAAAACCAGACCATGTTCAGGTTTACGAGAACATAATATATCATGGTGCTCCTGCTACTTTCCATTGAACTCGCAACTGATCAAAGAAAATAGGAGGAAGACAGTCTGACAAAAAAAAACATATTCTCTTTCATTAAAAGAATTCGGCACATGCATCTGCAATTCTGCATTACAAGTCATCCAGAGTCTACACAGCAAGTATGCATCTGCATCACATACAAACGTTACTTGTTTTCTATGTGTCATTACCTGCAGGTTCGTGTACAGTGCTAAAGCACAGTCCGTGTTCTGTAGTTTTAGGACTTTGGGCAGCCATATTAGGGAAAGTGAGATGGGCTTGCTGACAGCTAGATGCGGAGTCTAATGCAGGGTCGCCTCTTGATTTTTGGAGTAGGATGAGCAGGTTCCCTTGATTGTTGTCAAAGCCCATTCAACGACCCTAGCAGCGGTAGCCGCCATGGTGATCGGTTGCAGCGTATTGAGCGAGGAGAATTCGTCCACACCATGCTGACTGGGAGTGGGGTGATGCTTTCCGTCGTGTTCGTCGCCGAGATCATTGGTAGGTGCATCCCGTCGTGCCAATCGCCCGGGTAGATGGCTGTGGTCGCCGGCGGGTCTAGGTTAAAACGTGACTGGGTATTGGGATTGAGATGATGAGGGACAGAGGGAGTTGTGATCTGGGAGGGCTGTAGTCGGATGTGGACCTTTTTTAAAAATTCACAAGAAGAACTTCGGCTGCAGGCAGGCGTGGTTCTGTAAAAAGAAGGGCCAACGGCTGCTAGGCGTGAGATTTTCATCTAACGACTCGCAAGGAGCGGATGCAGGGATGCAGAAAGATAGAAGGATTCACAGGATACGACGCCATACATATATATATATATATATATATATATATATATATACATATATATATATATATATATATATATATGATCGATTTTACCAGAAATTCTATTTATATTTATATATATACACAACGTGTGTACAGTATGTAGTAGCGTAATATATGTTTGAAATGAAAATTAATTAAATGGAAAACACATAATTAAAAGGAAATTAAATCATAATTAATTCATAAACCCCTAAAAGATTAAAAAGGAAAAATAAAACAAAATTAAAAAAACTAAATAGTTTAGTCCCGGTTGGTGTTACCAAGCGGGACTAAAGGTCCCTAGCCCACGGTGTCGGCAGATGCCAAGTGGTGGGCCTTTCGTGCCGGACCGTGTTGAATCGTGACTAAACGGGATGGGCTTTAGTCCCCACCTTTTAGTGCCGGTTCGAGAACCGACACTAAAAGCCCTTACGAACCATGACTATAGGCTGATTCTGCATTAGTGAGGGCCAACCCACGTGTAAACGGGCTAGGACGACACACTTCTTCGTTTAGGGAGTTCATGATTCTTAGAAGAAGATTTTCTTCGGTGCAAACAAAAACGAAAAGGGCCTCTTCGGCCCACGCAGGGATAAAGATGTACTCTGCGGACCAACAGAGGACCTCTTCAACATAGATTTGAAATTTACTAAGTCGCAGCCATGGTTTCAAAAAATTGCAAAAAGAATCATATTTAAAAAAATACCCTAGTGCTTCCGCTATGCTATAGTCTTTCTTTATGGAACCTCAAAATAAGAAAATAAATAGAAAACACGGGGCAAGAAAAGGAAATATTTGTAGTTCAAAATCATCAATTGTTAACTGTATTAGTCTATACTCTATCTGATATGTTGGTAAAAAAGGCATAAAAATAAGATCTGTTTTTTTTTTTCACGGCCATGGTTATACCTTTTTAAAAGCATGAAGCCGAGTGTTCAGATTATGATGGATGTTCCTGCAGCATTAAGCCCAACAAAATTAAAAGGGCCTTCCAAGTTTTTTCGGCCCACAACGTAAGGCCTACTGCAGTTACCTCGGACAGATAGATGAGCTTCGGCCTCCCAAACCAGAGAGTGTACAATGGGTGGAGGAAAAAATTGAGGGTGGCCAAGCAATTGGCCATGTGGCTCCTTGGCAAAGGCTCTCCCATCGTCCGCGGCGATGGGAGCCAAGCAAGCTGCTGCGCCATTGAGACCATTACAGCCTCCGTGCAACTCAGCTTTAGTCAACCTGTAAAAGTCTAATCACTAGTATATTTTTAAATGTTTTGATCGAATATATGGAAGTATAATATATTAATTTTTCTTGAAACATACCCTTATCATATACTTCCTCCGTCCCGAAATAAGTGACTCAAAAATGACTTCATTTTGCACTAAAGTTAGTGCAAAGTGGAGTCATATTTGGGTCACTTATTTTGAGACAGAGGGAGTAACAATTTTCTTAAATTTTATGATACACTGTAGTAAAATTTGATGACTAAAACCAAAGTATCAAATATGGAAGAAATATATACAATATTCGCAATGTGACGATTGAAAGCTTAATACTGATATGATTTCCGCATAACTTGGCTAGTCCCCTAAGTGAGCATGCTTAAACCCTAAACCCTATATATAAATGTCAAAACAGAGATTTAATGCCCATCCTAGCTAGCTACTCTACTAGAATGAAGTTTTCTAGTTAAGTGAAACTATACACCTTCTAAAAGTGTCTATGCACTACAGGAAAACCCAGTTTTACCGTGTGTTACCCTATAAGCCGTGAACTATTTTTTGGGGATTCGGCTTATGTTCCTCTAAGTTGAGTGCAGAGAAAATAACACCCGGCAAACAAAATGCTCTCGGCTTATAGTACCATGTGAGCCAGGTGATCTCGAAAATATCTCGGCTTACATGATGTACAGTTGTACATGATATCTAAAAGAAAAGCTCTCGGCTTATAACTAATAAGCCAGTCCATTGTAAGTCGTGTACTATAAGTCGGGATTTAAACCGAGTTCAAATCGGAATAAGCCGGATGTATTAGGTACACGGCTTACAATTTTCTTTTACCTATAGTGATGCATGCGTGCAAGTCACCTCAGGGCTGAGGTGACATAGTGCACAGACAACTAATTTGTTAACATGATACAGGTTAACAAATCGAGTTACTTTTCAGTAGTCGGATTTTAGTAAGCGTCCACACAAGTGATTTAAGTATGGGTAAAGCATTGCACCATTAGGTAGCTAGTGACAACATCAACAAATCATATGCTAATTTATCTCCCAAGAATGGCCTGCCAACTTTGTGTTCAAGATCTTCTCTTTACCAAAGAAACTTTCCAATCAACACTTGAACCAACCCTAGCTACCACTCAAGTATTGTCTGGTGCTGGCACCAGCGATCACAGCATCCTACTTTACGAATGATATCTTTCAAAGCTTGATACGTATATATGCACCATAAGATCACTCTTTTATCACAAAACACGACTGGCCGCTGCAACTGTGCAGATGTAGGCACTCATGGTTTAATGCAAACTTGCTCTGACTCGAGTTAATTAGTTGTTCGAACACTCCTGAATTCTCCATGTTATACCATACATTTGGGCCAAACTTTTATAAATATAAGTAGCATTTGCTCATAATTAATGTTGATATACGGCAGGTGATGGATGTGAACCAAACATAACTAGTCAATCGAAGATAGAATGTTTTTCTACTGTAAAAAAGCATTTTGGACATTTGCAACCGCCAATATTTTCTAAAACGTTCATTTGCCCAATTTGTTCACTTGTGATCAATAATTTCTAAAATATTTCAGTCAGATGTAAGGAAATCATATGTACAGATTTATCTTTCTTTTGCATAATATAACAATAATTTTGTTAAGTTTTCTGATTATGTTTTAAGAAACATTAATGATAAATATGTAATAATTTAAATTTTGAAGGACCATTTCAACATGCAAAACATGCACACACTTTGTATGAAAAAAATTGGAGGTCGATTCACATCAACCATATATATTAAAAATCAGAATAGCTTCCAAAATTCAAAAGGAGCTAGATTGTGGCTATGGTCCTGGTGGTTGTGGCTTTATTGTCATGCAACCTTCTAGTAGAACATAGCTTATTAATTGATATTGTGGATACCAACTAATTGCACCCATACATTCATGTAAGTGACCTATGGTGACATAGTGCAGAGACAACTAATTTGGTTTCTTACGGTATATGTTAACAAAATCGATACACTTTTCAGTAGCCGGCTTTTAGGTTAGCTAGTAAGCACGCATCCACCTAATTAAAATACTTGTAAAGAATCTCGGGCTAGCACTAGCTAGTGACAGGATCCACAGATCATACCCTAATTAATGTTCAAGAATGGAGACTGCCAAAGTTGCGTTCAACACCTGAACTAACTCTAGCTACCCCTCAGTTCAATCATTGTCTAGTGGCCGGTACTTGTGAGCACACCATTGTGAACTTCCTTATCTCCTTTCCGCGACGGCAAAATGAACTACAAAATTTTAAAGTGATAATTGTACGACCGACTGAGATGTCATGTTTGAAAATGATGTGTTTTTTGCATAGAAATATCTGCATGATCACATGGTTGCTCTCCACGGCCAAAAAGTAACCCAGCTTTCTAAGTCATCCCACTCATAGGCACATCATACTAATTAGTTGGGATGGTTGTATGAATGGATTCAAACTGAATAACTTCTCCTTTTCACTTTGAGATGTCGAATTAATTAGTGGGGAAAGATGGCAATGATGGTTTACTTTCGTCTCGTAATCATTGTGTGGTTAATTATGCTCTTCTATCCAAACATGTTGCATGGCAGACGAACGTGGCAGACTATCTGCTGTGATATATAGAATTTGAATGTTCCTTGTACGAGTAACACAACCCTTTTGCATCAGGAATATATATTCTGTTCACTTCTCACTGCAGTCGCATGAGTTGTTTGCATGTCAAATCGAAAATTGATCAGTACCGTAGGAGTTATCTTACAAATAGATGGATCGTCACCCCGTCCCCCTTTGAGATTTGACAACGCCCGACTAACATCTAACATCGAGAGAAACAGGGATGTTGCGGCGTCATTGGTGAGGGCTCATCAGGAGTGGATGACCGAATTTGACTTGTAGTCGTCGTTAGATAGTCCACCAACATGCTTGTATTTTTTTATTACTTGGTACAGTTATGATAGATGATGGTGAATAGGTTGAAAGCCTCCCCTCCACACACACAAAAAAAAAGTTGCAATGGATAAAGAAAAGAGAAAGAAAAACATTGACACTCACGAGAATGAAGAAGAAGAAGAAGGCTGTTGTTGGATTTCCATACATAATGGTCCGTCTAAAATCCTCTCTGAAAGTTCCAAAAAAAGTCAGTCGCCTAATGTATAGGCGGTCTCTAAAGATGAAAGATGGACAGGGGGCACGATCGTATCTACATGCAAAAAGACCCTTTATATTGAGCCAAAAAAGCACAGCATGCACTCCAAAAAAACCCAAACCAAATATCATTAAAACCGGTCAAAACAACGCATTCAATAACTTGCGTTCGACGTTACGATCGATCAAATGGTCTTTATTGTCAACAATGCGTTAATGCGTTATCGTGGCAAACAAACAAGTGCATGCATGAACCACAGCACAGTAGCTAGTGCTGCACAGCACACTTGCCACCCACACACCGCGGAACTGATAAATCCTCCGGGCCTCTAGCTAGCTAGCTCCTGCTCTACGTACAGCATCGTCGTTTCCACAAACACTTGGGACCCAAGATCTCGCTCCCTTGAAGCGTACGTGCGTGCGCACCATGGCCATGCACGCCGCAATGACCACCACTCTTCTCCGCCTCGCCCTCCTCTTCGTCTCCGCCGTGATCATGTCCGGGGCCTCGCCTTCGTCACCGTCGTCCCTGCGGTTCCACTACATCGACCCTCGCAACTTCACCATGGCCGCGGCCACGTCACCGTCCACATCCTCGTCGCCGCGCCGCGATGGACGCCCCTCGCTCGCGCTGCTGCACCGCGACGCCGTCTCGGGCAATACGTACCCGTCGACGCGGCACGCCGTGCTTGGTCTCGCGGCAAGGGACGGCGCGCGGGCAGAGTACCTCCAGCGTCGCCTCTCGCCGACGACGACTACAACGGAGGTCGGGTCGGAGGTGGTGTCGGGCATCTCGGAGGGCAGCGGCGAGTACTTCGTTCGTGTCGGCGTGGGGTCGCCGCCCACGGAGCAGTACCTCGTCGTGGACTCCGGGAGCGACGTCATCTGGGTGCAATGCCGCCCCTGCGCCGAGTGCTACCAGCAGACCGACCCGCTCTTCGACCCGGCCGCGTCGGCGTCCTTCGCCGCCGTGCCGTGCGGCTCTGGCGTCTGCCGGACGCTGCCCGGCGGGTCATCCGGCTGTGCCGACTCTGGAGCGTGCCGGTACCAGGTGTCGTACGGCGACGGATCGTACACCCAGGGCGTGCTCGCGATGGAGACGCTCACGTTCGGTGACAGCACGCCGGTGCAGGGCGTCGCAATCGGCTGCGGCCACCGCAACCGCGGCCTCTTCGTCGGGGCGGCCGGCCTGCTCGGCCTCGGCTGGGGCCCCATGTCGCTGGTCGGGCAGCTGGGCGGCGCTGCCGGTGGCGCGTTCAGCTACTGCCTCACAAGCCGCGGCGCCGACGCCGCTGCCGGGTCGCTCGTGCTCGGCCGGGACGACGCCATGCCGGTGGGCGCCGTGTGGGTGCCCCTGCTGCGCAACGCGCAGCAGCCGAGCTTCTACTACGTGGGCCTAACGGGGCTCGGCGTCGGCGGCGCGAGGCTCTCGCTGCAGGACGGGCTCTTCGACCTCACCGAGGACGGCGGCGGCGGCGTGGTGATGGACACCGGCACGGCCGTGACGCGGCTCCCGCCGGACGCCTACGCGGCGCTGCGGGACGCGTTCGCGAGTACCATCGGCGGTGACCTCCCGCGCGCTCCGGGCGTGTCGCTGCTGGACACGTGCTACGACCTGAGCGGGTACACGAGCGTGCGCGTGCCGACGGTGGCCTTCTACTTCGGTCGCGACGGCGCGGCGCTGACGCTGCCGGCGAGGAACCTGCTGGTGGAGATGAGCGGCGGCGTGTACTGCCTGGCGTTCGCGGCGTCGGCGTCGGGGCTGTCCATCCTCGGCAACATACAGCAGCAAGGGATCCAGATCACCGTCGACTCCGCCACCGGTTACGTTGGCTTTGGACCAACTACGTGCTAGTGTCCTAGTTCTGCTGCCGCGTCAAACGTAGAGGATTGCGTAGGCGCGCTATACAGGATGGGATCGTAACTGTACAGTGTATATATATGTATAAAGTAGGTACAGTTTATGTGTACGAAAATTATGTAGTACTACGTATTACTAATGAAGAGTCTAGTGGAGAGGAGCAAGACAACTTGTAAGTGTTGCATGCAAGATAAACATGAATAATTGATGTTATACAAATGACTTTCTCTCGTTTTTCTTTCATAACCCTAGGCGGCTAAGTTAAACTCTCTCGCTGCCTGCGAGCACCCACGGATTCGTCTCCCCTCTACCTACCGCCACGGTAGCGCGGAGGGGCATCACGATTCCTTCCTCGCAAGTGCGGAGCTTAGGCGGATAGCAACACTTCTTTTTTGAGTTTGTCTCCTCGGCTATGATCCTCTTTGAGTTTGTACGTCTGGACATAGTCGATGGAGCTTCGTTGTAGACTCCTGTCGTCTCTTTGTGGCGATGAGGTTAGAATTTCTCGTCACATGACAAGATTTGTGTGTGAAGTACTTCAGATTATATAAGGGTTCAACAACAACCACCATGGCTCCAAGGCATTGGTCCTTGAACAACCAACGGTCTAAAAGATCTTGAATAGCCAAGAGAATTAACGGGTACGACGATCATGAGCGCAGCTTAATAAACGGTATTATGTGAGATTATCAACAGATGTAATTAACCGAATAGTCTTACGAGGCTCCGGACGCATCTTAGTCACATCTTGTTTGGGCTGCATGGAAAAATTGCAAATTTGAAACACGGACATAGCTCCATGCCAACGGCCCTAGTTCATGCCGGCAACAGAGCTAGCGGTCGGCAAACAAAAGTCAGCCTACAAAATGGTCAAGCCCCAAGTTTCATGCTGGCAACAAAGCCACTAGCCGGCACACTCGCTAGCCTCCAAATTTAATAAGTTTTTCACGGCGGCAACAAAGCCAACGGCCGACACACTAGCCAACCTTCAAAAAGAACGCCAGTAGTTCACGATCGCACACTAGCCGAGGCCTCCCTAGTCCAGGCCGTCTTGATCGAACATCTCCTTTTGCCAGTTCGCGAACCAAGTCTTTCTCCTTGGGGACATGTTTTTCAAGTCCACGCTCATGATTGCAAGAGCCATCTCTTTTGGTTAGGTGTCGGCAATGATGGCCTCTATCGCGAGCTTCTTTGCTTGGGCGGCCTCCTCCATGTCAATCTTCCTCCTCTAGGCGGCCTCGTACATATCAAGCTTCTTCGTTTGGAGCTCCAAGTATATCTTCATTTGCTACTCCTCCTCCCGCACTTCCTTTTGAGTCATTGTGCCTTGCAAAGTTTCTTGCAAGGCGAAGGATGCCGCATCACGCTTCTCGTCAATCTTCGAGTTGGTCTTGCCCCTCGGCCTCTTGATCACATCTTCATTCCCGGCGACGAACGCCTCCCCTTTCTTCTTCTTCATTATAGCGACATATTGATCTCTAAACTTGATACAATATTTGATGAGCGATGGTGAGAGTGAATGGCTTGTTATTGTGTCGGGCCTTGAAAGCTTCCAAAGATTGGAATGACTACACAATCAAAGCAAAGACCACAAGAAAATTGACACAAAATGCAAACATGAACATGTCATGGAAATGCACAATAGGAAAGATCATACAAAATCACCCATGCCTACGCCGCTCACGGGACGGGCTTCAACGCTCTCAAGCGAGGCATAATACTTGTTGCATTCTTGTTGGATGAACCCTCATGTCTTTTGGATTGAGTTGATGCCACGAGTGCTCCCAAGCTTGTTGGGCGCAAAGTTCCTCCTATCATGAAAGGTTTTGTGAACTCCCGTTCAAAAGACAGATCCTTTTTTCTCAACATCGGTCTTAGGATCTTGGCCTATCTCCATCCAACTCTTGCAAGTAAAAGAGTACTCGACTTTGTTGTATGATCCGGTGCGGATGCTGTTCCCCCCTTCATTGTGCCTCGGATCTTTGAGTGAGCTCATCGATAAAGATTAATGGCTCCTCCTCAATGTCGACCTCTTCTTCCTCACTTTCACAATAGATGTCTTCATCTTCATGCCATGATTTGCCATGGTCGTTGGCCTCTTCTTCTTCGCCGACGCCATATTGGACGCAGCCGTCTTTGCTTTGTGTCTCCTCGGTATCGAAAGCATGGCCTGGATCAAAAGTGTTGTCTTCGCCGTCGACATGAAAAGTCTGGCCATTGCCCTCGAAGATGATGTCCTACATGAACTATGTGTACTCAGGGTCGTTGGCCGACGGCGTCGGGGCTGGCATTCCATCAAAAAGCTTGTGGGTGCCGGAAAAGGTGCCCGTAGGAATCGACTGGGTCTGCTTCCAAGGCATCTTGTCCGATGACTGGTAAGCCATAGGCGTGACGTTTGTAGGATCGAAAGTAGTGCTAGAGGGGGGGGGGGTGATTGGACTACTTGACCAAATAAAAAACTACTTTTTCCCAATTTTAAATCTTGACAGATTTTAGCATTTATAGTATGTCAAGTACACCCTACACATGCATCTAAGAGTATAGCAGAGGAAAGTAAAGACATTGCACATGTAAGTAAAGAGAGGGTAAGAAAAGCAAACGCAATTGGTGACACGATGATTTTTCCCGTGGTTCCGCTAGGTGGTGCTATCGTACATCCACGTTCATGGAGTCTTTAACCCACGGAGGGTAACGACCGCGAGAGTCCACGGAGGGCTCTACCCACGGAGGGTTCCATGAAGAAGCAACCTTGACTATACCATGATGGCCTACGTCCACGGAGGACTAGCCTAACTCGGGGTAGATATTCACGAAATAGGCGATCTCCTTGCCCTTACAAACTTCTTGGTTCAACTCCGCAACACGAAGTAGGAGGCTCCCAAGCGACATCTAACCAATCTAGGAGGCACCACCCTCCAAAAGATAATAGGCTCGGTAATGACGATGAACTCCTTGCTCTTGTTCTTCAAGATGATGGACTCCTCAACACACAATCACATTTTCACATATTTGTCTTGGTAGAAGAGATGGGATTGGTGAAAAGCAACTTGGGGAGGATAGAAATCAAGATCCATATGATTGGAGTGGAAGATCTTGACCTCAACATAAGGGTAGGTGGTTCTCTCTCAGAAAATCGGATAGGATGGGTATGGAATAGTTCTGAGTGCTTCACTTTCGAGTAAGTGGTGGTGGAGGGGTATATATAGGCATCTCCAAAAATCCAACCGTTACACACACAAAATGGCCAACTCGGTGACACTGATGTGTTAATCTCGGTGGTACCGAAGTGACCAAAAGGTTACAACTGTTGAATCTCGGTGAGACTGATATAGGAATCTCGGTTGCACCGATAAGGTTACCAACGGTCAGAATGTCCAATCTCGGTGACGTCGATTCGATAATCTCGGAGGGACCGAAACTGTGAACTTGCGTAACAGAAAGTTGGCAGCCCAACTCGGTGGCACTGAATGCAGTATCGGTTGCACCAAAAAGCTAGGGTTTGGCTGAGTCTATCTAGGGTTTGGAATCGGTGGCACCGGGATGGAAATGTTGGTTGCACCGATTTTGAGTATTTGGATTTGGACAAACTTTGGTGGGAGAGTTTGTGGGCATTTTTGGGGACTATCACTTGTGCACGTATGAGCATTTTGTTCACCAACAAGATCTTACCCCCTTTTAATAGTATTGGCTTTCCTATGGACTCAAAATGATTTCTCACAAATATAAAATTTAGAGTCCTCTTGCTTGAAGCTTGGCCAACCTATTTCCTTGCATCTTGGGGTATTCCACAATCTTTTGCCAGCCCATCATTGTACATTTCCTGGAATATACTTGGTGGAAACATTAATTCAATGACTTATATGTTGTTATAAATTACCCAAAACCACCAAGGGAGAAAATGTGCTTTCAATCTCCCCCTTTTTGGTAATTGATGACAACATATAGATCAAAGCTTCGACATATGATATAATCAATGAATATAATCGTTGCTTTGAGAGGTACGTGATAAGAAAGAGCTCCCCCTAAATTTGTTCATTATTTTAAATTTGCGTTTGAATACAAATGCACAATCGATTAGGTACATGGGGCACTTCTTCCATGTCACATACAACTTGGTGGTGTGCGAGAGTAATAAGAGTTAATCAACTTAGCACAACGCAACAAGCAAAGTGAGTGATCATCACATAATCATCAAATGATAGGAAATAGTAGCAACACACATCACAGCGTATGATCACACACAAACACAAAAGTATCTCACGTCAAACCAAACAAACCAAATGTTTTGTAAAACCAGCAAATAAAAATAGATGCTCTCTCACTCAAAGCCTAAGATCTATATACAACTTCTTCCCCTTTGGCAACAAGTTACCAAAAAGTTCAAAGAGATATAGCTACTCGTTCTGCGATTGATCTCCTCCGATCGTTGATGGCAGAGTCGAGAGGACTGCGTCAGCGAAGACTTCCGCTGAAGTCCTGGATGGAGCTGGAGTAGATGCTGGAGGCACTAGAGCTGATGGTGCTGAAGATACTGTGGCTAGAGCAGAAGATGAAGGCCTCGTCTCTGGAACTGGTACTGTAGGAGTCCTAGCCTTAGTTGTGAACTGGACAGTCGTCCTAACAGGTGCACTATCCTCCTCCTCATCAGATGACTCAGACTGTGAAGAGGTGCGACGGATTGGGGCTTCATCAACCTCCTGCTTGAGCTCATTTACTGTCTTAGTCAGCCCATCAACCTTGTCATTCAGTGTTTTCACTCTATCATCAGTGATGTTTTCAAGGCTCTCCTGAGTATCCATGATGGTCTTGATGTCCTTTTTCATCTCCAGGACAGTGGTGATCAAAAGATCCATCTGCTCGTTCCTTGCCCTAGGAACCTGAACACTAGTGGCTAGAGCTGCCTCTGCTTTTGCCTCTCCATGTGCGTGAGCTGCAGCTGATGTGGGATGGTTTGGGTCCATCACCACAACGTTATCCTCAAAGTCCGGTTGAAGTGGCAAATGGGGACTGTCCAGAGCAAAGATGTGCTTCTCAAGCTGAGAATTGATGAGCATCTAGATATAGGGTGCGTAGAAGCATGATCACTTCTGATCAGCAGCAACCCTCTTTACAGTCTCTACAATCAAGTCCATCAGTCGAATCCTGGCGTGACGATCAAGATGGATGAGCATGTTGATGGAGTATCCACAAATCGTCTTCTCATCTCCAGACTTGGGAATCAAGGTATGCCTTGGGATGGTGTTCATGGTATGGAGGCCTGGCTGGAGAAAGTATATAGAACCAAGCTTGTGAGATTGCACTTTATCTGCAGTGATAGGATTATACATATCCTTCATGGCATTGTGGCTCTCCTTGGATTCAGTGTAGACATCCAAATCTCTAGCCTGAACCTTTGGGACTCCTAAGATGGTGGCCCACTCATCTACAGAAGATTCATATCTAGCTCCTTCAATCATCCAAACAATCCTACCATCTCCATAGAAATGTGCAGTGGAGTAGAATTGCATGATCATCTCGTCGTTCCAAGAAGTGAACTCCTTCCCAACAAATTTATCAAGCCCAATGCAGTGGAAGTTGTCTTGGACACATGGAAAGTAATCCTCATTATCTTTGATGTACTTCCAGTCAACATATCTCATGTCACTGACTGCTGGGCTCTTGTCTAGCAAAACTGTCTCATAGAAGTCTTGCTGCTCTTTGGTGAAAAATATGTAATCAACAACAGTCTTTCTCCTCTGGGCATATGGATCAATTACTCTCCATGCTCTCAAGCATGAATCCTTCATCTTCTTCGTATCCTCAGCAACTGGGTGGCTGGCATCATGAACTGGAAGGTGAGGTCTCAGCTTCATCAGAACAAACATAGCATCATCATCATCATGTGCTTGGCTGAAAGTGGACTTCTTGTTCTTCTCAGAAGTAGGTATATCCTCAGTAGTCCTCTTGGACTTCTGTGCAGCAACTTTATTTGAAGTTGCCTTGGTGCTCTTGGAGGGGCCTGGCTTGGGCATAGCATCAGCCAGAAGTTTCTTGGCTTTCTTCTTAGGAGGGGCCTGAGCAGCAGGTTCCTCCTCTTCCCCCTCTGCAGCAGCAACACCACCAGTAGTAGCCTCCTCTGGATCCTTAAACATAGAGTTAGGCCTGCCCTGCACACAGATGATCCTCTTCCTGGCTGTCTTCTTATCTCCTGCCTTCTTAGGCAATTCTTTCCTTGGGGGCTCAACAGTCATGGTAGCCCTAGCACTCTCAGGTGCTCTGAAGGTTTCTGTAGGTGCATAAATTTTGTTGAACACCTTCCTGGATGAGGTGGCCTCATTGGCATCCTTCCTTGCATCCTTCTCTTCCTTCTTAGCAAGAACCTCTTCTAGCAAAAAGTCTGAATCTTCCTCATCTGAGTTGAGTCTCTTCCTTGTCCTTGTTGCATCCTTACGCAACCCATGAGAACTAGGAGTGTCTGGATCAAAAAAGGAACTAGACTCAGGACTAGTGCCTGAACTCATCTCAAAATTCTGCTCTGGCAAATTCTGACTGTATGAACCTGACATGTTGACCCTGTGAATAGAGTATAGATGAGTACAATAGGATAAGTCATCACAAAATTAGGATGATTTTTGAAAGTTTGAACAATAGATTTTCCAAGTTTTGCATTCTGTCAAGTGAACATCGGTATAGCCGAAGCAAAAATATCGGAGCTACCGAGAGAGAGTTTCTCTTTAGCCGAAACTTGGCACCCCTTTTGGTGAGAACGAAAGGTGCACTTGGTTTCACTGAGAAAGTTCTCAGCAACACAAATGTACAAAACGGTGACACCGATTTGCCTGCTCGGTTCCACCTAGTTTCATCGGGCGGACGACAAAACCCTAAAAATCCATGGTTCTCTACTCTACGTGATCTTCTTTGTGTATGGAAAGCTTTCGAACTATGGATAGATGGGAAATAATCCCTAATGCGCAAGATTTGGATAGAGGAGCGCGAGAGGGGGCTGAATCCATACCCTAATGCAGCGATGGATCCGCTACGACAGTGACGTTGGTGAAGAAAACATCGACGACGACTATTCCCAACGGCGGAGGCACTCGGGGAAGGCAAGGCGATGGCCAGGGGGTCCTTCTGCGGCAGCTAGGGTTGTGGAGGCATGACGTTTGAAGAATAGATTTCAAAAGTCAGGGTCCATCGATTATATTCCCATCACTCTCGGTGATACCGATTTGATATTTTCGGTGTCACTGAGTTTCACAACTGTGAGTTGACAGGGAAACTCGGTGTAACCGAGAATATGAAATCAGTCTTACCAAGGTAAGAAATCCAAATCAACCCTAGGCATTTGGTGAGACCGAGAATTGTGGGTTTGTTCCACTGAGATGCACTTGGGAGGTTTTAATGGTCAGTCCTTGATGGTACGGAACTCCGAGTGCTCCTCACACAGAGTGATCGAAAAGTACTTGTTCAAATTTTGTGATGCATCATGAATAGAGTATGAGGTGAGAAAGCATAGATAGCTAAAGGAGTGGTCCTAGGAATTCTTGTATATCCAATTAGCAAATAAATATGAAAAGCCAAATAGCAACAATTGGATATCCTCGAATGAGTAAATAAATGCAGATCAACATGCTCACACAATAAGATGTCAAATGAAATCATGGCAAACATCCACAAACATAATAGCATCTAACAAGCACTTTGGCAATGACGGAGTCATCTATATATGAGTATATTGACTTAGGAGGCAAGTAAGAATACTTGATCATAGGTCATACTCATGGTTTAAGCACAAGTGGGGTTAACACTTTTACATAAAGCATTTAATGTTGTCACATACTAAGAGGTGCTTTAGCTCAAGTCTTAGAGTAAAGCTCCCCCTTGATGTGACATCCCCCCATAGGAGGGACAAACTAACCTTGGATTTTGTCTAAGAAGAATTCATGTTTGTGAGGTAGTGGTGGATGCTCAAATTTGATGAAAATCACCAAGAGTTGGGAGCATCCTTGTAGTTTCATTACTCTTCTCACCTACATGGGTTAGTCCCAACACACAAGAGACAAATACAAGGATATCTATGGACATGGAGTGCAACACATATGTGATGATGTCCATTGATTTGTTGATTACCTAGTCCCTTGCTTACCTTTGAGGGATCATGTGACTCCTGGAACTATTGCATAGAGTTGATGTTGATTGCAACTAGTTCTTGCCAATAATGAATATGAGTGAATTTCATTGGCAGAGTCACCCCTCAAGAATTTCTCTAGTTCATCTTCTTGGGGACCCACATCAAGTTGATGGGGATCCTTGGTGTTGAAGTAACACTTGTAGAAGTTGAGCTTGTAGTAGCCTTGGGAACCCACTTCACCATAGCTTGGGATTCATCTTCATAAGAGTCAATGTCCTTTTGAAGCTTGTTCTTGTCCTTGAGCTTGGTGTCTTGTGGTGGAAGGTCATCTTGCGCCTTTGTTCCCTTGGGGAGAGTATTTTCATACTTCTCCTTTTGAGGAACAAACTTGGGATTGGGGTATTGACCTTATTCCCATTCAACTCCATTAGCGTTTAAGTAGCCAACACCATGATTCTTCCGGTATCCTTCGTGCTTGCGTACAATATCCTCAAATTGTTTGCACCCTTCAAGACTCTTGTAGATACCTTTCTCTATAATCCCTTTCAAGAGTTCATTTTCTTGCTCAAGTGTAACTTGGCTAAGAGAAGAGTTAGTGGGATCATGCGAACTACTAGAAGCAATATCATTGGATTTATCATTTTTATTGCTATTAGTTGAAG
Organism: Hordeum marinum; assembly: GCA_022496015.1. Classification (NCBI taxonomy): domain Eukaryota; kingdom Viridiplantae; phylum Streptophyta; class Magnoliopsida; order Poales; family Poaceae; genus Hordeum; species Hordeum marinum. Next base: position 557,275,799 of record CM039673.1, on the reverse strand, counting down.
AGCCTTTCTTTCCTTTGTTACTAGCCTGCTTAGACTTAACTTGTGGCATGAATGTGGATAAGAGAAGTCACTTGGCTAGATAAGAGAAAATCTTCTTTCGAAGATCGTCATTGATAGCTTTAAGGAACTCATGCTCTTGCTCTAAGTTGAGCTTCTCGAAGCGTAGCTTCTCATGTGTCCTTACAAGCTCTCTATGATCTTCTAGAGTTGACTCGTGAGCTAACATAAGAGTTTTTAGTTCTTGAGTTAGTCGTTCTATTTCCAACTTATCATCAACGCACGACTTATCTACACTAGAGTGAGCACTAGCAAGTTCATTTTGACTAGCATTACTATATTTGTCAAATAGCAAGTCATCTTAAATTAACAAGTCATCTTCATCACTATCGAAATCAAGATACTCGGGGTGTGATACCTTGGGGCCTTTAGCCATGAAGCAAATTCTACTCCCTTCCTTTGGTGAATCAAATAGATCATAGCAGTTGGTAGTCACTAGTGCAAGTCCGGCAACACCATCATCTTGACTATAGTCGGAGTTGGAGTGATAGCTGTTGGAAATATGCCCTAGAGGCAATAATAAAATGGTTATTATTGTATTTCCTAATTCATGATAATTGTCTATTGTTCATGCTATAATTGTGTTAACCGGAAACCGTAATACATGTGTGAATACATAGACCACAACGTGTCCCTAGTGAGCCTCTAGTTGGCTAGCTCGTTGATCAATAGATGGTCTCGGTTTCATGACCATGGACATTGGATGTCGTTGATAACGGGATCACATCATTAGGAGAATGATGTGATGGACAAGACCCAATCCTAAGCATAGCACAAAGATCGTGTGGTTCGTTTGCTAAAGCTTTTCAATGTCAAGTGTCATTTCCTTAGACCATGAGATTGTGTAACTCCCGGATACCGTAGGAATACTTTGGGTGTGCCAAACGTCACAACGTAACTGGGTGGCTATAAAGGTACGCTACGGGTATCTCCGAAAGTGTCTGTTGGGTTGACACGAATCGAGACTGGGATTTGTCACTCCGTGTGACGGAGAGGTATCTCTGGGCCCACTCGGTAAGACATCATCATTATGAGCTCAATGTGACTAAGGAGTTAGTCACGGGATGATGTATTACGGAACGAGTAAAGAGACTTGCCGGTAACGACATTGAACAAGGTATGGGGATACCGACGATCGAATCTCGGGCAAGTACCATACCGATAGACAAAGGGAATTGTATACGGGATTGATTGAATCCCTGACATCGTGGTTCATCCGATGAGATCATCGTGGAGTACGTGGGAGCCAACATGGGTATCCAGATCCCGCTGTTGGTTATTGTCCGGAGAGGTGTCTCGGTCATGTCTACGTGTCTCCCGAACCCGTAGGGTCTACACACTTAAGGTTCGATGACGCTAGGGTTATAGGGAAATAGTGTACGTGGTTACCGCAGGTTGTTCGGAGTCCCGGATGAGATCCCGGACGTCACGAGGAGTCCCGGAATGGTCCGGAGACGAAGATTGATATATAGGAAGTGAGGATTTGGTTACCGGAAGTGTTCCGGGTGTCACCGGTAGTGTACCGGGATCACCGGAAGGGTTCCGGGGGTCCACCAAGTGGGCCCACCTGCCCCGGAAGGTTCCGTGGGCTAAGAGTGGGAGGGAGCCAGCCCCTAGGTGGGCTGGTGCGCCTCCCACCCCAGCCCAAGGCATGGCAAAGGTGGAGGGGGGCAAACCCTAGGCTTAGATGGGCCTTAAGGCCCACCCTAGGGCGCCCCACCTCTCCCTTGCCCTAGCCGCCGGCCAGATGGCATCTGGTGGCTGCCGCCACCCCTAGGGTGGAACCCTAGGGCGCAGCCACCCTTCCTCCCTCTCCCCTATATATAGTGGAGGTATTTGGGGCTGCACAACACACGGTTCTCCCTCTCTCTCTGGTGCAGCCCTACCTCCTCCTCCCCTCGTTCTCCGTAGCGCTTAGCGAAGCTCTGTCGGAGTACCACGCAGCTCCACCGCCACCACGCCGTCGTGCTGCCGGAGCTCTCCCTCAACCTCTCCTCCCTCCTTGCTGGATCAAGGCGTAGGAGACGTCACCGGGCTGCACGTGTGTTGAACGCGGAGGTGCCGTCCGTTCGGCACTTGATCGGATCTACCGCGATCTGAATCGCTGCGAGTACGACTCCATCAACCGCATTCTAGCAACGCTTCTGCTTAGCGATCTTCAAAGGTATGAAGATGCAATCTCTCCCCTCTCGTTGCTGGTTTCTCCATAGATAGATCTTGGTGAACGTAGGAAAATTTTGATTTACTACTACGTCTCCCAACAGTGGCATCATGAGCTAGGTCTATGCGTAGAATCTATGCACGAGTAGAACACAAAGCAGTTGTGGGCGTCGTTTTGTTAATACGCTTTCCGTTACTAGTATTATCTTGATTCGACGGTATTGTGGGATGAAGCGGCCCGGACCAACCTTACACGTACGCTTACGTGAGACCGGTTCCACCGCCTGACATGCACCAGTTGCATAAGGTGGCTAGCGGGTGTCTGTCTCTCCCACCTTAGTCGGATTGGATTCGATGAAAAGGGTCCTTATGAAGGGTAAATAGCAATTGGCATATCACGTTGTGGTTTTGGCGTAGGTAAGAAACGTTCTTGCTAGAAACCTATAGCAACCACGTAAAAACTTGCAACTACAAATTAGAGAACGTCTAACTTGTTTTTGCAGCATATGCCTTGTGATGTGATATGGCCAGAAGGATGAGATGTGGTGCATTGTGATGTATGAGATTGATCATGTTCTTGTAATAGGGTTCACGACTTGCATGTCGATGACTATGACAACCGGCAGGAGCCATAGGAGTTATCTTATTTATTGTATGACCTGCAAGTCAATAACAAACGCCATGTAATTACTTTACTTTATTGCTAAGCGTTAGCCATAGCAGTAGAAGTAATAGTTGGCGAGACAACCTCATGAAGACACAATGATGGAGATCATGATGATGGAGATCATGGTGTCGTGCCGTTGACAATGATGATCATGGTGCCCCGAAGATGGAGATCATAGGAGCAAGATGATATTGGCCATATCATGTCACTATATTGATTGCATGTGATGTTTATCATGTTTACATCTTATTTGCTTAAAACGACGGTAGTAAATAAGATGATCTCTCAATAAAATTTCAAGAGAAGTGTTCACCCTAACTGTGCACCGTTGCTAAGGATCGTTGTTCCGAAGCACCACGTGATGATCGGGTGTGATAGGTTCTAACGTTCGCATACAACGGGTGTAAGCCAGATTTACACACGCGAAACACTTAGGTTGACTTGACGAGCCTAGCATGTACAGACATGGCCTCGGAACACGGAAGACCGAAAGGTCGAACATGAGTCGTATAGAAGATACGATAAACATGGAGATGTTCACCATGGATGACTAGTCCGTCTCACGTGATGATCGGACACGGGCTAGTTGACATGGATCATGTGTCACTTAGATGACTAGAGAGATGTCTATCTGAGTGGGAGTTCATTGAATAATTTGATTATGTGAACTCGATTATCATGAACTTAGTCTAAAATTGCCTTTAATATCTATACTGTAGATCCAATGGCCAACACAAATGTCAACCTCAATTTCAACGCGTTCCTAGAGAAAACCAAGCTGAAAGATGATGGAAGCAACTATACGGACTGGGTCCGTGGCTTGAGGATCATCCTCATAGCTTCCAAGAGATTGTATGTCCTTGATGCACCGCTAGGTGACCCACCCATTCTCCCAGCAGAACAAGACGTTGCGAACGCTTGGCATTCTCGCTGCGATGATTACTCCCTTGTTCAGTGCGGCATGCTTTACAGTTTAGAACCGGGGCTCCAAAAGCGTTTTGAGCAACACGGAGCATATGAGATGTTCCAAGAGCTGAAACTGGTTTTCCAAGCTCATGCCCGGGTCGAGAGATATGACATCTCCGATAAGTTCTTTAGCTGTAAGATGGAGGAGAATAGTTCTGTCAGTGAGCACATCCTCAAGATGTCGGGGCTTCACAACCGCTTGACTCAGGTGGGAGTTAAACTCCCGGATGACTCAGTCATTGACAGAATCCTCCAGTCGCTTCCACCTAGCTACAAAAGCTTTGTGATGAACTACAACATGCAGGGGATGGAGAAGTCCATTCCTGAGTTGTACTCGATGCTCAAATCAGCAGAGGTCGAGATCAGAAAGGAGCATCAAGTGTTGATGGTAAACAAGACCACTAGTTTCAAGAAAGGCAAGGGTAAGAAGAACTTCAAGAAGGACGGCAAAGCTGTTGCCGCGCCCGGTAAGCAAGTTGCCGGGAAGAAGAAGAACAAGAATGGACCCAAGCCTGAGACTGAGTGTTTCTATTGTAAGGGTACCGGTCACTGGAAGCGGAACTACGCCAAGTACTTAGCGGATAAGAAGGTCGGCAGCGTTAAAGGTATATGTGATATACTTGTTATTGATGTGTACCTAACCAGCGCTCGTAGTAGCTCCTGGGTATTTGATACTGGTGCAGTTGCTCACATTTGTAACTCCAAGCAGGAGCTGCGGAATAAGCGAAGGTTGGCAAAGGACGAGGTGACGATGCGCGTCGGGAATGGTTCCAAGGTCGATGTGATCGCCGTCGGCACGCTACCTCTACATCTACCTTCGGGATTAGTTTTAAACCTTAATAATTGTTATTTAGTACCAGCTTTGAGCATGAACATTGTATCTGGATCTCGCTTGATACGAGATGGCTACTCTTTTAAATCCGAGAATAATGGTTGTTCTATTTATATGAGAGAAATGTTCTATGCTCATGCCCCGCTGGTCAATGGTTTATTTTTGATGAATCTCGAACGTGATGTTACACATGTCCATAGTGTGAGTACCAAAAAGTGTAAAGTTGATAACGATAGTCCCACTTACATGTGGCACTGCCGTCTTGGCCATATTGGTGTCAAACGCATGAAGAAGCTCCATGCTGATGGACTTTTGGAGTCACTTGATTTCGAATCATTTAACACATGCGAACCATGCCTCATGGGCAAGATGACCAAAACTCCGTTCTCCGGAACAATGGAGCGAGCAACTGACTTGTTGGAGATAATACATACCGATGTATGCGGTCCAATGAGTGTCGAGGCTCGCGGTGGCTACCGTTATGTTCTCACCCTCACTGATGACTTGAGCAGATATGGGTATGTCTACTTAATGAAACACAAGTCTGAAACCTTTGAAAGGTTCAAGGAATTTCAGAGTGAGGTCGAGAATCAACGTGACAGGAAAATAAAATGCCTACGATCTGATCGTGGCGGAGAATATTTAAGTCACGAGTTTGACACGCACCTTAGGAAATGTGGAATTATTTCACAGCTCACACCGCCAGGCACACCTCAGCGAAATGGTGTGTCTGAATGTCGTAATCGCACTCTATTGGATATGGTGCGATCTATGATGTCTCTTACCGACTTACCGCTATCATTTTGGGGATATGCATTAGAGACTGCCGCGTTCACTTTAAATAGGGCACCGTCTAAATCCGTTGAGACGACACCGTATGAATTATGGTTTGGAAAGAAACCTAAGCTGTCGTTTCTAAAAGTTTGGGGTTGCGATGCTTATGTGAAGAAACTTCAACCTGAGAAGCTCGAACCCAAAGCGGAAAAGTGCGTCTTCATAGGATATCCCAAAGAGACTATTGGGTATACCTTCTACCTATGATCCGAAGGCAAAGTCTTTGTTGCCAAGAATGGATCCTTTCTCGAGAAAGAGTTTCTCTCGAAAGAAGTAAGTGGGAGGAAAATAGAACTTGATGAGGTAATTGTACCTCCACTCGAACCGGAGAGTAGCGCAGCACAGGAAGTTGTTTCTGTGGAGCCTACACCGGCTAGAGAGGAAGTTAATAATGATGATCATGAAACTTCAGATCAAGTTGCTATTCGAAGGTCCACTAGGACACGTTCCGCACCAGAGTGGTACGGCAATCCTGTCCTAGAGATCATGTTGTTGGACAACGGTGAACCTTCCAGCTATGAAGAAGCGATGGCGGGCCCGAATTCCGGCAAATGGCTTGAGGCCATGAAATCCGAGATAGGATCCATGTATGAGAACAAAGTATGGACTTTGGTGGACTTGCCTGATGATAAGCGAGCCATTGAAAATAAATGGATCTTTAAGAAGAAGACTGACGCAGACGGTAATGTGACCGCCTATAAAGCTCGGCTTGTCGCTAAGGGTTATCGACAAGTTCAAGGAGTTGACTACGATGAGACATTCTCACCCGTAGCGATGCTAAAGTCTGTCCGAATCATGTTAGCAGTTGCCGCATTTTATGATTATGAGATCTGGCAAATGGACGTCAAAACGGCATTCCTTAATGGCTTCCTCAAGGAAGAACTGTATATGATGCAGCCGGAAGGTTTTGTTGATCCTAAAGATGCTAACAAGGTTTGCAAGCTCCAGCGCTCCATCTATGGGCTGGTGCAAGCATCTCGGAGTTGGAACATTCGCTTTAATGAGGTGATTAAAGCGTTTGGGTTTGTACAGGTTTATGGAGAACCCTGTATTTACAAGAAAGTGAGTGGGAGCTCTATAGCATTTCTTATACTGTATGTGGATGACATGCTGATAATGGGAAATAATATAGAACTCTTGGAAAGTATCAAGGCCTACTTGAATAAGTGTTTTTCAATGAAGGACCTTGGAGAAGCTGCTTACATATTAGGTATTAAGATCTATAGAGATAGATCGAAACGCCTCATTGGTCTTTCACAAAGCACATACCTTGAAAAAATATTGAAGAAGTTCAATATGGATCAGTCCAAGAAGGGGTTCTTGCCTGTGTTGCAAGGTGTGAGATTGAGTACGACTCAATGCCCGACCACGGCAAAGGATAGAGAAGAGATGAGTGCCATCCCCTATGCTTCAGCCATAGGCTCTATCATGTATGCCATGCTGTGTACCAGACCTGATGTGAACCTTGCCATAAGTTTGGTAGGGAGGTACCAAAGTGATCCCGGAGCGGAACACTGGACAGCGGTCAAGAATATCCTGAAGTACCTGAAAAGGACAAAGGACATGTTTCTCGTTTATGGAGGTGCCGAAGAGCTCGTCGTAAAGGGTTACGTCGATGCTAGCTTCGACACAGATCCGGACGACTCCAAGTCGCAAACCGGATACGTGTATATTTTGAATGGAGGGGCAGTGAGCTGGAGCAGCAGCAAGCAAAGCGTCGTGGCAGCATCTACATGTGAAGCGGAGTACATAGCTGCTTCGGAAGCAGCAAAGGAGGGAGTCTGGATGAAGGAGTTCATCACCGACCTAGGAGTGATTCCGAATGCGTCGGGCCCGATGACTCTACTCTGTGACAACACTGGAGCTATTGCCCTTGCGAAGGAGCCCAGGTTTCACAAGAAGACAAGACACATCAAGCACTGCTTCAACTCCATCCGAGATTACATTCAGGAGGGAGACATAGATATTTGTAAAGTGCATATGGATCTGAATGTCGCAGATCCGTTGACTAAACCTCTCTCACGAGCAAAACATGATCAGCACCAGAATGCTATGGGTGTTCGATTCATCACAATGTAACTAGATTATTGACTCTAGTGCAAGTGGGAGACTGTTGGAAATATGCCCTAGAGGCAATAATAAAATGGTTATTATTGTATTTCCTAATTCATGATAATTGTCTATTTTTCATGCTATAATTGTGTTAACCGGAAACCGTAATACATGTTGAATACATAGACCACAACGTGTCCCTAGTGAGCCTCTAGTTGGCTAGCTCGTTGATCAATAGATGGTCTCGGTTTCATGACCATGGACATTGGATGTCGTTGATAATGGGATCACATCATTAGGAGAATGATGTGATGGACAAGACCCAATCCTAAGCATAGCACAAAGATCGTGTGGTTCGTTTGCTAAAGCTTTTCAATGTCAAGTGTCATTTCCTTAGACCATGAGATTGTGTAACTCCCGGATACCGTAGGAATACTTTGGGTGTGCCAAACGTCACAACGTAACTGGGTGGCTATAAAGGTACGCTACGGGTATCTCCGAAAGTGTCTGTTGGGTTGACACGAATCGAGACTGGGATTTGTCACTCCGTGTGACGGAGAGGTATCTCTGGGCCCACTCGGTAAGACATCATCATTATGAGCTCAATGTGACTAAGGAGTTAGTCACGGGATGATGTATTACGGAACGAGTAAAGTGACTTGCCGGTAACGAGATTGAACAAGGTATGGGGATACCGACGATCGAATCTCGGGCAAGTACCATACCGATAGACAAAGGGAATTGTATACGGGATTGATTGAATCCCTGACATCGTGGTTCATCCGATGAGATCATCGTGGAGTACATGGGAGCCAACATGGGTATCTAGATCCCGCTGTTGGTTATTGGCCGGAGAGGTGTCTCGGTCATGTCTACGTGTCTCCCGAACCCGTAGGGTCTACACACTTAAGGTTCGATGACGCTAGGGTTATAGGGAAATAGTCTACGTGGTTACCGAAGGTTGTTCGGAGTCCCGGATGAGATCCCGGACGTCACGAGGAGTCCCGGAATGGTCCGGATACGAAGATTGATATATAGGAAGTGAGGATTTGGTTACCGGAAGTGTTCCGGGTGTCACCGGTAGTGTACCGGGACCACCGGAAGGGTTCCGGGGGTCCACCAAGTGGGCCCACCTGCCCCGGAAGGTTCCGTGGGCTAAGAGTGGGAGGGAGCCAGCCCCTAGGTGGGGTGGTGTGCCTCCCACCCCAGCCCAAGGCGTGGCAAAGGTGGAGGGGGGCAAACCCTAGGCTTAGATGGGCCTTAAGGCCCACCCTAGGGCGCCCCACCTCTCCCTTGCCCTAGCCGCCGGCCAGATGGCATCTGGTGGCTGCCGCCACCCCTAGGGTGGAACCCTAGGGCGCAGCCACCCTTCCTCCCTCTCCCCTATATATAGTGGAGGTATTTGGGGCTGCACAACACACGGTTCTCCCTCTCTCTCTGGTGCAGCCCTACCTCCTCCTCCCCTCGTTCTCCGTAGCGCTTAGCGAAGCTCTGTCGGAGTACCACGCAGCTCCACCGCCACCACGCCGTCGTGCTGCCGGAGCTCTCCCTCAACCTCTCCTACCTCCTTGCTGGATCAAGGCGTAGGAGACGTCACCGGGCTGCACGTGTGTTGAACGCGGAGGTGCCGCCCGTTCGGCACTTGATCGGATCTACCGCGATCTGAATCGCTTCGAGTACGACTCCATCAACCGCGTTCTAGCAACGCTTCCGCTTAGCGATCTTCAAAGGTATGAAGATGCAATCTCTCCCCTCTCGTTGCTGGTTTCTCCATAGATAGATCTTGGTGAACGTAGGAAAATTTTGATTTACTACTACGTCTCCCAACAATAGCTTCTCTCGGAGTGGTTGTCAGATTCGGAGCCGGAAACACATTCACCAATGTGAGCTTGATATTTCCTTATTGAGTAGCTCTTGGTGTACTTGTCCTTCTTCTCCGAGTCCCTACTTCTGCTTGAGGGTCTTCGTTCACAACAATCATCTCTACTCCTTCTCTCTCTTCGAGGTGACTTGTCTCTTGAGATTTGTCTTCTTGGTGACTCTTCTTTTCTCTTGTAAGGAGCCGTGCACTCATTGGAGTAGTGTCTGGGCTTCCTACAATTGTAGCAGTTTTGGTCAAGACTTTACGAATACTTCTCTTCATATCTTGAGTTGGAGCTTCGATCTTTGCTTCTATTCTTGTAGAACTTGTTGAATTTCTTGACCATGAGACTAATCTCTTCATTTGTGACAAGGTTGTCTCTTGTGGTAGCGGGAGAATCACTTGTGGCTTTGTAAGCAACGCTATACTTGTGGTGAAGATCTTCCTTGTCTTTGAGTGTCATCTCATGAGCAACAATTCTTCCAATCACTTCCGTTGGCTTGACATCTTTGTAGTTGGGCATCATTTGGATCAATGTGCAAACGGTGTCATATCGATCATCCAAAGCTCGAAGTATCTTCTTGATGATGAATTTGTCAGTTATTTCTTCGCTTCCTAAGCCGGCAATCTCATTTGTGACGAGAGATAGCCTAGAGTACATCTGAGCGACTCCTTCACCATCCTTCATCTTTAACTTGTCAAGTTGACTTTGAAGAACATCCAACTTGGGTTCTCTTACAGATTCTGTACCTTCATGCATATAAATCAAAGTGTCCCAAATCTCTTTTGTATTCTCAAGACAGCTGATTTTGTTGAATTCTTCGGGGCATAGGCAGTTGAAGAGAATGTCACATGCTTGATCATTGAGTTGCAACATCTTCAATTCTTCCGCAGCCGCTTCGTGATCGGGTTCCCTTCCTTCCGCAAAGAATTCAACTTGCATACCAACACGAACAACAGCCCAAACAATGGGTTTATGACCAAGTAAATGCATTTTCATTTTGTGCTTCCAACTAGCAAAAATTTTGCATCAAAGTACGGACCTCTATGGTGATAATTTCCATCACTAGACGCCATACTTCTCCTAGGTTGTGAGACCAATGCAATGGAGACGAAAGGTGTGATACCACTTGCTAGAGGGGGGTGATTAGACTACTTGACCAAATAAAAATCTACTTTTTCCCAATTTTAATTCTTGGCAGATTTTAGCATTTATAGTATGTCAAGTACATCCTACACATGCATGTCTAAGAGTATAGCAGCGGAAAGTAAAGACATTGCACATGTAAGTAAAGAGAGGGTAAGAAAAGCAAACGCAACTGGTGACACAATGGTTTTTCCCATGGTTCCGATAGGTGGTGCTATCGTACATCCACGTTCATGGAGTCTTCAACCCACGAAGGGTAAAGGTAGCGAGAGTCCACGGAGGGCTCTACCCACGGAGGGTTCCACAAAGAAGCAACCTTGACTATTCCATAATGGCTTCCATCCACGAAGGACTAGCCTCACTATGGGTGGATCTTCATGAAGTAGGCGATCTCCTTGCCCTTACAAACTTCTTGGTTCAACTCCACAACACGAAGTAGGAGGCTCCCAAGCGACACCTAACCAATCTAGGAGGCTCCGCCCTACAAAAGGTAATAGGCTCTTGTGCTTCAAGATGATAGACTCCTCAACACACAATCACTCTCTCACAGATTTGACTTGGTTGATGTCGTGGGAACAATTCCAACATTAGAGAGGGGTAGGATAACGGAGCATGAGCTATCGAGATGCAAATGGGTGACACGATAATTTTAACGAGTTCTGGCCTCTCACGACGGAGATAACAACCCTACGTCTCGTTCTCCGAAGAGGCTTTGCTTATTTGTCATGAACACGGAGTTACATGGTGTCTTTGAAGGAGAGAGAGGAAAGGGAGAAGAAGGAGCCCCCCAGGGGAGAAGAAGCTAGCCTGAGCTATGTGGTGGGGGTGGCTCATATAGAGTGCGCCACCCCCTCACCTCCTATGTTACAAGATGGGGCATTGTTTCCATAAAGTCAGCCCACTACAGAACCTCCACAATGAGAATGATGCTTCGACTGCCTTGTTGGTCTTCGCATAACCGAGTGAGACATATGGCCGAGTGGTTGACTGTGGTCGAGTGGATGGAATGTACTCGGTCGAGTGAATAGTATGTATGTATTAATCCGGACCCACCTGGTATGTGGACCCCATGGTATTATGATATTTTGACCCTTCATGGGCCTATATATTTTGTGTATCCCCGACAGTAGCCCGTGAGACTTTGACTGATTGCTGGCGGTCGGTTGGAGTCTGCAGAGTTTATTTAAACTTGAATGTTGTTGTTGACCTGACCGAGCATAATATTTCTTTTATTTCTCTTCCAGTGGGGGCAGGCTAAGTGCACCCACTAGGTGTAGTCCCCGAGCCTCTGTCGGATTAGATGAGTCAGGCAGAGGGTTTATGTCTTCCAGTGCGAAACTGAACTAAACAGCTGAACTCTGATGCGCTTGGCGTGGTAAATTGTTGCAATCTGGAGCTGAATCAGTCGGACTGATCCTTGTTTTCTAGGCAAAGTAAATAGATATAACCTGGAACTAGGCCAGTCGGGTAAATCTTCGTGTGGTTCATGCTGAATGTTTCTTGAGTCTACCTTATATGATTCCTGGATCATGGCTAAGTCCGCGAGTGTGGATGTTGTCCTCACTCGGAGTAGTTTCTAACTTAGGTGAATCAGGTTCGCAGCTAAGCCCCCGAGTGTGGATCATGTCCTCACTCGGAGTAGTTTTTGACTTAGGCGATACGGAACCGCAGCTAAGCCCCCGAGAGTGGAGGATGTCTGCACTCGGAGTAGTTTTTGACTTAGCGATATGGAATCGAAGCTAAGCCCCCCAGTGTGGAGGGTGTCCGCACTCGGAGTAGTTTTGACTTAGGCGATACGGAATTGCAGCTAAGCTCCCGAGTGTGGAGGATGTCCGCACTTGGAGTATTTTTTGACTTAGGCGATACGGAATCGGAGCTAAGCCCCTGAGTGTGGAGGGTGTCCGCACTCGGAGTAGTTTTCGACTTAGACGATACGGAATCACAGCTAAGCCCCCAAGTGTGGAGGGTGTCCACACTCGGAGTAGTTTTCGACTTAGACGATACAGAATCGCAGCTAAGCCCCCGAGTGTGGAGGGTGTCCACACTCGGAGTAGTTTTCGACTTAGACGATACGGAATCGCAGCTAAGCCCCCGAGTGTGGAGGGTGTCCGCACTCGGAGTAGTTTTTGACTTGGGCGATATAGAATCATAGCTAAGCCTCCAAGTGTGGAGGGTGTCCGCACTCGGAGTAGTTTTGGACTTAGGCGATACGGAATCACAGATAAGCCCCCGAGTGTGGAGGGTGTCCGCACCCGGAGTAGGTTTTGACTTAGGCGATACGGAATCGCAGCTAAGCTCCCGAGTGTGGAGGATGTCCGCACTCGGAGTAGTTTTTGACTTAGGCGATACGGAATCACAGCTAAGCCCCCGAGTGTGGAGGGTGTCCGCACTCGGAGTAGTTTTTGACTTAGCCGATATGGAATCACAGCTAAGCCCCCGAGTGTGGAGGGTGTCTGCACTCGGAGTAGTTTTTGACTTAGGCGATACGGAATCGAAGCTAAGCTGAGCGATGGTGCGCGGGGCGGTCGAGTGATGAAGGCATGCCACACGGAGTGGCGATGCGTGGGGCATCCGAGTGATGTAGATGTGTCCGTCCGAGTGGCGACGCGCGGGGTAGCCAAGTGAGGCGTCTGATCCAGTGACGGTACGTGGGGAGGCCGCGTTCAGTACGGGGCGGCTATATGTCAAGGAGGCGTCTGACCCAGTGACGGTACGTGGGGCGGCCGCGTTTATTACGTCATCGAGGGGGCGTCCGAACACATGACGACGAGCGGTGTTGGGGATATAACCCCATGGTGAGACCCACCCAGGAGGCTTCGGGTCACACCTGGCGGCTCATAGGCCAGCCCAAGGATGGCCTTGAAGACTTAAGCCCAAGACGTTTGGCATCTTGCCAAGGTGGGCTAAGGCGAGGCCTAGACATAGAAGGTATGAAGACCCGGGCGGATAAGCCGCCTGGAGACAACTTGCTCAGGAAGGCAAGACAACATAGAGATAGACTCGAACACGTTGTGAGAGTTGGTTACGACTTGTATGACCCGTGGTCTTGACCTCCTATATAAAAGCGAGACCCGGGGCGACTTAGATAGAGACTAAGTAATCGAGAGTTAGGTCAAGCGATTCCGCTACCTTGTTATCGATACTCCAATCAATACAACACAAGCAGGACGTAGGCTATTACCTCTACTTGAGGGGCCGAACCTGGGTAAACTCGTGTCTTTTGTCCCAACCAACCCCTTTGAGTCCATTACCTTAGCGATGGTCTCGAATCTAGGTCCTTGGACATCTGCCATGATAAAACCACGACAGGGTGACTGAATCGAGCATGTCGTTGAGCAGGTGTCCGAACAAGTAGAAACACACAAACGACCGTTGCGGTGACTGAGCCCGAGTAGCGACAAAGATGGCGCACAGATGCGTCAAGTGATCTCGTAACCTGTGTATGAAAAATAACACAAGACAACATAAAAATTTATCAAAGTAATTTGATCTTTGCTAAAAAAATTTGTGTAAATAACATCCATAGACACCCACTGGGTGTTCCAGGTGCTTGTTGGTTCGGGACCAGCAAGGGTCTAACAGAGTGCAAGATCCGACTGTACTTGTGCAAGTGAAGGATCCGACTGAACTCGTTTGAGTACTGGATCCAAACGAAGCGAAAGTGAGTGTTCCCACATAAAAATAAACAACCGAGCGCAGAGGTATACTCGGTGATATGGCCTCCGAGTGAACGTCATGTGCGACTTTCTCGACACTCGGTGATGCGGAAACAATTATTTAATTGAATGCAGCATATGAAGAATGACTTAGCTGTCTGGTGGCGTAGGAGCGGCCGGGCAAAGTAGACACTTTCGGCTGAGTGGCGATGCACGTAGCTGCCGAGTGACGAAGACGTGTCTCGTCGAGTGGCCATGCGCGGAGCTGCCGAGTGATGACGACGCGTCTCGCCGAGTGGCGATGCGCGGAGCTGCCGAGTGATGACAATGCGTCCAGTAGTGACGGTGCGTAGGGCGGCCGAGTGACGATGAAGCGTACGGCTGAGTGGCAATGCGCGGAGCTGCCGAGTGACGAAGGAGCGTCCAGCTGAGTGACGGCACGCGGAGCGACCTAGTGACGAAGGAGCGTCCAGTTGAGAGACGGCGCGCGGAGCTGCTGAGTGATGCAGGTCTGTCTCACCGACTGGCGACGCGTAGGGCGGCTGGGTGATAAAGATGTGCCACACAGAGTGGTGATGCGCGGGGCATCCGAGTGAAGTAGATGTGTCTGGTTGAGTGGCAATGCGCGGGGCAGGCAAGCGATGTAAACTCATCCAGCACAGTGGCAATGCACGGGGCATACAAGTGGGGTAGATATGTTTCACTGAGTGGCGACGCATGGGACGGTCAAGTAACAGCGCATGGGGCAGCCGGGTCGAGAATGTTGTCGCGGAGGCATCCGACCAAGTGACGGCGCGCGTGGCGTCCGAGTCCGGTGTGTCATCGAGAATGGCGCACAGAGGCGTCCAGGTAACCTATGTATGGAAAATAACACAAGCTAACATAAAATATTCTTGAAGTAATTTAATGTTTGTTGAAATGATTTGTGTAAATTACACCCCTAGACACCAACTGGGTGCGCCAGGTTCTTGCTCGTCCGGAACCAGCAAGAGTCTAAAAGAGTGAAGGATCCGACTAAACTTGTGAAAGTGAAGGATCCGATTGAACTCGTTTTGAGTATTGGACCCAAATAAAGCGGAAGTGTAGTGTTCCGACATGAAAATAAACAACCGAGCGTAGAGGTACACTCGGTGGCGTGGCCTCCGAGTGGACGTCATGCGCAACTTACGTGCCACTCGATAATGCAGAAATAATTATTTAATTGAATGAAGTCTGTGAAGTATGACCTAGCTGTCTAACAATGCGCGGGGCGATCGGGCGAAGTAGACATGTCCGGCTGAGTGGCGATGCATGGAGCTGCCGAGTGACGAAGACGTGTCTCGTCGAGTGGCAATGTGCGGAGCTGCCGAGTGATGATGACGCGTCCAGTAGTGACGGCGCACAGGACGGTCGAGTGACGATGGAGCATCCAGCTGAGTGGCGATGCGCAGAGCTGCCGAGTGACGAAGACGTGTCTCGCCGAGTGGCGATGCGAGGAATTGTCGAGTGATGACGATGCGTCCAGTAGTGACGGCGCGCAGGACGGCCGAGTGATGATGGAGCGTCCGGCTGAGTGGCAATGCACGAAGCTGCCAAGTTACGAAGACGTGTTCGTTGAGTGGCGATGCACGGAGCTACCGAGTGACGACGACATGCCTCGCAGAGTGGAGATGCGAGGAGCTGCCGAGTGAAGACGACGCGTCCAGTAGAGTGACAGCGCGCAAGGCAGCCGAGTGATGATGGAGCATCCGACTGAGTGGCGATGCGCGGAGCTGCCAAGTGATCTGCATGCTGATCGTCTGAACGTAAATTTTATTTGCATGTCATTCTGTTAGTAGCTTGAATAGAATATCCATCCGAGTGAATTGTTGTCCGAAGACGACGACAGACAAGTAATCCTGCAAGTTAATAGCAAGCATATCTACAATTTTTTTTTGATAAACTAAGTGTTATGCACGGATGCTATTTTGCAAGAAATAGGGACCACGGATGGTTATGCATGCATTCATGCAAGATTACCGTTCGTGGAAATAGTGTGACGGAAGTTTTGTCTTTAGTAATTAGGAAATGAATAGCATCAATCCTCACCTTATGAGCCAGGTGTGTGCCAGGTGACAAAGGTGTGTCTCACCGAGTGGCGACCCGCAGAGCTGCCGAATGATGGCGACATGTCTCGTCGAGTGGTGATGCGCGGAGCTACCGAGTGATGATGACGCCTCTAGTAGAGTAACAGCGCGCGAGGCTGCCGAGTGATGAAGGAGCGTCCAACAGAGTGACAACGCACAGGGTTGCCGAGTGGCGATGTGCAGAGTTGTTGAGTGATAACGACGCATCTCGCCGAGTGACGATGCGCAGAGCTGCCGAGCGATGACGACATGTCTCGTCGGAGTGCACGGGGATGAACGAGTGAAGAAGGTGCGTCCAGTGTAGTGACGGCATGCGGGGCGACCGTGTGACGAAGGCGCATCCGGTGTAGTGACGGCGCGCGGGACGGTCGAATGCAATAGACGCGTCTGGTTGAATGGTGACGTGCGGGGCGGCCAAGTGACAAAAAGAGGTCCTGCGAAGTGACAAAGTGCGGGACGGCCTATGAAGTAGATGCCATCCTGACATGTTATCGTGTTAAAAAGTCTGTTCAAATGAGTTGCCATCCAGACACGGCGACGGACGAGCGAGTATAGATACGAATATATATTTTTCCTGGATCAAAAATGTCCTTGAATGGATGCTACTTGCAATTCGGGCAGTTATGCATGCATGCACAATTAACTCGCGGACGATTCAAATGAGAGCATCAGTTTCGCCTTGGTAATTGGTGCAGGAAACCCTCATTATGTGAGTGTTTAGTGAGGTGATTAATTTGGGGAAACTGCCAGCCCACTTTATGAAGGATTACGAGGCTACTTATCGTCCGATGTAGACAACGCAGATGAAGGAGACCTAGCCGGCTGGGTAGTGTGTGCGTCTGATTTAGACAACGTAGATGAAGGAGACCTAGGCGGCCGGGGAGTGCATGCTGCCAACGATGCAAGGAAAGGCCGGCAAGCGCGTCCTGAGGCGGCACCGAGCGAGCATGCCCTGAGGCAACCCCGGCAAGCGTGTCACAGGGCGGGCGAGTGTGGCGATCGGTAGATGAGCACGTCTCAGGGCAGGCGAGCGTGGCTTGAAGCCGGCAAGCACAGCTCAGGGCCGCCGAGAACGGCACAAAACTTCACCGCTCCAGGAGTCATACGGATCCAATCCCTTCGCCTCCTCGACCGCATGCGCGGCGGTCGTGCATGATGTAGTAGCAACGATGTTCGTAGACGAGGTCGAAGATGATAGGATGGACCGGTCGATGATGATGGGATGGACCATACCGGTGACTGTGTGTAGGAGCCCGCTGACGGCGTCATACACAGGACCGGAGACGACGGGACTGACCGTCGGTGATCGTGTGTAGGAGCTCCACAATGATGTCGAAAACGAGGTCGGAGATGACGGGACAGACCACGTCGGTGGATGAGAAAACCATATGCATCATGGCTCGATAGACGTCATATGCCCCATGGTGGGCGCCAAATGTCGTGGGAACGATTCCGTCATTAGAGAGGGGTAGAATAACGGAGCATGAGCTATCGAGATGCAAATGGGTGACACGATGATTTTAACGAGTTCGGGCCTCTCACGGCGGAGATAACAACCCTACGTCTTGTGCTCCGGAGAGGCTTTGCTTATTTGTCATGAACACGGAGTTACATGGTGTCTTTGAGGAAGAGAGAGGAAAGGGAGAAGAAGGAGCCCCCCAGGGGAGAAGAAGCTAGCCTGAGCTATGTGGTGGGGTGGCTTATATAGAGTGTGCCATCCCCTCACCTCCTATGTTACAAGATGGGGCATTGCTGCCATAAAGTCAGCCCACTACAGAACCTCCAGAATGAGAATGATGCTTCGACTGCCTTGTTGGTCTTCGCATATCTGAGTGAGACATATGGCCGAGCGGTTGACTGTGGCCGAGTGGATGGAACATACTCGGTCGAGTTAATAGTATGTATGTATTAATCCGGACCCACCTGGTATGTGGACCCCATGGTATTATGATATTTTGACCCTTCATGGGCCTACCTATTTTGTGTATCCCCGATAGTAGAAGAGATGGGATTGGTGGAAAGCAACTTGGGGAGGCTAGAAATCAAGATCCATATGATTGGAGTGGAAGATCTTGACCTCAACACAAGGGTAGGTCGTTCTCTCTCAGAAAATCTGATAGGATATGTATGGAATAGTTCTGGTGCTTCTCTTTTGGGTAAGTGATGGTGGAGCGGTATATATAGGCATCTCCAAAAATCCAACCGTTACACACACAAAATGACTAACTCGGTGACACCGATGTGTTAATCTCGGTGGTACCGAAGTGACCAAAATGTGGCAACTTTTGAATCTCGGTGAGACTGATATAGGTATCTCGGTTGCATCGATAATGTGACCAACAGTCAGAATGTCCAATCTCGCTGACGCCGATTCGACAATCTCGGAGGGATCGAAACTGTGAACTTGCGTAACAGAAAGTTGGTAGCCCAACTCGGTGGCACCGAATGCAGTATCGGTAGCGCCGAAAAGCTAGCGTTTGACTGAGTCTGTCTAGGGTTAGGAATCGGTGGCACCGAGATGGAAATGTTGGTTGCACCGATTATGAGTATTTGGCTTTGGACAGACTTTGGTGGAAGAGTTTGTGGGTGTTTTTGGTGACTATCACTTGTGCACATATGAGCATTTTGTTCACCAACAAAACCTAACCCTCTTTTAATAGTATTGGATTTCCTATGGACTCAAAGTAATTTCTCATAAATACAAAATGTAGAGTCTTCTTGCTTGAAGCTTGGCCAACCTATTTCCTTACATCTTCGGGTATTCCACAATCTTTTG
This sequence comes from Hordeum marinum, assembly GCA_022496015.1. Classification (NCBI taxonomy): domain Eukaryota; kingdom Viridiplantae; phylum Streptophyta; class Magnoliopsida; order Poales; family Poaceae; genus Hordeum; species Hordeum marinum. The sequence goes on along the minus strand of CM039673.1, from coordinate 557,256,686 downwards.
CCAACCCATCATTGAACATTTCCTGAAATATACTTGGTGGAAACATTAGTTCAATGACTTATATGTTGTTATAAATTATCTTAAACCATCAAGGAAGCAAATGTGCTTTCAATATCTCTCTTTTTGGTAATTGATGACAACATATAGATCGAATCTTCGACATATGATATAATCAATGAATATAATCGTCGCTTTGAGAGATACGTGATAAGCGTGAGCTCTCTCTAAATTTGTGTATTATTTTAAATTTGCGTTTAAATGCAAATGCACAATCGATTAGGTACATGAGACACTTCTTTCATGTCACATACAACTTAGTGGTGTGCGAGAGTAATAATAGTTAATCAACATAGCACAACACAATAAACAAAGTGAGTGATCATCACATAATCATCAAATGATAGGAAATAGTAGTAACACACATCACAACATATGATCATACACAAACACAAAAGTATCTCACGTGTGTACCTAACGGGCGGGTCAGGGAAGAACAAGCACATGTGTCCCGTCCGTACGCTCCGACGCAAACACGACCCAAATTTCGGCCGAAGATGAGACAAAAACGGACCAAAACAGACAAATATCTGTTTGCTTCCCTACGCTGGGTCAGATTTTGTGTCCGTTTACTTTCAAACGGACGGGGTTGGACCATTTAAGTTCGTGCGTTGCGATTGTCCTAACCCAGCCCATCATGATAGCTGTGGTAGCGTCCAGCCTAATGCGTGAAGTTGCTGAGTGTTCTCCGCGACTTTTAAAAGGTTCTATTTTTTTACTTCTAGTTCACACATAGCGCTTTGCCATGTATGTGGCTACACACATGAAACATGATGCTACGAATGATCTCAAGAGCAAACGCATAGCAAGCACCATACAGTTTCCAGAACATCATCTTCTTTGACGTTTGTTTGTGGGTGTTGGTTGGATTAAATACTAGCAAGCTCACGGAGTCATGGTTGCTTGAATATGGCCCTAGCACACTTCGACATAGATTCATGGTTGCATTTCTTTTGTCTAGTGCCGGTCGGGCGTCCGCTGCTGCATGCAAAGCACTCCCTCTAGTAATGTATGCTTTGAGCAGCGTCCTTAACACTCTCAGCCGTCGCCAGAGCCGTCGAAGCATGCCATTGCAATATTATCGAAGCAAACGGACCAATGTTGTAGCATCATCGAAGTAACCGTGCCAACCATCGCAGCACTGCCATGCCAGAAAGTACACCTTTACAGCATTGTCGAAGCAGTTGGGCCTCCGTCATAGCATCGCCGTGGTTGTTGAAGCACGTCGTCGCAGCAGCATCATGACCACTCGAAGCACACTGCCGTGGTGGCTATCAAAAAGCACCCTTCACGGCCGTTGAAGCACATCATCGCAACATCATCTAAGCAGCCAGGCTGCCGTTGTAGCATCAACGTGGCCGTCGATGCATGTCCTTATACACTAGACAATAGAGAGTATATCGATCACGGCTATTTTCAAATATATCTCTGTATTTTTTTTTGGGTGTGGGGAGAGTACACCCTTATTGTGTGTTTTGTTGGGTATAGACCTATCTATGATCTTACATGTATAATTAATAATCAAGCTTATATATTTAATAGATAGCCTAGTAATCGTCATCGGTTATTTCGAGGGGAAAAAGGTTAATGGTCGAGCAACAAGGCCTTTTACACACAAAAATTCATAAGTTTTCAATGAAATATGTAGCGTCTTCATGAATCATCATGACTCGAAAGAGAATTGTGGATCTTTCATGTAGTCAAATGACTCTTCGTGCGTAGGAAGATCATCTTGGCAAGGAGTGTACATGAATGATTCGTGTGTAGTTTCCATTTGAGAACGAGGTTGCAGTGGCCGCAGCCGATTGCGACGCCCTGCACCGGCGTGCTGTCCCCGAACGTGAGCGTCTCCATCGCAAGCATGCCCTCCGAGATGTCAGACACCACCTCCGACGACCCACCTCTGCCGTCATCGTCGGCGAGAGGCGACGCTGTCGGTACTCTGCCCACGCGTCGTCCCTTGCAACGAGGCCGAGCACAGCGTGGCGCGTCGACAGGTACGTCCTGCCGGAGATGGCGTCCCGGTTGTTGGGGTTGCCCAGAAAAAGAAAGAAAACTCACGCACACAATCTCAAGGAAGAAGAGGATACACATACTTTGGCACACGCACATAGTGCCTTTTCTCTTGTATTACCTCTCTCAGCATTCACAAGATGCAATTACATGGCCTAAATAGCCGGACACTCACGGCTAAAACGCAGCCACTAACCCATTACTAACTATCATGCACACACGCACCCACTACTTGCATGCATGCACTCACAACGGTCCAGCCACACACATCGGCTTAGATCCGATTACTACTCCACTTGGCTAGCTACACACGTACATGTTTAAGTCACCTGCAAGTCTATCAGATAATAAACTAGGAGCTCACTCTGCGTACGTAGGCCACAACTACTACGCCAACTTCTTTCTCCATATCTATCTGCTACGCGACTTGCCGCTCGGACTCCGCGGAACATAATGCATGCAGCTGACTCATACAATTTAATCCTATGAACGTAATACGAATAATAAGATTAGTTCCAACACCGGTGCAGCAGCGCGAGCGAGGGGCGGCCATCGCAGCGCGACGATGAGGGTGAGGACGGTGATGTGGCCGTGGCCATGGTGAAGTTGAGAGGGACGATGTAGTGGAACCGTAGTGACGAAGCCGAAGCGCCAGACATGATCACGGCGGAGACGAAGAGGAGGGCGAGGAGAAGAAGCGTGGTGGTCATTTCAGCGTGCATGTCCATGGGTGCGCCGCGCACGTACGCTTCAAGGGAGCGAGATCTTGGGTCCCAAGTGTTTTTGGAAACGACGAAGCTTTACACTAGCTAGCTAGAGGCCCACAGGATTTATGAGTTCCGCGGTGTGTGGGTGGCCAGTGTGTTGTGCAGCACTAGCTAGTGTGGTTTGGTTCATGCACTTGTACTAGTAAAAAACGACCCATTTGTTCTGGTTTCAGAGGCCTATTTGTCCCGGTTCTGAAACCGGGACTAAAAGGTCGCGACTAAAGCCCTAAACCTTTAGTTCCGGTTCACTTACGAACCGGAACCAAAAGGGCTCCACGTGGCCGCTACGGGAGCCCAGGCAGGAGGACCTTTAGTCCCGGTTTGTAACACCAACCGGGACCAAAAGACATCCACGCGTCAGCATCTGATAGGAGCTGGGTTTTTTGAAAGTGGGGTTTTGAAGGGTTAATTTAGGGGTTTCATATTGAGTTAGCTAGCTAATAGAGAGAAGTGATCTCTCTTTTTCTGTTCTTGGTCGACGCTAGCTACTATACATATAGAGAACTCGACGCTAGCTAGTAAGCAAATGACGAAAAACCATTAATTACACAAGATCTAACAGCTCATCATCATCTTAAGCATACAAAGTTAAAGTCTCATAAAACAAAACAAAAAAGATAAAATGACATAGTCCTCCCTCGTAAGACCTACTCCTCCCTCTTAGGTAAAATAGCATAAAAAGAATCACACCAATGTCTCCATGATGAAGCAAAGAGATCCAACGGTCTCCAATTTGTGGCTTGCGATCTTTTTTTATTTGTCCTCATGCTTCAATTTGGAGCCTTCTTGGTGGTTTGCGCTCAGTCGAATATGCAAAAGATAACTTGGGATGGAAGGGCTTTTTTTTGTCATATTACCTTCGGGTTGCATCAACGGTGGCACAACTTCATTTGGCAATTTCTGTTGAAGAACATAATATATAGTAGCCTAGTGAGCAATGTAATCAATACCATTTACGCAACAGTACTAGTATACTTAATTAGCAACTCTTACCAAGAAATTTCGGCGAATGTCATGCGCCCTCAACCTATGCACTAGTGTCCTATACAATGTATAATTTGGGTTAGTTCCCAAATTATACGGAAAGATGTCTCTACCAGCTATGACACCAATAACAAAGTAGATAAGATCATCCTTCTCCTTCCAAGTTAGATGTGATCCATAAGTGTAGTGTGTCGTGTCAATTATGTTCTGTATTTCACTCGAAGAAACGAAATAAGCTGTAAATTAAAAATTAACAAATTTAGTACGCATGAACACCTAATATTTATATATATATAATGCAAATTACTTGACAAATATGCATGGTTGACAAACTCACATGGAGGTAAAACAGGAAACATATCGACATCCACCCAAATGTCGATATTTTCTTCAATATGATCTTCGGGACAAAGATCGAAGGTTATTTTCATATCTTCCTGAAATCCATATGTCTTGCAAAGAGCTTTCCAATTTGAGCACCCTATTTCTATGTTATTAGGTGCATTCATTACTTTCACAAGAAATGTCTGACCATGTTTAGTCCTTAGGTTGGCTGTCCTCGTCTCAAAACTCTCGTGCTCTTCGAAACCGAGCCTCTCCAAGAAATACCGTCTTGCATGACAGGGAAGGAACTAGTCGAATTGTATAAAACAGAAATTACGCGTTGAAGGAAAGAAACAGAAGTCATGCTTAATTACGAAAAAACAGTTGTCATCATTGCGTACCGTAGAAATATCGAAGTCCTCATAAAGCTTCATGGTGAAGAACCTGTCGTGTCGCAGCACAGTCTGGTCACAAAGACCTTTATCTTCACCGCAAAATTCACACCCTTGGATCCCATCGTCGTCTGATGACGACGACATTTCCTGTGTTCATGATTCAAGAATTATGGCACGGGCTCATAGTTGAAACATTTAAAATCGATCGAAGGAAACTACGAGAAAACTGATCAACACGCAGATCACTATTACTCAATATGCAACGGGTTGACTTTAGGTCTATCGAGTCTTTCCTTCCTAAACTCTCATCTCACGTATATGGTGGGCACTCCCTCTGATATTGCGACCGTCGGTGATGGTGCTCTTCCATTCGTCTTCGAGTGCATTACACCAAAATGTCTAGCACACGGGAACGAAGGAGAAGCGACCCCACGACAACAGTCGGGATTCTTCCTCTCTCTCTCATATATATATATATATATATTCATATGATGGACACTCTCCCTCACTGAAAGATACACAATGGGCCAAAACAGACCTAAAGTCAACCCGTTTCATATATCGAGCAACGACATAGAAAAAATACTGAAATGACTTGCAAATCACAAATACATTTATAATGAACTTGAATATAATATCACTAATACATCATCCCGAATAATCCAGTTCAACAATTACGACACGTTTTGGATCTTAATTAATGTGTGTATGACTTTCGGTACGTCGAGGTTTTCCTTAAATAACTCTCATATCTCATGGTGTGTTGGTGCGCACTCTCTCACATTGATACGGTGGTGTATATATGTTGGTGGACAATCTCTCGCAGTAATAGTTCGGCCGTCCGTGATGGACGCCTCCCCTCTTCTCTTCTTGCACAATATATCGACGAGTATATTGCGAGGAAGAGAAGAAAGAAGAGGCGCCCCCACGACAACAGTCGGGATTCCTCCATCAAGAACACACATGAAAGTTATCTAAGGAAAGCCTCGACGGACCGAAAGTCACACACGCATTATACCGATAAAATATCTCTAATACATTAATATTTATAATGACCTCGAATATAATATCACTAATACAGATCGAATATCTTAGAATTCAAAATGGAGGACGGTGAACTCGGTTCACTAGCGGTCTCTGAGGTGCCGGCGGTGGACACCCAAAGATAAGCAACCATCATGGGATCATAACTCAAGTGAGATCTCTGAAGGATCTGCCAGGTATTGTCAAACTAGGCGTCCAACGCCGCCATGTAGCGACGAACATGCTCGTCCTCCTCCCTGACACGGTGACGTACCACCTCCGCGGGTGCCGGCTCCCTCCACACCAAAAGTGGCCCGCGTGATGTAGGAGATATGCCCTAGAGGCAATAATAAATGTTATTGATTATCTCCCTGTTCATAATTATGTTTATGTTCCATGCTATAACTGCAATGATTCTCGAGTCTACAAATAAAACGAGGCTTGGAGGGAAACTCATGTGCACGTGTGGGATAATAAATGGTAAAATTTATTCCTAGTCTGGCCTCTAAGACTGGCTCAAGTATTGCATGATGATCCTGTTTTCCTGATCATGGGCATGGCTATGCCGGCAATTTTGAGGGCACAATGTTAGAAGAACATTTGTGTTGAATCGACCCAAATTAATGTTATGCTATGAGATACATTCGTCATAAGTTAATGGTTAATAACACAGAGAAGTTAATGTTTGCATAATTCCTTAGACCATGAGAGTATCGAGTTTCTTCATGCTTGCTTCATGAACTTTGGGGTTTGTTAAACGTCATCCGTAAATGGGTGGCTATTACGGCGGCTTACGGGTTCATGGAAAAGTAAGTGAAGTAACTTGATAGCTCAAGATTGGGATTTGCTCCTCCGACGATGGAGAGATATCTCTGGGCCCTCTCGGTGTTACAGTATCCATCATCGTCTGGCCAGACACTTTGCAATTTGATCACGGGGATGCCGGAACACGGGAACGAGAAAAGAGAACAATACCGATAACGAGGTAACTGGCATAGTGCACAAGTTGTTGATCCATGGGGATGCCAACATGTCTCACCTCGGGTATTTGTAACATATCGCGAAGCAACAGGAATAGCACACGGCAACTGGAGGTTCACTCGAATATTTATTCGTGTGGGTATAGGGATCGATATGGGTGTCCACGGCTCCGATGTTGATCATTGATCGGAAGGGGTTCCAGGTCATGTCTATGCTTCACTGAACCTATAGGGTCACACGCTTAAGGGTCATCTATCTGTTGAATACTAGACAGGGAGTCTGAGAGAAAATCACCGAAAAGTTTCGGACACCGGAAAAGTTTCGGACAGCGGAAATGTTCCGGAGACAGGTCACCGGAACAGTTTCGGTGAAACTGAAAAGTTGTTTCAGAGGATACCATAAAGTCAAATTGGTTTTGGCACATGCCTGATAATTCTTGGAGGGTGCCAGAATCATTCTGGAAACTTCTGGGAATTTTCCGGAAGAATAACCGGAAATGTTCCGGAGCTGCCGGAACCGCTTCAGATGCTTTTCACAGATGAAAATCACTATTCCGGAATTGTTCCGGATCGTATTGAAAATTATTTTAGTGGGTATTGGAAATGTTCTAAGCCCACATAAATATTTTTAGTTCGAACGGACGCTGAAAAATATCGTCATGAATAGTGAAAGTGCTTTTTGGATTACTTTATTGGAAACACTATTTGTGAATAGTGGAAACACTATTCGTGAATAGTGGAAACACTATTATGAATAGTGGGAAACACTATTGGGAGAAAATATCTCATGACTAGTGAAAACACTATTACGAAAATAGTGGAAAACACTATTGTGAATAGTGGGGAACACTATTTATGAATAGTGGAATCACTATTATGAATAGTGGGAAACACTATTGGGAGAAAATATCTCATGACTAGTGAAAACACTATTACAAAATAGTGGAAAACACTATTGTGAATAGTGGGGAACACTATTTATGAATAGTGGAATCACTATTATGAATAGTGAAAATATCTGAGGGCATTTTGGTATTTTTACCATAGTCTCTCATCCTATAAATAGGGGTGAGGAGGCAGCCCAAAATCCTCATCCTTGTGCTCTCATACACATGCTTTGCTTTGCAAGCTCTCTCTCTCCCTCCCAGCGAAATAGTTTCGTAGAGCCGAAAGGCTGTCTGGGTTCCGGCAGGAACTAGTTCTGGACGGCGAAGCCCTGCCGGATAGATGACACCGTATGTGTGCAACTCTATAGAGAGATCGTAGTTTCGGTCTTAGTTCGAGAGTGCCTCCCGAAGGGCTGTCCGCGACACCGTCCGGGGGGCTATGCGACCGCCTCCCGGAGGGCTGTCCGCAGGGCAGATGAGGGTATACATCCTCGCGGTTGGGAGGTTGTAAAATCCTAGCTGCGGGGATCTGCACCACCGTTCGTCATCGACTCTACTTCTGCTGCGCTTCGAGTCGGTACGGATCAGATCAAACCTTGTATGCAGTCTCCATAGTGGTCCTGGGCGTGCTCGCTATACCGGAAATTTTTGTTTTCTGTCGCGTTCCCCAACAGTGGCATCAAGAGCCAGGCTATGAGTAGATGCATGTTATGATCTAGAATACATGAGATGTACGGGTATTGCATAGTATAATTTTGTAGTAGATGAGATCTATTGCTGGAAATTATTTGTGCGGGTAGCAGATGAAATCTGTTACCCGATGTTCCTATTGCTTCCCATGAATTTGCGTAGTCCATATCTTGACGGAATGGTGGAATCTTACAAAGTTCTGACAATCCGCGATCCTTTCATGCTGCTCCTGAGTATGCTGATTGACAGATCACCGAAGTGCTAACAGTTCTTTGGGTTCCACCATAGTCAAAAGAAATATGGATGTTTCGCAGACGAAAGGGCAATGCAGATGTGATCTGCACGGGGGTCACGCGTATGACGAAGTTTAGTATGGGGCTCGAGATTTTATTATCTCGTATTTCATACACCCTGGAAAGTTAATCTAGCAACTTGAATTATCATACTTGATGATGGACGTTGGTAGATTCGGTTTGTTTCGAAACCTTAGAAGCCACGTAAAACAAGTTTTTGCATGGACCGATTAGAGGCGTCTAACTTGGTTTTGTAGGATGGTTTGCATGTGCATGTGATGTGGTATAGCAGTGTTCATAATAATTTGATTATGTATGAGATGACTATATGATGTAAATTGATTAACATGACCTGTGTGTCATGATTCGGCATGATGGCTGGAGCCATATGATTGCACTTTAATGACCTGCGTGTCAACCTTATGTAATGCACTTATTTTATTAAGCTATAGAGATAGCAATATTATTTGGTGCATCAACAAGGTGGTGGCAATCTTCGCAAAGGTGAACACCGACGCGAATGCCGAAGACGAAGGAATGAAAGACTTCTCCGTCAGAAAGGGCTATACCATATCACGCTATTATGAATTGCCTGAGATGTTTATCCCTCTTGATGCACCCTTCTTGATTGCGCGGTAGTCGCTTTTTATTAGGGTGATCTCTCACAAAATATCAAGTAGTTAGTGTTCTCCCAAGTGTAGCACCGTCACGGCACCTATCTCTTCGGGGTATCACATGGTTACATGGGTACGAACGATTAGAGAAGTGTGAGGCGGGTGAGTTGAGACCTCGCAGCGAGATCACTTGGTTGTCTTGACGTTCAGGCACGAAAGTCATGAGCTCGGAACACATGCATCGAAAGATGAACAAGAGTCACATAGAGATGTGATTGGCAAGTTGGCCTACCGATTGCAATTCTCGTCACTTGAGATGGATACATCCTTGGCGTTGAATTGTAATTTGGATCTTGAATCACTCACAATCAATTATGAGAGATATTGATTTGAGTGGGAGCTCACTGTAGAATTAACTTGTTTTAATTCTCAGTGCAATTAATTTTGAACAATGTCTAAGTGTGATTTTCATAATAGTTGTAGGATAATGGCTCGCGTTTCCACCTTCCCTATTAAAATTGAATAAGCTGTTAAATATCTGGTTAAAACTTTACGGTTGGTAACGTAATGTGAGGATTGTCCTCAAGAGTGCCGAGAAAGACTTGTCCTATCGCATGCTTTCGGTATTCTCCCGCTAATGCTATGGATGACATGACTCCCGTCCTTCGATCCAAAAGCTAAAATTCCATTTCGGTCAAGTGAAATATGTCTGCTTCCATGAGACCCGAACTTCGAAAGTTTGGATAGTTATGTGATATTCATGGAATCTGAAAATCATTTTCAGAGACAGACAAAGTCTAAAAACATATAAGATATCCAAAGCAATGTTTGTTTGCAAACTATTAGTAAAGGAGTTTACTATGCATTAGACTGATAAGAGAGGGATCCAGGAGAACGCCTGTCATATGATGAAAGGTGAATAAAACAACAACTTAAAGAGAAAGGAAGTGTCCGAAGGGTGTCAGTGAGACTTTCACGCCTAGGAAGTCTGGGGCTAATGCCACTCTTAAGTTGGGTGCTTCTTCTGAGAGTAGGAGAAATACTGAAAGTTAAACTATTAGAAGTATAATGGCAAAAGGAAAGAAGAATGGAATATCCAGCTCATGTATGAATGTCATACAAGTTTTTGATGTATAGAAGGCTGGTCAAAGATATAGTTCTTGGGAATTATGGTTAAACATGTTAATCATTAATTCTTGGGTACTGTGAGTTGGTCACAAAGATACCCGCTCGATTGCATTCTGTTGCAACTCGATGTAAGAACTACTATGGCCTGAAAGACTAGCCAGAAATATGAGGCTTAGATACACGCAGGGAACATAGTAAATGTTACTATGCCTTCCATCGGTGTATTCCCTATGTATTAAGTTTCATAATTCATTTTAGAGTTTCACACTCTAGCCCTTTGCATAAGGTATCTTGCAAGAAGGTTGTTCATAAGAGAACTTTTCATGTTCGGTGTTATGAATAACATAAGGGCCATATTTTCATTATGAAAGAGACGTATGTTATGAATATTGATAATAATACATTACCTCTGGGTTTATTTTCATAGTTCATTTGAGAGTTGCATACACTCTAGCCCATTGCACAATGTTTGTTGCAAAAGATTTGTTCATAAAAACAACAATTGTTGTTCAGTATTATGAATAACATGAAGGGCCATGCTTCCATCCTAATGGGATGTATGTTATGAATACTGATGGAAATATGATATATCCATAACACTGACGCTAAATGTCGCAAGACTAAAAGAATACCACATATGTGTGGCACTGCATTTGGTCACATTGGAGAAACCTGCATGGAAAATTCCATTATGATGGATTTTGAAGTCGTTTGATTTTGAATCATATGACACTTGCAACTTTCCTCCAAACAGTGAAGTGACTGAAATACCGTTCACAGGCAATAAGGAACGAGCAAAGAACTTATCAGTGATCATACATTTGATGTATGTAGTCCGATAAATGTTGTTGCAAACAGTGGATTTGTCTACCTTCAAAAATGACTCAAGTAGATATATGGATATTTACTTGATGAGACGTAAGTCTGGATCTTTTGAAATCATTCGAAAGGTTTTAAAAATTGAAGTAGAAGTTATTGTACCAAGAAAATTATGTTTCTGCAATTTGATTGCGGAAAGGAATATTTGAGTTACAAGTTTAGCGAATGTCTGATGAGTTGTGAAAAGAGTTTCATAACTTGCACCTCCCGGAACACTACTCCAAAGTGGAAAGTCCGTGAAGATGTAATCGAACCATTTATGACATGGTAAGATCAAATATGACATAAATAGATTTGCCATTATCCCTTTTATAGAGTGATGCTTTAGAGACTGCGGCTTTTACACTGAAAAGAGATCCATTAGGTCTGTTGAAATGATGCCATGGTATGGTACGCCCAACCATGTTATATCTTTTCTTAACATTTGGAATATGGGGCTAGTGTAAAAGGTTACAAACCTATTCCAAGTCAGACAAGTACTACTTTGTATGGTTATCCCAAGTCATTGGGTATTCCCCCACCACTATACCGAGGCAAAGGGTTTTGCCACAAAACGGTATGTTTTTAAAGAGAATAGTTCTTACAAAAGGTGAGTGGGAGGACAGTGCAACTCGATGAGATAACCAGTATCTTCGTCATCGGTTCAAAGGAAAGAAACCCTAGAAGTGATTCCGTTGTTTCCTACTACGACTGATACGTAAGTCTCTACAATAAAATGTATGGACTTCGGTCGAATGTGCAGCTGAACCACGTAGGCAAAGCTCGTGCAAACCTATCAGGTGCGCAAAGGAGATATTGTTGTTGGACAACAGTATACCTACAATACACAAGGAAGCATTGATGAGCCCTGACTCCGGGATTGGCTAAATGCCAATACAATCTGAGATAGTTTCCATATATGTGATTCAAGATTAAAACCTTGATACACCTTTCAGAGGACTTAGAGTCTAACGAATATTTATGGAACTAAAAACTGATACGGATAAAAATGTTTTATCCATAAAGCTCGACTTGTTGAAATAACAAGTTCAAGGAGTTGGCTACGATGAGGTTGTTTCATCGTAGCGATGCTTAAGGTCGGTTCGGGTTGAACTAGCAATTAATACATATATCAATCATGAGATATGAAACATGGATGACAAAAGGATTTCCATCTGATGTAAATGAAACCTAGGACTTGTATGTGATACAGTCCAAAGTAATTTGTCGATCCAGAGGATGCTAGTAAGTATGCAAACTTCAGAGTTCCAGCGATGGACAGAAGAGAGCAAAGTGGAGTTGGAATCTTTGTTTTTGATGGAATGGTCAAAGGGGTTTGACTTCATCAAATGGGTATCGAAGATGCTTGTGATTCAAGAAAGTAAGTGAGAGCATAATACTATTTCTAAAAACCTTGTGTAATTGACACATTGTTAATTGGAAATAAATTTCTTGACACGAATTAGGACTTCATTTGAAAATAGTTTTTTCCATGAAGTGCTTAGGCTAAATAGCCTCAATATTAGGCATGATGATCTATGGAGATAGATTTACCTAATGGGGCTAAGCAATGAATACATATTGACAAGGTGCTAAAACCTTTTAGCATTTAAAAGGTCAAGGAGTGATTCTTGCCAAAGTCACATGGAAAGAGTTTTTGCAAGACTCAGTGTCCCAAAACACTGATGAGTGAAATACATGATGGAGATTCCACACACTCTTGTGTTTGGATTAATCATGTATTCCATGGTATATAAAGCAACCAGATATGTCCGATACTCCCAAGTTGTTGCGAGTATAGATACAAAAGTGATCAACGCACTGATCATGGGACAATAGTGAAAGATGTCATTAAGTACTAGAGTAGTGCTGATGACATGTTTCTCGCAAGCAGAGATTATGAAGTGCTCGTTGTAAGAAATTACATCGATACAGTCTCAATCAATGCTCCATGCGATTTTCGATTTAAGTTAAGGGTTTTGTGTAATACACAATATGGTGGCACGGTAGTTGGAAATTGTTCCAAACAAGATACTGTGGCGAATTCTATAACAAAGGCTAAGTATGTTGACACTTTGGAAGCGACAAAGAAGTTGTTGAATCATATAGTTCATTCATGAACTTAGTATGGTTCCAAGATGGTTTTGGTCTATGAGACACTATTGCAGATAGTTGCTCCATAGCTCAGTCTGAGGAATCGGGTTTCGACCAATGATTCACACATATGAAAAGCCAAGTTCACACAAAATACGAATTTTGTGATAGCGTGGAAACGCGAGGATATGCATAGTTACACACAGAGCTGAAGTTGTCAGATCCGTTGGACATCAGGCTATACCACAAGCGAAGCATATTTTACACCAGTATGCCATAGGTGTAAAGTGCATTAGCATTTACTAGATTATTGACTCTAGTGCAAGTGGGAGTCTATAGGAGATATGCCCTAGAGGCAATAATAAATGTTATTGATTATCTCCCTGTTCATAATTATGTTTATGTTCCATGCTATAACTGCAATGATTCTCGAGTCTACAAATAAAACGAGGCTTGGAGGGAAACTCATGTGCACGTGTGGGATAATAAATGGTAAAATGTATTCCTAGTCTGGCCTCTAAGACTGGCTCAAGTATTGCATGATGATCCTGTTTTCCTGATCATGGGCATGGCTATGCCGGCAATTTTGAGGGCACAATGTTAGAAGAACATTTGTGTTGAATCGACCCAAATTAATGTTATGCTATGAGATACATTCGTCATAAGTTAATGGTTAATAACACAGAGAAGTTAATGTTTGCATAATTCCTTAGACCATGAGAGTATCGAGTTTCTTCATGCTTGCTTCATGAACTTTGGGGTTTGTTAAACGTCATCCGTAAATGGGTGGCTATTACGGCGGCTTACGGGTTGATGGAAAAGTAAGTGAAGTAACTTGATAGCTCAAGATTGGGATTTGCTCCTCCGACGATGGAGAGATATCTCTGGGCCCTCTCGGTGTTACGGTATCCATCATCGTCTGGCCAGACACTTTGCAATTTGATCACGGGGATGCCGGAACACGGGAACGAGAAAAGAGAACAATGCCGATAACGAGGTAACTGGCATAGTGGACAAGTTGTTGATCCATGGGGATGCCAACATGTCTCACCTCGGGTATTTGTAACATATCGCGAAGCAACAGGAATAGCACACGGCAACTGGAGGTTCACTCGAATATTTATTCGTGTGGGTATAGGGATCGATATGGGTGTCCACGGCTCCGATGTTGATCATTGATCGGAAGGGGTTCCAGGTCATGTCTATGCTTCACTGAACCTATAGGGTCACACGCTTAAGGGTCATCTATCTGTTGAATACTAGACAGGGAGTCTGAGAGAAAATCACCGAAAAGTTTCGGACACCGGAAAAGTTTCGGACAGCGGAAATGTTCTACAGACAGGTCACCGGAACAGTTTCGGTGAAACTGAAAAGTTGTTTCAGAGGATACCATAAAGTCAAATTGGTTTTGGCACATGCCTGATAATTCTTGGAGGGTGCCAGAATCATTCTGGAAACTTCTGGGAATTTTCCGGAAGAATAACCGGAAATGTTCCGGAGCTGCCGGAACCGCTTCAGATGCTTTTCACAGATGAAAATCACTATTCCGGAATTGTTTCGGATCGTATTGAAAATTATTTTAGTGGGTACTGGAAATGTTCTAAGCCCACATAAATATTTTTAGTTCGAACGGACGCTGAAAAATATCGTCATGAATAGTGAAAGTGCTTTTTGGATTACTTTATTGGAAACACTATTTGTGAATAGTGGAAACACTATTCGTGAATAGTGGAAACACTATTATGAATAGTGGGAAACACTATTGGGAGAAAATATCTCATGACTAGTGAAAACACTATTACAAAATAGTGGAAAACACTATTGTGAATAGTGGGGAACACTATTTATGAATAGTGGAATCACTATTATGAATAGTGAAAATATCTGAGGGCATTTTGGTATTTTTACCATAGTCTCTCATCCTATAAATAGGGGTGAGGAGGCAGCCCAAAATCCTCATCCTTGTGCTCTCATACACATGCTTTGTTTTGCAAGCTCTCTCTCTCCCTCCCAGCGAAATAGTTTCGTAGAGCCGAAAGGCTGTCTGGGTTCCGGCAGGAACTAGTTCTGGACGGCGAAGCCCTGCCGGATAGATGACACCGTATGTGTGCAACTCTGTAGAGAGATCGTAGTTTCGGTCTTAGTTCGAGAGTGCCTCCCGACGGGCTGTCCGCGACACCGTCCGGGGGGCTATGCGACCGCCTCCCGGAGGGCTGTCCGCAGGGCAGATGAGGGTATACATCCTCACGGTTGGGAGGTTGTAAAATCCTAGCTGCGGGGATCTGCACCGCCGTTCGTCATCGACTCTACTTCCGCTGCGCTTCGAGTCGGTACGGATCAGATCAAACCTTGTATGCAGTCTCCATAGTGGTCCTGGGCGTGCTCGCTATACCAGAAATTTTTGTTTTCTGTCGCGTTCCCCAACACGTGACCGCCACCACAGAAGGTCCAAGTCGATGACGATACCTGCATTCCTCACCAACCTCCGAGCCCGGGAAGGTAGCACCTCCCAGTGCCAGCCCGACGGAGCCCAGTCCCGGACATGGCGCCTATCAAGCAGGCTCTCACGGACTACTCGACGACGAGGATTGTTGGGGAATGTCGCATGGGAAACAAAAAATTTCCTACGCACATGCAAACCTATCCATGGTGATGAGCATCTACGAGAGGGAGAGTGGATCTACGTACCCTTGTAGATCGCTAAGAGGGAAGCGTTAAGAAACGCGGTTGGTGTAGTCGAACTTCTTCGCGATCCAAATCGCCGAGCGTACCGCGATCCAATCACGAACCGTCCCGCGAACACATCATGATCCGTCCCGCGAACTCATCATGATCCGTCTCACAATCTTGATCACGATCTGTCCTGCGAACTCATCACGATCCGTTCCGTGATCACATCACGAACCATCTCGTGATCTCGATCACGGTCCTTCCGATCTAGCACCGAACGGACGACACCTCCGCGTTCAGCACACGTGCAGCTTGATGACGATCTCCACCGTCTCAATCCAGCGAGAGGAGGTGGAGAGGAGAGAGAGTTCACCGGCAGCATGACGGCGCTCCGGTGATGGTGGTGGAGCAATTCCGGCAGGGCTTCGCCTAAGCGCTGCAGAAAACCGATGTAGAGGAGAAACTATGCACCGGTGTAACGGGTAGCACGTGGCCGGAAATTCTGTCCAAAAACCACCCAATCCACTACTATATATAGGAGGAGAGGAGAGGAGAGGCAGCCAAGGCCTTTGGGTCGGCCGAAATAGGAGGTGGGAAGCAATCCTACTTCACCTCCAATCCTAGTTGGAGTAGGATTGCCTCCTATTGGCTGATTTTCCACTTTTTGCTTTAGGACTTTCTCTCCTGCGCCATGGGCCTTTGTGGCTGTTTTCCCAGCCCACTAAGGGCTGGTTATTATTCTCCCACAGCCCATGGACCTCTTGGGGTCGAAATACCCCTCCCGGAGGCCTCCCGGTACACTACCGGCACTCCCGGTACACTACCGGCACTCCCGGTACACTACAGGCACTCCCGGTACACTACCGATGAGCCCGAAACTTTTCCGGAAACCAAACTGGGACTTCCTATATATGAATCTTTACCTCCGGACCATTACGGAGCTCCTTGTTACGTCCGGGATCTCATCCAGGACTTCGAACAAACTTCGGTCACCACCATACATAACTCTACACTACCGAAACGTCACCGAACCTTAAGTGTGCAGACCCTGCGGGTTCGAGAACGTAGACATGACCGAGACACCTCTATGGTCAATAACCAATGGCGGGACCTGGACGTCCACATTGATTCCTACATATTCTACGAAGATCTTTATCGGTCGAACCTCTGTGTCAAGGATTCGGTTAATCCCGTATAACGTTCCCTTTGTTCTTCGGTATGTTACTTGCCCGAGATTCGATCGTCGGTATCTCCATACCTAGTTCAACCTTGTTACTGGCAAGTCTCTTTACTCGTTCCATAATACAAGATCCCCTGACTAACACTTAGCCACATTGCTTGCAAGGCTTGTTGTGATGTTGTATTACCGAGTGGGCCCTGAGATACCTCTGCGTCACACGGAGTAACAAATCCCAGTCTCGATCCATGCCAACTCAACAGACACCATCGGAGATACCTGTAGAGCACCTTTATAGTCACCCAGTTACGTTGCGACATTTGATACACACAAGGCACTCCTCCGAAATCCATGAGTTGCATGATCTCATGGTCATAGGAACATATACTTGACATGCAGAAAACAGTAGCAATAAACTGACACGATCATATGCTATGTTTGTAGTTTGGGTCTTATCCATCACATCATTCTCCTAATGATGTGATCCCGTTATCAAATGACATCTCATGTCCATGGCTAGGAAACCTTAACCATCCTTTGATCAACGAGCTAGTCCATTAGAGGCATACTAGGGACATGGTTTTGTCTATGTATCCACACATGCATTTAAGTCTCCGATCAATATAATTATAGCATGGATAATAAACGATTATCATGAACAAGGAAATATGATAATAACTAATTTATTATTGCCTCTAGGGCATATTTCCAACAAGGATGCGGGCCGGGCATCATCGACTATTTTTTCATAAAACCCAAAATCAACATACACATACTAATCTAACATAAACATAGTAATCTACTTTAAAAAAAGTATAAACATACTAATCTAACATACACATACTAATCTAGCTAACATAAACATACTAAAAAAAGCATAAACATACTAATCTAGCTAACATAAACATACTAATCTAACATGCATACACATACTAAAAAAGCATAAACATTAACATATATTTAAAAAAACTGCAATGAGCCGCAGCGGCAGCGGCTCACAGTGGGGGCGGTGACGGGGCGACGACGGGGGCGGGGCGACGACGGCAACGGGGCGACGACGGGGCGGGGCGGTGACTGGGGCGGCAGGGGAGGCGACGGAGGAGGGGCGAGAAAGGGAGCGGGGCGGCGACGGGTGAGGCGATGGGGGCGACGGGGGAGGTGACGGGGGCGATGATGGGGACAGCGGGGGGGAGGCAATGGGGAGGCGGGGGAGGCGACGGGGAAGGCGTGGGAGGCAGCGGGGTGGCGGGGGAGGCGACGGGGCGGCGACAGGGGCGGCGGGGGGAGGCGACGGGGCGGCGACGGGGGCGGCGGGGGAGGCGACGGGGCGGCGATGGGGGCGGCGACAGGGATGGGAACGGCGACGGCGGGCTCGGGGCGACGACGAGGGCGAAGTGAAATGAAAACTGCGGATTTTGCTAAGTGCTTGTCATATAGAAGGAGCATTGGTCCCGGTTGGTGGCCCCAACTGGGACAAATGCTACCTTTAGTCCCAGTTTGTCGCACCAACCGGGACCAACACCCTATTTTCCGTCGCCCAAAGGGCGTGAAACAAGGACCTTTGGTCCCAGTTGGTGCCACCAACCGGGATCAAAGCCCTGTTTTCAGCAGCCCAAAGGGCGGGAAATAGGCCCTTTGGTCCCGGTTGGTGGCACAAACCGAGACGAAAGGGTGGCATTGATCCCGGTTGGGGCCACCAACCAAGACCAATGGCCTTGAACAGCGGTATGGTGGGAGTTTAGTCCCACCTCGCCAAGCGAAGGTTGCCCGAACCTGCTTAGCCCCGCCGCGGTTGTTACGTTGAGCTCCTCTGATAGTGATAATAGATGCGTTTATACTGAAATTCGGCCTAAATTCAAAATGGTAGTTAGGTGCCTAACTAGCACTTTTAATTTAGGTTGAATTTCAATGTAAGCACATCTATTTTCACTTTTGCTATTTTTATGTTATTTCTTTGCATATTAAAAGTTGTTAACAAAAAATACTTTATGGATATTTTTTTTGCTATTAAATTTTTTAACAAAAATAACTTTGATAATTTTAGCTGCATGAATTGTATATAATATCAAGTTTTTTCGAAGTATCGTGTACAAAATGGATAGTCTCTTTCGAAGTATCGGGGTTTCGAACGGAAACTCATCGGTTACAAAAGACATTTCATTTTCTTGAACTTATTTGAACTTCAGGCTTTTCGTGTGTTCAAAATGTACCATTCTAAACCACATCATCAATTTTTAACCCTTTCTGACTTCATTTAATATTTTTCATGCATTTACTGTTTTTTTTGAGCTAGATGACCCTGAAATTGAAAAGCACTTCAAATGAACTCTGAAAAGGTTGAAAATTGGCATGGTATCATCATTTCATCCACACAGCATGTGCTAAAAATTTGAGAGGGTTACGGCAAAAGCAGGATGCACTTCGCGTACAAAACGGACAGACTTTTTCGAAGTATCGGGGTTTCGGACGGAAACTCATCGGTTAGAAAAGGCATTTCATTTTCTTAAACTTATTTGAACTCCAGGCTTTTTGTGTGTTCAAAATGCACCATTCAAAGCCACATCATCAATTTTCAACCCTTTCTGACTTCATTTGATATTTTTTATGCATTTACTGATTTTTTGAGCTAAATGACCCTGAAATTGAAAAGCACTTCAAATGAAGTCTCAAAATGTTAAGAGTTGGCATGGTATCAACATTTCACCCACATAGCATGTGCTAAAAAGTTGGGAGGGTTACGGTAAAAGCAGGATGCACTTCGCGTAGAAAACGGACAGTCTCTTACGAAGTATTCGGGTTTCGGACGGAAACTCATCGGTTACAAAAGGCATTTCATTTTCTTGAACTTATTTGAACTCCAGGCTTTTCATGTGTTCAAAATGCATCATTCAAAGTCACACCATCAATTTTCAACCCTTTCTGACTTCATTTGATATTTTTCATGCATTTAATTATTTTTTGAGCTAAATGACCCTGAAATTGAAAAGCACTTCAAATGAAGTTCGAAAAGGTTGAAAGTTGGCATGGTGTGTTTGTGCTTGTTGCCAACAATGACAACCCACTTTTTTGTTGCATGTTGTTCTTGGACACAATCGGAATTTAAGAAAACCTGAATGAAAAGCACTACAAATATATAATAGCTAGAGAGATATGTAATATATAATAGTTCAGATATACATTACAGAAAGTACTCGTCCAAGCGAACACTACTATCTAGTCTGAATCAGAAGAATATCCGCCCCATGGTGGTGGTGGTGCGAGGTGTCGCTGCCCATAGTTCACGATTCGAATGTTGCGGTACAACTCATATGCAACGTCTGCATCTTTTGCTGCATACTCAATATTCATAGGTTGAAGTGGGGTCCTCTCCCACTCTGTGTGCTGCGCCGGAGGAAATTTGGTCTTCATATCTCCGTAACAGTCGTCGATCAAGGTGACTGCCATAGAAGCCATCGAAGTCCTCTGATACCGAAGCCTGAATATGTCTTGGATATCAATAAGGCAGCCAGCTGGTATCTCAATACTGAAGCTGCGCCTCATCTTCAGCTTGTCATTCCTTACATCAACGCTAGCAAAATGTATGCCGTTGCGTAGGAAGTCCATGAGTGCTGGACAGTGCTTGTCACTACTACAACATCAACAAATTAAAATGGAACAAATGTTAAATACTGCTGCAACAAGTATATTTCGGCAAAATTATAATATGCAACTATATAAAGGAAAATTATTTCGCTGCAACAAAAGAGGAAGACGCAGAGTTTTTGCTCCCGGGCTCATTTGAGCCTGTGAACAGTAATTAATATCATAAAAAAACAAAAATTATTTCACTACAACTTAAGAGAAATTGATCTTTGCCATAGGACTCAAAATAGAACATATATATTGCTATATCCTATATATATATATATGTAATTTTCATATCCTATGAATTGATGAAGAAACCCTAAATTAACTATATGACATATATGTTCTCCCACGTTTTGCAACAAGGAAAATTGTTATTCACTACAAACTTAAAAGAAATATTGATCTTTCCAATAGGATTCAAAATGCAACATATTTCTATCCTATGCAATTTTCATCCTAATCTATAAATTATTAATTGATCAAAGAAAACTCTCAAAACTCACCTTGCCCATTGGAAGATCATCACATGTTTCTTGAAACATAGCTGGATGACGGCAACATCTTCTTGCTTGGCCGTGTACTCGAGATCAAGCCCTATAAACTTGTCTTTCTGATCCGCCACTTCAAGCCATTTCTGCAAAAGGGAAAGAAAATGCGGCCCCATGGCACTGTCGTTCGTGTAGACGACATCGAGATTGGTCGTGCCATGTGCGAGCACCTCCCCGTAGCGAGTGATTGCATTCATGGTAGAAGATATGGGGAAGAAGAGAGGAGAATGGAGAAGAAGAGAGGAGAATGGAGGAGAAGAAGATAGGAGAAGAAGAGAAATAGGCGAAGTTACTATAGCCCTCGCCGCGGAATCTTTCTCGGAGCGCGAAACGTCGTGAGAAGTAAACCATTCGAACCTTTAGTCCCATTTTGAGCCATCAACCGGGACTAAAGGGGCTCGCATTAGGCGAACGGATACCCCCTTTGGTCCCGGTTCTAGCCACGAACCGGGACCAATGGTTGTGGGCCAGGAGCGAGGCACATTGTTCCCTGTTCTGTATGGAACCGGGACCAAAGGTGTCCTATGAACCGGGACCAATGCCCCATGTGGCCCGCCCGGCCCCCTGGCCTCCCGAACCGGGACTGTTGCTCCCATTAGTTTCGGTTCATGGCTGAACCGGGACTAATGGGCTGGCCAGCCCGAACCGATGCCCTGTTTTCTACTAGTGTTGTGTGTTTGCCACGATAACGCATTGCTGATAATAAAGTCCATTCGATCGATCGTAACGTCGAACACACGTTAATAATAGTCAGTTTTGACCGATTTTAATGATATTTGGTTTGTGTTTTTTGCAACCCATGCTATGCTTTTTTGGCTCAATAGAAATGCCTTTTGCATGTAGATTCGATCGTGCCTATTGCCCATGTGTCTCTAGAACTCAGTCGAGTTGTGGTGTTGCAAGCGGCATGGTTGAATTCTGCAAACAGCGATGAAAAAAATTGTGACGGTTGTTAGAGGTATGACAAGCAAATCAAACGACGAGGAACAAAATCAACACAACAGACATGAGATTTTAACGTGGAAAACCCTTCCAATGCAAAGGGGAAAAAAACACGGGTGCCAGCCAACGAACTTCACTATATCGGGAAAGGTTACATGCGTGGGGATTTACAACTGATCAACTTATTTCATGCGGCGGCTTACAAGAGGTATATATAACACATGTGACCTTGTTCAATACTGATCTGTACACCGCGAGCGGAGGGAGGAGGGGGGGGGGACTTATCTCGTACGCTCCTCTTCGGCCCAAGAGCCTACCGACGACGGGCCTCGCTCCACTCGCTCGTCCGAAGTTAGCCTTTATCTTCATACTTGAATTTGAAATATAACATAACAACGACACTTGCAAGCAATGGCAACATATGCTACAACCGTTCTGACTAAAATTGCTATGACCATCAAAGGAGGCTGTTGCAACTAGTAAGATGACATGCTACAACCGATGAGAGATGACATGCTACCAGCAAGACGGATGTTGCAACCTGCAGGAAGAAATGTCACAAACGATGATACATAATGCTGCAAGGTTGCGTTAAGTCTTAGTTGACTGAGTTTTAGCGAACCCGTATGTTCATCTTTCATATTTAGGGACCGCCCATACATCAATGACGGATTTTTCTGTTTTAGAACTTTCAGTCGATTTTACGCAGACCATCATATGGAAATCCAACAACCCCCTTCTTCTTCATCATCCTAGAGTGTGGCAATGTTCTTCTTCCTCTTCTCGCTATCACTCACAACCGATACTGTCAAATCCCGTCCTCCACTCCAGTGACGGTGAAGTCCTGGTGAGGCCTCACCGATGATGACGCACTGTCCACGTGCCAAGGTCAATCCGGTCTTGTCTAATCTTGAGGGGGGGGGGGGGGGGGGGGGGCTTGTGTTTAAAGCAAAACAAATAGCTACCCAAACCGGTCAACCCTCTTCCTTCATCACGACCCCGTCGGCACGGCTCAAGCCCGGGCCTACTCTATGGGCGAAATTGACTGAATTGATTTTTTTACATGTGCCAGGAATAGCAAATGCCTTATTTACATGCTTCTTGTGCTACACATATATAATAAATAGCAAATGCCTTATTTACATGCTTCTTGTGCTACACATATATAATAAATGCTGGTCCATCTATTTGTAAGATAATCCCTAAGGATCAAAAATTTCGTTTCACATGCAAAAGTACAACACCTGCACTACCGCGAGAACTGAACATAATATATATTTCCTGTGAAAAATAAGGTGATTTATTCCTACAAGAAACATTGAAATAATGTACTACTTCCTCTGTTTTTTAATATAGTTTTTTTAGATTCAATATGGACTACGTACAAAGCAAAACGAATGAATCTATACTCTAAAGCATATCTATATCGCGTGCAGTTCATAATGGAACATAAATTGCTTTTGGAGGCTGAGCTTCATGGAGGCCTCCAAATGCAAAATTTAAAAATCATGAAAATTCATATTTTTTACATGTGAAAAAATTCTGAAAAAATACAGAGATAGATGAAAGCATAATGGACAAGTGTGTAAAATTCTAGGACAAAATACGTTGAAATGAGGGCTATGCAAAAAAAAATTTAGGGCTTTTTAACACATGATACTATGCATCCTCCCAGAACATGAATTTATCTTTTTTATACAGGTCGTATTTCATCGTGAAATTTTACACACATAGGTCTTGTGTCCTTGTTTAGTTGTACAAAAAATATCAGATTTTTCTGAAACCAATTTTTTTGAATTTTGAATTTTTCAAAAATTCAGCCTCCATGAAGGTAGAGAGCCAAAATGCCATTCTCATAATGAAATCTCTACAAAGACTTATATTTAGGAACGATGGAAGTATATATCATAACAAATAGTCTGCCATGCAAAGCATAACCACAAAATGATTACGAGTCGAAAGTTAACCATCATTGCCATCTTTTCCCATTAATTGATCAACATCTCAAAAAGGAAAGAAAAGGTTATTTTGTTTGATCCTTTCTCAACTAATTAGTATGATGTGCCTATGAGTGGGATGACTTAGAAAGTTGGGTTTCTTTTTGGCCGTGGAGAGCAGTCATTTGATCATGCAGATATTTCTATGCAAAAAACACTTCATTTTCAAACATGACATCTGAGTCGGTCATACTATTATCACTTTAAAATTCTCGAGTTCATGTTGCCGTCGCGAAAACGAGATGAGGAAGCTCACGATGGTGCGCTCACGAGTACCGGCCACTAGACAATGATTGAAGTGAGGGGTAGCTAGACTTAGTTCAGGTGTTGAACCCAACGTTGGGAGTCCCCATTCTTGAACATTAATTAGGGAATGATTAGTGGATCCTGTCACTAGCTAGTGCTAGCCCAAGATTCTTTACAAGTATTTTAATTACGTGGATGCGTGCTTACTAGCTAACCTAAAATCCGACTACTGAAAAGTGGCTCGATTTGTTGACATATACCGTAAGAAACCAAATTAGTTGTCTCTGCACTATGTCACCGTAGGTCACTTGCATGAATGTATGGATGCAATTAGTTGGTATGCACAATATCAAATAATAGACTTTGTTCTAGAAGGTTGCATGACAATATAACCACAACCAGCAGGACCCTAGCCACAATCTCCCTTTGAATTGTGGAAGCTAGCATTCTGAATTTAATATATACGATTGATGTGAATCGACCTGCAATTTTTTCCATACAAAGTGTGCATGTTTTGCATGTTGACATGGTCTTTCAAAATTTAAATGGTTACATATTTTATCATTATTGTTTCTTAAAACATAAGCAGGAAACTTAACAAAATTGTCGTTATATTATGCAAATATTTTTAAAAATAAATCTGTACCTATGATTTTCGTACATCTGACTGAAATATTTTAGAAACTATTGCTGGTCACAATTGAAAAAATTGTTCAAATCACTGTTTTAGAAACTATTGGTGGCTACAAGTGTCCAAAATACTAGTTTTTACAGTAGAAAAACATTGTATCTTTGATTACCTAGTTATGTTTGGCTCACATCCATCTCTGGCCATATCAGCAAATGCTACTTAGATTGGGGCCCAAATGTATGGTATAAAATGGACAATTTAGGAGTGCTTGAACAGCTAACTCAAGCGAACAAGTTTGCATTAAACCATGAGTGCTTACGTATGCACAGTTACAGTGGTCAGTCGTGTGCTGTGATAAAAGAGTGAGAAATGCAACATGCCATGTCTTATGGTGCACATACTTATCAAGCTTTCAAGGATCATTCAGTAAAGCGGGATGGTGTGCTCACCGATACCGGACACTAGACAATAATTGAGTGGTAGCTAGAGTTAGTTCAATTGTTGATCGGAAAGTTGTTTCGTTAAAGAAAAGATCTTGAATGCAAAGTTGGCAGGCCATTCTTGGGAGATAAATTAGCATATTATTTGTTGATCTTGTCACTAGCTACCTAATGGTGCAACGCTTTACCCATACTTAAATCACTTGGACGCTTACTAAAATCCGACTACTCAAAAGTAACTCGATTTGTTAACCTGTGTCATGTTAACAAATTAGTTGTTTGTGCACTATGTCACCTCAGCCCTGAGGTGACTTGCAGGCGTGCATCACTACAGTCTACAGGAGAAAGATTGTAAGACGTGCAACTAATACACTCAGCTTATGCCGTTTTGAACTCGGTTTATATATAAGCCGAGTAAAACTCCCGGCTTATAGTACACGGCTTACAGTGAACCGGCTTATCAGGTATAAGCCGAGAGCTTTTTTGTATAGATGATATGTACGTCATGTAACTTGAGGGATTTTCGGGACAACTCGGCTTACATGATACTACAAGCTGAGAGCATTTTGTTTGTCGGATGTTATTTCCTCCGCATTCAGCTTACATGAACATAATCCGAGTCCCCGAAAAATAGCTCACGTCCTATAGGCTAACACATGGAAAAACCGGGTTTTCCTGTAGTGCAGAGACGTAGTTAGTCGGTGTATAGTTCCACTTAACTAGAAAACTCCTTTCTAGTAGAGTAGCTAGCTAGAATGGGCATTAAATCGCTGTTTTGACCTTTATCTATTTGGAATTTAGGGTTTAGGCATGCTCACTTAGAGGACAACCAAGTTATGCGGAAATCATAAAAATATTAAGCTTTCCATCGTCACGTTGTGAATGTTGTATTATTCTCTCCAAATTTGATACTTCGGTTTAAGTCATCATTTTTTACTACAATGTATCATAAAATTTAAGAGAATTGTTACATGATAAGGTTGTATTTGAAGAAAAATCTATGTATTAGACTTCCATATATTCGATCAAAACATTTAAAAATATACTGATGATTAAACCATCAAAGGTTGACTAAAACCGAGTTGCACGAAGGCTGAAATTGTCTCAATGGTGGAGGAGCTCCTTTGGCTCCCATCGGCGGACGACATGAGAGCCTTTGCCAAGGCCACAGATGGCCAATTGCTTGGCCACCCTCGATTTATTCCTCCACCCATTGTACGCCCTTCAGTTTGGGAGTCCGAAGCTCATCTATCCGACCGAGGTAAATATAGCCGGTCCTACTGTTGTGGGCGGAAAAAACTTGGAAGGCCCTTTAATTTTGTAGGGCTCAACAAGAACATCCATCGTAATCTGAGCACTCACGTTCATGCTTTCAAAAAGGTACAACCATGGCCGTGAAAAATACGAAATGCTTATTTTTATGCCTTTTTTACCAACATGTCAAATAGAGTATAGACTAATACGGTTAACAATTAATGATTTTCAACTACAGATATTTCATTTTCCGTGTCCCGTGTTTGCTATTTATTTGCTTATTTTGAGGTTCCAAACAGGAAGACTATAACATAGGTGAGGCACTAGGGTCTTTTTTTTTAAAGAATAAGATTATTTTTTATTTTTCTTGAAACGATGGTTGCCATTTAGTATATAGCAAATCTATGCTGAAGAGGTCCTTTGTTAGGCCGAAGAGGTCTTCTTTGTCCCTGTGTGGGCCGAAGAGTTCCTTTTCGTCTTTGTTTGGACCGAAGAAAAACAGATTCTGAGAATGATGAACTTCCAAAATGAAGAAGTGAGTCGTGCCTGGCCCATTTACACATGGGTTGGGCCTTGCCGGTTTCCCCCCATCCCCTTTTCTGCTCTTAGCGCATGTGGCTGAGCCACCCCTTCACTTTTCTGCTCATCCAACTTCTCGTTACGCCCTTCCATGTATATGTCACGGAACATTACTTTTGTAACTATACTCTTATGTTTTCTCCTCTATCTTGTTTGAGGAGATTTTTTTTCCTCTATCTTTCAACGCAATGATACGTAATTTACATATTTGTGAAAAAGTCTTCATGGCAAAAGAAACAAGGAAGCTCCAATTTGTTTTTTAGCACAAGGAAGCGCTAGTTGGGAGAATCATGAACTCCTTTTTTTGGATCATGATAAGTGTCACATGTGTGACATGAATACATGGCGACGCAAAATGTTTCTTATGACAAGTTTAGTGACTCGAGATGTCAATTTTAGTTGTTAAGTATTTCAACTATCTTTTCCGGTGGCAAGTTTCAGTTTTTTTAGGTTTGTTTTCTTCTTTTTGTTTGGCAACTTTAGCTGTAAAAAACATCAGAACCGGAGTGCTTCGCGCTACATGTATGACACTTATCATTTGTTTTTTAGGATCGAATCATGAACTTCCCGTAAAAAAAAATCTAATCATGAACTCCCTGAACGAAGAAGTGTGCCGTGGCTGGCCCGTTTACGCGTGGGGTGCGCGGTGACTGGCCCGTTTGTGTAAAAACTGTTCGGCCTCCGCCCATTCCCACCCCTCCCTCCGTGGCCGAAAAAGAAAGGAAAAAAAATTCCCCACCCGCATGCGGCAAGGCGATGGAGGCCGCCGCCGCCCTCTCCTCCCTCTCCCCCTCCCCCTCCCGCTGCTCCCGCGCCGTCCTTCACTCCCGCTTCGCCGCCTATCTCCAGCCCTTCTCCCCACACCTGCCCGCCGCTAACCCTAACAACTAAGGCCACCGCCCCCCCGACGGGAGCAGGAATTATGGCTGCCGCGGTTCTGGGCCTTGAGCCACCGATTCTAGCCGCACACCGACGGAAGTGCCCTGTGATTGCACAAGCTGAAATGTGCTCATGACATGTTTATGCTACTGTTGTTTGTACTTAGCAGCAAATGCAGAACTAATAAGATGATGCTGATTGAGGACTGGCCCTGTGATTCCGTCCATTCTGATGTGATTCAGTGTTGTGCCGCACCAAAGGTATGTACATACGAGTATAAGTTGTTATTGTCATACATGTGCTTCAAAATATAATTCTGAGCACAGATGTTGCGGGAAATTAGTAGTATGTACAGCAAATGAGCCTTTCCAAGCAGGACAATCGATCGGTACTTGTTTGTTTGTACATCCGTTGGAGCGAAACTCAAACTAATTTCAGATGGGGAAGTACTATTTTGTACACAATACACTACAGTCATTAGTAGAAAACAGGGCTTTGGTTCAGGCCGGGCCAGCCCATTAGTCCCGGTTCAGTCACGAACCGAGACCAATGGGGGCAATGGTCCCGATTCGTGAGGCCAGTGGGCCGGCCGAGCCACGTGGGGCATTGGTCCCGGTTTGTCTGGAGCCTTTGGTCCCGGTTCCAGATACGAACCGGAACCAATATGCCTCGCTCCTGGCCCACAACCATTGGTTCCGGTTTGTGCCTGGAACCGGGACCAAAGTGCTTTTCAATTTCAGTGTTATTTAGCTCTAAAAAATCAGTAAGTGCATGAAAAATACTAAATGAAGTCAAAAAGGGTTGAAAATTGATGATGTGACTTTGAATGATGCATTTTGAACACACAAAAAGTATGGAGTTCAAATAAGTTCAAAAAAATGAAATCCCTTTATAACAGATGAGTTTACGTCCGAAACCGTGATATTTCGAAAGAGATTGTCCACTTTGTATACAAAGTGCATCCAGTTTTTGTCGTAATCCTTTCAACTTTTTAGCACATGCTATGTGGGTGAAATGATGATACCATGCCAACTTTCAACCTTTTCAGAATTCATTTGTAGTGCTTTTCAATTTCACGGTCATTTAGCTGAAAAAAATCAGCAAATGCATGAAAAATACCAAATGAAGGCAGAAAGGGTTGGAAATTGATGATGTGGTTTTGAATGGTGCATTCTGAACACACAAAAAGTATGGAGCTCAAATATGTTCAAAAAAATGAAATCCCTTTGTAACAGACGAGTTTTCGTCCGAAACTGTGATACTTCGAAAGAGATTGTCCATTTTGTACATGAAACGCATCCAGTTTTCCCTGTAACCCCTCTCAACTTTTTATAACATGCTATGTGGGTGAAATGATGATACCATGCCAACTTTTAACCTTTCTAGAGTTCATTTGAAGTGCTTTTTAATTTCTTTCAAAACATCGTGGGAGTGGAGTTCAAAAAAGAATCAACTAAAAAGCTTTTACAAACCTCTA
This sequence comes from Hordeum marinum, assembly GCA_022496015.1. Taxonomy (NCBI): domain Eukaryota; kingdom Viridiplantae; phylum Streptophyta; class Magnoliopsida; order Poales; family Poaceae; genus Hordeum; species Hordeum marinum. Next base: position 557,227,112 of record CM039673.1, on the reverse strand, counting down.
GTATTTTTGAAACTATAATTGTATAAAAATTATGCAACTAAAATTATGAAAGTATTTTTTGTTCAAAACATTAATAGCAAAAAGAATATAATGATAAAATACACTGGAAATAAATAAAGCAAAAAATAAAACAAAAATAAATAAAGCAAAAAACAAAACAAGAAAAATGGAAATTATGCAACTAAAATTATCAAATTATTTTTTGTTAAATACATTAATAGCAAAAATAATATAATGATGAAACGCACTAAGCCACCATAAAGTATATTTTGTTAAGAACTTTTAATATGCAAAAACATAACGTAAAAAATGCCCACCTACTAAGCCACCATGGCCTGCATACGACTAGTAACCCAATATACATGGGCCAGGACGCAGGCCCATGGGGCAAGTAGGCCCAACAAGGCAGAGACAGTTAGGCATGCAATGCCTGCGGTAGAAAGGAGTTCGAGACGGTAGGTGCGGCCGCGCTTATAAACCAGTACGACAGCTCCTCGCTCCGCGAGGTGGGACTAAACTCCCACCATGCCAGGAACAAGGCTTTAGTCCCGGTTGGTGCTACGAAGTGCACGAAGTGCATCCAGTTTTTGCCGTAACCCTCTCAACTTTTTAGCACATGCTATGTGGATGAACTAATGATACCATGCCAAGTTTCAACTATTTCAGAGTTCATTTGCAGTGCTTTTCAATTCAGGGTCATCATCTTAGCTCAAAATAAATCATGAAATGCATGAAAAATAGCAAATGAAGTCAGAAAAGGTTTGAAAAGTGATGATGTGGCTTTGAATGGTGCATACTGAATGCATAAAAAGTCTTGAGTTGAAATATGTTTAAAAAAATAAAATGTCTTTTGTACCTGATGAGTTTTCATCTGAAACCCTGATACTTCGAAAGAGATTGTTCATTTTGTATATGAAGTGCATCCACTTTTCCGTAACCCTCTCAACTTTTGAGCACATGGTATGTGGGTGAAATGATGATACCATGCCAACTTCCAACCATTTCAGAGTTCATTTGCAGTGCTTTTTAATTGAGGGTCATTTTAGCTCAAAATAAATCATGAAATGCATGCAAAATAGCAAATGAAGTCAGAAAAGGTTTGAAAAGTGATGATGTGGTTTTGAATGGTGCATATTGAATGCATAAAAAGTCTTGAGTTGAAATATGTTCAAAATTTTAAAATCCTTTTGTAACTGATGAGTTTTCGTCCAAAACCCTGACACTTCGAAAGAGATTGTTCATTTTCTACACGAATTGCATCCAGTTTTTGCCGTAACCCTCTCAACTTTTTAGCACATGCTATGTGGATGAAATGATGATACCATGCCAACTTTCAACCATTTCAGTTCATTTGCAATGCTTTTCAATTGAGGGTCATTTTAACTCACAATAAATCATGAAATGCATGCAAAATAGTAAATGAGGTGAGAAAAGGGTTGAAAAGTGATGATGTGGCTTTGAATGTTGCATATTGAATGCAGAAAAAATCTTGAGTTAAAATATGTTTAAAAAATTGAAATAACATAAAAAAAATTAGCAAAAATGAACATAGATGTGCTTATATAAGGAAAATTCGACCTAAAATCAGACTGAAATTCAGTTTGATTTGAGGTCAAATTTCCCATATAAGGGCATCTATTTTCAATTTGAGAGGAACTCAACAAGGCAGAGAGGGGTGGGCTTATAAACCGGTGCGAGCGCCCCTCGCTTGGCGAGGTGGGACTAAACTCCCACCACAGCCAGGACCAACCCTTTAGTCCCGGTTGGTGGCTACAACCGGGACCAATGCCGCCCTTTTGTCCCGGTTAGTAGCACCAACCGGGACTAATGGCACCCTTTAGTCCCGGTTGGTGCCACCAACCGGGACCAAAGGTCTCTGCTTCCCGCTCCATGGGCTGACGAAAAGGGACCTTTGGTCCCGGTTGGTGGCACCAACCGGGACTAAAGGTGGGCATTGGTCCCGGTTGGTGCCACGAACCGGGACCAATGCTTCTTCTATATAAGAAGCACTTAGAAAATTTTGCAGTTTTCATTGCCACTTCGTCGAGCCCGCCGTCCTCGTCCCTGTCGCCACGCGCCGCCCCGAGCCCGCCATCATCGCCCCCGTCCCCGTCGTCGCCCCCGTCGCCTCCCCGTCGCTACCCCGAGCCCGTCATCGTTATCCCCGTCCCCATCGCCGCCCTGTCCCCGTCGCCTCCCCATCGCCTACCCGTCGCCGCCCCCTAGTGAGGCCCCCTTTCCCATGGTCCCCTGCTCGGATACGGCGACACGGACATGGCGACACGCATACGGGGACACGGGTTATGGCATTTTCCAAAAACAGCCCATTGGGGACACGGCAAGTATATATAAAGATAAATTAAAATATGTCATGAGTTAAAGAAAGAAAAATAACGAGAAAGAGATTGCCCCCCTCCCCGATAACTTCGACATGAGGGGGGGTCGATATACTTTTTTTCCATGTATGTATGTCATTGTCGTTGAGTTAAAGAAAGAAAAATAATGAAAATATGTCACGAGTTAATGAAAATATATAATATACGTATGTGTCTATGTAGGTATAGATGGATAGCATTTTTTCCATGTATTTATGTCATTGTCGATATACCCCCTCCCTAATAACTTCGACATGAGGGGGGCCGATATACCCACTCCCCGATAACTTCGACATGAGGGGGGTCGATATACCCCCCTCCCCGATAACTTGGACATGAGAGGGGGGGCGATATACCTGCCTCCCTGATAACTTCGACATGAGGGGGGTGTCGATATACCCCCTCCCCGATAACATTTTTTTCTAAGTTACCAAGGTAAAATGTTCACCCCCTCTCGATATACCGGGCGATGAACTCTCGAGGCCACCTAAACCCAAGAAAAAAAGCGTTGTCGATATACCCCCTCCCCAACAACATTTTTTTCTAAGTTACTAAGGTAAAGTGTTCATATAGAAAACTCCAGTAATATAGATTTATCAAGAATGCCCCCATTATGGATGTGCACAAGTTGATCCAATTTTTTTCTGATCCCATATATATATATATATATATATATATTCTTCTATATGTCATGTTGTGTGTCAAAGTATTGAAGAAATCCATGGCTTCATCATCAGCCGAAAATAACCGACGTATGATGTTACGAAGCTCTTCAAAGTTGTTTTGGAACGGAATTCCGGATAGAATAATCCGCTTTTTGCTACAAATTTCAGCAACGGCCTTCCAAATAGCGATATTCAGAACGCTCTTGCTGAACTTCGTACCAAAAAGCTAATTATCCTATCTGAGACTCCGTTCAAAAACAATTTTGGAGAGCTTCGTACCATTATGTGCCTGTTACTTCCGGCTAATGATGAAGCCGTGGTTTTGTTGAAACCTTTGACACTAGACAACGTGGCATACCCTAGAAGGGTAGATGAGATCAGGAAAAATATGGACCATTTTCTGCACATCCAGAATGGCGCCATTTTATTAAATCCCTAAAAGGTTAAGAGAATCCCGGCCCTCTCGCCCGACCAAACCCTAGAAGCGTTGAGGGCTACCCCTAACCCTAGAAGCGTTGTCGAGGCCACCCCAAATTGTAGAGAAGTATATTAATTTCCATGTTTTAATATTTGCAAAAACTATGGATCAAAGAGACTTGGAACAAGAATAGTTGTTGGGGGACATAATCCGAGCAGGCAATCCTGATGCTATCTTGTCGTATCTCAATGACACCGATGGTCTTGAAGGAGAGGAAGGACATGATCATGATGGATCCGATGACTGAATGCCGGAGGAAGAAGGAGACCATGGTGACGGCTTCGGTGACCGAATGGGGGAGGGAGATGTTGCAAAGTCCGGCGAGGTATATATATTAATTAAGCATGTGCTGACTAGCTAATTGATGCATTAATTGTTTTGGTATGTACATATATTAACTCTTATTTCTTCTTTTATATAGCCCTCCGGATCGAGCCAAACTGCGGTAACGAGACAAGGCCCGAAGAGAAGGTTGAAAAAAAGGAAGAAAGGTTCACGATCACAACACTCGCGGACGATGGCCTACCGGTTGAACCAAAGTGGACCAAGGACGCATTTGCTGCTCAGTGCGGAGCTATTGTTAGGGAGAACATCCCGATCGTCATCAAGCAATGGAATAAGCCTAAGGACGATGCCCATGAAGGTGATTATGTCACCGATAGAAAGAAAGATAATCTTTGGACCGCGCTGAAGACAAATTTCACCATACCACCGGAGGAGAATCCGAATAAGCCAGTTATAGAGCCATTGGTCAAGGCGTGTGCTCTTGAGAAGATGGAAGATCTATTCAGGAGGTGGAAAAATGAGTTCAAATCAAAGTTTGTCGACAAAGGGAAGACTCCAGAATTCATTGGCCCATTTGAGAAGATAAGAGATCACTGGCCCGCATTTGTGGCCTACAAGACATAGGAGAAGAGTAAGAAACTGTCTGAGACAAACAAGATCAATGCTGCAAAGAAGCAGTATCACCATCACACAGGGTCAGGTGGCAACCTCAAAGCAAGGCCATTGTGGGACAAAGATGAGAATGACCTGCTTGCTAAAGGGGTCCAACCACATACATATAACTGGCCAAACCGTTCAAGGACTTGGTTCTTCGGGGTTGGGGGAACTTTGGACCCTGAAACAGGGAGGCGCCATTGGACGAATGAGCAACTTGCAATACCCGTCATGAAGCTTCAGAAGTATATCACCGCAGTGCAGGAAGGGACGTTCATTCCCGACAGAGAGAAGGACGAGTTGACTGAGGCCCTAGGGAATGCTAAGCACCCTGGACGAACACGAGGCACACCAGGCTCCGTTCCATGGAAGGTTGGGTTTCCCGACACAGGCGGTTACAGAAGCCGGCAGAGAAAGAGGAAAGCGGAGCTGAGCAAAATGCATAAGCTCAATGCAAGACTAGAAAAGCTAGAGGAAGCTGAGAGCCAGCGAGCTTCCGACCAACCATCTCAGCGGCACGAAGCTACCCCAGAAGCTACCCCGCCATCTCAAAGGAGAAGTAGCGTGGCTTCCATGGAGCCCGTTCAGCCTGACTTCACAACTCCTAGCTACCCCGTGGATAGTATCACGAAGGTTCAAAATTGCGAGCTTTTGACAAAATTCCAGAACCTCACTTTCAAGGTGACTCTCGGCTCTGTTGCACCTCCTCAACCCAACGGAACTTTTCAGTGTCTTCCGATTCCACATAGCTATGTTGTTGTGATGGTGGATGAAGTAATGGAGGGATTTGATGATCTCGAGCTTGACCACCAAACTGGTGAAGGGGAGAAGAAGCTGGTGCATGCTCTGAGGAGTACATGTCTATGGCCGAAGGAGTACATCAAGCTTCCAAACTAGACACCTCCGTCTCCTCCTCCTCCTCCGACGCATGAGGGCACTCCGCCTCCTCCTCCTCCTCCTCCTCCTCCGGCGAGTGATCAGGGCACTCCGCCTCCTTCTCTGGCTCCTCCGACGCGTGACGGCATTCCGCCTCCTCCTTCGCCTACTCTGGCACATGAGGCCACTCCGCCTCCTCCTCTCCTCCTCCTCCTCTGGCGCGTCAGGCCACTCAGCCTCCTCCTCCTCCTCCTCCGACGCGTCAAGACACTACACCTCCTCCGAGGTGTCGGCCACGACGGAAGAGAGACGCCCCCGCCACTCCGACGGCTAGCAGTACAATAGGCGGGGAAAAAATTCAAATTTGGTCCATGCCTCAAGCCTGTTATAAAGTTACCATACAAGAGGACTGACGAAGAAAGCGCTGAGATCAGTAAAGCCGAAGTGGAGGCCCATTTTGCACGGAAATAACCACCTCCGAAGGAAATGGTAGATCCGGTGAAAGCGAATCGCACTTTGGATGCCCTGAAGTGACCATCACCGCCTCCGCTGCCATCAAACTATGACTGCTGTATTATAATGACATATAATGAAGCGCAGTGGTCGAGAAGTACCTCTAGTGCTGCCCGAGTCAAAGAACAAAAAAGTGGGAAAACAATTCCCCAGCTCGGCAAACAAGAGAAGCAATCGTGTCGTCCTCTCAAGGTGTCTAGCGACATTGCTAATCATCCAGAGATAGTGCCCGGTACCAAACTTGGTGATTACTTGGGGGATGATGTATATTTTGAAACGGCTGAAGAAACCAAAGAAGAACACGAATACATGCACGGGAAGCCTCTCATCAAACCTGATGATCCTCCTCTAACAATGATGATGTACAAATTGCATGAGTGGTACATGAAAACCTGCAGGGAGTCTTGGAGAGACACAATGTATGCGGCAGTGAAACCACATCATGAATTCATTGGACTTCCCGTGATGCCTATTGAATTTGTGGAGTTATTTCAGTTATTCAATCAACGGGACCTCGACAAACAACTCATGACTGCCTACTGTCTGTAAGTATTACTTCTATAGTTAAGTCTCTAGCTCTGCTCATTCATTGCATGTATATATATAATTATCATCACTATATTATGCAGATTGAAGATCGTCGAATGCAAAAAAGAAGGAATCTTCGACCTTGGTTTCATTAGCCTAGATGCCGTACATGAATGGTCGATACGAAATGAACCCGCAACGACCGAGGAGAATTTGCTAAAGTCGTTCCTTGCACATCAAAACAAAAGGGAAATACTCTTTCCTTACAACTTCAAGTGAGTGTTGTTGTCTTCTCTGTATACTCGGTTTCGCTTACTCGAGGTTAAGTAATGTAATTGATGAGTTATATATGCGTGCGCAGTTATCACTTTATTTTGCTATCCATTAAGCTTGACGGGGCATTAGTAACTGTCTTAGGCTCGAGATGTAAAGATCCCAAGAATTATGCGGACATGACTGCAATGCTCAAGAAGTAAGTTTAGTCAATACCGGGACCATATCGGCATGCAACTTTTGTTAATTTCCTGATATCAAGTAATCATTTTCTTTGCGTGGCAGGGTTTGGAAGAAGTTCACCCAAAAGGTTCCCGGTCTAACCAAAGAGTTGTGATTTACGCACCCCAAAGTAAGTAGTACTAGCTAGTTCCGCGCATCTCTGATTCAAAATTTCATCAATATATCATTACCATGCTTGCTTACCAGTTTGATTGAACTCTCTTCTCGTAAAGTGCTTGTACCGGAAAGAAGGGACTGTTTTATGTGGATACTACATATGCGAGTTCATTCGCCACTCGACCTTTGAGCAGGGCTTCTCTGACAAACAATTTGAAGTAAGTAAATAATATTCACATTTTATTTTATATATTACAATCAATTGTGTTGAGTTTTATTCATATATATGCATGTATTGACCCCCTTCTTTAAATTAGATCTGGAAGATGTGGGATGAACTCCTATCACATGATCGCATACGAGCAATTCAAGAGGAATTGGCGGGATTCTTTCTTGACCACGTCATACCCAAAGACGGAGAATATTATATTAATTTGTGATTGGATCTTAGGGATTGTAAGAGATCTTATATAGTATATATGTAGCTAGTAGCATCGGATAGATATACGAAAACTTGTTGTTCGACCAATCTCTCGAAGAAAGAGAGGTCGATCACTTCTCTATGTATATGTTGACGATCTTGTGTACTTAATGGTTCCTTCATTTGCTTACTAGCTAGCGTGTCGAGTTCTCTCTATCGTAGCTAGCTAGCGTCGACCAAGCACGGAGAAAGAAAGGACACTTCTCTCTATTAGCTGGCTAACACAATATGAAGCCCCTAAATTAACCCTCCAAAACCACCTAACCCCCCTTTTCAAAAAAAACTAGCAATTGCCAGATGCTGACGCGTGGACACCTTTTGGTCCCGGTTGGTGTTACCAACCGGGACTAAAGGTCCTCCTGCCTGGGCTCCCCGCAGAGGCCACATGGAGCCCCTTCTGTCCCGGTTTGTAAGCGAACCAGGACTAAAGGTTTAGGGCTTTAGTCCCGACCCTTTAGTCTGAGTTCTAGAACTGGTACTAATGGGTCGCTGGAACCGGGACAAATGGGCCGTTTTCTACTAGTGAGTTCTGATTCCTTTTTGTGATAAAATATAATCTGGTTCCATTATATGAGGGTTTCGGACATCTCTGAAGTCTAGTGTACCCACTGGTTACGTCTGTATCAACGAGCCAAACTTTTTCCAGGCCAGAATTGCCCAAGGTTAAGTTAGTTGGGACAAAGTTAGTTGAACGAAACATGCATGCCCTTAGAACTGACCATTGCCTGACAAATGAAATTGCTGAACAAGAAAATGATTGATTAATCTGGAAATTTTTATGAGTATATATACTTCTCATGCAAGGCAATGATCATCATACATTTAGCAAATGCACATGAAAATTTAAAAGATCATGATGTGAAGCGAGGAAGGTGAATATATCCGAAACATGAACAAACTAAATCAACCTTTATAACTTGAGGGACTAGTTTCAATATCCACCACTTTATATCTACCTAAAATCACAAATGTTGATTCCTAATCATTTTCTAATAAAACTGTAATTACTTAGTCCATAGTGTCAAGCTAATCATGATCTGGAGGGCTAGTCGCCAGCCTTCGTCCCCTCCGCTAAATTGTGGTCGTTCACATCCACAATTTTCTTTGTCATGGAAGCATCGATGGTCTCCGTTGTATCATCACTAGTGCTTTCATCGTATGTGGGCACAGGTAACTCTGAGCTTGTTGATGACGACAATGGTATGTATCCCTTACACCGAGCCACCACGCGGTCGGTCATTTGGAGCAAACACTGGGTGGCAAGACCCAAAAGGCTTGTCCTGTTCGTTGTGGTATCCCCAATCTTGAGCTTTTATATCTCGTTCAATCCTCTCATATCCACGTTTCACCTATTCTCAAAAACTTCATCCACACAAAACTTGAAAAGAACTCGTGAGATAGGTTAGTGCACATAATAATAAATCAACTCCTTATGTATTGCCAAGACAAGTTGCATAATAATTTTCACACATAATATACTGTTTACTATCATTTCCATAATTTATATCTATCAATATAAGCTATGGAAACTATATGATAAGTAGATAACAAAACTATAACAGCAATCTATCCAAACAGAACAATCTATAGCAATCTATTAAACCCGTTTACCTTTGTAACACAAAAAATTCTGAAAATTTAGGACATTCTAAATAATTGATATGACAACACTGTATAGAAATTTCAGAAACTTCTCACGCTCCAGTAAAAAATGAAAATTCCTGTACTAGAGTCAAATGTTTCTGTTTTGGTTCAGCATCAATTCTACTCATCTTGTGAGTCATCCCAAAGGCTTTACTTGACACTTTATTGAAATAAAAGACACAAAACATGATTAATACAGTAGCTTAATCGTGTGAACACATAAAAATAGAAAGTAAAAGTGTTGGGTTATCTCCCAACAAGCGCTTTTCTTTAGTGCCTTTTAGCTAGGCATGATGATTTCAATGATGCTCACATAAAACTAAAGTATTGAAACACAATGGGAGCATCATGAAGCATATGAAAAGCACATTTAAGTCTAACACACTTCCTATGCATAGGGATTTTGTGAGCAAACAATTTATGGGAGCAGGAATCAACTAACATAGGAAGGCAAAACAAGCATGACTTCAAAACTTTCAACACATAGGGAGGAAACTTGATATTATTGCAATTCCTACAAGCATAAGTTCCTCCCTCATAATAATTTTCAGAAGAATCATGAAGTAATTTAACAATATAACTATCACATAAAGCATTATTTTCATGATCTACAAGCATAGAAAATTTATCACTCTCCAGATAAGCAAACTTCTTCTCATTCATACTAGTGGGAGCAAACTCAACAAAATAACTATCATAAGACACTTGATTGACATGACCACATTCAATATTAAAATCATGATGACAAGTTTCATTGTTACTATCATTCTTTATATCATACATGTCATCATCATAATAGTTATGCTCATCAAAACTTGAGGGACTAAAAATATCATCTTCATTAAACATAGCCTCCCCAAGCTTGTGGCTCTGCATATCATTAGCATCATGGATATTTAGAAAAATAATACTAAAAATATTTCTATCATGCTCATTATGCAAGGAATTCTCATCAAGTATTTTCATAAATTCTTCCTCTACCAATTGAGCACAATTTTCCGAACCATCATTTTCACGAAAGACATTAAAGAGATGAAACAATCGATGCAACCTAAACTCCATTTTTGTAGTTTTATTTTATAAAACCAAACTACTTAAAAACAAGAAACTAAAAGATTTGATGGCAAGATATAAATATATACCTTCAAGTACTCACGTCCCTGGCAACGGCACCAGAAAAGAGCTTCATGTCTACTACGCAACTTTATTCTTGTAGACTTTGTTGGGTCTCCAAGAGTAGAGTTTTGTAGGACAATAGCAATTTCCCCTCAAGTGGATGACCTAAGGTTTATCAATCTGTGGGAGGTGTGGGATGAAGATTGTCTCTCTCAAACAACCCTGGAATCAAATACAAGAAATATCTTGTGTCCCCAACACACCCCATATAGTGGGAAATTGCATAGGTGCACTAGTTCGGCGAAGAGATGGTGATACAAGTGTAATATGGATGGTAATATAGGTTTTCATAATCTGAAATTATAAAAACAGCAAGGTAGCAAGTAACAAAAGTGAGCAACAACGGTATTGCAATGCTTGAAAACAAGGCCTCGGTCCGTACTTTCGCTAGTGCAATCTCTCAACAATGCTAATATAATTGGATCACATAACCATCCCTCAACGTGCAACGAAGAATCACTCCAAAGTTCTTATCTAGCAGGGAATAGAAGAAACAATTGTTTGTAGGGTACGAAACCACCTTAAAGCTATCCTTTCCGATCAATCCATTCAAGAGTTCGTACTAAGATAATACCAAGGTATACTTTACGATTGATCTATTCAAGAGTTCGTACTAAAATAACACCATATGATACGCATCAACCAACTCTAATGTCACCTAGATACTCCAATGTCACCACAAGTATCTATGAGTTAATTATATGATACACATCAAACAATTTCAGATTCATAATACTCAATCTAACACGAAGAACCTCAAAGAGTGCCCCAAGATTTCTACCGGAGAAAGTAGGACAAGAACGTGTATCAACCCCTATGCATAGATTACCCCAATGTCACTGCGGGAATCCGCAAGTTGAGTACCAAGACATAGATCAAATGTTCTCAAATCCAATAATCAATCCATCATAACGAAATCTCAAAGGGAAAGATTCGATCCATCACAACATGATAGCAAGGGAATAACATCATATGATCCGACTACATTAATAAAGCATGTGATACATCAAGATCATGACCTCTCAAGAACATGAGAGAGAGAGAGATTGAACACATAGCTACTGGTACAAACCGTCAGCCCCGAGGGTGGACTACTCCCTCCTCATCATGGCCTCCGCCGGGATGATGAAGATGGCCACCAGAGATGATCTACCCTCTCCGGTAGGGTATTGTTTTTCTCTAGATTGATTTGTCGTCAATACGGAGGCCTTGCGGCGGCGGAACGAGGAGTCTAGGGTTATTTCTAATGGTTTCTATATTTATAGGATTTTTGGGTGTCGGTTTCACACGGAGATGGGCCACGATGTGGTTCTTCGTCCAATATTGCTTATTTGGTTCAGAAAAAATCACCAAAAAGTTTCGGGCGATTCCGAGAACTTTCATTTTCTGCACAAAAACAAGCTAATTTTTTTAAATATTACTTTTATTTATTTATTTTTAGAAATATTGTTCCAAGGAGAGATTTTGCAAATATGTGATCCTATCAGCTACACCCAGGCTAACTGGGACTAATCGGCCACCACAAGGCCGATTAGTCACAGTCGGCCTGGGTGTAGGTGATAGGCCATTCGGCCCTTGGTGCTCAGCACTAATCGGACACCAGTAAGCCGATTAGTACTAATCGGCCTAGTGGTGGCCTATTAGTACTAATTGGCCTACTCGTGGTCAATTAGTACTAATCAGCCATAGCTGCACCATCTGGTGCATGCCCTTGTTTTTTTTCCCGACAAATGTTCCGGATCATGTTTTCCCGCCCGATTTCCCGCCAAGTGTTCCCACCAAATTTTCCCGGCCATGTTTTTCCGCCTGATTTCCCGCCAAGTGTTCTCGCCAAATTTCCCGACCATGTTTCCCTACCACTTTTTGCTGCCAAATTTTCCCGCCTGATTTCCCGTCATTGCTGTTGTCGTTTGCCTATAAAAGGAGGCATTGTAATTGCCTTCCTCCATCGGCCAGCAACACTCGAAAAAACCAGTGTGGTAGTTATTATGAGTTTGCCTTGTTCGGATCAAAGCATTAGGCCTAGCAAATGGAAGAGTGCGAAGTTGCCTCGGGGGGTGGAAGCAGCTCGTTGTTGGTGCGGGGATCTCTGCAAGGTGAAGGAGGTGATGGATTTTTCAGATTGGTTGGGCATGAAGTTTTTCATGTGCGCTAATTATGAGGAAGATCCACCCGTTGGTCCTTCACCGTACATCACGCCTCCGATATGTTTCAGTCACCTAGAATAAACACGTTGTTGATATTTTTGTTGATTTGATTTTTATATTTCTGTTTCTTTTCTAGTCTCCTCCGCCCCTGTGCCAGTACTATCGTTGGATAGACATAAAAATGTCGGATTGGGCGGTGACTGAGATTTGTGAAAGAAGTCGTCGTGCATGGGCAAGTTTGGACTTGGAGGAGCGCCATGAGAAGGTGGCAGCAGAGGAGAAAGCAGAGCAGGAGAGAGCTTGGCAAGAGTACTGTGTGGAGCAGAGGGCTTTTCTTGCTAAGATGAAGAAGAAAAACCAAGAAAACCAACTTCGACTGGCGGAGGTCTACCGGCAGCAAGAGGAGGCCCGTGAGGCTGAGAGGCAGAGAAAGAAAGAAAGAAAGGGCTCGTGCAGCCCAGACAACAGAAGAAGCTGGAGATGGCAAAGGAAAATATCCATGTTGGACTCAGTAGATTTATATTCTTGTAACTCAATTTAAGCAAGTTGTATCTTAATTTCAGCTAGTTGTATCTTAATTTCAGCAAGTTGTATCTTAATTTCAATAAATTGTATCTTAATTTTAGCAAGCCCTACAATTCCCGTTTTTATTTTCTACCATACTCTGCCGCCAACTTTTTCCCACCATTCTCTCCCGCCACTTTCCTTCCCTCCATTCTCTCCCGCCATTATATTTCCCGCCTTTCTCTCCCGCCATTCTCTCTCGCCATTCTCTCCCGCCATTCGTTCCCGCCATTGTCTTTCCCGCCTTTCTCTCCCGCCAATTTCTTTCCTGCCTATATAACGGATTCGCAGTAAGGAGGGTGAGCAGACCCTTCCTTTCCCTTTCGCTCCGCCATCCTTCCACTCTCGCCATCCTTTCGTGGAGATGTCTCATCCTCCTCATCCTCACTATCCTTTTGATCATAGTTTTCACAAGGGTATGTCCGATCGTCTTCTTCGTCTAGCTGTCAATTTCAAGATGAATGATAGAGTAGTTCCATGGGAGGAACTCATTAGTAGTGACATCATAATGAATGAGTTGGCTCACCAATTAGCTAGGAGTGGGTGGCCTCCCAGGACTTTTGAGGAGATACGGAAAGAACTTCTGAGGTTGCACGCCAGATGGCAAAAGCAACTGCACAAGGGTGAAGGTTACCTCGGGATTGCTGTGAATAATTCAGGTTTATGGTCAGCAGAAAGTGAGGACGAGGATGACCTCTTCATGCCGAGCAGCAAGGTGAAGAGCTCTGCATCAACAAAGGGGAAGAGTTCTGCATCGACGAAGGGGAAGAGTTCTGCATCAACGAAGGGAAAGAGTTGTGCATCGATGGAGGGGAAGAGTTCTGCATCGACAGAGGACAAAGACGACATCTTCATGTCAAGTACCAAGGTGAAGACGACCGCATCGTCAAAGGGAAAGAGTTCTGCATCAACAAAGGGCAAGAGATCTGCATCGACGGATGATGATGATGATGCATTCATGTAGTACGTTTTCCATGTAGTACTATTTTTTGTAGTGGTGTTTACAGTAGTGTTGTTTAATTAAGTTGTAACGTTTAATTTAGTTCTACTGTTTAATTCAATTGTAACATTTAATTCAGTCGTAACGTTTAATTCAGTTGTACTATCTAATTCATTTGGACGCATTTGGTTTGTGTTACTATTGTCCTCTCTCTAAACCAAATAAGTCTCAACCATGAATATGTCACATACATGAATATGTCCGATACATAGAGGCTACATATGTCTGGATAGCCTTAACTTCCATCGCTTTGCCCTCCACTATCTCTCTATAAAGCAACCGAGCAAGGACTGTGGATGTCAGGTTCGGATGATCTTGAGGGATACAAGGAATAACACAAGTGTGCTGAACTAAGTCACTGATGACCCAACTTGAGCCATACTTAGGCAGATAGCCATGCACCCTGGCGGGACAACCCTAGTTTCTGCATACCATTGTCAAGTTTTTCGGGCCTGACACATCAGCTATAAAAACCCTTTGGGTGGACAATGCCCAGCCAATAATTGCATCCTGCAGAGCTTGTTTGTTTGGATACAAGGCACCTAACGCAATGTTGTTCTGGTGGTACTGCCAGGCAGAATCATGACCATCATTCACGATCATTGCAGATGAGAAGTCCCGATTCCATGGTGCGAGAATAGGCACTTCATGTGCGTTCTCTTCTTCCTCTGACTCACCAGAATCGTCGAGAATATCACCATCTCTATCTTCATTCTCCATCTAGTTTTGCATGTGCCCATCTATCTCGTCAGCATCCACCTGGCCACTTACATAATCATCAGCATTTACTTCTTCTACATGAATGCTTTGCCCTGATTCGTTAGCGTCACCTTCTGCATGTAGCGCATAATTCGGTAGTGAATCATGCATCCCTTCACTGCTCTGCCCAATATCGTAGCTTGGTCCAGCTTCTGGTGCACTAACATGCTTCAGCACAGGGAGGAATAAGGCCACAGGATTACACCCCCTACTCACGCAAGCTTGTAACCAGTGCACCCACTTTGAGTCCCGGTCTATTGGCTTCAAATAATAGTAAATATTTGAACTCGATCGGGTCCATAATGCATGAACACCGACGGTGTGTGTTTCAGTATTGAACCCACAACATCTGGCTAGCCATTCGGTCAACTGACTAACAGTCCAAGTTTCAGGGAAAGTAAGTGGCACCTCAATGTACTGAAATTCACTCAGATCAGATCCCATCTCATTTGTGCGGACGCTACCAGGACCGTAGTAAAAACCTAACTTCACTACATCAGACATCTTCGCTTACCTAAATAATTATTCAACATGGTCACATATCAAGCAGAATGAGATACTATAATTAGTTCCACCTAAAGTACAAATTCGCACATCTAAATATATTTACCACACCTAAATATATTTACTACACCTAAATATATTTACCACACTTAAATAGATTTACCATACCTAAATATATTTACCACACCTAAACAGATTTAAAACACCTAAATAAATCAAAACACCTAAATATGCACAACTAAATATATTTTACGAGGCTACCGGAGAACCTAAAAATATCCTAACACCGAAATATATCTTACAAAGCTACTGAAGCACCTAAATATGAAATATTACCCTTCAATCGTGTGGACATACGACTAACGCCGCAGCACCACCACTAGCACCTCCACCTCCTCCACCAGCACCTACACCTCCTCCACCACCACCTCCTCCACCACCAACACCACCTCCTCCTCCACCACCACCACCACCACCTCCTTCACCTCCACAAAAATGGTCAAAAGAACCACCACGAACTACCCCGTCGCGAGATCGACGGTTCTTCTCGCTCCCCTAACCATCTAGAACTAAGGTGAGGGAAAAGTGGGCTGGGGTAGAGGCAAAGAAGAGGAGAAAAATGGAAGAGGAAGAAGAGGGAGAGAAGGAAGGAAACGAAGGGAGGAAGGAGAGAAGAGGGAGGAGTGTTGGAAATATGCCCTAGAGGCATTAAATAAAGTGTTTATTATTATATTTCCTTGTTCATGATAATCGCTTATTATCCATGCTATAATTGTATTAATTGGAAACACATTACATGTGTGGGTAAATAGACAACACTTTGTCCCTAGTATGCCTCTAGTGAACTAGCTCATTGATCAAAGATGGTGAAGGTTTCCTAGCCATTGACATGTGATGTCATTTGATAAACGGGATCACATCATTAGGAGAATGATGTGATGGACAAGACTCAAACTACAAACGTAGCATATGATCGTGTCAGTTTATTGCTACTATTTTCTGCATGTCAAGTATATGTTCCTATGACCATGAGATCATGCAACTCACGGATACCAGAGGAGTGCCTTGTGTGTATCAAACAACGCAACTTAACTGGGTGACTGTGCTCTACAGGTATCTCTGAGGGTGTCTATTGAGTTGGCATGGATCAAGACTGGAATTTGTTACGCCGTGTGACGGAGAGGTGTCTCAGGGCCCACTCGGTAATACAACATCAAAATGAGCCTTGCAAGCAATGTGTCTAAGTGTTAGTCATGGGATCTTGTATTACGGAACGAGTAAAGAGACTTGCTGATAATGAGGTTGAACTAGGTATAGACATACCGACGATCGAATGTCGGGCAAGTAACATACCGAAGAACAAAGGGAACATCATACGGGATTAACTGAATCCTTGACATAGAGGTTCGACCGATAAAGATCTTCGTAGAACATGTAGGAACCAATATGGGCATCTAGGTCCTGCTATTGGTTATTGATCGTAGAGGTGTCTCGGTCATGTCTACATAGTTCTTGAACCCGCAGGGTCTGCACACTTAAGGTTTGGTGATGTTTCGGTAGTATAGAGTTGTGTATGGTGGTGACCAAAGGTTGTTCGGAGTCCCGGATGAGATCCTGGATGTCACGAGGAGCTCCAGAATTGTCTGGAGGTAAATATAATCCTATTTTGGTCATCGGAATAGTTTCGGGCTCATCGGTAGTGTACCGGGAGTGTCGGTAGTGTACCGGGAAACCATCGGGAGGGGTATTTAGACCCAAGAGGCTCCATGGGCTGTGGGAGAGTGTTTACCAGCCCTTAGTGGGCTGGTGGAAGTCCCACACAAGGCCCATGCGGTTTGGAAAAAATGGCCGTAAGAGAAAAAGTGGAAAAAGGCAAAAATAGGGTGAATCCTAGTCCTATTAGGATTGGAGGTGGAGTCCACCTCCTCCACCTGGTTCGGCTGAGTCCTTGGAGGCTTGGCCCTTGTGCCAAGCCTCCTCCTCTCTTCCTCTTATATATACTGGAGGTTTTAGGGTTTTTGCACAGAATTTTCAGCCACGTGCTGCCCGTTCCTCCAGTGCACAATTTCTCCTCTAGATCGGTTTTCTGCAGCGCTTAGGCGAAGCACTGCCGGAATAGCTCCACCACCATCGCCGGAGCACCGTCACGCTGCCGGAGCACTCTTCTTCCTCTCTGCTCCTTCTTGCTGGATCAAGACAACAGAGAACGTCATCAAGCTGTACGTGTGCTGAACGCGGAGGTGCCGTCGGTTCGGCGCTAGATCGAAGGATCGTGATCAAGCTCGTGGGACGGATCGTGATCAAGTTCGCGGGATGGATCGTGATTGGATCGCGGGATGCACGGCGATTTGGATCGCGAAGATGTTCGACTACACCAACCACGTTTCTTAACGCTTCCCACTTAGCGATCTACAAGGGTACGTAAATCCACTCTCCCTCTCGTAGATGCTCATCACCATGGATAGATCTGCGTGTGCGTAGGAAATTTTTTGTTTCCCATGCAACGTTCCCCAACAGGAAGAAGAGAACGTCGGGCAGCTGGCCAGCCTCTAGTCGGCTACGGCGTAGCCGAAAGCCCATTCGGCTGCAGCGCGGCTGACAGAACGCCAGGCTGGGGCGACTGGATGGGGGCGACGTGGCCTGACCACCTATCGGCTTCCACATGGCCGACTGGATACTAACCGGCTACACCGTAGCAGACAAGATCCAGTCGGCCTGGGCGCCGCCGACTAGAAGTAATCGACGTCCGTGCGTCTGATGGGATCACAAAATTGAAAAATCTGTCCTTGACACAATATTTCTAAAAAAAAGTAATATTTTAAAAAAATTAGCCAAAAACAACACCATAGTAATTCTGCTGAAAACAGCGTCAGTCCGGGTTAGTTCTAAATAAATCATATAAAGTTCATCAAAACCATAATATTATCGTAAACATAGGTGAACATGGCATGAATACTTCATAAATTATTAATAAGTTGGAGACGTATCAGCTTCCCACAATTGTAGCAGTTTCGGTCACGACGTGACGAACGCTTCTCTTCATATTTTGAGTTGGTGCTTCGATCTTTGCCTCTCTTCTTTTAGAACTTGTTGAATTTCTTGACCATGAGGCATATCTCTTCATTGGTGACAAGGTTGTCTCTTGAAGTTGCGAGAGCATCACTTGTGGCTTTGTAAGCACCACGAGACTTGTTTTGAAGCTCTTCCTTGTCTTTGAGTGTCATCTCATGAGCAACAATCCTTCCAATCACTTCCGTAGTCTTGAGTTCTTTGTAGTAGGGCATCATTTGGATAAATGTGCAGACAGTGTCATATCTCTCATCCAAAGCTCTAAGTATCTTCTTGATGATGAATTTTTCGGTCATTTCTTCGCTTCCTAAGACGGCAATCTCATTGGTGATGAGAGCTAGCCCAAGAGTACATATATGTGACTCCTTCACCATCCTTCATCTTGAAATTGTCAAGCTGACTCTGAATAACATCCAACTTGGATTCTCTCACGGATTCGGTACCCTTGTTCATATCAACCAAAGTATCCTAAATCTCGTTTGCATTCTCAAGACGGCTGATTTTATTGAATTATTCGGGGCATAGGCAGTTGAAGAGAATGCCACATGCCTGAGCATTGTATTGCAACATCTTCAATTCATCTGTGGTCGCTTCACGATCTGGTTCCCTTCCATCGGCAAAGAATTCACCTTGCAATCCAAAACGAACAACAGCCCAAACAGTGGGGTTATGACCAAGAATATGCATTTTTATTTTGTGCTTCCAACTAGCAAAGTTTGTACCATTGAAGTATGGACATATACGGTGATAATTCCCCTTGCTAGACGCCATACTCTCCTAGGTTGTGAAACCAATGCAATGGAGACCAAAGCTCTGATACCACTTGTAGGATCGAAAGTATGTCTAGAGTGGGGTGATTAGACTAGTTGACCAAATGTAAATTCTACCTTTTCCCAATTTTAAGTGTTGGTAGATTTTAGCAATGATAGCAAGTCAAGCACACCCTACACATGCATGTCTAAGAGTATAGCAGCAGAAAGTAAAGATATTGCACATGGAGGTCAAGAGTTGAGTTAGGAAGATCAAACGCATGAGGGACACGAAGAGTTTTTCTGTGGTTCCTATAGGTGATGCTAACGTATGCCCTAGTTTATGGAGACTTCAACCCACAGAGGGTAGAGGTCACGAGAGTGCAAGGAGAGCTCTACCCACGGAGGGTTCCACAAAGAAGCAACCATGTCTATACCATGATGGCCTACGTTCACGGAGGACTAGCCTAACTCAGGGTAGATCTTCACGAAGTACGCGATCTCCTAGCCCTTGCAAACTTCATGGTTCAACTCCACAACATGAACTAGGAGGCTCCCGAGTGACACCTAACCAATCTAGGAGGCACCACCCTCCAAAAGGTAATAGGCTCGATAATGTCGATGAACTCCTTGCTCTTAGGCTTCAAGATGATAGACTCCTCAACACTCAATCACTCTCTCATAGATTTAGCTTTGGTGAAAGAGGTCGATTGGGTGGAAAGAAACTTTGGGAGGCTAGAGATCAAGATTCATATAGATGGAATGGAATGGCTTGATCTCAACACATGAGTAGGTGTAGGGGTGGGCATAAAAACCGAGAACCGAAGACCATAACCAAAAAAAACATAACCTAAGCCGAAAAAACAAAGGACTGAAACTTCGGTCGTTGGATCGGTTAGCAAACTTGAGAAACCGAAATTACTTCGGTAAACTCGGTCACCAGTCTTAGTTCACCGAATCACTCAATTAACCATGTTAAACCCCAGCCAACTAGGCCCAAGAACCCATCCACGTAATTAAATAGTCATCCAACCACTACACAAGTCTATTTCCCTAGCCTTTTCAGGCTACAACGCCACAAGCCCACGACCATACTGAGCCTTATCCTTACCTGCATACACACACACACACACGCATAAGGGAGCACCACCACTGCAATTTTCTCATATGGCTCAATCCCAGCCGTGGCTGGCTACACCAACGGTCCTGCTTCTGGCGACCGAAGCCGGACGTATGCCTTGACGCACATATGGATCTTGCATGGCGGCGGCCGGAGCCAGAAGTAGGCTTGGCTGGAGACGTGTGGGATCACTAGAAGAGTATGTCTAGAGGGGGTGAATAGACTACTAGTAGGAATTTAAAATCTACACAAGGTGCAAAGTTAAGTGTTGGCAGATTTTAGCATTCATAGCAAGTCTAGCACACCCTACACATGCAAGTTGTCAAGTATAGCAGCAGAAAGTAAAGACATTGCACATGGTAATAAAGAGTTCATATAGGGAGATCAAACTCATGAAGGACACCCATGGTTCCGATAGGTGGTGCTATCGTACGTCCATGTTTATGGAGTCTTCAACCCATAGAGGGTAATGGTCACGAGAGTCCACGGAGGTCTCCACCCATAAGGGTCCACAAAGTAGCAACCTTGACTATTCCATAATGGCCTACGTCCATGGAGGACCAGCCTAACTCGGGGTAGATCTTCACAAAGTAGGAGATCTCCTTGCCCTTACAAACTTCTTGGTTCACTCCACAACACGAAGTAGGAGGATCCCAAGCTACACCTAACCAATCTAGGAGGCACCACCCTCCAAAAGGTAATACGCTCGATAATGCCGATGAACTCCTTTCTCTTGTGCTTCAAGATGATAGACTCCTCAACACACAATCACTCTCTCACAGACTTGTCTTGGTGGAAGATATTGATTTGGTGGAAAGCAACTTGGGGAGGCTAGAGATCAAGATTCATATGGTAGTAATGGAATGGCATGATCTCAACACATGAGTAGGTGGTTCTCTCTCAGAAAAGCAGTTGGTATGAGTGGGGATCTTTTCTGAGTGCTTCTCTTTTGAGTAGTTGGTGGTGGAGGGGTATATATAGGCATCTCCAATAATCCAACCGTTACACCTAATAAGTCTAACTCAGTGACACCGATGTGTTAATATCGGTGGTACTGAGTTGCCTCAAAGGTAGCAACTTTTGAATCTCGGTGAGACCGATATAGACTTCTTGATGATACCGAAAAGGTGGGAAACGGTCAGAATGGCAAGATCCGGTGACACCGAAGCAAAAACTCGGAATTTCCGATTTTGTGCAACCGACACCAGTAGGTTTGCCACCTGAACTCGGCTCCACCGATTCCGAATCAATGGAACCGAAAAGGTAGGGTTTGGACGTGCTCTATCTGAGTATGGGAATCGGTTGCACCGAGTGGGAAGTGTTGGTTGCACCAATTTTGGATATTTGGCTTTGGACAGACTTTTGTGGAGGAGTTTGCGGATGTTTTGGTGACTATCACTTGTGCACGTATGAGCATCTTGTTCACCAACAATACCTTAACCCCTTTTGATAGTATTGGCTTTCCTATGACTCAAAGTGATTTCTCACAAAGTAAAATGTAGCGTCCTCTTGCTTGAAGCTTTGCGAATGCTATTTCCTCGCACCTTGGGGTCTCTCCACAGTCCTTTTGACAACCCTCTCTGTGGACTTCATCTGAAATACACTAGGTAAAAGTGTTAGTCCAAGAGACAATGTATGTTGTCATGAATTATCAAAACCACCAAGGGAGCATATTATGCTTTGAATCTCCCCCTTTTTGGTAATTGATAACATCATACAATCAAAGCTTCAAATAAATATATGCATGTATGTAATGGATACTTTGAGAGACACATGATTTAGACTTGCTCCCCCTAAACATGTGCAATCCTTTTAAAGGATAGTTGCTTTGGAATGCATGGACACACTCATAGTAAAAGGGATATATCGAGTCATGTGTATCTTGGCTATATGGATCAAATTTATATTAATGAGGTATATCCTTGTTCAAGACTTCACTCTTGCAAACAATATTTTCAAGAAGCAAGAGATCATCTCGATCAAAGACACGATGCATATACTTACCTTGAGTTCTTGAGCATTCTTGTAGTAGAAATACACTAGAGAAAACAATGTTAGAAAACACAAGGGTATTCTACCAGTGACAAGCAATAGAGCTCAAAAGTACCAAGACATGGAGACCATAAAGAGAATATTATTCCTTAAGACTGATATGTCTCCAAGATCATTTAGAGCTTTATCCCCTAGATATGAAATAGTAGATCATCCTCTCCCCTTGAATCTTAGCATGTAGATATTGGGATGGGCTAGGGTGAGAAAATTCTAACATGAGTAGTCAAACGAAATAAACACATATTTTCTCCCAAACAAATTTTCTCCCCCTACTTTGGTATTCTCCCCTTGTCTATATAAGTATAAACTTTGATATTCTTCTCTCCCCCTTGATTATATCTCCCCCTTTGCATAAGAATGTATCTCTCTCTTTAGCTTTGAAGCTTTGGTATTTCTCCCCCTTTGGCATTAATTTCCAAAAAGGTCATACTTAAGATCAGATATAGGGATCATTGATTAAGAAGAGATCCTTGAGATCAAGGGTCGTAGAATGTAGGATTCATAGAAATGAACATGATATATAGCATGAGAAAAATGAGGGATCATTGAAAATAATTTCTGTCCCTTTGGCTAAACTGAGAGTTTGTAGAACCTCTCCTCCTTTGAGTTAGGGATCCTTGAATTGACTTATCCCCCCCTTTTTGAAAGAAGGGATCATCGAAGAAATGAAAATATCACAATAGGATCACAAAGATTTACTAAGATGAACACAAACTGAATAATAATATCAAATCGGTGGCCCCGAGACAAACTAGTCGGTGGTACTGATATGTTGTTATGCAGCTCATTTGCTAAATCAGTATAACCCAGTCATTTGGATCGGAGGCTCCAAGGCTAAAACAGAATCTTGGCAATGTTTGAGAAACTTGGAATTTTGTTTTTTAAAAATTGTAACAAAGGCTCAAAAGAATTTTGTAAAGGAAATGTAAAGGACTTACAAAGAGATATCAGCTAGAGAAGATTTGAATGGTTCCAAGGAATCTTGCGAAATAGAGAATGAACCAACCAAGTTTTCTTAACTAGATGATAGGCGGTGACAAGGTCACCTATATTAGAGTATATTGACTTAGGAGCCAAGCAAGAATACTTGATCATAGGTCATACTCATCGTTAAGCTCGAAATGGGGTCACCATTTTTCGATTAAGCATTTTAATGTCTTCATATCACTTGATTTGCTTTATCTCATGTCTTGGAGTAGTGCTATTTCAAGGATATGAGTACATACCTTTGAGTGATGTTGATGACGTAGCTTGTAGGTGAACTTGATGAGGATGCTCAAAGTTGATGAAGTTCATCTTGAGTTAGGAGCAATCCTTTTTGTTTCCATTCACTTTTCACCTACAAAGGTTAGTCACGCAAGGAAGAACATGATATGTTCAAATGACTTGATATGAGATGTGAGTTGATACCAATTGAGAGAAATATGTCAAGGATATCTTTTGTTGTCTTCTTCCCTTCATCATCAAAGAGAGTTTGTGGATACTTGGTCATGACAAGATTGCTTGACATATAAGTGGTCCGCAATCTTGGGGAGTGTTGTTCTTCCAAGTACCTACAAAAGGGTTAGATACAAGACAACGGAGCATAAAATTCCAAGATACATGATATTCATGGTAACATAGCATGGAATGGTAAAGTAAGCTCATCCCCTTGCATGCATTCGAGTGATCTTAGCTCAAGTTTCAAGCATCAATGGTGTTCAACTCACTCCTAAAATGACAAAACACTATTTCATCAAGAGGCTTAGTAAAGATATCGGCCAATTGCTTGTTAGTACGAAGATGCTTAAGATTGATATCCCCTTTGGCAACATGATCATGAATGAATTGATTTCAAACTTGAATATTCTTGGTTCGAGAATGTTGCACGGGATTATGACCTATCTTAATAGCACTCTCATTGTCACAAAGTAATGTCACCTTTTTCACATGGATTCCATAATCCTTAAGTGTTTGTGTCATCCAAAATAATTTAGCACAACATGATCCGGCAGCAATATATTCAGCTTCGGCGCTACATAGAGATACCGATTTTTGTTTATTGGAGGACCAAGATACAAGAGATCTACCAAGAAATTGACATGTATCCGAAGTGGATTTTCTATCAACCTTGTCACTAGCATAGTTTGAGTCGGAGTAGCCAACAAGATTAAAAGAAGATCCCTTGGGATACCAAATGCCAAAGTTTGGTGTATGTATCAAGTATCTCACAATGCATTTCACAGCCTTAAGATGACACTCTTTAGGTGCAGCTTGATATCGGGAACACATGCACACACTAAGCATAATATCGGGATGGGAGGCACATCGATATAACAATTAACCAATCATTGATCGATAAACCTTTTGATCAACCAGATCACCCTCCTTAGTGAGATCATCGTGTACGCTTGTGGGCATGGGAGTTTTCATACCTTTGCACTCTTGCATGTTGAACTTCTTGATCAAGTCCTTGGTATACTTGGTTTGAGAGATGAAAGTTCCTTCTCTCGTTTGGTTGATTTCTAGACCAAGGAAGAATTTCAGCTCACACATCATAGACATCTCATACTTCTCTAACATCAACCTTCCAAATTTTTCACTAAATTGTGGGTTAGTAGATCCAAATATAATATCATCCACATAAATTTGGCACACAAATAATTCACCATTTAACTCTCTTTGTGAATAATGTTGCATCAATTTTACCAATTTAAAAACCTTTTTTCAATAAGGAACTTCGTGAGACATTTATACCAAGCATGAGGAGCTTGCTTAAGACCATATAAAGCTTTGCGAAGTTTGTAAACATGGTTAGGTTTCTTAGGATTGACAAAACTGGGAGGTTGTTTAACATAAACTTCCTCCTCAATTTCACCATTTAAAAATGCACTTTTGATATCCATTTGGTAAAGAGTGATGTCATAGTGATTGGCATAAGCAAGAATAATTCAAATAGCCACGAGTCTAGCTACGGGGTCATAAGTCTCACCGTAGTCCATACCTTCAAATTGCATATATCCTTGGGGTATGAGGTGAGCCTTGTTGCGTACGACTTGAACGTCTTCATCTTGCTTGTTTCGAAATACTCATTTCACGCCGATGATGTTTTGCTCGTCCTTGGGCTTCTCCACGAGTGTCCACACTTCGTTCCTCTCGAAGTTGTGAAGCTCTTCATGCATAGCATTCACCCAATCCATGTATTCAAGAGCTTGTTCAACCTTCAAGGGTTCAATGCTAGAGATGAAAGAATAATGCTCACAAAAGTTAGCTAGGCGAGTTTTCGAGCGGGTGATCCTCCCTGTTTGTATATCACCAAAGATTTGGTTTAGGGGATGGTTCTTGGTCACGTGTGCTCGAACTCGGGGTAGCTTTGGTTTGTTGGATGGTGGAGCTTCTTATTCATCATCTCCTTCATCTTCGTTGTTGTCGAAGTGGTCATCTCCTTGAGGTGGTGGTGAAGGAGGTTGTGGTGGATCTTCATGATGTACTTCCTCCTCCCCTTCATCTTGTCGTGTACCACTTGTGGATGCTTCCATGTTGTTTTGTCGAAAGCCTTGATCCAAGGTGGGAGCTTCCACTTGGGTTGCGGAAGTACTTTCCTTCACCTCCATGGTCTGAATCTTGCCGATGGGCAAATCTTGGATAGCTTCCAAAGGATCTTTGTCACCTATATCATTTGGAAATTGTTCGATTTGCGAACCATTAGGTTCATCAAACTTCACATTTACCGTCTCTTCAACTTTTTGAGTGAAGTTGTTGTAGACACGGTAGGTGTGAGAGTTCGATCTGTAACCAATTAGGAAACCTTCATGCGATTTAGGAGCAAATTTAGCACGATGATGCTTATCGAGAATGTAATACTTAGAGTTGAATACCCGAAAGTATCCAACTTGGGTTTTTTTACCAGTGAGTAGCTTGTATGCTGTTTTACCGAGAAGCTTGTGCAAGTAGAGTCGGTTTGTGGCATGACATGTTGTTTCCACGGCTTCTTCCCAAAAGTGTTTTGGCGTCTTGTATTCGTCAAGCATCGTTCTTGCCATCTCAATGAGGGTGCGGTTCTTCCTCTCAACAACTCCATTTGTTGGGGTGTGTATGTGGCCGAGAACTCATGTGAAATACCCTCTTCATCAAGAAAGGTATCCACATGGGTGTTCTTGAACTCCGATACATTACCACTTCGAACCTTCTTGATCTTCACTTCAAATTGATTTTGCGCTTTGCGTGCGAAGTTCTTGAAGATGTTTTGTGCCTGCGACTTATCATCAAGAAAGAATACAGGCGTAAATCTGGAAAAATCATCAACTATAACTAGACCATAAGAGTTTCCATCAAGACTCTTGTAATCATTGGGACCAAAAAGATCCATATGAAGTAACTCGAGTGGTCTCCTAGTGGTCATGATGTTCTTGACCGGATTACTTCCACCTACTTGCTTTCCTTCTTGAGAAGCGCTACAAATCCTATCTTTGTCAAAGATAACATCTTTAACACCAAGAATGTGATCACCTTTGATAAGCTTATCTAGATTGTGCATGCCTACATGTCCTCGCCTTCTATGCCAAAGCCAACCTATAGAGGATTTTGCTATGAGACAAGTACTAGGTTGAGCCTTTTTAGTGAAATCGACAATGTATAGATCACCTCTACGAATACCGGTAAAGACAATTTTATAATTATCATGACGAAACAGTTGACAATCAACTTTGCTAAATAGCACATTGAAACCGAAGTCTGCTAGTCTAGATACAGAAAGAAGATTGTAGCCAAGGGATTCAACCAACATCACATTTTGAATAGAGATATCATGAGATATGGCCACCTTACCAAGCCAAGTACCTTACCCTTAGAGTTGTCTCCAAAGGTGATGTACCTCCGAGGACCTTGATTAGGTGTGATCTCTTGGAACATGTATTTATCTCCAGTCATGTGGTCTGCACATCCACTATCCAGAATCCACTCTTTTCCTCCGGACACTTAGTCTCTAAGATTTTCCATGAGACTTAAATTCTTCATGATCTTCTCATGCTCCATGTCGAACAACACATCCTAATCATAGTAGCCATGTTCTTCATTGTCATCATTAGGTAGAATCTCCTCGTCATAGAAACCAAGAGACTCGTTAGACTTGTAACCACGACAATTTTCAAGCTTATAAATGTGAATGGCTTCGATAATTATGTTGTTGATAGTAGTGACATCTCCTTTAGCACGCATAAGATCACGAAGCTCGAATAGGCATTTATCAAAGTTTGGATCACTGGGCTTCATTTTGTGAAAAGCAACAGTTTTATGAAGAATTTCATCAACATTACTTAATGTAAGATTTGGATATCGTTTCTCCAAATCATTCCACAAAGTATAAGCGCATACAATGTTCTTCAATTGAGAAAGCACAAATTTTGGTAAGCCTCTAACAATAAGATTGACAGTTCTAAGGTTACCAATCATGTCAATTTCATCTTCGTGTTTGGGATGCAATTCATCAATGGGGAGCACATAGAGTTTTTCAATATGTTTTCCCAAATGGAATTTGTCAAATAGATCAAACATAGCATGCTTCCATTGACTATAGTACTACCCATCAAGAATGGGCATTTACAACTCAAACTTTCCACACTAGACACATCCATCTTCCTCCACGGCGATGAAACCGGAGCAATGGAGACCAATGCTCTGATACCAATTGTGAGAACACTAGAAGAGTATGTCTAGAGGGGGGAGAATAGACTACTAATAGGAATTTAAAATCTACACAAGGTGCAAAGTTAAGTGTTGCCAGATTTTAGCATTCATAGCAAGTCTAGCAAGTCTAACACACCCTACACATGCAAGTCATCAAGTATAGCAGCGAAAAGTAAAGACATTGCACATGGTAGAACAGAGTTGAGATAGGGAGATCAAATGCATGAAGGACACCCATGGTTCCGATAGGTGGTGCTATCGTACGTCCATGTTTATGGAATCTTCAACCCACAGAGGGTAATGGTCACGAGAGTCCACGGAGGTCTCCACCGATAAGGGTCCACGAAGTAGCAACCTTGACTATTCCATAATAGCCTACGTCCATGGAGGACCAGCCTAACTCGGGGTAGATCTTCACAAAGTAGGAGATCTCCTTGCCCTTACAAACTTCTTGGTTCACTCCACAACATGAAGTAGGAGGATCCCAAGCGACACCTAACCAATCTAGGAGGCACGACCCTCCAAAAGGTAATACGCTCGATAATGTCGATGAACTCCTTGCTCTTGTGCTTCAAGATGATAGACTCCTCAACATACAATCACTCTCTCACAGATTTGTCTTGGTGGAAGATATTGATTTGGTGGAAAGCAACTTGGGGAGGCTAGAGATCAAGATTCATATGGTAGTAATGGAATGGCATGATCTCAACACATGAGTAGGTGGCTCTCTCTCAGAAAAGCAGTTGGTATGAATGGGGATCTTTTCTAAGTGCTTCTCTTTCGAGTCGTTGGTGGTGGAGGGGTATATATAGGCATCTCCAATAATCCAACCGTTACACCTAATAAGTCTAACTCAGTGACACCGATTGTTAATATCGGTGGTACCGAGTTG